>CM053402.1:40371677-40547470 GCA_028644305.1 Xerus rutilus
AGGTCTGGAATAAAGGAAGAGAAATCAAGAGATTGCTCTGATGAAGTAAATTCAGAGAACAGAATACTACAGGAGAAATGCATTATCCAAACTGGTGTAAAGAAGGAGGAAAACCCAGATGCGGACAGTGACTTTGATACTAAGAGCAGTGAGGATGATGAAATTGAAGAAAATAAAATGAACTGCAGAAGACAAAAGGTCACAGAGACCTCTAAGAATTACTCCAAACATACCAGGAATCAGTCCCATTCACGGTCATCTAGTGAAGAAAGAGGACATGGTACCAGACACCACACCAAAAGTTCCAAGTCAAGAGGACATGAGAAAAGGGAGGATCAGTACCAAGAGAGGCAGTCCAGAGACCAGGAGAATTATTACACTGACCGTAACCACCAAAAAGAAAAGGATTCTCATAGACACAGAGAGGCCAGTCATAGAGATTCCCACTGGAAGAGGCATGAACAAGAAGATAAATCGGGGGGACAAGATCAGAGAGAAAGAAGTGACAGAGAATGGAAAAGAGAGAGAGAGAGGGAGAAATATTCCTCTAGAGAACAAGAAAGAGATAGACAACAAAATGATCGTGACCGATACATTGAGAAAGGAGGAGAGAAGGAAGAGAAAAGCAAAGCAAAGAAGGAATACATGAAAGTAAGGAAGGAAAGATATGAAAATAATGATAAGTACAGAGATAGGGAAAAACAAGAAGTGAGTGTTCAGTCTTCAGAAAGAAATCAAGACAGACATAAAGGCAGCCCAAATTCTAAGGCAAAAGATGGATTTCTTGACCAAGAAAGATCCTGCAAAATAAGAAACATGGAAAAGTTTAAAGAAAGAAGACAAGACAAACCCTCTAGTTCTGAAACATCAGTGGGAGCAAAACACAGACTCACAGAGGAAAGGCAAGAACAGGGCAAAGAACAAGAGAGACCACCTGAGGCAATGAGCAAGTTTGCAAAGCGGAACAACGAGGAAACTGTAATATCAGCTAGAGACAGGTACTTGGCCAGGCAAATGGCACGGGTTAATGCAAAGACCTATATTGAAAAAGAAGATGATTGATGGCTGCTCCCAACAGGAAGGTCTGTGGAAGCACAAAATATTGTAACTCCTGGAATTTGCTTTGTAAAGGCATAAAGAAATGTATTAGGAGTGGATGAGAAGATATTTTTAAATATAGTTCAAAATTCACTTTTCTATTTAGGTTTAAATTAGTCCTTTTATCTTGAATGTTTAGCTGAATTTATTTATATTTCCTTATTAATAGCACATTCTTGATTGTACACAAGAACCATACGAGTGTGCCAGAGTCCTCCCTTACAGGTAATTAATGAGGAAAATTTGTTCTATTACAACCATTAAAAAATAAACAACTCTCCTAATAATGTTGTTTTTGTTGCAGAATCTGTTTTGTTTTATAAATATTGTATTTCAGATAACAATATGTGAATTTGACAAGTAAGAAAACTGTGACTTTATGTTCTGCAATTTGTATAAAAGTGTAAAATATGTATCATGCTTCTTGTCTAAATAACTTCTTAACCTACAACATACTTGACTAAATGAAAATAAAAATATGCTTGTACTTTTAATTCATGCTTTTATTTTTAAAGTAATTCATTTATATCACAGTTCCTCTTTTTGTTTTTTAGTAAAAGTCACTTTAATTTGTAATTCTGAAACCTTGGCAAGTTAATAAATTGCATATGTATTTAATCTAAGAGTGAAAAAATGGAGACATTTAACCTAAATGAAATTAGCTAAAGATCCAGATGGCCAAGTACAGTGGCATATGCCTACAATCCTAGCATCTCAGGAGGCTGAGGCAGGAGGATCACAAGTTTGAGATCAGCCTCAGCAACTTAGCAAGACCTTGTCTCAAAAATTTTTTTAAATTAGGGGAAGAAAAAAAGGGGGGGACTATGGATGTAGCTCAGTGGTAAAGCGCAGCTGGGTTCAATCCCCAGTACCAAAAAAAAAATTCCAAGTGGCCTATTTCTGAACATGTCTTATGCACTTTTTTTTTAATTTTTATTTTTTTCAAATATTTTTTTAATTGTAGATGGAAACAATACCTTTATTTTATTTATTTATTTTTATGTGGTGCTGAGGATCGAACCCAGTGCCTCACACGTGCTAGGCAAGCACTCTACCACTGAGCCACAACCCCAGCCCCCACTTTTTTTTTTTAAAGTGCAGCTTATTACAAGTTCTGTGTTTACCCAAATAAAACTAGAATTTCTGTACTAAGTCTGAGACTCAGCATTGGAAATTATACATGTAAAATATTCATGGAGAAAGGATATTTCCTTTGGAGAAAATAGTTTTTTAATAGATCTTCTCATTAAGAAAAGGCTGTTTATATCACTGATGTTGCTTTTTTGGTTTTGTTATACCTTTACAACCAGGAGGGAAAAATAATAAGAAAGCCAATGCCCAGGTCTCTGGCTGACACATCAAAGATCAGTTACATTTTACTGTTGTAAAGTAGATCCATGTGATGACAATCTCTGTAAAGTTCTGACTTGGGGGATAAGATCATACTAACTGGAAGAGCACTTGCCTAGCATGTACAAGGTCCTCGGTTCAATCCCCAGCACCATCAAACATGCACACAGGAGAAGCAGCATTAAGTATGGAAAGAACAATAGGTTAGGGTGAGATCATGGAAAAGCACAAATGATAAGAATCTTCAACTTTGGTAGACAATGTGGTTTCTTTGTTAGGGTTATTTTATAACTAGAGCCATGCATCCAAAAAATTGATTTGATTGTAATATGCAAGATAGTCTAAGGAGGGAGAGATTGTGTCTGAGAGATCTGATAAACTGTTTCCCTCTCCCAGAAGTTCAGAGACTTTCACCAAGCAACTTGGACATTTTACAATAAGCTACAGATTACTTTTTTTTTTTTTTTAATTTTTTTTTTCCAGTTGTAGATGGACACAATGTCTTTATTTTATTGCTTTTGTATGTGGTGCTGAGGATCAAACCCAGGACCTCACGCATGCGAGGCAAGCGCTCTACCGCTGAGCTACAATCCCAGCCCTACAGATTACTTTTATTAAACTAGTTGGATGACATCAATGATAAACTGAAAATTAAGAGTTTTTTCCTATGTCCTTTTCCCAAATACACTGATGTTTTGCCTCCTTTTTCTGGTAACGACACCTTGGTTTTCTCTTGGGAAAGCCCCCTTTCAGTACTTGTAGGAGTTCAAATGAGGCAGAATAGCCTCCAGATGGATATGTGGAATCAAGCCCTGCCAATTCTGGAACTGTTGTGAGAATTTACAAGGATGTTTTCCAATAGCATTACTAGCTTTAAAGATGAGGTAAGTCTGGGGTTACATGCAAGAGTAGCTGACTGCCTGACAAAATAAACTTGACACAAAAGAAAGCAGAAATGAGAGATGATTAGAACTAAGACCTGATGACTGGTTTTGAATCTTTGGCTCCTAGTGAGTGAAGTTTTGTGTTTTGGTTTTTGAAGATAACTAAATGCTTTCTTTTTATCTTGATCTAGTTTGAATTAGATTTCTGGCACTGCAACTATAACAAAGTCTTGTTTAATACAAGTTTCCACTTACAAGCGCTCCATGCCCAAAAGTATCAGAGTAAGCCAGGTGTCTTGGCACAGGCCTGTAATCCCAAGAGACTGAGGCAGGAGAATTGCAGTTTCAAGGCCAGCCTGGGCAACTTAACAAGATACTCAGCAACTTGAGACCCTGTCTGAAAAAATAGAAAGGACTAGGGTTATAGTTGAGTGGTAAAGTGCCCTGGGTTCAATTAGTACCCACCACCCCACCAAAAGAAACACTCAGTGAAATTTTATTGTATCTTTTAGATTGGTTTATTATGATTATACATAATACCAGGATTCATTATGCCACCTTCATACATGGCATAATGGATCACTCTCATTCCCCAGGACCTACCCTTTCCACTCTGCCCTCCCCAGTCCACTTGATCTACTCTTCTGGTCTCTTGGGAACTTACTGCCTCATCAGGTGATGCCTGCACTGCCTTGGGACTCTTCTAGCAAGAAAGGGCATTGCCAGATGCAGCCCTTTGACCTTAGACTAGAACTATGAGCCAAATAAGCCTGATTTCTTTATAATTCACCCAGTATGTGGTAGTGTGTTATTAGCAACAGAAAGTTAAGACACCATGCAATTTCAAATATTTGTGAGGCACTAAGACATCTGTAAGAGCTGAGAGTGGGAAATCTTAGGTCTGTCATTTTCTAGCTGCGTAACCTTGGGCAAAAGATTAATTTTTCTAAGCTTTTGTTTTCTATTCTGAAAAATGAGTCATAAAAATAGATCTCATAAGATTGGTATGAGTATTTGAAACTATGAAAGTAATGCTGTGCCTGACATAAACATGATTATTTTCTTATTACTACCCATTAGAAAATAGGCCATTAAAGTAGAATGACTCACCCAAAGTATCTGAATACTGGCTGATAAAGGACTTGGTACACTGTCTTGTCAATCCTATTTGGTTTTCCTTTCCATATTTTGGTTTTGGTAAAATGTATAACATTAGTTATACTTAAAATGGAGGGAAATTAGACAAGTGACAGATTTATTTAGAATTGTGAGTTCAAAGCCAGCCTCAGCAAGGGCAAGGCGCTAAGCAATTCAGTGAGACCCTGTCTCTACATAAAACACAATAGTGGGGCTGAGGTTGTGGCTCAGTGGCAGAGCGCTTGCCTTGCATGTGGGAGGCACTGGGTTCGATCCTCAGCACCGCATATAAATAAATGAATAAAGGTCAATTAACAACTAAAAAAATTTTTTTAAAAACAAAACAATAGGGCTGGGGATGTAGCTCAGTGGTTGAGTGCCCCTGAGTTCAATCCCTGGTACCAAAAAAAAAAAAAAAAAGACTATGTGCCAGATCTGCTAAATCCTTACTGTGTTAAGAAAAGGCCTTAGAGCTGGGCGCAGTGGCTTACGCTTGTAATCCCAGCACTTTGGGAGGCTGAGACAGGAGAATCACCAGTTCAAAGCCAGCCTCAGCAACACTAAGGTGCTAAGCAACTCAGTGAGACCCTGTCTCTACATAAAACACAAAATCAGGCTGGGGATGTGGCTCAGTGGTTGAGGACGCCTGAGTTCAATCCCTGGTACCAAAAAAAAGAAAGAAAAGGCCTTAGAGCTGGACACAGTGGCACAACCCTGTAATCCCAGTGACTTGGGAGCCTGAAGCAGGAGAATTACAAGTTTGAGGCCAGTCTCAGCAAGTGAATGAGGCCATAAGCAATTTAGCAAAACCCTCTCTGAAAAAATAAAAAGGGCTGAGGATGTTGCTTAAGGGATGAATACCCCTGGGTTCAATCTCTGGTGCCAAAAAAAAAGTCTTTTTGTGCTGCTCAAAAAAAATACCGAAGACTGAGTATTTTTTATAAATAACAGAAGTGTGCTTTTCATAGTCCTGGAAGCTGGAAAGTCTTAAGATCAAGGAACTGGCAAGTTCAGTGTCTGATGAGGGAGCCCATTCCATTGATAGTATCTTCTGCTGGAGGGATCATCACATAGCAGAAGGTAAAGAGGCAATAAAGGACCTTAGCTAAGTCCCTCCAGCCCTTAAGGCACTATATCTATTTATGAAAGGAGAGCCCTCTTCATCACTTCTGCAAATAGCCCACCTCTTAATACCACCTCAGTGGGAATTAAATTTCAATGTGAATTTTAGAGGGGACATATTCAAACCATTGTAGAAACCAAGCCTCTAAGAAGAATTAAAGTAATAGAAAAGTTTAAGAGTTTGGGAAAATAGTTTAGAAATATATCTTATTCCTGGAGTTTATCCCCTGGAAGATGGTTTGTCTAAACACTGCCCATTCCACTATATTTCTAATTCCCTTCTTCATCCTGCCCCTTAAGAAAATATGATGACTTTGTTAGGTTGTCATCCTATTAACAACTTCTCTTGCCTTTTCATCCTCCCTCTTCTAAGAAGTCAGTCCAAAAGCCATGATGGGACTGATAACGTAATGCTATCATGGCCCAGAGCTGTTTGTCGCAGAAACAAAGAGCATTACACAAGAGCAGCCTACACAGCATCTCAGTCCAAATGGAGTTGAGAAGTACATCCATGCTGGGTGCCAGAGCCCAAGTGGGGTAGGGAAGGTATCATGTAGAGGGGTGTTGGTGGTGACTGTTAAACAAGGGTTGTCAGCCTAAGCAGGCTGGGAAGGTAGCAGTGTCAGCATGAGGTATCAGACTGAGTGGGGTGAAGGTGCTAGGTGTACAATGCAGTGCAGCAGCAGTAAAGTATCACATACAGGAGCAGTGATCGAGTAAGTGAGTGTGTTAATAACGGGAGCAAGCCAGGCGCGGTGGTGCACGCCTGTAACCCCAGCACTCAGGGAGGCTGGGACAGGAGAAGCGCGAGTTCAAAGCCAGCCTCAGCAACGGCGAGGCGCTAAGCAACTCAGTGAGACTCTGTCTACATAAAACTCAAAATAGGGCTGGGGATGTGGCTCAGTGGTCGAGTACTCCGGAGTCCAATCCTCAGTACCAAAAAAAAAAAAAAAAAGAATGAATGAACCAATTGAAAATTCGATGAGATACAGGATGTTTGCACAGCTTCAGGGTACCTCTTCTCACAATATACTAATTAATGATGAAAAAACTATAAAGTGGAAATCCTGGCAGACACTACCTTAGTCAAGTAATTCAAGTTAACATCACCAGTATGAGTTCAAATCAAAATCATGCTCCAGTTGATAGGATGTAATAAAATAACAACTCTTATGATATCCCTGCCAAAAGTACACAGCTGAATCTAATCTAATCTTGATGAATCATCAAACAAATTGAGGGACATTCTACAAAGTAACTGGCCTGTAATCTTCAAAAGCATCAAGGTAATGAAAGTCAAGGAAAGACTGGGAAATTGTTCTCTAGACTGAAAGAAACAAAAGATATGAAACACAAAACATGATTCCGGATTGGATCTTTTGACTACAGGACATGATTTAATGAGGTGGGAAGATGAGATGGCGGGTAAGAATGTTACTTTTCCTGATTTGATAGTTGTATTGTGGTTCTGCAGGAGAATATCCTTTTTTGTAAGAAAAATCTCATTTTTGTAAATTTTAGGATCTGTGTTTTAAGATATATTTCATTTATTCAAGTCTATTAATTTAGAACTTGACGTTATTCTATCATTTTGCTTACTAAATAATTTAATTTGTAATAGACCATGTAGGGCTGGAGCAGGAGCTCAGTGGTAGAGCACTTGACTCACACATGTGAGGCACTGGGTTTGATCCTCAGCACCACATAAAAATAAATACATAAAAAGATATTGTGCCAGGCTGGGACTGGGGCTCAGTGGTGGAGCTCTTGCCTTGCATGTGTGAGGCACTGGGTTCGATCTTCAGCACCACATAAAAATAAGTGAATAAAATAAACATACTGTATCCATCTACAACTAAAAAAATATTAAAAAGAAAAGACACTGTGCCATGAAACAGAAAAGGAGGGAACCCTTCCACACACATTCTATGAGGCTAGTATCACCCTGATTTCAAAACCAGACCAAGACACCAAGAAAGAAAACTTCTGACCAATATCCCTGGCGAACATTGACACAAAAATTATCAATAAAATTCTGGAAAATCATGTACAAAAACATATTAAAAAGATAGTGCACCACCATCAAGTGGGTTTCATCCCAGGTCTGCAAGATTGGTTCAACATACAGAAATCAATAAACGTAATTCATCACATCAATAGACTTAAAGTTAAGAATCATATGATTATCTCTATAGATGCAGAGGAACCATTTGACAAAATACAGCACCTCTTCATTTTCAAAACACTGGAGAAACTAGGTATAGTAGGAACATACCTCAACCTTGTAAAACCTATCTATGCAAAACGGAAAGCCAACATCATCCTCAATGGGGAAAAATTGGAAGCATTCCCTCTAAAAATGGGAACAAAACAGGGATGTCCTCTTTCACCACTTCTATTCAACATAGTCCTTGAAACTCTAGCCAGAGCAGTTAGATAGATGAAAGAAATTAAAGGGATATGAATAGGAAAAGAAGAACTCAAACTATCATTATTTGTCGAAAACATGATTCTTAGAGGATCCAAAAAATTCCACCAGAAAACTTCTAGAATTAATAAATGATTTCAGCAAAGTAGCAGGATATAAAATCAATACCCATAAGTCAAATGCATTTCCATACATCAGTGATGAATCCTCTGCAAGAGAAATTAGAAAAACTACCCCATTCACAGTAGTCTCAAAAAAAAAAAAAAAGAAATACTTGGGAATCAATTTAACAAAAGAGGTGAAAGACCTTTACAATGAAAACTACAGAACACTAAAGAGAGAAATTGAAGAAGACCTTAGAAGATAGAAAGCTCTCCCGTGCTCTTGGATAGGCAGAATCAATTTCATCAAAATAGCCAACCACCCAAAGTGCTATACAGATTCAACGCAATTCCAATTAAAATCCCAACGTCATTCTTCGTAAAAATAGAATTATGAAATTCATTTGGAAAAATAAGAAACCCAGAATAGGGCTGAGGTTGTGGCTCAGTGGTAGAGCTCTTGCCTGGCATGTGTAAGGCACTCGGTTCAATCCTCAGCACCACATAAAAACAAATAAATAAAATAAAGGTATTGTGTCCATTTACAATGAAAAATATTAAAAATAAAAAGAAACCCAGAATAGCCAAAGCAATCCTTAGCAAGAACAGCGAAACAGGAGACATCACAATACCAAACTTTAAATAATATTACAAAGCTATAGTAACAAAAACAGCATGGTATTGGCACCAAAATAGACATGTAGATCAGTGGTATAGAATAGAAGACAAAGAGAAAAACCCACATAAATACAGTTATCTCATATAAAGTGCTGAAAACATACATTGGAGAAAAGATAGCCTCTTCAACAAATGGTGCTGGGAAAACTGGAAATCCATATGCAGCAAAATGAAACTAAACCCCTATCTCTCACCATGCACAAAACTCAACTCCAAGTGGATCAAGGACCCATTAGACCAGAGACCCTGGCCTAACTGAGGAGAAAGTAGGCCCAAATCTTCATCATGTCGAATTAGGCCCCAACTTCCTTAACACAACTCCTAAAAGCACAAGAATCAATACATGGGATGGATTCAAACTAAAAAGCTTCTTCTCAGCAAAAGAAAGAATGAGGTGAACAGAGAGCCTACATTCTAGGAACAAATTTTTACCACTCACACATCTGATAGAGCACTGATCTCCAGGATATATAAAGAACTCAAAAAAACAACCAACCAATGAATGGGCTAAGGAGTTGAACAGACACTTCTCAGAAGAAGATATACAATCGATCAACAAGTATATGAAACAATGTTCAACATCTCTAGCCATTAGAGAAATGCAAATCAAAACTAAGATTTCATCTCACTCCAGTCAGAATGGCAGTTATCATGAATACAAACAAGGATGTGGAGGAAAAGGCACGCTCATACATTGCTGGTGGGACTGCAAATTGGTGCAACCAATCTGGAAAGCAGTATAGAGATTCCTTAGAAAATTAGAATGGAACCACCATTTGACCCAGCAATCCCACTCCTTAGTCTATACCCAAAGGACTTAAAAACAACATACTACAGTAATGCAACCACTTCAATGTTTATAGCAGCACAATTCACAATAGCTGAACTGTGGAACAAACCTAGATGCCCTTCAATAGGTGAATGGATAAACTGCGATATATATACATAATGGAATATTACTCAACATTAAAAGAGAATGAAATTATGGCATTTACAGGTAAATGGATGGAGCTGGAGAACATCATGCTAAGCAAAGTAAGCCAATCCCAAAAAACCAAAGGCCGAATGTTCTCTCTGATAAGTGGCTGCTGATCCATAATGTGGGAGGGGGCATGGGAAGAATGGAGGAACTTTGGTCAAAGGGGAGGGAAGGAAGGGAATGGGACATGGGGGCAGGAAAGATGGTGGAATGCGATGGACAACAATGCCCTAGGTACGTGTATGTCTGCACATATGGTGTGACTCTATATTGTGTACAACCAGAGAAGTGAAAAATTGTGCTCCATTTGTGTACAATGAATCAAAATGCATTCTGCTGTCTGTAAACCTAATTAGAATAAATAAAATGCTAAAAAAAAGATTGTGTCCATTTACAACTAAAAAAAATTTAAAAAAATAAACGATGTAATAGAGGCTGGTTATGTAGCTCTATGGTAGAGTGCTTGCCCAACATGTACAAGGCCTTGGACTCAATTCCTAGCACTGCAGAAACAAAAAAAACATGTAATAGGAAAGCTATGCATGCTCGGGAGGCTGAGGCAGGAGGATGGCAAGTTCAAAGCTAGCCTTAGCAATTTAGCAAAATCTTAAGCAATTTAGCAAGAACTTGTCTCAAAAAAATAAAATAACTAAGATGTAGCTCAGTGATACAGCACTCTTGGGTTAAACCCTCAGTATAAACATCAACAACAACAACAAAAAACATGTAATAGAAAAAAAGAATGTTGGTAATAATTTTGAGATTCTTAGAATTCTTTCTTTTCTTTTTTCTTTTTTTTCTTTTTTTTTGGTACTGGGAATTGAACTTGGGGGCACTCACCACTGAGCCACATCCCCAGCCCTATTTTGTGTTTTATGTAGAGACAGGGTCTCACTGAGTTGCTTAGTGCCTCACCATTGCTGAGGCTGGCTTTGAACTCACGATTCTCCTGTCTCAGCCTCCTTAAGTGCTGGGATTACAGGCATGCGCCACTGTGTCCAGCTAGAGTTATTTCTTAATGATGTAATCCAAAACTGGAGCTGAGACCTCAAAGAGAATTCTATAATTGAAACATTACACTTCACATTGGGATCAGATTTGTGGCTTCATCAACTATATGTGAGAATGTCATTCTTGTCTGATATTTAGCCTCATTTCTGGCCCCATTTTACTTTCCCATTCATATAATGCACCTTTGCTTTTATTTTGAGAATTCCCTACTGTGATCTTTGAACGTCTTTTGAACATATCACTGTAAACCAGTTAATCTGACTCTAGTATGAGGATTAGATTTACTGCGGTGATATTGCCTGGGGAATCTTTTTTTAACTAACTATAGAGTGTACACACACACAATGATATGTCAGCATTGATGTCTTCCTCTATTCCTATTCCTCCTCTCCATCATGCTCTAAAATGAGATAAAACAGCAGTACATGACTATAATCCCAGCAGCTCAGGAGCCTATGGCAGAATCGTGAGTTCAAAGCCAGCTTCAGCAATTGAGCAAGACCCTAAGCAACTTAGTAAGACCCTGTCTCAAAATAAAATATAAAAAGGGCTGGGGATGTTGCTCAGTGGTTAAACATCCCAAGTTCAATCCCTCATACCAAAACAAACAAACAAACAAAAGAACATTCTTGTAGTTTAGAATTTCCAGGATTTATGGATGCTGATTCCTCCCCAACCCCACCTCAGCCTGTACTAGGATCAGATCTAGGGCCTCACATCTGCTAGGCAAATTCTTTACCATTTGTGTATATTAATGGCCCCAGCGGATGCTTATTTTTTTGGCTTTGAGTGCTGGGGATTAAACCCAGGGGTGCTTTACCACTGAGCTACATCACCAGCATTTTTTAATTTTAATTTTATTAATTTTTTAAATATTTTTTTTTAGTTGTAGATGGACACAATCTCTTTATTTTATTTATTTATTTTTTACATGGTGCTGAGGATTGAACCCAGCACTTCATGCATGCGAAGCAAGCGCTCTACCGCTGAGCCACAATCACAGCCCAAAATTTTATTAATTTTATTATGGCAGAGGTTAACTGAGGATTGAATTTAACTACTGAGCCACATCCCCAGCTCTTTTTATTTTTTATTTTGGGACAAGGTCTCCTTAAGTCGCTGAAGACCTTGCTAAATTGCTGAGGCTGCCTTTGAACTTAGAATCCTCCTGCCTCAGCCTCCCAAGCTGCTGGGTTTACAGGTGTACACCACGTCATCCAGCTTTACTTTTTATTTTGAAACAGACTCACTAAACTGCCGAGGCTGGCCTCAAACTTGTGATCTTTGTACTTCAGGCTCCTGAGTCGCTGGAATTACAGTTATGCAGCACTACACCCATTTGGATGCTGGTTTTTTTTTTTGGAACCAGGGATTGAACTCAGGGGTACTCAACCACTGAGCCACATCCCCAGCCCTATTTTGTGTTTCATTTAGAGACAGGGTCTCACTGAGTTGCTTAGTGCCTCACCGTTGCTGAGGCTGGTTTTGAACTCGCAATTCTCCTGTCTCAACCTCCCAAAGTGCTGGGATTACAGGCGTGTGCCACTGCACCTGGATGATTTTTAAGATAGATGTACAGACAACTTTTGGCCTGAAATTTAAAAAATTCCGGCTTAAGTTCTGTTCTGGAACTGTTTTAGTTAGCTTTTTCATGCTGTGACTAAAGGACCCGACCAACACAATTGAAGAGAAGAAAAGGTTTATTTAGGGGCTCATGATTTCAGAGGTCTTAGTTCATAGAAGGCTGGCTCCATATCTTGGGGCTCAAGGTGAGGCAGAACATCATGGTGGAAGAGTGTGGCAAAGGGAAACAGCTCACATGGTGGTCAGAAAGCAGAAAGACTCCACTCACCAGATACAAATATATACCCCAAAGCCATGTTCCCAATGCCCCACCTCCTCCAGCTACACCCTACCTACCTTTAGTTACCACTCAATTAATCCCATTAGGTGATTAAATCACTGATTGGGTTAAGGCTCTCATAACCCAATAATTTCTCCTGTAAACCTTCTTGCATTGTCTCACGTGAGCTTTTGGAGGGTACCTCACATCCAAACCATAACAGGAACTTTTCAGCTATGTGAACTTGAGCAATCAACCAACCTCTCTGAGCCTCAGTCTCTTCATCTGTAAACCTGGGAGAATAACATCCATGACCTAGCTCTCTGGTAAGCAAATGAGATGACACATTCTAAAATACATTATAAGCTATAGCTCGTCACAATTGCAAAGACCTGTAAATTTCTTTAGCTTGCTTATTTAGTTTTACTGAAATTTAATATTTCTAATTTGAGGTGATTTTGATGCTAAATATTTGCAAATGATTGTAGTGCTGTTTTGAGCAATGTCTAAATGTCTTGACAATATACAGTTAAGAATAAGATTTTTGCTGGGCATAGTGGTGCACTCCTGTAATCCCTGAGACTCGGGAGGCTGGGGCAGGAGGACTTCAAATTCAAAGCTAGCAATTTAGCAAGGTCCTAAGCAACTTAGCGAGACTCTGTCTCAAAATAAAAAAATAAAAAGGGCTGGGAATGTGTCTCAGTGGCTAAGCACCCCTGGGTTCAATCCCTGGTACAAAAAAGAAAGAAGGAAAAAAGAAAAAGGAAAAGAATAAGATTAGCCAGGCATGGTGGCACACACCTGTAATCTCCGTGGCTCAGGAAGCTAAACAGGAGAAATAAATTCAAAGCCAGCCTCAGGAAAAGTGAGGTCCTAAGCAACTCAGTGAGACCCTGTCTCTAAATAACATACAAAATAGGACTGGGGATGTGGCTCAGGGGTCAAGTACCCCAGAGTTCAATCCCTGGCACACGCCCCCCCCCCAAAAAAAGAATAAGATTTTCATTCTAACCTGAAAAGTTGGATTTTTTTTAATGAAATAGAAAAAAATTTATCATGATATTGAGTTATTACAGTTACATTTCATAGCAGAAATCATTTACTGGTTCTATTCCCAGCACCCAAAACAAAAAACTGGCATTGGTGGTAGAATAGCTTGGTGTGTGCTTTATGATATGTTGCTAAGATTTCTCTACCATCTAGCATTCTAATTGAAACATATTGTGAATCATTTCCACCAAAAAAACTCTCTTGGCTGGGTGTGATGGCAAGTACCTGTACTCTCAGCTCCTAGGGAGGCTGAGGTAAGAGGATCTCAACTTGAAGACTGGGCAACTTAGCAAATCCCTCTCCCACCCCTCCACCCTCTCCCTCTTCCTTCTTTTTCCTCTTCCTCTTCCTCCTCTTCCTCTTCCGCTTCCCCTCCTTCTACTCTTCCTCTTTCTTCTGTAGTAAGAGATTGAACTCAAGGCCTTGTACATATTTCAGGCAAGTACTGTACCACTGAGCCACATTTCCAACCTAAGCCTGTCTCAAAATAATATTTAAAAAAATTTTTTTTAGTTGTTGATGGACCTTTATTTTATTTATTTATATGTGGTGCTGAGAATTGAACCCAGTGCCTCATGCATGCTAGGCAAGTGCTCTACCACCAAGCCACAACCCCAGCCCTCAAAATAACATTTTACAAGGGGCTGGTATAGCACATATGCAAAGCCCGGGATTTGATCCACAGTGCTGGTGAAAAAGAAAAAAATAATAAGGCCAGGCATGGTGGCACACATCTGTAATCCCAGCTAGAATGATGTGTGAACTCCATGATGACTTTAAAGTATACAACTTCTTCCCACTTAGCATAGGACTATTTTGGTTTTATTGTGTTACTTATGGGGATGACAGGTGGTGGCATCATCTCTCTGAGGAGTTTACTACTTCTCTTCCTCATCCCTCCCTGACCAAAAAAAAAAAAGAAAGAAAGTCCCTACTGTGTTTAATGAAGACAAACATCCTGGACAGTTCTGATATCTTAAGCACCTAGTGTTGATTTATGAGTCAATAGACATGCTAAGGAAGGAACCAGGATTCAATTGTACCACTGGGTAGCTGAGCATTATCTAAGATACATGTGAGACCAGCAAGGTTAAGCCATCATCATCTATATCTATATATCTATATATCTATATATCTGTATATCTATATCTATATATATATATTTTTGGTACCAGGAATTGAACTTGACCACTGAGCGACATCTCCAGCCCTATTTTGTGTTTTATTTAGAGACAGAGTCTCACTGAGTTGCTTAGTGCTTTGCTGAGGCTGGCTTTGAACTCACGATTCTCCTGTCTCAGCCTCTTTTTTTTTTTTTTTTTTTTTTTTTGGTACTGGGGATTGAACTCAGGGGCACTCGACCACTGAGCCACATCCCCAGCCCTATTTTGTGTTTTATGTAGAGACAGGGTCTCACTGAGTTGCTTAGTGCCTTGCCTTTGCTGAGGCTGGCTTTGAACTCGCGATTCTCCTGTCTTAGCCTCCCTAAGTGCTGGAATTACAGGCTTGCGCCACCACGCCTGGCTTCCTGTCTCAGCCTCTTAAAGTGCTGGGATTACAGGTGTGTGCCACCGCACCTGGCAATATTTTGTTTTAACAGACATCTACATAGTCATTTAAACATTAGGTCAGTCTTTCCTACTGAATGCAATTCTAATTCCACCAGAAGAGTCTCCTATCTAAGGGAGAGGGAAGAGTTAAATGGAAATTTATACTCACACTTAAATTTTCATATTAGTACCACCAAAGTAGCAAACTTTGTGAAAATAAAATGTTCAGAAAGTGGCTTATATCACAGAATAATTTTTGGTCTTATTTTTTGATTCCATTATTGGATTCTGGAGCCATTGTATTGAATTTAGATTTGTCCAGGGCTTTGCATCTATCTCCAGGTGGGAGAAGCCAGGACAGTGAATTTAGGTTACAACTCATATATGTTCTAGCCAAGTTTATAGTTGAGGGATGAATTATTTAGATTTCATTGCATATTAATAGAGGAAATAACTTCTAACAATTGAATTGTCTCCATGACTTTTTCTTGTATCTTGTCTATTTCTTGGTTGTTGGTGTTTAGGTTTAGGAGTTCGTGTGTATATGGTTCTAGGGATTGGATTCAGGGCAAGTATGCTAAGCACATGCTCTACCACTGAACTACACCTCCAATTCCCACTTTCTTGGGTATTTTTTCTAATAAAATCACAAGAAAATATCAGTTTCAGTCATTAAATAGTTTCACGATTCAATTTTCAGTTTTTACTTTTTAAAAATATTTTTACTAGTTGTTGATGGATATTTATTTATTTATTTATTTATTTATATGTAATGCTGAGAATGGAACCCAGTGCCTCACAGATGCTAGGCAAGCGCTCTACCACTGAGCCACAACCCTAGCCTTCAGTTTTTTGTGCAAATGCTACACTAGATGTTCATGTCTTCAAAAGAGAATTTTTGAATCTACCTACCTCTTAAATTTTCCTTAAAAACTCAGAGTGGTATTGATGAAGAGGGGTGAAATAAATACAAAATATGTAGAACAAATTCCAAAATATTTTGGAGTTTTTTCATTTTCATGAAGTTTGAAGCTTCCTATATAAGATTCCCCTAGCTGGGCGCGGTGGCTCAAGCCTGTAATCCCAGCATTTAGGGAGGCTGAGACAGGAGAATCACGAGTTCAAAGCCAGCCTCAGCAATGGTGAGGTGCTAAGCAACTCAGTGAGACCCTGTCTCTACATAAAACACAAAATAGGGCTGGGGATGTGGCTCAGTGGTCGAGCGCCCCTGACTTCAATCTCCAGTACCAAAAAAAAAAAAAAAAAAAAAGATTCCCCTAATACCTGACCTGGTGAAACTCATTCCAATTGAAAAAGTGTTTATTAAAAAAAAGTGTAGGGCTGGGATTGTGGCTCAGTGGTAGAGCACTTGCTTCATATGCGTGAGGCACTAGGTTCGATCCTCAGCACCACATAAAAATAAAAACAAATAAAAATAGATATTGTGTCCATCTACAACTAAAAATACATTTTTAAAAAAAGTGTGATCTAGAGAGAATGCTTAAGTGTATATGGGGTGGGGAGAATAGTTATCCAAAATTTTTACAAAGCAAGGTCTTAAAGTTTGCAAAGCTGTTTACCACTTGATACACTGCCACTTACATAACTTCTCTCTTTTCAGCATACTACAAAGCAAAGGGAATGGAAATAAGGCAGAAAGAAGGAATGGAAGAATGAAGGTAGGTAAGTAAACAGACCTTCTTAAATCCCCTTCCTCTTTTCTATTATTATTATTATTATTATTATTACTATTATTATTATTATTATTCTGGGGATTGAATGCAGGGGTACTCAACCACTGAGCCACATCCTCAGCCCTATTTTGTGTTTTATGTAGAGACAGGGTCTCACTGGTTGCTTAGCACCTCGACATTGCTGAGGCTGGCTTTGAACTTGCGATTCTCCTGTCTCAGCCTCCCTAAGTGCTGGGATTACAGGTGTGCGCCATCGTGCCCGGCTTCCCTTAACATTTTTTAAATATATATATTTTTTGTTGATAGGCTTTTATTTTATTATTTATATGTGGTGCTGAGAATCAAACTCAGTGCCTCACACATGTGAGGCAAGTGCTCTACCACTGAGCTACAATCCCAGTCCTCCCTTAACATTTTAGGGAACTTCTCAGTAGTTGACATCTATGAGGAAAATATATTGCCAAAAACACCCCTGCAAAAAATAAGAACATTATGTCAGGAGAATACAGGAAGATAGAAGAGATTGTTGAGGGAAGGAAACCAAAGGAGAAGGATCTGTAATCAAATAAATCCAAACTTCTATTAAATAGACCTCCTTTTTATACGGTTGTTAAAATAAAATTTGATTTATATGAAGGGCTGAAGTGATATGGGCAGTTGATTAAGTCCTTTTGTCGTTGATGAGGTTTTATTCAAGATTTTGCTAAAGGAATCTCATACTACACGCTAATATTTGCTTCTCTACTTACGCATCTGAGAGTCACAAGTCACAAAAGGCCAAATTTACTTATCTATGTTAAGAGCTTTACAAGGGACAAAAGATCATTCACTTAACCAACCCTTTCCCAAGCAGTCTTATATAAGCTCAAACTTGGAAACTATGTGGACAGCTCACAATCATGGCCACCATGAAGAGTGAAGGCAGAGAAGGAAGGCAATGAAGGTTAGCCACTCTCTAATCACTCCTGGACTAACGATACCCTTGGTTTAGCTCAGGATGCCAGATCTATACACTGAGGGCTAAATGGGAAGTGGATTTACCCTCTCAACACAAAACAAAATAACTTAAATAGTTCAACTTAGTCATTTGAAGTAGACAGAGCTTAAACCAGAAGATTGGTTGAATATTGAAGGTGCACCTGTTGATATCTCTCTTCAAAGTAGTTCCCACAACTAACAAAATAGGCCAGGTTAGCCTGAACGTTGAGTCAGAGAGAGGAATAGTAATGAAGCAAAGCAAATACCAAAGCAAGATGTGTGGGCTAAAGTACCGTCAGTGGAAAAGGAAAAGGTAGCAGAGCATGCTGTACCCTTCAAATAATGACACACACACACACACATTTGAGTAGGTAGAATTGTTAATGTAAGAAAATTAGAGGTAATTCATAGTTTGTAGTGGACTCAAAGTATTGGAATAGAGTTAATACACAGACACAAAAATATACACAGACACAAATGCTCAAATGTACACATTATTTTTCAGTTTAGCTTCTTTTCCTGACTCCACAGCAGCACATGGGTTAGAGGGTTCTAGAAGGTTCCAGGTATAGAGTTCTACACTACTCAGAAAATATGTGGCTAGCAAGACAATCCTTGTTTTCTCCTAGATGGTTATGACTTCATTAACAGTGGAATCTTTAGAAGCAGATGTTAGAGAACAACAATCATACCCCAAAATGATACATTAAAATTTCACAGACTTGATTCTAAACCTAATCCTAACTGATGATAGGGTAGTTTCATCACCTCGATACACACCCTCACATGTCCAAAACAGACCAGTTCAGCTGTGTCACAGTCTAACGTGGTAATATGTCCCAGAGATTCATGGAAAGAAATGGCTGGAGGCCATAAGAGTCTGGGCACCATAGTCTTTTGGGACTGTGAAGAAGCCCCTTCCGTTGTCAGGCTCAGCTGGAAACTCATTCACTTTAAAGGGGAGAGGCAAGGTGGGACTCATCAGAGCTAGAGGTGGCAGGAGCTGGGAAGTGTTTTCCTCTCTGGAGTGTGTTTACACAGCATTCAAGCTGATGTCCCCACAGGGAATTTCTGTTGGTGTTTCTGGAGTGATACTTTTAATAATGCGCTGTTAGGAAAAAAAACCACAATGTTACAGTCTTGTAATTTAGCAAAATTGCAAAAATATTTCAGCATTAATATTAAAGCTTAAATAGCATTTTACTAACATTTAATAGTAAGTTGGGGGTTGTGGCTTAGTGGTAGAGCACTTGCCTAGCATGCATGTGTAAGGCACTTGGTTTGATTCTCAGCATAGCATATAAATAAATAGTCCATTGACAACTACAAAGATATTTTATTTTTATTCTTATTTTTTGGTACTGGAGATTGCCCCAGTGGTCAGGGGCACTCGACCACTGAGCCACATCCCCAGCCCTATTTTGTGTTTTATGTAGAGACAGGGTCTCACTGAGTTGCTTAGCATCTTGTCCTTGCTGAGGCTGGCTTTGAACTCGCGATTCTCCTGTTTCAGCCTCCCAAAGTGCTGGGATTACAGGCATGCACCACTGTGCCCGGTTTAAAAAGATATTTTTAAAAAATAGTAAGTTAGGGGCTGGGATTGTAGCTCAGTGGTAGAGCGCTTGCCTCGCATGCGTGAGGCACTGGGTTTGATCCTCAGCACCACATAAAAATAAATAAATAAAGATATTGTGTCCATCTACAACTAAAAAAATATATTAAAAAAATAGTAAGTTAGAACAGTCTCAATGAGACTGTTTTCTTGTTTTGGGTGGGTGGGTAACCAGGGATTGAACCCAAAGGTGCTTAACCACTGAGCCACATCCCCAGCCCTTTTATATGTTTTATTTAGAGACAGAGTCTCACTGAGTTGCTTAGGGTCTTGCTAAGTTGCTGAGGCTGAATTTGAACTCAAGATGCTCCTGTCTCAGTCTCCCAAGCTGCTAAGATTACAGGCATGTGCCACCACCACACCTGGCATTGACTTTTAAGAAAGAAATTTCCAGCCTTGTAGGTACATGCCTGTAATTCCAGCAACTCAGAAAGCTGAGGTAGGAGGATGGTAAATTTGAGGCCAGCCTTGGCAATTTAGTGAAACTGTTTCAAAATAATAAAAAGGGCTGGGAATATGTAGGTCAGTAGTAGAGCAACCCACCTGGTTCAACCCCCAAGTCAAAAAAAAATCCCAATTATTCTCAATATGGATAAAAATGGTATTGTCTGTATCTATGATGATCTGTAAAATAGTTAAGAACATCATCAACACTAATGGGAGAAAAGCCTTCAGTAGACCTCCTGTTGAACTATAACATACCTTTGAATGACTTGGGATAAGCACCCCTATTTCCTAGACAAAGGAGGCTCTCTTAGACCACATATGGCTTGAGGAGCAGAATGAGTGCTGAGTTTTGGTCTTGCGGGCTTCCTCATGCCCTGCATGCACACTACATCCACAGTGCCCAGCATTTCAGGAGCCACTTCAACAGCCAGGATGTTACTGATTCAATGAATCCAATGTACAGCAGCGCTGGTTAATTCACATGAATACAAATTACAACAGTTGAAAAGAGGTGAACCTTAAAATCATTACTTCTAAAGCATGGAGTGGTCCTCATCACAGAGAAGCTGAGAATTTCTACTATAGAAACAGTGGAAGCCGGGCGCAGTGGTGCAAGTCTGTAATCCCAGCACTTAGGGAGGCTGAGACAGGAGAATCAAAGCTACCCTCAGCAATGGCAAGGTGCTAAGCAACTCAGTGAGACCTCGTCTCTACATAAAACACAAAATAGAGCTGGGGATGTGGCTCAGTGGTCAAGTGCCCCTGAGTTCAATCTCCAGTACCAAAAAAAGAAAAAAGAAAAAAAGAAACAGTGGAAATACACAGAAGCTTTAAGAGAGCTGAAATATACTTGGACTTGAGTATAAAACATACAACCTGCCTTGTAAAACTTAGGATCAGAGTGATATGAAACAGCTCAAGGATGTGGAAAAGAGAACAGCACTACACAGAGGCTTAGAAAAATTTTTATTGTCATTTAGTAAAATCTTTAATGGTCAAACATCTGCATGTTGGTAAACAAACAAAATTGGGTCTGAAAGCATCTTTTGATTTATTGATCTTCAGAAGTTTTGCTGTCCTTTTTATTTTGGATTGAAAAAGGAAGGAGTATTCTTTTTTTTTTAACTTTTTCCATTTTCTGTTTCTGAGAGTTTATTCTTTAAGGTACAAGGCCTATGGAATTCAAAGAGTTCCATTCCCAGCCGGGCAAAGTGATGCATGCCTATACCAGTGACTTAGGAGGCTGAGGCAGAAGGATCACAAGTCTGAGATCAGCCTCAGCAATTTAGGGATACCCTAAGTAATATAGTGAGACCCTATCTCAAAATAAAAAATAAACCAGGTGCAGTAGCACACTGTAATTGGGATTACATCTCTAATCTCAGTGATTCCGGAGACTGAGGCAGGAGGATCACAAGTTCAAACCCAGCCTCAGTAATTTAGTGAGACCCTAAGCAACTCAGCAAGACCATCTGTAATTAAGTATAAAAAAGGGCTGGGGATGTGGCTCGGTAGTTAAGTGCCCCTGGGTTTAATCCCTGGTACCAAAAAGAAAAGAAAAGTATATTTTGTGTTTCTCATGACCTTAAAACCCAAGTACTGAAGTGTCACACTAGGAATTTACCTAAAAAAATACAAACCTAGTTTTGTTTCCTGTACTTTGGCAGCATTCTAGTTGTGAGTCCACTATTTCTCTTAAAATTTGGCAGGCCTGGGGCTGGGATTGTGGCTCAGTGGTAGAGCGCTTGCCTCGCATGCATGAGGCACTGGGTTCGATCCTCAGCACCACATAAAAATAAAAAAAATAAAATAAAGATATTGTGTCCATCTACAACTAAAAAATATTTAAAAAAAAAAATTTGGCAGGCCTGGGCCTTCTACAAGATAGTAGCTAACTAATCTAAGGAATGGACCACTTCCGGCATCTTCATAAACATGTTACTCATGGGAAACATGTAGGTTATTGGGGGTTTCTGCGACAATGAACTAAGCCAGTGCATGACCTTGAGACTTCTAGGCTTCAAATGTGTATGATATCCTCCAATTGCACCTGTAAGTGGTAGCTCACTCCATAGCTACAACCTTATACAGATGGTCCCCCACTTACAATGGTTCAATTTAACTATTTTTTGACTTTATTATGGTACAAAGGAAATATGCATTCAGTAGAAACCATATTTTGAATTCTCATCTTTCCCACACCAGTAATACATAGTACAATACTCTTGTAATGCTGGACATCAACAGCGAGCCACAGCTCCCGATGAGCCACACAATCATGAGTGTGGGGGAGAAGGGACATGATTTTCTGTAATGTAGTACTCTTCAAAGGTGTGAATTTCAGGAGGCTGAGTATGTTGCATTTTTTTACTTAATGATCTTTTCAATTTATGATGGATTTATCACGGTAAAACTCTATTTTAAGTCCAGGAGTCACTAGGACCCCAAAGAGTTACAAATAATTCACCTTTGTCTTTTTTTTTTTTTAACCAGACCAAGATTTCATATGAGGTCTTTCTTCCTCACAGATAGATTGTTATGACCATCAAGTCTGGTATTCTCAAAAGAACTATAAAAAATTCTAGTTCTTTAGGTACTTGTGGGAGAGGAGGCATACTTTATTTTTCTCAGAGATTAAACATGCATGTGAACATATTAAAGGTTTTCGAGAAATCTCATAGTAAAGAAACCCGGAAAACAGTCACTATTCTCTCCCCAATCTTTAGCACTGATTTCTGCATTTGCAAACTGTCAACCCTGAGGATGAGAGGGAAGCTGTACCTGAAAGTGCAAAGAACGGTGAATGGGACAGGAGTCAGAAGACTTAAATTCTGACAGTTCCCGTGTGTATGTCCTCAGTAAGTCACTGCAGCAGGATTATTCCCAGCTTCAGGGTCCTTGTCTGACAGTAACATCTGCCCATCTACCTCACAAGGTATTTTGATAAGAAAATAATATTATCGACATGCAGATGCTTTGGAAAGTGTGCATTCTTATATTGATTGTAAGGTAATATTATATGTTTACAGCACATTATTCCTGAAGTGAATCTTCTGTTGTAGCAACATTGTTTTTACTCTAATGGCTTGAGTTAAAGCTATGATATTGTTGGATAGTTAACAATTTTTGAGCTAAAACTATGAAACTGTTGGAACATCCCTATGGTGCGATGATTTTCAAAACAGTACTTGTCACATTGCTGTTAGAAAAATCAGCGTGGGAATTTTTTAGTATAATTTCCACTTAAAAAAATCTTTGTATGACTTCTTAGTCTTTTAGCTGAGATCAAGTATAGTATCTGTTCTTATAAGTTCAACATCTGATATGTCCTATATCCAAAGACAATATATTAAACTTATGCTAATGTTTTAAAAATAAAAGCACAAAGATACATAGTTAACAGAGCTAGTTTTTTTAGATTCTAAAATAGGTTTTTTCATTTGCATTTCTCTAATGGCTAGAGACGTTGAACATTTTTTCATATATTTGTTGATTGATTTTATATCTTCTTCTTTTTTAAAATATTCTTTAGTTGTCCATGGACCTTTATTTTATTTATTTATATGTGGTGCTGAGAATTGAACCCAGTGCCTCATGCATGCTAGGCAAGTGCTCTACCACTGAGCCACACCCCAGCCCCATATATCTTCTTCTGAGAAGAGTCTGTTCAGCTCCTTAGCCCATTTATTGATTAGGTTGTTTTTCTGGTGTTAAGTTTTTTGAGTTCTTTACATATCCTGGAGATCAGTGCTCTGATGTGCATGTGGCAAAATTTTGCTACCAGAATGTAGGCTCTCTGTTCACCTCATTGATTGTTTCTTTTGCTGAGAAGAAGCTTTTTAGTTTGCATCCATCCCATTTATTTATTCTTGATTTTATTTCTTGCACTTTAGGAGTCTTGTTAAGGAAGTAAGGTCCTAAGCCGACATGATGAAGATTTGGGCCTACTTTTTCCTCAATTAGGCGCAGGGTCTCTGGTCTAATTCCTAGGTCCTTGATCCACTTTGAGTTCAGTTTTGTGCATAATGAGAGATAGGGGTTTAGTTTCATTTTACTGCATATGGATTTCCAGTTTTCCCAGCACTATTTGTTGAAGAGGCTATCTTTTCTCCAATGTATGTTTTTGGCAACTGTATTTATGTGGGTTTGTCTCTGTGTCTTCTATTCTATACCAATGATCTACATGTCTATTTTGGTGCCAATACCATGCTGTTTTTTTTAATTATAGCTTTGTAGTATAGTTTAAGGTCTGGTATTGTGATGCCTCCTGCTTCACTCTTCTTGCTAAGGATTGCTTTGGCTACTCTAAGATTTCATCTCACGTTAGTCAGAATGGCAGTTATCATGAATACAAGCAACAACAAGGGTTGGTGAGGATATGGGGGAAAAGGCACACTCATACGTTGCTGGTGGGACTGCAAATTGGTGCATCCAATCCAGAAAGCTATAGAGATTCCTTAGAAAACTTGGAATGGAACCACCATTTGACCCAGCTATCCCACTCCTTGGTTTATACGCAAAGGACTTAAAAATAGCATACTACAGTGACACAGCCATTTAAATGTCTATAGCTATTCAATTCACAATAGCTAAACTGGAATCAACCTAGATGTCCTTCAATAGATGAATGGATAAAGAAACTGTGGTATATATACACAGTGGAATATTATTCAGCATTAAAAGAGAATAAAATTATGACGTTTGCAGGTAAATGGATGGAGCTGGAGAACATCATGCTAAGCAAAGTAAGCCAATCCCCAAAAATCAAAGGCTGAATGTTCTCTCTGATAAGTGGCTGCTGATCCATAATGTGGGAGGGGGCATGGGAAGAATGGAGGAACTTTGGTCAAGGGGAGGGAAGGAAGGGAATGGGACATGGGGGCAAGAAAGATGATGGAATGTGATGGGCAACAATGCCCTAGTTACATGTATGTCTGCACATATGGTGTGACTCTATATTGTGTACAACCAGAGAAATGAAAAATTGTGCTCCATTTGTGTACAATGAATCAAAATACATTCTGCTGGCATGTATACCTAATTAGAATAAATAATTTTTTTTAAAAAAGGAAAAAATCTCACTAACCAGGTACTAAAAACAAATGTTTTTTTCTTTAATTTTTCTTATTATAAGTTTCCTGTATCTACTAAATCAATAGTAATCATAGAATATCCATATTATATATCCAGTGTCTGCTAATTAAATACATTTTTATGTCTACACTATATGAATTATATGGAGATAGTATGCTCTGGAGACATTAGCAAGTTCATCTCATTAAAACCCTCAAATATGCTTTTGAAGTCAGTGAATTCTGTACTATGAATCAATTTTCAGAAATATAACAATGGATAAGAAACCATCCCAGGGACATTTGCTATTATCGCTCACAATGTGTCATGATCATTCAGGTATGTGGGAGAAATCTTATCACAGGACATTCTATTATAGTTGATGTGACCCTCACACTGCAGGTTCTTAAGTTTTGAATGTCTAATATGAATACTAATTTATTTTTTTTAAAATATCTTTTTAGTTGTAGATGGACACAATACCCTTATTTTATTTATTTTTATGTGGTGCTGAGAATCAAACCCAGTGCCTCACCTGTGCTAGGCAAGCATTCTACCATTGAGCCACAACCCAGTCCACAAACACTAATTTCTTTTCAAAGATTTAAAGAATTTTGTGCTAAGTGTTATGCAGTTGTAAATAGAAAATGTAATGATTTTAGAAAATGGGTAACTAAATGCAACTATTACTTGACAATGTAACTATTAAGAAAATCTGTGTATGACTTCTGACATCACAGACCTGTCATCCATGCCCAATGGTAAGCAGGCCAAGTAGTTGTCTGATAAGTTTAGAAAGCTATACACAACCCAAAGTACATGCTATGCTACACCCAAAGGATCAATTCACTCTTTTGCTATTGTATTTGAGGGTTTTGGGGATGCCTCATGATGATAGTGGCAGCCTTTGGAGATCTATACCATGGTATAGGTATTTAGGTAAGGTTGAGCCAGGCGCAGTGGCACACACCTGTAATCCCAGTGGCTTGGGAGGCTGAGACAGGAGGATCATGACTTCAAAGCCTGCCTTAGCAAAAGCGAGGCACTAAGCAACTCAGTGAGACCCTGTCTCTACATAAAATACAAAATAGAGCCGGGTGCGGTGGCGCAAGCCTGTAATCCCAGTACTTAGGGAGGCTGAGACAGGACAATCACGAGTTCAAAGCCAGTCTTAGCAATGGTGAGGCACTAAGCAACTCAGTGAGACCCTGTCTCGACATAAAACACAAAATAGGGCTGGGGATGTGGCTCAGTGGTCAAGTACCCCTGAGTTTAATCCCCAGTACCCAAAAGAAACCCCAAAAAAACAAAAAAACAAAAATGGGGAGGTGGCTCAGTGGTTGTGTCCCTGAGTTCAATTCTTGGTACCCTCCCCCCAAAAAGTAGGTAAGGTTGAGAGCCTTCTGATGAATTTCATATAGACTTACCTTTTTTTGTTTGTTTGGTATCAGGGATTGAACCCAGGGGCACTTAATCCCTGAGCCACATCCCTTTTGTATATTTTTGTTTAGAGACAGGGTCTCCGTGAGTTACTCAGTGCCTCGCTAAGTTGCTGAGGCTGGCTTTAAAGTTGCTATCCTCCTGCCTCCACCTCCCAAGCCGCTGGGATTACAGGCATGTGCCACCATGCCTGGCTAAACTTATCTTTTTTAAAGTTGTATATAGTTTTTAAAAATGTTTATGGACTTATCTCTTCATAGAGCATAACAAGCAGATCTTTTTCTTCCAAAACCATTATCAGTCTAAACACACATCACACACATACACATAACACAAACCTCCTTAAATGTCCCTGGAGTGATGATCAGCCGATAAGTTATATATGTGGGGATGCAGATGAAAGATGAAGTTCCTATGCAGTAACCCAGGATGACACTCCAGTGAGGATAATTATATTGGAAAAGACGTAGCTGGGGTGGGCTCATCAAAAAACTGCAAATGATGAACTAAAACAAATATCAAGAAATATTAAAAACTCTTAATACCCATGCAGATAGACATAGTTCTGGTACCATAAATGCTAAAGATATTGTTGAGATATATTCTAGATTGAACTCTGACACACAGAATTACCAATTGTACCTAAGTTGCAAGAATAAAACAGCCAAGTGCTTCTCTTAGTTTTCTTCACCATCTCTCACCTCAGGGCCTGCAATGCGATGTTACAACATCCCTACAATTATTCCTAAAGGGAGAGAAGTTACAGCCCCCCACACCCCTTTAGTGCAGCTCTCTGCCAGGGAGAAGAGATTACATCCAACAGGAGTGAACTGGGTGACCTTCCACAGCACCTGCCTATCATAGAGCTTCATATTTCTCCCTGCCTTGTTTCATTTCCCTGCAGTGATTGTTTTTGGTCAGATGGAAGGTGCTTTGTGTCCAGGAGAGATAATAAGGTTCTCAACCCCCAAGGAAGACTCAGGCTCCTCGTTATGTTCCCTCCCCTCCTTGCTTTCTGCATTAAGCTCTGTAGCCTGCGGTTTCAACAAGGATGGCTCTGCTGTG
Organism: Xerus rutilus; assembly: GCA_028644305.1. NCBI lineage: Eukaryota > Metazoa > Chordata > Mammalia > Rodentia > Sciuridae > Xerus > Xerus rutilus. Next base: position 40,399,218 of record CM053402.1, read on the forward strand.
AAGCATCTCAACAATGAATGACTGCCTGTGACAGGTTCTCATAATGAAAGGAATTATAGAAGGAAAAATGCAGCTCATTACATTTTTCACTTGAAAATTCTGTGAAAAGTTTGACCAAGAAAAATTCCACAGAGCTCTTCTAACTTCCAGTTTATGAGTTTTCTTATTTCAGTTTGGTTTCCAGAGAGAGTGTAAATATCGGGTTTTGCCTGGTAACCACTGTACAGAAATTGTTATTGCTCTTGATTTAATTTTATTTTATTATTTCATAGTCATAAAGAAGACAGTAATGTAAATTATTTGTGTGGTTAAACATCTATTTTTATCTTTTTTTCTTTGTCTGCAGGTAATAAAATGGGAAGATGTTAAACATACATCCATCTTCGGAGCAATGTTATCCTAAGTCCAAGAAGAGACCTTCAAAACCAGGAGTACAGTTAATCACAAACCATTCTCTACTCTCTTCATTCCCAGACCTAGCTGCTCAGGGAGGTATTTGGGAACAAGGAAAGAGAGGGTCTGGTTAGGAGCCAACCCTGCCAGAACTTGGTTCTTCTTGATGTCAGGTATGTGAACTCCAGCTCAGTCACAAGGGTTCAACTCTAGCTCCAGAAACCTTCACGTGGTTCAGCCTCTCCTTGCTCATACACTGTATTTTCTTTTTTGTAACTTGGCTCCAGTGAAAGGGAATATTTTAAGTAAGTTACTCCTTGTTTACCTAAAGCAGCCTTAAAAAGCCCAGAGCAGGGGATCTGTTAAGTAAACGTAGAAGTGGAAGACAGATTTGCCTCCTCTTAATTGGACACTAGAGCACTTGCGTTCAGAGGAGGGGAGTAAAGCAAATATCACGGGGATTATGAGTAATGAGCCTTCCTGCACCCAAATCAGTACTTGGGTTTTTCAGGGTAAAGGAACTCATTGAGTGTGCCCCACCAGAAATGAAAATACCAAAAGCCTTAGGGCCAGGACAGGGGTGAGGAGTGTCAGGCACAACAGTTAAGGGTGTTGGGGCCAAAATTTCAATAATCAAGATAACTATTTATGTATTTATTTATTTGATACCGGGGTTTGAACTCAGCACTGATCTCAACCATTGAGCCACATCCCCAGCCCTATTTTGTGTTTTATATAGAGACAGGGTCTCACTGAGTTGCTTAGTGCCTCGCCGTTGCTGAGGCTGGCTTTGAACTCGCAATTCTCCAGTTCTCAATCTCCCAAAGTGTTAGGATTACAGGCTTGCACCACTGCGCCCGGCTACGATAAATATTTTGTGCAATTTTTTTTTTTTTGGTACTGGGGATTGAACTCAGGGGTACTCGACCACTGAGCCACAACCCCCGCCCTATTTTGTGTTTTATGTAGAGACAGGATCTCACTGAGTTGCTTAGTTGCTTAGCATCTCGCCGTTGCTGAGGCTGGCTTTGAACTCGCGATTCTCCTGTCTCAGCCTCCCTAAGTGCTGGGATTACAGGCTTGAGCCACCGCGCCCAGCTTTGTGCAATTTTTAAGGGGAAGGATCTGATTAAGGTAACTCAAGTGAGGTGAGTCACATAGGATCAAGGTGCTGTGTTTATTTAAAATATTCATGATGGATCATTTTGCATTAATTTTCAAAAAATATTACATTAAAATAGTATTTATTTTGAGTTTTTTGGTACTCCTTAAATTTTATGCCCCTGGTGAGTATCTCCCTTGCCTTCCCCACATCTGGGCCCTGGACCAATTTCTTCACTATTGTGCAGAAAATGAAAGTAAACAAATGTGTTTCTGCCCTCAAGGAGTTAATCCAATGTCTCGTCTTTCTCCTTTGAAAAACAAATAAATGAAAGGGTTTAAGTAGATTAGCAAGAAGTACTAGTAAGAATATGAATTAATAACACATTTATGTAAGGGCTTTTTGTGGCAATGGTGGACCAGGTAAATCAGCACAACCCTCTCACTGAAAACTGATAGTTCTGCATCATAAATATATTTGCCAGGCTACTACTCGCCTGTAATCCCAGCTACTTAGATGTGAGGCAGGAAAATTCCAAGTTTGAAGCCAGCATGGTCAATTTAGCCAGACCCTATCTCAAAATAAAATAAAAATGACTGTGAATAAACTTAGTGGTAGAACATTTGCCTACCATGTGCGAGATCCTAGATTCAACCCAGAACATCAAAAAATAACTTTTTATTTTATAAACGTACACTTACAATTGGACAATTTTCTGTATATGTGTTATACTTCAATAAAATGTCTGGGGTAATTTCCCTAGAGTGAGAAGAAGAAAAGAAATGATAACTCACCAGGAGAAACATAGGGCTGATGGCTACCCAGCAGATCCTCCAAAACCATCCAGGGCTGAAGCCAAGCATTTCCTTCACATCACTGCAAAATTGAGTGATACCTGAAATCATCCCAAAGAGAAAGAGACTGATTGAGAGGATATGGACAGTTCTTCTATCTCCTGATTCTCAAGGAAAGTCAGGGTCACTAGTATCAGCACTGAGAATGACAAGAAGGGAGCTACAATTCCTATCCTGAACAGTGTAGCGGTTCTGGAATTTCTCCATATGAGGTGCTCAGGGACACCAGTCTGGTCTGAAGGGTCACAAAACTGCATTTTTTTTTAGCAAAGCTCTTTCTACATAGAGCAGGTTGATACATATTTGGGGAAATACATAAAGCCTGCATTGGTGTCCACACTAAGATTTCAGTTTTAATTTCATTTTACTGTTATCGTAGAAAAGAACATTGAGTTTTGTTTAGGGATGGTGAACCAGCCTAACAGAGACTGACTTTCAACTGTACACTGGAAACTTTCAAGAGAAATTTTTAACCACAATATTGCCCATTCATGTGCCAATATAAAAAGTTACTGGCACAGTGAGAACTGAGAACTCTTGTTGACAGAAGAGAAACTGAGAAGGGGAAGGGGCTTTGCAGCTGCTTCCCTAAGCACTCCCTGCACATGCTAGGGCAGGTCTGCAGCAATTCACACACTTTGAACTTTGTCCTCTGAATTATGGAAGAGGATTTCTTTTTAAAACACCAGACCCATGTGCAACCCAAGATAAGCTGCCCTCTCTTCTTCATAACATGTGTAGTGACCACCACGTTAAAGCAGTTTTATCATGATAGAAAGTGGAAAATCAAATACATTTTTAGAATGAGATAATAGCTTCTTGATTTTTAGAGAGGTATCTCTGAATTGGTGTTCGGCATTTCAATTGCTTGTGCCCTAAAAAAAATCACCTAGGGGCTCCTGGGACCTTTGCCAATAGACCCATCTCAGCTCACTCCCAGAACCCCTAATGCTCTCACCCTTTATCAAATTCCATCCCAGGACCAGAGGAGGGTGATATTGGAGTCTTACCAGGGTAAATAATGCAAATTAGAGCATTTTTGCCTTTTTTTTAGAAGATATGTCTAAGCTCTGTCTCGGGGCTCTAGAGAAGATCTCACTTGAGAAACTTAAATTTGGGGAAACTCTGTTTAGCAATTTATTGTACACTCTGCAAATGCATTCACTCTACATGAATTCTGTGTTGTGGTTCCCAAGAGATCTTGAACCTCTTCAGCTTTCCTCCACTGGGTAAACATTCAAACTCAGAATGGGAAACATGTCCTTCCTCAAGGGTGCAGGAAACATGCTGTATAGAGGGCAGAGGAAATGATGATTTCTGGAGAAGGCACTCAACAGATTATATAACAGACCCATCAGGAGGTCATACCTTGTCAATTGCCCTTTCCTGTCCTTCTTTGATGAAATTAGCCTTTCTCTGTGCTGATTATGAGCAATGTAGAAAGGATCTCCGTGGGCTGAAGGAAGATCTTACCATAGAACCAAGACACAGCAACTGCTTCTATAAGCACGACGGTGAGCACCGCAGGCCCCGTGGCGTATTCCTCCAGCAGCTTCACCACATAGGCCCCTCCCTGGGAGCAAGACCACAAACCTGGTTAAAAGTGCCCCTCCTTACTGCACAGGCCTGTATAAGCTTCTGAACTTAGGGTGATGCTGAAAAACTTCCACTTCAGGCCTAATCTACCCCACAGCCTGCATCTTGGAGTGTTCTTTACAGTGTGGACCAGGTTTCACCCCATCAGACACAACTTCCCACCCATCTGAGCCCATTCTTTTTGCTTGTTTTTCTTTTTTACAGTGCTGGGGATCGAATTCAAGGCCTGGTGCATGCTAGGCCAGCACTCTTATCACTGAGGCCCAGAGCACATTCTTCTTGTTTCTTCTCCCCACTAAGCTTTAAGAGACAGACTCCAAAGGGCCTCTGGATCTATTTTCAGCCTTCTTCAGGCTTCCTGAACACTTCCTGTGTATTCAACCCCAAAGAATCCCCACCTCTAAAGACTGAATCTGGGAGGGTGGATGGTACCAGACACACTGAGTACCTTGGTCACAATTTTGCCTTCTGTCCTAACTCCTTACTACATCGGGTCCAACGCAAACTCCCGCTCTAGAGCCATCAGAGTCATGGCTTGAAGATGCCTTTCTGCAATATCTGCCTCGAGTCAGGAGGACACAAGCCTAGGTTGTCTGTGGTTACTATCTGATGCATGCTTTATCATATTTGCCTCAGCTACCAACTCCTTACCATTGTAAGTTCTAGAAAAGACATGGTGGCATTAGCCATGGTAGCAAGATACCAGTGTCCAGCTGGTATGGTAGTGCACACCTGTAATCCCATCAACTTGGGATGCTGAGGCAGGAAAATCACAAGTTTGAGGCCAGCCTCAGCAACTTAGTGAGTGAGACTGTCTCAAAATAACAAATAAAAAGGGCTGGAGATGTAGCTCAGTGGTAAAGTGCCCCTGGGTTCAATCTCTAGTATTCCCACCCCAACTTACCCCCTCCAAAATAGACACCAGCCTCCAGCTGTTCCGCATATCAAGACAACAGGGCAGTCAATATTCCTGTTAAAGCAGCCCTAAGTATTGGAAATAAACTATAAATGCAAACCCTGCCTAGTTTTTCTCCAAATATTTTGCCAAGCTAGAAATGTAATTAGATCAATTATAAAATATGAAGAGCTTCAAGATACCATACCATGTATGATTCTACAAATGGATGCTGCCAGATCAACTTTCCTTCTTTTCCTTGGTGAATCTTCTCCCCCCAGTGCTGGGGATCAAACCCAGGATCTCATCTAGGCAAGTATTCTACTACTGAACCACACCTCAGCCTGTGGTGAGAAAATGGTAGTAACAAGTCCCCTCCTTCTTCTCTTACATAATGTCCTGCTTTGGGGCCAAAATGAAAGGAACGGCTTCTTATAGCTCTCTGTTTCCCCAGTGGCGGCCAGCTCAGAGCTGCAGGCCATGATACTCACAAAAGTCAGGGTGACCAGGGATCCAAAGAAGCAGGTAACCACCACAGCAAGCACAAACCACTCCCGGCGCTTGGCCCAGATGTGTGGAAACTCATCCAGCACAGCTGTGATCACACCCTCCAGGCCTGCAAACTGAGAGGTGCAGGTACATGTTCACAGTGGAGGCTTTGGGACAAATCTGTGCCTTCAGGGCAGTGAACAGGAGGAGGGGTAAGATTGCTAAGTGATCAGTCAAGCTGATCATGACCAGTTTCCTCGACTCGCTGGTCCATGAACACACCTGAAACCTATTTCTCTGATTTACACTGTATTTAGAACTCGTTCGTGAGGACATCCAGGAAAGCAAATACAGTGTGTGGACTGAACTTTAATAGGTGAGGTCTCCTGGGGAGACTGGCTACACCAGAAAGGCCAAAACTGAGTCTCACTCTATGGTAATAAGGCACTAAGCTAAATGCAGGGCAGGCACAAGAGGGACCTTGTCCTGGCCTTCACGTCAGCACACAATAAGGAATTCACATATGCTGAACCCTTCTCCTGTGCCAGTCACTTTCTCCGCATTGTCCCATTAATGACTCTGTAATGTAGTGGGGGCTGTAAGTGCCATTGCTGAGGAGTAAACAAGGATCTTGGGGGTCACAAGGAGAGAGTAGCTAAGGGATGACCAAGGTGTGAGGGAATGGGTTCAGCTTCCTCTTCTCTTCATCCTCCCAAAGCTTATTTTCCTTCCTCATTTACTCACTGTGCTGTCCAGACCCAGTGTAATCAACATGAGGAAGAAGATGATGGCAAAGAACGTGGATGCTGGCATGTTGGCTATGGCTTCTGCATATGTGATGAAGAGGAGGCTGGGTCCTGAGGGAGATGAGGAGAAAGGAGAGGTAGTTGCTGAGACTTGTCCTACAAAGATGTCACAGGGTAAAACTCAGCAACTATAATTCTCATCAGAAGAACTTCCACGTGAGTTGAGCTTTGACATGTACCAAGTGCTTCCTCATACTCCACACCATCTTACCTGGTCACCTGGGAGGCAGGGAGGAAGGAACACACACCTGGAAAACTGGGTGCCCTGAATTAACATGGGTAGTGGGAACAGAACCAAGACCCCGAGACTAGCAAAGCTGCACACAACAGGAGGAGTTTTTCCACTATAGAACAATTTGATGTTTTATTTTCAGGGCCAGGATTGATATTTTTTAAAGCCCCACATTTAGCCCCTCTGATATCTTCAGCTCCAGAACAGTAGGAAGTGGAAAAAAGACTTCCTGCCATTTTAAAGTCACTTTTGTTAGTGTGAGGGACATGTTTTCAACCTCTCAGGGGCTAGCTAAGGGTGCTCTCTTTTGGGGAACAGAGTTGGTCAAAGCACTGCATCAGGCCAAATATACAAGTATGTTCTCAAGAAAACCTTGGGACTCTATCCCCTAGATCCTATCACCTTGTTTCCAACATCTGTCACAGTACAGCACAATGACCACAGCAACTGCATTTTTCTACAAGGGGCAGTTCTATGGATTCGTAATTATTTGCCTTCTAGACTGGATTCATGATAAGACCATCACAGGACCAAATCCACTGGTTTTAAAGCCACCATCCAAGTCATATTTTCATTATGTGTTGAAGGCCCAGTGCCGGGTGCCAAGGGACCTGCCTTGAACACACAGAAAGGGTCGAGATCACCAAGGCATTAAGTTTCTCTCAAGTCTTAGAAATTTTAAAGAGCCACTTAGAAACCATTCAAAGTTAGATATCTGTAAAGATTCAAAGCAAAGCAACTCAAAAGAAGCCAGGAACCTAGACAGAGTCCAAGATCCTACCTGCATCTTTGGCCACCTCTGACACATCTTCATTCCTCATCTCAGCCATGTACCCGAGCACAGTGAAGATGACAAAGCCCGAAACAAAGCTGGTCATGCAGTTTACCAAACTGGTCACTAGGGCATCTCTGGAGTGGAAAACCCAAGAGACGTGAGACAGTTCTGGGGTATGGAGTCCAAACACTACCTGTCTGCGTACCTGCCCCACCAAGACAGGCCAAGGACCCCTAACCTTGTCCGTGTCCCTCTCATTCCCTCAGAGCCCAGCCTCTCAGGCTTGAAGCTCAAATGCCCTGATCACCACATGCGGTATGGAGACAGGTCAGAGGTGTTTTAAGAGGTGGTTCTGCCATGAAACAGCACAGACCTCTCCATTTCAAACAAGAAATGCCTGTTCTAGAACAGGGCCTAGATTGGAGGAGGGGGCAGGACAGGGCTTTGGCCTCACATTTTAGAATTCCTCAGATTTGGATGTTTGACATTATCTTCAAATGAAGTCACAGGCTGCCACAGAGATACCCTGACACTCTCCCCACAGCCCCCATACTGGGGATCAAACCCAGGGCCTCACACATGTTCAAGCCCTCTACAAACTGAGCTACACCTCCAGTCCTTTTCAAATTTTAAGACAGGGTTTTGCTAAATTGCCTAGGCTGGCCTTGAACTTGCAGTCCTCCTGCCTCAGCCTCCCAAGTAGCTGGGAGTATAGGTGTGTACCACTGTGCCCAGCTTCCTGACACTTAAAAAAAAAAACCTCAATGAAGCTGGGCACGGTGGCACACGCCTGTAATCCCAGCAGCTGGGGAGACTGACAGGAGGATTGCGAGTTCAAAGCCAGCTTCAGTAACACCAAGGTGCTAAGCAACTCAGTGAGACCCTGTCTCTAAATTAAAAAAAAAAAAAAAAAATAGGGCTGGGATGTGGCTCAGTGATTGAGTGCCCTGAGTTCAATCCCTAGTACTACCACGACCCAAAAAATAAATACATAAGGGTCTGGGGATATAGCTCAGTTGGTAGAGTGCCTGCCTCACATGCACAAGGCCCTAGGTTCAATCCCCAGCACCATCAAAAAATAAAATAAAAACAAAATTTAAAAAATAAATAAATAAAAGACCTCAATGTATAATTTCAGACTGGTATCCCAATGTAAGGCCGCATTGCTTAGGGTAAATGTGAACTCCTTCCCCTATGTTTTAAAAAACCAAATTCTATAATTATGACTAGCACAGATTGCTACACATTGTCATCTGTAATGGGAATTAAACTAAAATTAAGTCTAAAGGTGATAAGTGACCTGTAAGGGATAATCAGTGCAACCTTCCCCATTTTGTTAAAATATCTAAAGTAAGATTTTTCTATGAAAATTAATAGCATTTTAGGTTGGTGAAAAAATTCAATCAGCAGGCTTGGTGGCACACACTGCACTTTGGGAGGCTGAGACAGGAGAATTGTGAGTTCAAAGCCAGCCTCAGCAACGGCGAGGCACTAAGCAACTCAGTGAGACCCTGTCTCTACATAAAACACAAAATAGGGCTGGGGATGTGGCTCAGTGGCCGAGTGCCCCTGAGTTAATCTCCGGTACCAAAAAAAAAAAAAAGAAAGAAAGAAAAAAAATTCAATTAGCCAGGTGTGATGGTGCACACCTGTAATCCCAGCTACTAGGGAAGATGAGGCAGGAAGATCACAAGTTTGAGGTCAGACTGGGTAACTTAGTAAGACTCTGTCTCAAAATAAAAAATAAAGTGGGCTGGTGATGTAGCTCAGTGGGAGAACACCCCTGGGTTCAATTCCCAGTACCACACACACACACACACAAATTCAATCAGTAAACTTTTTGTGTATATCACACTTGTGTATATACACTTTTTTCTATTATCATATTGTAATTTTGTTGGTAAATGTATTAACCAAACCAAAATATTTAATTGCATGTTGTAAACCTCCTGTGGAATTTCTTATTATTTTTATATATAGGGATTTTTACAAAACAGAAGTGGCCTGAGGACTCTCCCAGCCTTCGGTAAAGGTATAGCTAGACAGATGCTCTGGCCAAAAGTGTATGGACAGAGGCTTATGGTACCTGTGAGGGGCAGTGTCATCACAGCCTGAGCCTGGCCAAGTTTGAGGCCATTGGTTGCATCTCCTTCCTCCACACTAGTTTTCACTCTTTCTAAGCCTTGCTTGGGCACCCCAAATACTCACTGGTAACAGTTGTTGTTGAATTTGTTGTAGCTAGCAAAAGCCAGGAGGACGCCAAAGCCTGGACCAAGAGAGAAAAAGATCTGAGCAGCAGCATCGATCCACACCTGGAACACAGCAGAGGAAAGGGCACAGGGGTAAGGGCAAGACCCAGGCTGGCACAGGGACCAGCAGGACAGCACCTCTCATGACTCATGTGGCTATGTGCAAGGTGAAAAACCAGCTTTCAAAACTCATTTAAGGATGATCACATAACCTAGTGCAAACATGATTTCTCTTCCCATCATCATTTAGGTTTAAAACCACCCAGTGCTGCGTACTACTTTTTTTTTTTGGTACTGGTGATTGAATCCATGGGAGCTTTACCACTGAGCTATATCCTCAGCCCTTCTTACTTTTTATTTTGAGACAGGGTCTCACTAAGCTGTGGAGCTAGCCTTGAATTTGCAACCCTCCTGCCTCAGCTGCCCAAGTCACTGGAATTATAGGCATGCACAACCACATCCAGCTCAACTGTAAGTTTTATGTTTGTGTTTCTGATTTAAAGCATTAATTCAGACTTGTATATTGAAAGTAAATTTGAATTGTCCCTACTGTCTTAATTTTAGGGGAACTAGTTTGTGTAGTGGACAACAACAGATAGGTACACATCGTTTCCCTCAATATCTTACCCCTGTCTCCAGGAGTTTCTGCCAGTTGGGTTTCAAGTAGAAGAGGACACCCCTCCAGGCTCCAGGGAGGGTGGCTCCCCTCACCAGCAGGATAGAAAGGATGATGTAAGGGAAGGTGGCTGTCACCCATACCACCTGGAAGGAAGGAGAGTAAAAACACAGTTATGGCCTTGCTATTTCACAGAAAGCAAGGAAAGGAGATGGGTTGGTATAGTGCTTTAATAAAAGATCTTGGAGATCTTTAGGAAGATCTATCCATCTGTTTTGTCTGTCATTTTTAGGTGAAGCAGAAAGATCACTGCCTTCAGAACCAGGCAGATGGGGATCTGACTCAACTTGGCCAGTACTTAGTACCTACTTCTAAGCCACATCTGTAAAATGCGAGAATGTCTAGCAGGAAGTAGCCTGTGTAGTTAAAGCACTTAGCATGGCCCATGGTGGGTTTGCAGTAAATTATTGCCACTACCAGGCTATGGGTGTATATATAATTGTTCTCGGAACTGGGCCATTTCTAGAATCTTCTAACAGATGCAATAGAGAAAGAACATCATGGATTGTATTAGGTGTTGAAGGAGACAGTGATCGTCACCTGACCAGTAGCTGTCCAGGCTACTGAGTTCTGAGTTTAAGACCCTATATGGCCCCTTGGCAGGCCTGGATAAGCAACCAGAGTCCTTCTCACCTTGCCAGAAGTTTTGACACCTTTCCAGATGCTGAAGTAGATAATGGTAAAGATGAGCATGATGCAGAGGGCAAGCTGCCAGCTGATGCCCCCCAGGTCATGGAGTCCCTTAGACCGGTGGATCTGCAGGACATGGCGCCTAGAATAAAAGAGAGAGGCCTGTGAGAGGATCTAGACAGTGACATGAGCACCCAGTTGTGATACCTCCAAGAAAGTGCCCAAGAAAAATGGACACTACAATGCAAGGACCAAGTATTCACCACGCCTCAGAAAGGACTGGGATGGGCCCTGCTGATCCTGAAGAAGCAAGCAGCACAGTCAGTCAACAGTCCCTGGGAAGAGTTCTCAGCCCAAAGATAGACTTCCTGATCCCTCCTATGCTGACTGGGACCAAACCTCTTTAACCAATATGCTTGGCTTTGGGGTACATGAAGATTTGTGTGTGGAGGTAATGGGTCCCCTCCCTTACCCTGTGTAGTAGCTCTATCTTTGGGCTTCCAGTGCCTGAAATTCCTGCTTTAAAATAATGCTACCTTTTCCAAGCATCTTCTTCCAAAGGGTTGATCCCATTTATGAAGTCAATGCATTAAACCAGAAACTATTTGAATAGTTTCAAACTACTAAGATGCAAGTTGTTCTGCTTTCATGGCAATTGACTGAGAGGAGGAGCCAGGAAGAAGGGTAGTTTGGGTACAGGAGAGTAATTTTAGAAAGTGAAAGTAGGGATCAGCTTGGGCATGTTGGAGTGGCCTGTCCTGACATTGGGAAAGAAGGGAGGTGGCACAGAAGGCGGGACTGTGCAGCACTCACAACAGAGTTTCCCAGCTTCAAATCCTGCCGGGGGACTTGGGCTCTGCCACCTCCTTTCTCATTTTCTCCTCCATCCCTGACAGTATCGTCTCTCAGAAGTCTGCCAGAGACCAGTAAAGAGCCCTTGGCTCCTGCCTGCTTCCTAAGAAGCCAAATCTCAGGTGTGTGTCTTGCCTGAACAGACCATCCTCTCACTCACACTTACGTGTAAAATTCTTCAGCAGGGGATGTGGAATGAAGCGTCCAGGTGATATTGTCCTCTGAGAAGTAGTTGGTACAGTTGCCAGTGTTCCAGGAATTCTTGCAGCTGGTCCAGGGCAGCTGATCCGTGAAGGAGGAGATGAGGTAGTACAGCGCCCAGGCCATGATGGTGTTGTAGTAGGAGGCAATGTAAAAGGCAATGATGCAGATGGCGTAGCCGATTCCTGGGAAGTGGGTGAGAGAGGCCAAGTTCAAAGGGCAGCCCAACAATGAAAGGCTGAGATAAAGCTCTGGAGAGTCCGACAGCCTGAGTGAGGGGTAAAGACAGCTACTGTCATCCATTTAATTCCCCAAGAACTCTGGGAGTGACAGGGAAAGTGGCAATATAGCCAATTACTTGCATATGTGCAAGCTTCCATGTTTTTAAAGATGTGTGTGAGCCCTGTTGATGTTCTAAATTTTTAAAATTTAGTGTATTTTTTAATTGCCATTTTTTCTGTTTCTTCTTAACAATTTCACACCACTTGAGCAGTCACAAACTTGATAACTCAAATTGTTTCCCAGAGATACCTAAGTGTTTTTAGAAGCAGGTCCCCAGCTCCCACCCATTGATGGAAATGCCCCCACTGGCCCATTCAGCAAACCTTTCAGTTACCTTTGAAAATTGGGCAGATTTTCCTCCATATAGAAATGCATCCATTTCGGTGGTACTGGCCCAGTGCAAGCTCCATGTAAAAGAGTGGAATTCCCCCGAAAATGGCCATGATGGTGTAGGGGAGAAGGAACGCCCCTGAAGCAGATGAAAGACAATTTCACTCCCTGTCTATATCTGTCCCAGGACAATCCAACTGATCTGGACAAGAAGGCTCATGTCGAGGACCACAGAGCCACCCTGTGCTGAGTGACCTCACACTGTGCTGCCCTGGTCTTAGTGCTTTGCCAGAAGTAATAATAGATAGAGCTCCACAGTTTCAAGAGGAGGCTGAAGGAGTAAATGGAAAGGACACCGGGTTGGGAGTCGACAGGGCAGGCACTGGGAGCACCACTTCTGGCTGCCTAGAGAAACCTGGGCCACTTCCCGCCTTAGGGCCCCAATTTCCTCCCCAGTAAGGTGACAGGGTTGAGGAGATCTAAGGTTCCCAAACCCAGCCACACATCACAATCACTGGTGAGCTTAAAAACTCACCACCAAGCCAGGTGTGGTGGCGCACACCTATAATCCCAGCACTCTGGGAGGCTGAGACAGGAGAATCACAAGTTCAAAGCCAGCCTCAGCAATGGCGAGGTGCTAAGCAACTCAGTGAGACCATGTCTCTACATAAAACACAAAATAGGGCTGGGGATGTGGCTCAGTGGTCGAGTGCCCCTGAGTTCAAGCCCCAGTACCAAAAGAAAAAAAAAAAACACCCAGATTCTAGGGCCCACCCCAGATCTCCTGAAGCAGAATGTCTAGGTGTGGGTACAATGTTAGATTGTTCAAGCTCCCTGAGTGATTCTGATGCAACCATTACAGGATCTCTTGGGTACAGCTTGCCTGTGATGAGCTATATAGCTGCCACCATCAATGAGTCATATAACTAGAATCTTTATTCTTCCAAGTGGCTCCAGATACTTATTGATATTTAGCTATATGTCCATAATTCCACTGGGCCAGAATGATCCCTCATGAGCCATCTTTGGGGGCATGGCTGCAAGGGTAAGTTTTCGACAGAACAAGAAACACAGAGCTGCTGTATAACTAGAGATACTGATATCTCCTGGATCTTGAGGCTGAATTTGGAAATGCCAAGTTGGAGATTTTTCCCTTGCAACTTGAGCTGTAGCCCGTAGGGTGAGTAAGCTATGATTTTCCCTTCTATAAAATGCTTTGCTCCTAGAAACCTTGAAGTTAGTGCAACTCAGAGAGGTCCCACATAACTTACAATTACACTGAGTAAACCTGGCTTGAGAATAAAAAAACATGTTGTGTTTTCATGATGGCCTTTGTCCAAAGGGTTTGCTTGATCAGCTACAAAAGGAAATGTCACCAGTGACCCAGCCAGCCTCTTATCTAATGCTCAGGCTAAAGGTGAGTCCTTCCAAGCTGGAGATAAGGTGATTATGACTTCCCTTCCTTCCATGCAGGAGCCCCCAAGCAACTGCCTTTGCAACTGCATGGATAGAAGTCCCCAAAAGATATTGCAAATCCAGGTTATTTCACATCAGGCCATTGTAGAAGTGAGGGTGACACAAATAAATTATCCCCAAGTCTTGTTTTATCTGTCCTCCTAAATCTGTTGCCAGAGCTCCTGTCAAACTAAATATTGATTGATTTGACATCCATTTTTGCTTATTGTTTTCCTATTCTGATAACAAACCCAGTGTCAACATAGAGGCCCCATACCTACTCACTTCTCTCCCTGCTCTCTCCCCCCAAGATTCCCATGTCCACATCTAAGTCAGCTAAATTTTCGATCATCTACAAAGTAATATATCTAGAGGCTTCAGAGTTACAAGGAGGAAGCAGATTTGGTTTCTGGCCTCAAAAATCTAACAGTCTTCTAGGAGATATAAGTATATGCATGCATGGTTTGGAGTTGGCAATCTGTGGCTGGGTTTAGCCTTGGATTATACCCAGACTGGCAACTTAAGACTCTGGACCTAAGTTGATGTCATTCTCTCACTTCACACAGATCCAAAGGCCCAGGAGGATCTGGAGCCCTGGATCTACCTCTCAATTTTTCCTGATGCAGATGTGACCCCTCAGACTCTTCCAAGAAGAACCTGCCACAGGTGTGAAGAAACTTGACACAGTGCTGCTGGCCAATCCCTCACTTCTGGCTTACTGGGGGTCAATGTCTGGATAATGCAGGATGAGGAGACGGCCCTTCAACACATGAGCACTGAGGATGCTAGAAACTTGTGAGGTCAGGTTTGGGAGAGCTTCTGCCCAACTTCATAACCCAGAAAGCCTCAGACCTGCTGATCTAAGTTTTTGGCTTACTGGAGATATGTCTTTTAGACTAGCATGAAAGTCTAAGCAACCATGTTCCCAGGCTCCTTCCTCTCAGTTACATGAAAGAGCAAAGACATGATTTATCCTCTGGCTTCCCTTGAGGATCTACAGCCCACCCTGTTTGTGGCTGTGATACTGACCTCCTCCATTCTGGTAGCATATGTAGGGAAAGCGCCAGACGTTGCCCAGGTCCACAGCATAACCAATGACTGAGAGAAGGAAATCCACCTTCTTGCCCCATGTCTCTCGTTCCCCTTGATGAACCTCCGCCATTAGGGTGGTAGTGGTGGCCGGCATAGAGTGCAGAGTGTCATCTCCTGCGGTAGGGCTTGGAACCGCTGAGTACCCATTGGACCTTTGGCCAGACTCTGCTCTTTCCCCTGTGGTGGGGACAGCTTTCTGCAGCACTCCATTTTCCTGACAATCCTCTCCATCCTTACAGGCCGACAGCACCTTCTGAGAATTCAAGGGTGTGGTCTCCATCCTGCAGGTTAGTAAATGATACTGCCGCCCATCTGCCAAGGACCGGAAGGAGTCTTGCTGTTTGGGTGGGTGGATTTCCTCAGAGATTTATGATGGCAGGATTGAGGGCTCTGCTGGAAAGGCACAGAGAGAAAGGAGGGTAAAATTAGGTATTTTGCTTGTCTTTGGTATTAACTGATTGTATTTCTTACACATTAGAAGATGTAAATGCACCAGTTAAATTTGAGCCCACTTGTTTGCTACATACAAGAGTCAATAAAATCGGGGCTGGGATTGTAGCTCAGCAGTAGAGCGCTTGCCTCGCATGCGTGGGGCCCTGGGTTCGATCCTCAGCACCACGTACAAGGCAAGAAAATACATTGTGTCCATCTACAACTAAAAAAAAAATATTTTTTTTTAAAAAAAGAGTCAATAAAATCAACTCAATTTTCCAACCTATACAGGCAGCAAAGCACAATCAAGAAACTTGAAACAACAAAACAAATATAGCATATCACCAGTCGGGCAGGGTGGCACAAAGCTGAATTACTGGCAGCTTGGAGGTTGAGGCAGGAGGATTTCAAGTGCAAAGCCAGCCTCAGCAACTGAGCGAGACTGTTTCACAGACACACACAAAAAGGGCTGGGGGTGTGGGTCAGTGGTTAAGTGCCCCTGGGTTGAATCTCCGTTACAAAAAAGTAAATAAATAGAAGCATATCACCAATGTTTCAACCAGGCTCTACTTATGAAAAAGTACTTGCTTCACTTTGAGGGGCCAGAATTTCACCCCATAGTTTATCAGTAATTCAGAACATCAGGACAGGCTTGCTCCACAGTATCACGGATCACTTATCCTGGATGCTGTGCTGGGAAAATAAGAAATAAAACAGCAGTTTCTGTCCTCAAGTAGGTAGTGACATCATTTCAGATGAACATCCAAAGTTAGATTTTATATAAACTATAGATATGATCTAAAAAGCAAAAGAGCAAAGAATAGAGGCCAAAGGCCGCCCTTAGTGAGACCCTCCTAGATCCTTGCCTGGGTACTTTTTCACTCCTCCTTTACCCAGGCCTGGGAAGCAGATCCTTGCTGCCTCTGGCTGTGTGCAGTCCACAGTGCTGGGCTGCTGGGCCCTTCTGCCTTCCTATTATGCTTCTGCAAGTCCCACTAGGCTGTAATGGCTCTGCTGCTCACCATTTATCTTCTTGCTACTCACCAGCAACTCTTATGGCCAAGCCCCTTGTCATTCTGCAACGGTGACAGGGCAGGCAGGGTCCTTCTCATCTGGAGAGCCAGGGAGAGGAGCATGCAGGTTACTGACACTGGTGTGCCTGTACCCACGTGTCCCCATGGGGATAGGGTCGCCTATGCCTTCATTTCAGTGCCCCAGGCCAGGGTGCAGTGGAGGCAGCTCTGCTCTCCTCTGGACTGAGGTCTGAGATAGTCGGGTGTGGGTAGAAAGAAATCTGAGCCGTTTTGGACTTTACACCTATGGCCTGTTATAAAGTTGCAAGCAGCTAAGACCTCTCAGCTCACTTGGTTTTGTCTAGGCCTGAGCTTTCAAGCTCTTGAAACAGATAAGAAGTTGAAACATGTTTCTCCTTAGATCACATCATACCTTTGTAGAAATGGAGAGTTAGCACTATTCACAACAGCAAAGATCCTAAATCAAACCTTCCAAATCCAATAGCGAGAGAAGGGCTAGATGCTAAAAATGGCAAGTATATGTCTCCTACCTATTTGGGGCTTTCAGTGACTCTGACTTAACTATCTATGCATAGAAATGTAAAGACAAGCTGAGCGCAGTGGCACATGCCTATAATGCCAGCAATTGGGGAGGCTGAGACAGGAGGATTGCAAGTTTGAGGCCAGCCTCAGCACTCAGCATGGCCCTAAGCAACTTAGTAAGACCCTGTCTCAAAATAAAAAATAAAAAGGCTGGTGGTGTAGCTCAATAATAAAGCTCCTGGGTTCAATCCCTGATTTTAAAAAAAACAACATAGTGAAAAATTGGAACACAAAGTAGTAACTTCACAGTGACAAGTATGGACATAAATATTGGCAAAGATTAGACATGAACATCAAGGGATGAAAGCAATTAGGG
Organism: Xerus rutilus; assembly: GCA_028644305.1. Lineage (NCBI taxonomy): Eukaryota > Metazoa > Chordata > Mammalia > Rodentia > Sciuridae > Xerus > Xerus rutilus. The sequence continues at coordinate 40,416,491 of CM053402.1, forward strand.
TTTTGTGTTTCTTGGTTTCATTTTATTTGTAAAGTGGAAAATAAACATTTTAAAGGGATTTATTGTTACCAAAAATATCTATAGCAACAAGAGATAAATCAGCTCTGTGTAGTGAGGGTGTGTGTAAGGTAGGTAAACGTCCTACCCTGTCCAGCTGTTTGGTCCTCGCCTACCTACCACACCCCAAACTCAAGGATACAAACACCACTGACAAGAATATGAACTTCTGACAGAGCAATCTAAATAAAAACTTATTCTAAGCCAGGTGTGGTGGTGCATACCTATAATCCCAGCTGCTCAGGAGGCTGAGGTAGGAGGATCACAAGTTTGAGGCCAGCCTGGGCAACTTAGTGAGACCCTGTCTCAAAACAAAAAAGGCTGGGGAGGTGGCTCAGTGGTAGAGTGCTTGCCTAGCATGTTCAGAGCTCTGGGTTCAATCCCCAGCACCACAAAGAAAAAACAAAAAAGAAGAAAATCTCATTATGTTCATCTTTTACATGCTGCTGAACAGTCTCTGTCCTCTCTCCACTTCCTTGGGACCTCAGCTAGACCTGATATAATTTTTTTTTCCTTTTGGGATTGAACCCAGGACCTTGAACATGCTAGACAAACTTTGTACCACTGAGCTAAACCCTCCATACATTCGCTCATCCTCCAAAGTAACCAAGGGATTTTTTTTTTAAGAGAATGTTAGCTGGGCACGGTGGTGCATGCCTGTAATCCCAGCACTTAGGGAGGCTGAGACAGGAGAATTGCGAGTTCAAAGCCAGCCTCAGCAACAGCGAGGCGCTAAGCAACTCAGTGAGACTCTGTCTCTACATAAAACACAAAATGGGGCTGGGGATGTGGCTCAGTGGTTGAGTGCCCCTGAGTTCAATCCCAGTACCAAAAAAAAAAAGAGAGAGAGAGCGTGCACGTTGATGAGATGTCAAGGTTTTTTAAATACACAGCTAAGTTAAACCTGAACTTGGCAGTCTTTGGCGATGTTGTTTGAGAAGGCCTCTGTTCTCTCTCTGGCGTACATCAGTGACATGTTTTCCACACTAAACACTAAAGAACCTGAAGACCAAATGGCAGGGATAAAGAGCTTCCCGGCAGGTGGCACTCAGCTGACAGAACCTGCCAGACCCAGGCTTCCTTTCCCTTGCTCTTTCTTCCTCCATCCCCTAAAGTTTTCTGTAGGAACTTCTTCCCATTTTCCACACTGCCACTTTCTACTTATTTAAACTGAGAGGGGAAACTTGGTCCATCTCAGTCACAGCCGGAACTCATTACCCTCCTGCCTTAGCAGCCAAACCTTTTGCTCTAGATTTATTTATTTTCTCCCTGGGGCATCCTGCAGGGAGGGTGAAAAATGGTGGATGGGGGGAAGCAATGTGTATTTTCCAGGGTCCTCAGGGATTCAGCCCTTAAGGCATCTGATCTTGATTGCATGACATCTGTGATGAGCAGCTCTGGGAAGAACAATACACTATCCTCTGTTTGTTCTGAGCCAGTTTCCTGAAATATCCCCCAGTACTTTTTAACTAGAAAATAAAAATAAGAAAAATCACATCTGTTCAGAGCATCCTTCAGGCAACCCATGACTTCAGGCTGCCTCTCCAAAGACACTGGGCTCTCCTATTCAGTTCTGCTTTCTGGGGTTCTCTTACTGTGCTCCCACCCTTGATCATAGAACCTGGGACACTCGGTGGTAGAGCGCTTGCCTAGCATGCGTGAGGCACTGGGTTCGATCCTCAGCACCACATATAAATCATAAATGAATAAAATAAAGATCCATCAACAACTAAAAAAATATTAAAAAAAAAAAAAAAAACTTACAGTCACTTGAAACCACCAAACAGGAAACACACATCTCCTTTTCCTCATTTCCTTGCTTTTCTCAGTTAAAGGAAAACAACTCCTAGCTGTGAATCTGGTGGGCCAGGAGCAGAGGGCATGTGCCTGGACTCCTTTCTGCCTAAAGGCTCCTACCCGGGTTGCCTGGACTTCTTTCCCAGTTTTCTGATTCTACTGAGCCCTCACCAGCCTTTTCTACTGAGACCAGTAGATAACAATGGTTGAGAGCTGGCTGGCTCAGGGATACAGAAGTAAGTTGATAAGAAGGTTTCTGAATACGCTCTTGAAAGCTTTCTTTTGTAAAAGATATTTTTATCCTGCCGGGTAGGAAGATGGCAAAGGAGGTCAGTATTACAGCTGCGACCTCCTCCAGGTAGCTTTTGAGTTTCTCCAGGGCCAGAAAAAGCCCCAGAAGCTTTCCTTTGAACCTTGAATGTACACTGTGGCTCCAGGCTGAGCAGGGGACAGGCTAAGAATGGTGCACGTACCCAAGGCAGTGTGGGACAGCAACCTGACCTCCCCCCAGGGCTCCACACCTGAGGGGTGCAGCTCAGTGGTGCAGCAGACCCCAAGATGGTCATGATTAACTTTCTGTTCACACTCCAGCTTCCTCTCATTTAATTCAGTCTATTCCCTCCTCGGCTTGTCTGTTTGACACTATAGAAATTGTGTACTTGGACTTCGTGTGTCAAGAGCAAAGTGAATTCACATCGCAGGATACTAGATTTCCATTTTCCAAAACAAAACAAAACCCCAGCATAAAGTATGGGTTGAACACTGAGATAAGATTAATTACAGGTCATCAAACCAAGTGGCAATTTGCATTCTCTATGCAGAGGGAGTCTAAAGTTCCCAAGGCACCCACCAAAGATAATAGGAATTACAGAGCTCTGTGCCTCCTATGCAATGAACACTGAACCGGCCCCCTGCCATGGAGAAGCAGTAACTCAGCAAAGCCCTGCTGCTTGCCTACAAAATAGGCACAGTCCTGCCTTCATGGAGTTCACGGTACAAGGCCAAATCTGGAGAGGAAGGCAGATTGCAGGACAAACAAAGCCATGCTTCCTCTAAGAGCTGTGGCGTGTGCCCTGCGGACAGATTCCCATGGCCTGCTGCAGCACGCTGAGATACCCCGTATTTCCAGCTCCAAAGTAGCCCTCAGGTCAATAAATCTCCCATGTCCTACCTTGCAGTTTCTGTCCCAAGACCATGAAGTTTACTTGATTCTTCCTCACAGGCCCCACTGGGTAAAGAGGAGGCCATATTTGTATCTGTCAGAGGGCTGCCGGGGTCTCCAAGGTGTGTGGCATCACCGCTCACAAGTCATGGTGACCCCTGGCTTGTCTTTCAAGCAAAATAGACTTGGGCTATAAATCAAGGGGGTTGAGAATATCTGCTTGTGTTTCGGACATCCAGGGAAGACAGGAACTCCACTATCACAGCCATCACCTTCTCCAGAGGGTTCCTCATGAGAATCAGTTTCCTTTTTTGGAGAGGAATTAAATAGGATAAAGTCCTCAGGGCTGTTTGGGCCAGTTACCATGAGAAAGGAAAAATCTTTTCAGAACTTCCCAAGGAGAAAATGGGAGCCCTGAGTTTGTCTGCACACAGTGTCCAATCTAGAGGACTAGTCATCCATGATGGGCCCAGATCACTCCACAGGCTGGCCAGAAGTACAACAGATTATTCGGACTTCAATAAAAAGAAATAGATTTGGCATAAACAGGCATGAATAACCCTCTTCCGATGAATAGGAATAACCACGCCCAGATTAACCTTCCTGAGTCATTCAATAATAATTTTGTGTGTCCACAACCCAGAGCTCTCCTTTCTATTTCACAGATCTGCACTGGAATCCCAGATCCACCAATCCACTTACTGGTTGTGAGACTTTGGGTAGGTCACTTAACCTCTCTGAGCCTCTAATTCATCCTGTTTAAAAACAGACGGTTAATATTTGTACTTGGTCAAGACTGTTGTGGGAATTACATAAGTATCACAAATACTTAACTTAGCATTTAGCACATGGAAAGCATCAATAAATGACAGTGGGTCACTTCACTACTACCACACACATGCCCCCCATTCTGGCTTTCTACTTCACAGTCCAGTCAATTGAGCTTCACTGGTTCATACAGCTCCTCTCAATCAGGGGCTTAGGGTCACCTGGGAAACTTGGAAACAACATATCACTGGCCTACCAACTATTCTCCCAGAGACTGTTCTTGTTCTCAAGAGATCTGTAGGGTGCCAGGCATCTGCATTTATTTTTATTTATTTATTTGGTATAAGGGATTGAGCCTGGGGCACTAAACCACTAAGCCACATCCCCAGCTCTTTTTATATTTTGAGACAGGGTCTCACTAAGTTGCTTAGGGCCTCCCTAAGTTGCTGAGGCTGGCTTTGAACTTGAGATCCTCTTGCCTCAGCCTCCTGAGCCACTGGGATTACAGGCATGTGTCATCACACCCAGCAGGAATCTGCACTTTTCACAAGTGCCTCAGGCTCTGCAGGGGCACATCTTAGAACACATCTTCTATACCCCCACCTAGCTTCCTCTGAGGCCTGGCTTCCTCCATGAAGCTTTCTCTTACCACCCCAGCCCAAGATGTCTTTCTTTTCTTTTCTTTTTTTTTGGTACTGGAGATTGAACTCAGGGGCACTCGACCACTGAGCCACATCCCCAGCCCTATTTTGTGTTTTATGTAGGGACAGGGTCTCACTGAGTTGCTTAGCGCCTCCCCGTTGCTGAGGCTGGCTTTGAACTCGCGATTCTCCTGTCTCAGGCTCCCTAAGTGCTGGGATTACAGGCTTGAGCTACCATGCCCGGCTCCAAGATGTCTCTTTTGATCCTGTATAATTTCTCATTTGTCACACATCGTTCATTAGCTCATGTCACCAGTTATCCTTCTTGTATTTTTGTTTTGTGTCCCCCTGGAAACAGGGGCCTGGTGCACACAACTTTGTGCCTGAAAGCCTGGCATTTGTGCAGCAGGGCTCTGCACAGGGACCTGTTCCTGGTTCCCATAGCCTCTCATGCCATAGACCTGAACCCAGGGCCAGGCACCGCTTCTCCTTCCCGGGACTAAGTCAAATGCGGCCAGGTCCCATCCTAAGGGGCCCTGCACCTCCCACTTCCCCCTTCAGGAGATGGAGAGATGGATGGCGGAGGAGGAGGCCTGCCATGGCAGTGACTTAATAGACTAGGGACTGGAAAAGACTGGCAAACGCAGGATGAAAGAATGAGCCAGGGCTGTTCTTTCAGACTTTGAACCAGCCAGGCACACCCAGCAACAGTCTGGATTCCAAATGTTCATTTGTGACTTGGTTGTTTGGCTCTTGGAATATACTTACTACCCACAGAAATAAATACCAGAAGAATCTAAAGTGAAAGCTGAAGGGCACAGGATGAAGTCCCACCAAACAGCAGGGGAGGGGGTAGCAATGAAATGGATAGAAGCTTCTATTTATTACAACCTTCTTTCTGGTTCTTGAGGAAAATTAAATGTAAGGGCAAGAATGTAGAGAAACTATCAGATTCCTCAAAGGTGTCATTTAGGCCAGGTAAGGGCTTTAGAAATGGATGGCATACATTTTTTAATTTTTTTTTTTTGGTACCGGAGATTAACTCAGGGGCACTCGGCCACTGAGCCACATCCCCAGCCCTATTTTGTGTTTTATGTAGAGACAGGGTCTCACTGAGTTGCTTAGCGCCTCGCCATTGCTGAGGCTGGCTTTGAACTCCTGATTCTCCTGTCTCAGCCTCCCTAAGTGCTGGGATTATAGGCGTGCACCATCATGCCTGGCTATAACACATTTATTTATTTTTAATATTTATTTATTTTTTTAGTTGTAGGTGGACACAATATCTTTATTTTATTTTTATGTGGTGCTGAGGATCGAACCCAGTGTCTCATGCGTGCTAGGCGAGCACGCTACCACTGCGCCATAACCCCAGCCTCGCTGTTACACATTTAAATGTGGATAAGACAGGGAAAGAGACAGGAAACTCAATGCAAAATGATGTGTTAAGATTAGGAGTGTCAGGGCTGGGTGGTAGCTCAGTGGTAGAGCGCTTGCCTAGCACGCGTGAGGCACTGTGTTTGATTCTCAGCACTGCATATAAATAAATAAAATAAAGGTCCATTGACAACAACAACAACAACAACAATAACAACAAAAAAGATTAGGAGTGTCACTTTTTTTCCCCCTTTCCCTTTTGCAATACTGGGGATGGAATCCAGGGCCTTGCTCATGGTAAGAGAATACATGAGCTACACCTCCAGCCCTGACTTACACCTTGTAAACACTCTTTTATTGTTGTGATAATGTAATTTATGCAATCAATAGAAACAGATAAAATACAAGGGAGCATTTTTTTCCACAGTTTTGTTTCTTCAATACAAGTATATCACACAACTAATTTGCTGGGCACTGTGGCACATGCCTGTAATCCCAGCAGGTTAGGAAGTTGAAGCAAGAGGATCGCAAGTCTGAGCCAGCCTGAGAAACTTAGACCATGTGTCATGATTAAAACCAAAAAAAAAAAAAAAAAAAAAAAGGGACGTGGGGCTTGGGGCGTGGTTCAGCAGCAGAGTGTTCCTGTGTTCAATCTCCAGTACCAAAAACAAACAACAAAATAAAAGGTTAGTGGTGAGGAGGAAAGGGAAACCGGGCACATTTCTTAGCGGGGCAGAGAGAAGGAAGTGGGGAGACAGGAGCAAAACTGGCTGCTAGAGGAGGGGGCACTTCAGAATTGGGGTGACATGGAGACCACAGGTGGCATCTCTTTAGCCATAAGGTAAGTGAAGATTTGTGTGTCATTGCTAGAAAGTGCCTGTACTCTTAGCTCAAGATATTCTGAAATGTAGTAGGCACGGGGGTGCACACCTGCAATCCCAGTCGCTCTGAAGGCTGAGGCAGGAGGATCACGAGTTCAAAGCCAGCCTCTGCAACTTAGGGAGACTCTGTCTCAAAATAAAACATAAAAAGGCTCAGTGGTTAAGTGCCCTGGGTTTAATCTTTGGTACCCTCAAAAAAGAGAAAAAAAGAAAGAAAGAAATTTTGAAATGTACTTGACAGTGTGTCACACAGTTGGGGAATATTCATGGAAAAATCACTTCATTATTACATGGCATTGATCTGGTCCCCACTCTGCACTTAAATGAGGGCAAGAGACACTTCCAACACCTAGCAGTTTACAATCTCAAATGGTAAGCCCATAAACTCAAAAGGACACCATTGAGACAACAGGGGAAATTTGACCTGTATAGTCCATAACAGTATTGTATGGAGGTTTCCCTGGTATGATAATGGGGTGCAGTTATGTAGGAGAGAGAGGTCCTTAGTTTTAGGAGAGGCATGCTAAAGTATTTAGGGGTAAAGTACCTGGATGTCTGTAAACTCTCAAAGGTTCAACAAAAATGCATATATACAAATATGGAAATTATATAATTATTACATATTATAAACAATATATCAAATTTTCTATTACACATGCAAAAAACAGATATATGTATAATTAGAGCAACCCTGAACAATTTGTGAAACTGGATGATTTATCTGACTTTTTGTTCAAAAATTTTTAAAATAAATAAGTGAGAGAAGAAATACAATTCTAGCTCTGGACAAGTGCTAGAAACTTCCTGTCAGTCCCGTGGCCCTGGGGGCACTCAGAATGGCTTCTCTCCCCTCCCTTCCCAGCCTGTTTCCTCCTTTTCCTTCCACCCAGCTCCTTTCCTCCACAACAAGGGAAGGAGCCCACTAATTTGATTAGCCTTTTAAAGGCACTAAGTCCAGTCCTAGTTGGGGGAGAGAAAAGAGCCCAAGTGCAGGAAAAGCAAGTTCTAGGCCTGTACCCTGGGAGCCACCAGCCAGCCACCACCCTTCACCTTTAAGGTCTTGCTGGCTCCCCCACTCCCTAATTCTAGGCCCCTTCTTGGAAGGGAAAATTTCCTTAGAAGAAAAGAAAATATCAGTTTATTTTATTCAGCAGGTCAGTAACAAAGGAAATAAAATACTCTTTTTTTCCTTGACTATTCCCCAAAAGACCATACAAAAAAAGCTAGGTGGCAAAGACCCACTGATGTCCCCTCTGCTGGTGTCCACCAAACCTGGGGCTCTGGATTCTCCCAGAGCACCCAGCTGGCTCTTTCCTGAGCCACTGGGAAGTGCTCTCCCAGGTCACCACCTAGCCTGTCTTCTCTCACCTCTGCTCTCCCTACCTCAAATGATGACATGAAGAACTGGCTCTCAGGAGACCCTCCCTTTTACCATCTGTCACTTGTCGTGCCTGGGGACCCCGGGACATCATTTTCATGTCTCCATGTCTCTCGGGTGCATCTTTGGTTGTGTAGTCCAGGGGTTTCCAGGATTAATGGAGGTCCATCCTGTCGTGAGTTTAAAAGCTAAGGGCTTAAATACCTATTAACAAGTCCCCTTGGTCCAGGGTTGGGTGGGAGCTAGGCAGCTACTGCCAGGTTCTAGAGGAGCCGAAGGAAAGAAGAAAATAACGAGATGGTCTACAGCCTCATAACTTACACCTGCTTTATCTCCACTCATTTTGTCACCTTGTTAGAAGACACTTGCTCAGTTTAAAAGCATGTCGCTGACATTCAGTGAGTTAGCATTCATCTTTCCAATCACCAGGAGTTTATATATATATATAAAAAGGTCAGGCTGAAGGGAATACCCCTGCAGAGGCATTACTCATGAAATAACATTTCTTTTTTTTTTTTTTTTTTGGTACTGGGGATTGAACTCAGGGGCACTTGACCACTGAGCCACATCCCCAGCCCTATTTTTTGTGTTTTATGTAGAGACAGGGTCTCACTGGGTTGCTTAGTGCCTTGCCGTTGCTGAGGCTGGCTTTGAACTCGCGATTCTCCTGTCTCAGCCTCCCTAAGTGCTGGGATTACAAGCGTGAGCCACCGCACCCGGCTATGAAATAACATTTCTAAAGTCAGAACAAGATCTCCAGATCTCCACAGAAATAACCTAGGATGCAGCCCAGCTGGGTGTGGTGGCACATGCCTGGAATCCCAGCTACTTCGGGGGTTGAGACAGGAGGATCACAAGTTTGAGGCCAGTCTGGGCAATTTACCAAGACCCTAACCCATCTCCAAACAAACAAAGGGCTGGGGATGTGGCTCAGTGTTAGAGCATCGTGGGTACAATCCCCAGTACTGGGGGTGGGGGCAGCGCACAGAGTGGAGAAATAACATGGCCCATGGGTGGGGGGGGGGTTTGTGCCAACCTTAGACACACAATATACCAAAAATGACTGCGTTTTCTCTTTGGCCATCCAGGTGACATTAGGAAAGGACTCAAGTCATGACTACATCCTGATTCAAAAAGCCAAAATAAAAGGTTAGTTTCATGTATTTTCTACCTGACCTCTCTTAGAAACATGTCCATTTTCTTTCCTTAAGGTGCTCTTACCACTGGGAACACAGGAACTGACTCCCCATAAGAGCAAGGGTAGTTTGTAGTACTTGCCTCAGGTATGAAGAAAAAGGTGTTTTTATCAAATGTTGGTCTCCACGCCCATGCCTGTGCCACCAAACACCGCAGACCTCAGAGGACTGTGGCTGGTTGGTGACAGCTCTGGGACTGGGACAGAAAATGGACACAGTCTAAATCTGTGTACCTGGAGGCCATTTCTATGGCGCTATTCCCTGGGTATCTTGCAAAGGGCTTTATAGTGTTGCACGCCTATAATCCCAGCACTTAGGGAGGCTGAGACAGGAGAATCAAGTTCAAAGCCAGGAGTTCAAAGCCAGCGTCAGCAACAGTGAGGCACTAAGCAACTCAGTGAGACCCTGTCTCTACATAAAACACAAAATAGGGTTGGGGATGTGGCTCAGTGGTCGAGTACCCCTAAGTTCAATCCCTAGTACCAAAAAAGGGGGGCTTTTGGGGAGTCTGGGAACTTGAGCCCCTGTTGGCTGGGCATGGTTGAGGTGTGGTATTTAATTTCCACATGTCAGAGTGTGCAAAGTCTTTGCCTTCCTATGGAACCTGAGCAGATCTCCAGAAAACCCTGACTACATAGCAACATCTGGGTAGAGTCCATTATTACAGCTCATATTTTCTTGTTTTGTTTGTTCTTTATACTGGGGATTGAATTCCAGGGGCACTTTGCCCTTGAGCTACATCCCACCTCTTTTTTATTTTGAGGCTGTATCTCACTAAATTGCTAAAGCTGGCCACAAACTTGGGATTCTCCTGCCTCAGCCTTGCTGAGTTGCTGGGATTACACGCCAGACAGCTCATGTTTTTTTAAAGCACAGAAATTAGGACCACAGCTGAAGAATGAATTGAAGCTACATCATGCTACACAGGTCCCCCTTGTTCCTCTCTGACACTTGCAGCTCAGGATCATGAGACCCAGATGTGCTGGCGTGTTACTGGGAATAAAACTAAGGCCCCGATTGCCTTCTCAACCAAAAATGACTGCATCATTTTCCCTTTGGCCATCCAGGCAACTTTAGGAAAGGAGTCAAGTCATGACCACATCCTGTTGATTCAAAAAGCCAAAATAAAATGCAGCTTTGCCTCGGGAAGCCCTGCCTCCTGTGCTCTCAAATGATACCATTTGACAAATATGAAGAAGTTACTGCCACGAACTGGTTTAACTTCTGGAATTACCTGTGTTTCTCTTTGGTGGATTCACCCAAGGTGTTTTGCAAGCCTGCCAAAAAGAGCCCAACCCATGCTCCTAATCCCCTGGGCCACAATCCTCATTCCAGTCACCCCACCCGTTCGTGAAACTCTTCCACAGGCCTCTCCAAGTTTCATCAAAATGCTCAGATGTGTCTGAAAATCTCTCAAAGGGCAATCTCCCAGGCCCTGCAGATTCCATTACGCCTTTAACATTATGTATTCTCCCCACCCCCACATGTCCCATGCATATTTCTTAAACAAGGAAATGGAAAGAAATGGGTTTGAATAGCTGGGCTGGTAGTTACATCTCTGAAATGTCCTGGGTGGATCACCAGAGTGTTTCTGGGACTTTTGATTTAATGAGTAGTTACAATCTGCTCTTAATTTCAGTGAAAAAAGAAAAAACCTATGCCCAATCAAGCAAGCCATTTTGGGTGTGGATTTTTCTTTTTTTCCTTTTTTTCTAACTCACAATGAATCAAAAGTCCCCACATGCTCTGGTGATTCATCTAAGGCATTTCAGAGATGTAACTACCAGCTCAGATGTGCAAACCCATTTTTTTTTTGGTGGAGCTCAGTGGTAGAGCATGTGCTTAACATGCAAGAGGTCTTGGATTCCTTCCCGGGCACCGCAAAAAACAAACAAACAAACAAAAACAAAAAACAAAAAAAAAGCACAAGCTACAGGAAAACCTGCCTCTCTTCATACTGGAACAGTCATCTCCCTGTCCCCTCCAGTGGGACAAAAACCTGAGCCTTCAGGCAGCAGCATCTCTACACAAAAGCAAGCTTTGGGACAAAGAGGCAAAGCCATGAGTTTCCCTCCACTCTTACACACCATGGCACCAATGCTGCCCCTTGCTTTCCTCCCTTTCACTAAACACAAATCCCAACGTTGTCGTCTTAGACATTTTTCCTATGTAACTGAAGGCAAAACACATTAAATATTTGATCTCGTCTTACTATGATGAGAGCTAGCAGGCTCATAAATAATCCATTGACCTGGTTCATTTTTCTGGACAAAAAATTGATCATAAACATACACACACACGAGCTTTTGTAAGGTCTGACTCTCAGAAATTCTCCTCTCCAATTCTTTAGAAACCCCAACTGGAAAAGGAACAATTCAATATGCAAAAAGCCTGAGTGCACAAGGAAATCTGCTCCTTAGCATGCGTCAGCTCCGGAGAGCCTTTTCAGAACAAATGTGAACGTACATATTCTTCAAGCAACTGATGGTTGTACATTTTAGCCGTGTAGAACAGCCCGTTGGAGTTTCGCATAAATTCTGAATGGCCTGTGAGTATCTGAGACTGCATCAGCTCTGCCCGCGAAACAAACCAAGCGCACGGAGACTCGGCCCACTTAAGTGTCACTCAAAGGTTTCTCTAGATATTTGGGCATTTGCGTCAACCAGAACTCTCCCTGCACAAATGCCTTCGCATAAAGCCACCTGCACGCGATGGCAGCAAAGTAAAGATCAAATATAAAACCATGACTTAAAACTACAACTTTTCCCTACGCGCAGGACAGCACTTTGCTTACAGACCATCTTTACCTGGTCTTCCGCTGGAGCTCAAGCGCTCGCTAAGCCTCTGCAAGCAATAGACAAAGAAGCCCTCCAAAGCGCCTGCAGCCCCCAGGAGCGCTCCACGCTCCCTTCTCCCCTGGTGCGTCGGCCGGTGGCACCTGTCTTGGTCAGAGTGGAAGGTGCGGGAGGCAGGCGCACACCGCCTGGGCGCCCCAGCCGACCCGGGAGCTCAGCCGCACGACAGCTCCCCTCCGGGAGAGGGAGGGGTTCTGGAGAGAAGCGTGGATCAGAGGCAAAAAGAAAAGCGGACCCACCTGCCGGCTGGGCGTGGGGAAGCTGGTACAGCGCTGGGGAGGCGGTGCGACCCTCGCGCCCTCGAGGCACCAGGGCGGTCGCTGCCTGTGAGCAGTGGCGCCCGCGCCGCACTATTTGTACTCTCGGCCCCTCACATGGTCTGATCTCTAGATAGCCGCTGCCAAAGAGCTCTTTAAGAATTTTTTGCGTCACTTTGAAGCGAATAAACTTTATGTTTCACCGCAGCCGCGCCTGGGCGCTCCTCCTGGACTGAAGGAAGGTCTGGGGCGCCCTTGCGACCCCAGCTGTGGGAGGGGACGGACATCCCCCACCCATCACACTCACAATGACAGTGCTCTCAGCAGCTAGGGGAGCCGTAGGGGGCTGGTAGCGGGCAGGGCAGGGCCGAGTGAAGGAGTCTATTTGTCTACTCTTGAACCTTGCGGGGCGCTGGGCTGCCCCACATCTAAATCCGCCCTAAGTTGTGTCTAGGTTTTCTCTCAAAGCGATTTTTTCCTTGACCATTGACTCTTCCCCATCATCCCATCACGACAAATCTTGCCTCATTTTTCTTCCGAGGACTTGACAGCACTTGGCTCCGCTCCTGGGACGTGAGCTCAGCCAGAGGGACCTCCTCGTCTAACTCCTCTGCAAACCTGGAGCCCCCAGCAGCTACACGCAATAAATGCTCTCCTTTCGTTAATCAGCTACAGTTCCAAGCAGTTTTCAGAGAGCACGGAGGCTGATCCGCAGAAACGCCCGTGGTGTTGCACAAGGATTGGGCTACAACAATATTTGAATTATCTCAAGGGTTTCAAGAGGAGCCCATTGTTTTTGAACCACGTGCCGTATGTTGTTTTGCTAATTTCAAGACTTAGTGTTATTATATTATTTTTCACTAAAACTATGTAAAAAATTTCAAAGAATAGATGAAGTATTTGATTTGAGCAGAGAAGTCATAGCTAGAGCTAACCAACTAGCCTACCTCTTCCTATAGGTAGCTAACAAGGGGAGACTGCAGCAAAATCGAAGCCAAAAACAAAGTAAAAATAACAAATTTGCCTTACCAAGAAAGCTGCAGCCCCTTGGCACATGGGAGGAACTAAACCCAGAAAGCCCAGCTGAGCTGAACAGGGATCAGGAGGGACTTGCCTGTTCTCTGTTTGAAAACTGCTTGGAACTGTAGCTGATTAAGGAACCGAGAGCATTTATTCTGCAAGGAGAGGGATCAGTATGGGGTTTTGGTGCCACCTAGACACCAGGGCAGGGACTGCAAAGAGCTGAAAGGTTCCCAGAGCACCAGGATGCCTTGGGGAGCTGTCTGGCACTCAAGGCAGCAAAGTAAGGCTGGGGATTCTGAGCAGGCTTGGGCATTTCATGTCCTAACCAAATCTCCAGGTGACAGGCTCTGCACTGGGTGGCTCCACCCGACATTTGAAGACAGTGACCTCCTGCATCCTTCTGCTTCTTGGATGAATGGGTAAGTGCTATGCAGACCAGGAGCTGCATGGATGTAACATGCATTTTCAAGGAGGAGGCAGGGCAGACAGGGGAGCAAGTAGATCAAAAGCTGAAGGAGGCTTTGGGAATGATTTTGTCCTGGCTAGGGCTCTGGTCTCTACCCTAAGTGTTCCTCATGTTGTCTTGACATGATTTTTTAACACAGTTCCACATTCTCGCATAACGTGACCTCACGTTCCTGACATTCTAGCTTCTGTCACTGCTTACTCAGCTACGCCAGGCCCCCCTGCTACTGCTCTCCCTATGGGGATGAGTGGCCCCTCCTACTGTGTCCTTTCCTCTCAGTGTCTGGGGCCCATGGTCCCTTTAGCTGGGACCTCCCTAGACTGTCTCCTCCCCTTTTGCTCCCTGGCTGAGGGGTACTCAGAAAAGGATATCAGAGTCCCACATCCTGCACATTTCCCCTGACCCTTGCCACCTCCCTGGCAGGTCTGCTCACAATTGATCCAGGCGGCCAACCCCTCTCAAAGGAGTGTCTTCTCTTCCTGCACTGTGGGCACTGCCCCATAGGCACAGCTTAGCCTCCTGCCTCATCTTTCCTTGAAAAGCTCTGCCTCTCACCTCCCTGCAGCCCCTGCCCCAACAAGCTTCTGATCCTCATGGCCACCCTGCCCTGCTTTCCTCCAGGGGCCTACCTTCCTCCCGTGCCAAGATCCCGGGTTCTGGAGCCCTGTCTTATGGCCTGCAGAGCTTCACTTGGCTGCCCCCCTCACCTGGGTGGACAGACTTCACTCCCCAGGCATGCGAGATGGTCTACTCCTGCTCCCTGCTCCCCAGGAAGGGCCCTGCTCCATCATTCCTGGCCTGAGCACTGCTGCAGCTGAGCACCATGGAAGACACGTATATCACTGTCCTTAAAGACCTGGGGAGTCTGAGCGTGGAAGGCAGTGGGAACCCTGAATGGAAAAGGCACAAGGAAAGCTGTATCTCTGGGACAGGACCTAAGGCTGTGACCAGAATGGGCAGCAGGAGTGGAGGGGAGTGGGGGTTGGAGGCCAGTGCACACAGGGACCAGAGGCTGCCCAGAAACCCAAAGTGGAACCCACAAGGCTTAGTGCAGATCTAGTGCATGGGGAAAGTGATGGAGATGTCAAAGCTGGTGGCAGGACCCCTGTGGCTGGGAGGAGCCGTGGCAGACATCACAGTATAGCAATACTTGCTCTTTTCTTCATTAGCTCAAGCCCAGAGATAGTGGGGCTTAGAGCCTACCATGCACTGGCAGAATAAGCAGTCTTTCCTGTAGGAGGTTGGGAACACATTTAAATATTTATGTTCCCTCCAACATATCACCCAAAAGACCCACTTACTAGAAGTCTCAAAGCCCAGCAATGGCTCCACTGTGGAGCCAGGTCAAGACAAGGGACTCCAAGCCCCTTCTGGAAGCCCCTGGTGCCATCAGTCTGTTCTGCCTCTGTTCTGTCTATATGATAACAGAAGACAACCCCTTCTTGTGGGCAGCCCAGAAAAAGGCTGACAATGTTCCCTGTCCTTAGAGGGTCTTCTGGTCCACCCTGTCCAGTCCCCCCAGTCATGATTCTCCTGGGACCTGGCATGATTCTGCATTTGTGTGTGCAGTGTACAGCACCTCCAAGGTGACACTTGCCACCCTGTATTCACCCCTATGGTCTCCAAAGCAGCCACCGGTGTCAGGCCCACCTGATCCTCATGAAACATGGTAAAGAAATTCAAGGGAAAGCCCCCTTAGGAGTGTTGGAAGGTGACCACTGGGGATGGGGGAGGGTAATGGGAGGGTCAGGTTTCCTGAGGAAGGCAGGAAACATATGGCAGTAGATGGGTTTGTCTTTGGTCACCCCTCCTGGCTGCTCCGCCATTCCTTCTGTGCTTGCTGCCTTTGCTAAACACACCCTCCTCCCAATTCCACAGCACCCTCTGTGTCCCACCTACTCCCCTTAGGTCTTCTGTCATCCCAACTCCCGTTATTTTAATTCCTCTTCAAATGCTCCTTTATCACCTATGACCCCAGCACACTTGGCGAGCACTCCATCCCTCCAGGAGCACTCGCTGGGCAAATAATAATTCTCTTAACAAGAGCTGGACTCTAGCACGCCCTCCATTCCAGGCACCTCATCTAAGTGCTCCCATAACTAACAGCCAGGCCTTGCCATCCACTGGCCCTGGCTTCATCCACTACCCCATCTGGATACACAGAATAACTGTTTAAAATAATGAAATGTGTGTCAAATTAGTGTTGATGTGAGTGCCAGTTGCTGCCCGTGCTCAGACTTCATGGATAATTGTTTCTAAAAGAGGGGAAAAGGGGAAAGCAGTAGGTGTGGAAAGGTCACTATACATAAGGAGAATTCAGAGAGGACACTACCCTCCCAGATCAGCAGGGATTGTGGTGACTCCATGCTCTGTCTGTAATATC
Organism: Xerus rutilus; assembly: GCA_028644305.1. Taxonomy (NCBI): domain Eukaryota; kingdom Metazoa; phylum Chordata; class Mammalia; order Rodentia; family Sciuridae; genus Xerus; species Xerus rutilus. Next base: position 40,432,729 of record CM053402.1, read on the forward strand.
TTTGAACCAGAGGTTTTTTTTTTTTTTTTTTTTGTACCAGGGATTGAACTCAGGGGCACTCGACCACTGAGCCACATCCCCAGCCCTATTTTGTGTTTTATGCAGAGACAGGGTCTCACTGAGTTGCTTAGTGCCTCGCCATTGCTGAGGCTGGCTTTGAACTCGTGATTCTCCTGTCTCAGCCTCTCCAAGTGCTACCATGCCTGGCTCGAACCAGAGGTTTTGATTTTGACTTTCTTCCTACAGGATTCCTTCTCCAGACCATCAGCACCCTTAGCTAAGGCCACCTTCTACAAGGCTTATCTTCTAGGTTGGTGGAAAAGTGAAGCCAAAAGCACAAGGTAACAGGAAGGTCCCCAGGCTCTGTGTACACAGATCCATTAGGGCTGTAGATGTAGGTCAGTGGTAGAGCATCCCTGGTTCAATCCCTAGTACCTTTCTTCTTCTTTTTTTTTTTTTTTTTGGTACCAGGGATTGAACTCCGGGGTACTTGACCACTGAGCCACATCCCCTGCCCTATTTTGTGTTTTATGTAGAGACAGGGTCTCACTGAGTTGCTTAGCACCTCACCATTGCTGAGGCTGGCTTTGAACTTGAGATTCTCCTGTCTCAGCCTCCCAAAGTGCTGGGAATACAGGCATATGCCACCGCGCCCCACTGGCTCTTAAGTTTTGTACCTATTAAATAAGAATAAGTGACTTTTTTTTTTTTTTGGGTACAGGGGATTGAACTCAGGGCACTCGACCACTGAGCCATATCCCCAGCCCTATTTTGTGTTTTATGTAGAGACAGGGTCTCACTGAGTTGCTTAGTGCCTTGCCGTTGCTGAGGCTGGCTTTGAACTCGCGATTCTCCTGTCTCAGCCTCCCAAAGTGCTGGGATTACAGGCATGCACCACTATCTTTTTTTCTTCCCTCCCACCCCCACTTTTTCCCTTCTTTTTACTTTTGCCTTTTATAATTTTAAAGAATGCTTTTGGGGGATTCTGGAAGTACAGCTCAGTGTTAAAGCACAAGCATAGAATGCAGGAGGCCCTAGAAGAAAGGAAAGAAGTAAAGAGAAAAAATACATTCTAAGGGCCCCCATGCTTCTTACAAAGAGGGGAAGGACCCGAGGATTCCAGAATGTAGCTGCACTTTATAACACAGTCGCATTTCCTTCCCCAATGGAGTCAAATGACTCATCACCATTGTCTTTTGTTTTGTTTTGTTTTCTTAAGAAGGAAAACATTTTTTTTTCTACGTTACTAGTAAGGATGCTGTAAGCCAAGAGGTGAAGTCCAGTGCTCTGCTCAGAATCAGATCAGAGGGGTAGAATTACTTCGAAAATTCTTTGCTCCCAACTCCGAAAGGCATTCTTCTCTCCAGTGAATTTTTTTTTTTTCCTGGTGCCAGGGATTGAACCCAACAGTACTTAACCACTGAGCCACATCCCCAGCCCTTTTCATTTTTTTTTTTTTTTTAAATTTTAGACAGGGCCTTGCTAAGTTGCGGAGGCTGGCTTTGAACTCACGATCTGACTGCCTCAGGCTCCAGAGCCACTGGGATTACAGGCCTGCGCCACCACAATCGGCTCCATTTCCATTTTTCTTTCTCCTGTTTAAAGATTATAAAACACTCTCTTTGGCTCCTCTTCTCCTACACAGGCTTCAAGATAACATGTGCCTGTGTCTAGGGAGTTTCCTTCCAGTTCCTTCTTGGTAAGCTGGTCACCCTCATCCTTGATGGCTGTGGGTCACTGTGGTCAGAAGTCACATTGTGTCTCTTCCCTCTCCAATTTCAAGCCCTTTTACAGCCCTCATGCACTTGCTGAAGACCCCACTTCTAAAGCCACCTTTCTTCTCAACATCTTATTTATTTGTGGTACTAGGGATTGAACCAGGGATGCTCTACCACTGACCTACATCTACAGTCCTGCTCCTTCCCTTTTCAATTTTATTTTTGAAATAGTCTCACCAAGTTATCAAGGTTGTCCTTGAACTTGTGATCCTCTTGCCTCAGTGGCCCAAGCAGCCAGGATTACAGGTGTGCATCAGCATGCCCAGAGTGACATTTTATTTTCCCAACTAAATGACAAACTTGGATGGAGAGCAAGGAATTGTTCTAACCCCCAGAGGGCCTAGAAAAATACTGGACATGTTGGAACAGTTTGGAGAAGCTTGTCAGAAATGGTTTTTAGTTAAAGTTGCCATTTATTGAGCATCTACTAGGAACACTATGTGCATTCTTTTTTATTTTCCCAGTGTTGAAGATTAAACTCAGGATTCAGGGCCTCACCCATGCTAGCAAACATTTTACCACTGAGCCACATCCCTGGAGCTCCAAATTCACTTTCTTTCTCTTTCTTTCTTTCTTTCTTTCTTTCTTTCTTTCTTTCTTTCTTTCTTTCTTTCTTTCTTTAATTCAATTTTATTTTATTGTTCACAATTGCACAGTGAATATTTATATTTAAAAAATTTTTTCGTTATATTTGACACATATATCTGCATGAGTAAGACAAAGGAATTCCTAGTCATTTTTATTTTTTAATTTGAGACAAGCTCTAAATTGCTGAGGCTGGCCTCAAACCTATGACCCTCCTGCCTCAGCCTCCTGAGTCACAGATTATAGGCCTGTGCCGCCACACCCAGCTATATTCATTATCTTATGTCCTTTCTCTACTGTATGAATTATGTGCTATATTTTATGTCTTACTAAAAATATTTATTTTTCTCCTTTTCAAGCTGTGAGTTTTCACTTACAATAAATGTAAAAATAGTTTTTCAATACAGGTAGAATGGAAACTGAGACTCAGAGAGAGGTGGAGTGACTTTTTTGGGTTTATAATAGCCTCTAAATGGCAGAGCCAGTTCATCTGTCTGAGTCTCTAGGCCCTGCTCTTCCCATTAGGTTTAGCCAATTTGAAGCCAGAAGGGCTCCTGCAGGGAGATAGTCAAGGAGGCCTTGTGGTTTTCTCCCCACCTCTTCTACTCGGCTTGAGCAAAGCCACCTTCTAGGAATCCAGACCTTTATGTTAAGCATTCAAATGTGAAGATCCACAGAGGCTTTGTTCTCCTTATGCTTGTCCCCACTGAGCCAGTTACAGAGAAGCAGACTTGATCTATGTATAAACTTTTAAATGATTATAGCTGTCAGAATGTAGGGCACATTCACTCAGTCAGCCTCCCAGTGTTTACTACAAGACACCGAGAATACGCTGGTGGGCAAGACAAAGTTACTGCCCTTGGGAAGCTGACAGGGAGTATTGATTTTGGTGAAAACAGACAATAAGCATATAAATAAATGAATACAATAGCTGCAGAAAGCAGTAAGTGCTGTGAAGAAAACAGACTCCAGTAAAAGGATAGAGAATGACAGGTGTGTCCAGGCACCGTGGCGCATGACCAGAATCCCAGCTGGTTGGGAGGCTGAGGCAGGAGGATCACAAGTTCGAGGCTAGCCTCAGCAATTTAGTGAGACCCTCAGCAACTTAGTGAGCAGCTTTCTGAGAATAAAAGGCAAACTGGGGGGGCTGGGGTCATGGCTCAGTGGTAGAGCGCTTCCCTTGCACGCGTGAGGCACTGGGTTTGATCCTCAGCACCACATACAAAATACATACATAAATAAAATAAAGGTTGTTTTTTTAAAAAAAAAAAAAAGGTAAACTGGGTGTGGTGGTACATGCCTGGAATCCTAGCTACTCTTGTGAGGCTGAAGTAGGAGGATTACAAATTTGAAACCAGCCTGGGCAACTCAGTGAGATCCTGTCTCAAAACTAAAGTAGAAAAAAGAGGTAGAGATGTAGATCAGTGGTGAGGTGTACCTGGGCTCAATCCCTTGTACCTTAAAGAAAAGAGAATGACAGGTATGGAGGAAGAAGAGGAAGGTGGGTACTTAGATAAGGTGATCAGGGACAACCTTGACAATCTGAAAAAACTGAAAAGCCAGCCATACAAAGACTTGAGGAAGCTGGGCGGGTGGCTCACGCCTGTAATCCCAGCACTTAAGGAGGCTGAGCTAGGAGAATCGCGAGTTCAAAGCCAGCCTCAGCAACGGCGAGGCGCTAAGCAACTCAGTGAGACCCTGTCTCTACATAAAACACAAAATAGGGCTGGGGATGTGGCTCAGTGGTCGAGGATGCCTGAGTTCAATCCCTGGTACCAAAAAATAAAAAACAAAGACTTGAGGAAAGGGCTCTGGGTAGAGGGAACAGCAAGGAGGTAGAGTGAGGCTGGTGTGTTTGAGGGGCAAAGTGGGGCAACAGTGGTTGGCCAGGGCAGAGAGAATAAGGGAAGTAACTTGAGTCTGCAGAGGTGGGCAGGTGGGGAGGTATGCATCCCTTCATTGAATATGTTGGAATAGAACTCACAGGACTTCTGTTTTGGAGAAGTTTGGAGAAGTTTGGATAAGGTGACCCATAAGGCCCCTGCCTTGTGAGGCACAGGGATGCCACAGTGTTTTTGTTTTTTTGCTGGGGATGGAACCCAGGCCCTTGCTCATGCTAGGCAAGGGATCTGCTACTGAGCTACATCTCTGAGCTCAGGATGCTACCATTATAGGTCACTAAGTCACTTCCCACCATTTTTACACTCTGCTGTAGCTGTCCTATCCTTCTCTATGCCAGCTGATGTTAAAAAGGTGAAAACCAGGCTGGGAATGTAGCTCAGAGATAAAACACTTGTCTAGCATGAGTGAGGCCACAGGCTCAATCCTCAGCACTGCAAAAACAAAAAACCAGCTGTCAGAGCCCACCCCATCCACATCAAGCTGTGCTGCTGAACCAGGTTTCCAGAGGAGTGAACAAGAGGAAGAGCAAGGAGCATTAATGGGTACCAAGACGAGTGCAGAGGGTGCCCACCTTCATACAACCCAAGTCCCAAACATCCACAGCTGGTGGCCATTGAGCATTCCTTCCTCCCCACCTTTGCTCTTTTCCTTCTGCAGTAACATGGAAAGGACTTGGAGTTTGAAACCAAAAAACCCCACAAAACACAAAACAAAAAAAAAACCCCTGGCCAGTTTCAATCCATTTGTACCTCAGACCCCCAGGAGGAAGAGTCATCTTCATGAGAAGCAATAAAAGTTCTGAACAAGTTGTCCTAAATATAAGGCCTCATCTGAAATTATCTTGAAAAAAAATCCAACTTAACCAATGACTGGCCACAGCCATAGCTGGCACGGACGCTCACGTGCACTGTGCAGGAGGAATGGGATTCAAGAGCAAGCACCCTGGTGCTGCTGACAGCAAGCTAGAATGAAGCTGCTCATTGAGGACTTGGCCAATGGAAGCAGATGGCACAACCACATCCTGAAGGCATGTCCCAGTATCAGGCCTTGGCTTCTGGAAACACAGGGTCAGCATGACTCTACACATCTCAAGAGGAGGCCGGTGCTGACTGGGACCTTCTGGATGTCAATCATCAACTTTGTCCCCTGGTGACACTGTAGGGGAGACAAGCTCGGGCTTTCCCACTTCCTGGCTCACCTGTCACACACACATCAGCAAGGCCTTCCAATGCAGTCTTCCATCAAAAGCTTCACTCCTTTCCCTTTATCTCCAGGGGAGAATACTTCCATACTTCCCCAACCTTCTTTGTTTCTCTCTACTGGACCTCAAATTTGTTTGCAAAATGACTTCTATTAAGTATTTGGTTATAAAGATGACCTTTCTATATATTGCTGGATTCAGTTTAGGGCTTTTACACTTATGTTTATGGGTGAGATATCTACGCAATTGTGTTTTTTTTTTTTTTTTAAACTTATCCTTCTCAGGGTTACGTCAGAATTAAAATAATTTTTTAGGCCATAAATTAGTTTTCTTTTTCTTTTTCTTTTTTTGGTACCAGGGATTGAACTCAGGGGCACTCGACCACTGAGCCACATCCCCAGCCCTATTTTGTGTTTTATGTAGAGACAGGGTCTCACTGAGTTGCTTAGCGCCTCGCCATTGCTGAGGCTGGCTTTGAACTCGCAATTCTCCTGACTCAGCCTCCCAAAGTGCTGGGATTACAGGCATGCGTCACTACACTGGGCAAGTTTTCTTTTTTAAAACATCTTTCCTCTTGGGCTCAACAAGATTTCCCAGGGACTTCCAATTTCTTGCTTGTCCTAATAGTCAAACATTCAAGATGTAAATGCTTGCTTAATGCCCTCAAGGTCCTTACACACTCCCTTTGCTCCTGATCTCCACGCCATAAACTATTTCTGTATCTCCAGAAAAATCTTTAATGTACTGATGAGTAGAGGAGGGGTGGTCACCCAGATGCCTGGAGTGGAGAGGAATCTGACATTCAGCCTACTGTGTAACCCTCTTCCTTCCAATTCCAGAGGTAATGCTATCTGGTGCTGTCACACCTGAGCTCTGGGGGCTTACACAATGTAAATTAGCTTGTTTATCACTGGTCTTCTTCACCACTGACGGGCTCAGGATTCAACTTTTTCTGCTCTGGTAAATCTTTCAATACCCTCCTCTGCTTTTCAGCTTCAAATATTGTGCTCTCCATGAGATTGTGGATTTGTCTTGTAATCAAATTACCTTTATTGTCACTTTTGACAAAGTTTAAGAGTCTTCTTTGTTCTTTTTCTGCAGTGCTGCTGGGGATCAATCCCAGTCTCATGCATGCCAGCGCTCTACCACTGAGCCACATCCCCAGCCCATCTTCTATTTTTCTTGTATCTGTAGCATCTCTGGTAGCCTCCTTTTCAATCCTTGTGTTTGCTTTTTTTTTCTCTCCCTTCCTCAGTCTTGCCAAAGATTTGCTCTTTTTTTTTTTTTAGAACCAAATTTTGGCTTTCTTGATTCTGGGTTTAATTTCTGTACATCTCTTTCTTTGGGTTCATTTTGCTGTTCTAATTCCTTTCTTTGTACTGGGGAATGAATGCATGGGGTGCTTTACCCCATGTAAAACAATACTCCCAGTCTTTCTTTATTTTTGTTACTGGGGATTGAACTCAGGGCCACTCAACCACTGAGCCACATCCCCAGACCTATTTTGTGTTTTATGTAGAGACAGGGTCTCACTAAGTAGCTTAGCGCCTCGCCATTGCTGAGGCTGGCTTTGAACTCATGATTCTCCTGTCTTAGCCTCCCTAAATGCTGGGATTACAGGCTTGTGCCACTGCGCCCGGCTTCCAGTCATTATTTTTTATTTTGAGACAGGGTCTTGCTAAATTGCCAAGCCTAGCTTCAAACTTGCAGTCCTCCTACCTCAGCCCCCTGAGTAACTGGGATTACAAGGCATGTACCACCATGTCCAGCCCCAGAAGTTAATTTCTAAACATACAGGGGTGTTTTATTTAGCTTTAGTGTTGCTGCAACCAGTTAACCTGACAAGAACAACTGATAAGAACAGGAAAAGTTTATCTGGGGTTCATGGTTTCAGAAGTCTCAGTTTGCAGATGCCAATTCCATTACTCTGGGCCCAAAGTGAGGCAGCAGTGGAAGAAAGCTGCTCATGGCAGGGTCAGGAAGCATAGTTAGAGAGAGGCCCGCAGGGCAGATGCACCCTTCCAGGGCCCACCCCCAGTGATCCACTTCATATAGCCTATAGTTACCTCCCAGTCAGTCCATTTAAACTAGGACAGACTGATTAGGTTCCAGCTCCTATAATCTAATCATTTTACCTCCAAATAGTCCTGAATTAACAGGTGTTTTGGGGAACACCTCATATCCAAACCATAACAAGGGGTTAACTTCTAGTTAACTTTTTGTTGTTACCAGGGATCGAACCCCAGAGTGCTTAAGGACTGAGCCATATCCCCAGCCCTTTTTATTTTTCAAATTTGAGACAGTCTCACTAAGTTGCTTAGGGCCTTGCTAAATTGCTGAGGCTGGTCTCAAACTTGTAATCCTCCTGCCTCAGCCTCCCAAGTTGCTGGGATTACAGGCATGCACCACCACAGCTGGCTCTAGTTAACTTTTTTTTAGCAAGCAAGCAGCAGGTTCATTGCAAAAGTACCTGTAACAGACTTGTCTGAAGAGAAGGGGCCCTGGAGCCAGAAGTCACTCTTATTTTTAATGTTGGTTTCTCACCTGACTGCACTGTGGTTGCAATGTGATCCACATGATAACCCTTTGACATTTGTTGAGATTGATTTTACTGTCCAGTGTGTCGTCAATTTTTTAAAAAGTTCCCCAAGTGCTCAAAAAAAAAAAAAGTGTAATTGTTAGATGCAGTGTTCTACACACGTCCATTATACCAAATTTATTGAATGCTTAAATCTTTTATATACTCATCTGATTTTTTGGTTGGTTGAGCTATTGATAATTGTGAAGTATGTCAAAATCTCCCATTATGATGTTGGGTTACTTTGTTTCATATATTTTGAGACTGTTATTAGGGGTATACTGATTCTAGAATCTTTACATTTTCCCAGAGAGTCAAGTAAACTTATCATTATGTAGTGATTCTCTTTCTCTTTTTTGTTTCAAAGCCTTTCCAGGGCCACTGAGTTGTACAACTCCAGGGAGGCCATGCGCATCACAGTTCATGTAAGTGACATATCCTGGAGTTAGACAGTCTGTTTGGTTATTCAGAGTGGCACTGATTTTGTGGCTTATTAGTATCGCTTCACCAAATTTATTTCAGTGCCAGCCTGATAGAGCTTTTCCATCCTTTTTTATATCCTAGGTTGCCTACATCTCTTGTAATCCACATATGGCTACCACTCTTTTAAAAATCCAGTTTGTCTTTTAAAAACATCTGTTTATCTATATTGTAGTTGACATATTTAGATCTGTTTTATTTTGGATATTTTATTTGTCCTGCATTTTCTTTCTCTCCCTTATCCTGTCTTTTTTTTTTTTTTTTTTTTAATTTTTAATTGTAGATGGACACAATGTCTTCATTTTATTGCCTTGTATGTGGTGCTGAGGATCGAACCCAGGGCCTCACGCATGCGAGGCAAGCGCTTTACCACTGAGCTACAATCCCAGCCCCCTTATCCTGTCTTCTTAAGGATTATATTTTCTCATTCTGCCTGTTCTTGTTTGGAAGCTATTATCCTCTGCATATTTCTTAGTAATCTAGACATTTTTAGCATACACATTAACATATCAAAATCTAAAGTTAATCAACATTTATTTTCCTAAATTACATAAGGGCCTTACAATGTTAAGTCTAATCATTCCCTATTTGCTATTTTCATGTACTTTAGTTTTATCTTTTATTGAACCTGTAAGACTTACCTACAGTCACTTTTTTTGATGATCCACACATTTATCACTTTCTTTATGTTCTTTGAGGCATTTTTTTGTGGTACTGGGGACTGAACCCAAGGGTACTCTATCACTGAGCTATATCCCCAGCCCTTTGTATTTTGAGACAGGGTCTTGTTAAATTGTTGAGGTTGGCATCAAGCTTCCTGTTTCAGCAATCTTCCTGTTTCAGCCTCCCAAGTCTTACTTGGCTTTTTCCACCCCTCCCCACCCCTCTACTAGGGCTTGAACCCATGGCCTTGTGCATGCCAGGCAAGGGCTCTACCACTGAGCCACATCCCTTCTTTGATGCATTTCCAACCTTCCATATTGAATCATTTCCCACCTTCCATATTGGATCATTTCCCTTTTGCCCTTTCACGGGGCAAATTCAGGGGTTTTTTTTGGAAACTGTCCTTGAGCTTTTATCTAATTTTATCTTGGAAAGCACTAAGACAAACAATATCCTTTGCTAGACCTGGGATGATTCTTGGGGAGCCAGAACAGTAGGAGGCTCAGGTACTGATGGAAATCCTGACCTGAGGGCTCTGCTCATTTGCTTTCAGTGAAACGGAAGCTAGACTCAATGGCCCTCTAGACCACTCGAAGACTGGTCTCAACAGAGCCTCAACTCACTCCCTATAGGGACCCCAGATCTGGAAGCCCTTTGTAGAAGCCAGTGAGGCTGGGAAGGATCAAATATCCTGTAGAAGAGCTGAAGCAGGGAAGCACTGAGCACTCTTACTGTTTTTTCAATTTGAAGAACATAAACCACTTGGTTGCTATCACTGTGGCTAAGTAAACACTTCTTAGATCAAATAAACCAACTTATTCTCATTTAGCAAAGTGTTTTATTCAAAAGCTTCTCAGCACCATCTAGTTGTCAGAAAGAATGAATATCACCTTTTCCTGCCCACCCAACCCCCAACTCAGAGGCAGAGGCTAAACCATTTGGCTGGAGCTCCCCCTAATGACGAGAGCTGAGATCATGATAGGTACTGGTTGTTCACCCACTGTCTCCAGGCCTCTGGTTAACCTGACTCAAGCAGAGCTGCACCCCTATAGTTCAGAACAACAGGAAGGAATCATGTCAGACCTGATCAACCTCCCATTCTTGAGCTATCAGAGGCACATGAAATTGCCTTGAAGAAACTGAATTCAGTGACTGCCATCTAGGAAGGATGGCAATCTGTGAGGCAGCATGCAGTTTAGAGAGCTCAAATCTTAGGTGACCCTCCCCAACTCAACACTAGGATCAAGGAGCATTAGTCCATTTTTAATCTATACACCTCAGTTGCCCATCCTCTCCTGATCTCCTGTCTTATTACAACAGACACTGAAGGCCTTTTCCTTCTTCTGGCACTGGAGATTGAACCCAGGGCCTGGCTCATGCTAAGCGCTCTGCCACTGAGCTACATCCCTGCCCCACCAAAGACCTTTTTGACAGAGTTAAGACAATTACATCTGATTAAAATGCTAAGAGATCCTGAGCTGTTGGAGATGAGGAGTAGATAATAAGACCTGATCTTTCCCTTTTTTTTCCTTTATGAATATTTTGTTTCAGCATAAAGCACACTTCCCGAAGAGGTTCCTGGAGGAGACTGGAAATCCAAAAATCTGACTGTGTCCTGTGGGAATTCACAGTCACCTGTGTAACTTTGGCTTCAGTCCCTGGATCTGTCCTTTGCAGCTATGTCAGGTCCCAAGGAAGGAGGAAAGAACCAAGGCAGCATCACTCAGCCAAAGCCCCCATGGGGTCCCACGCCGGCAGGATGATGGGCTCCTGCTCTAGCACAGCCAGCACTTCTTCAGGGACATGCTTCTTGTCCACCACTACTTCATAGACATACTCAGAGAACCACTCATCAGTCATGCACAGATAACCTGGAGAAGAGAATAGAAGCTCATGAGTCCAGAGAGTGGGACAAAGAGTAGAAACACTATTGGTACTACAAAGACACCATTTACAAAATATTGTATATGTCTTTCAGCTCTCCTACTTGTAATCTCATTTAATCTAAATCTCATTAGTAATTCTGTGAAGCATACATCATAGCCATGGCTGTTTATTAATTAGAAACTGGGGTTCAGGGTAACTAAATCATGTGCCCAGGTCACACGGGTGAGGTCACACAGCCTTGGACCTACGGCTGTGACACTTGGCCGCTCAGCTGCCTTGCTGATGGTGAGTGCTGTCCTGAAGGCTGGCAGGGAGGTGGAAATGCATCTTGTTCACACAGGAGGCTCTCCAGGGTGGAAAGGCAGCACATCAGTTCCACTCTTACTCTGCCTGCCCTCTTAGCATCACTGGTTATGCTCTTATCACACACTCCTACAGCAACCAGCTAAGCTGCTACTGGCACCCTGACGGGCCATGTTCCCCCAGGCAGCCATTCTTTTGCAGATGATACTGTGCAAGTCAAGTGATCACCAGTCCTTGCTTTTCTGGGAAGAAATCTGCTATGAGTACCAGGCAGCACTAAAAGACTCAGGACAGCTGTTCATCCTGCCCTCTCGAGTAAGGCCTTAGGATTTATGGATCTCTCCGGTGGGCAGCACTGTACAGAGGTTCTCCCGCACTAACCTCCAGGTTGAGAAGTCACCTGAGAGAAAGTGTGCCACCATCAGGTACCTGTCCTAGCAACCTGCCTCTCCCATTAGGAAGATTAACCTGTATCTTGGGCTCCACTGAGACAACACCAAAAAACTTGCATCAGAAAAATGCTTTGCCTAATCCACTGCTAAATTAATGTGAGAATCAAGTATATATACTGAAAACAAGACAGGGCTACTGGGCCAAGGGGGGAATTACAGAGCCCCCCAAATATGTACTTCAACAGAAGTATGTACACACACACATCAAGGGACCCACAGGAGCTAGAAATCATCGCTGTTGTCACCATCACCACCACCTTCATCCTATATCTGGCACCTCTCTGTAACAGACACTTTAGAGCCATTATAATGAATTTTTTCTCTGAAAGTGTTTGTATGACCCTGGGTCTGGGCTATTCATTTCCTATTACAAAGGATCAAGAGAAAGAAGACACGAATGTTTCTCCCAAGAGAAGTGTAGCAATTCTCAAACTTCTTGGCCTTAAGACCCCTTTATACTCTTAAAATTAAGGACCCCCAAATCTTACTTATGTGGGTTACATCTATTGATACTTACCATGTCAGAAATTAAGAGTAAAAAATATTAACTCATTTAAAAATAATTTTAAAATATTAATAATTTTTAGGAAAAAAATCACATTCTCTGAACAAAAACATACATTTGGGAACTGTTTTAAGACTGATTTAAATCATTGAAAGGCAACAATGATGGTAAGTCTAAGTTTGTGAGCTAAACAGTGACAGAGGATACTACTTGACCTGAAGACATACTGCTCTGGTAAGGTCATGTACATTCAATTCTCAATTCAGTTATTTTTAGTTGTAGGTGGACACAGTACCTTTATCTGGTTTAGTTTTTTATGTGGTGCTGGGGATCAAATCCAGTGCCTCACATGTGCTAGGCAAGTGCTCTACACTGAGCCACAACTCCAGCTCCAGTTTAATTTTTTTAAAAACTATGACAGAAGTCAAAGCCAGCTCATGCTGATGTAGCTCAATGTATTTACCCTTAAGAGAAAATGCCCTAAAGAAGTGCTCAAGGCACTTGTAGATTGGGACGCAGTTCAGTGGCAAAGTGCTTGCCTAGCCAGTGTGAAGCCTTGGGTTTCCATTCCAATTACCTCAATAAAGAAAAGAAAAAGGGGTTGGGGTTGTGGTTCAGTGGTAGAGCACTTGCCTCACATGTGTGAGGCACTGGGTTCGATCCTCAGCACCACATAAAGATATTGTGTCCATCTACAACTAAAAAAATATATAAAAAAAAAAAAAAAGGAAGAAAAAGAAAAACTGCTCAAGGGCTCTGACCAAGTCTCATTTAGGAATACATCCTTGCCCCTGCTGAGCAGCCTCCTTATCCAGTGCTTTCTCTCAACAGGTGAGACAGGAAGGAAAGCACAGGCCAATGCTCTGGTCTGTGCCGCTTCTGGTTTGTCCTGATCGTATGCCCAAAGTCCCTGGCTTTGCTGGTGTCAGTCAGTCAGGATCTTAACATCACCTCTATCAGTGCCAGGCGGTCCCAGCGACCAACGCTTTGTCAGATGAAACTGATAAAGTTTCACTTTGTACTTTTTGCTGCATCCTAAGTGCATGCTTCCTCAGAAACTCAGCACCTGCCTTCTCAAAAGGAGCTGTGAGCAGCAGGAGACCAGAATGTGCAATACCACACCATTTGACACATCAGCCATCCCTTTTCTTACTGCACGGCAGGCTAAACACATCTTAGAGTAGCTTTGCGCAGTGAGGCAGGTAAGGGACAGGCAGTTTCTTGTAATAAAACTCTGCGTCTTCATAACAATACTATCATCATACGATCAAATGAATCTTCAAGAATGCCCAGAGAAAATGGACAATAAGTACATCTACACTATCTTGTTCCAAAGCAGATCAGATTAAGTCCTCACAAATTAAAACTCCTATCATTTGTACTCTACCCTTTTAATGTCCCTGCCAAGAGGACCTGCCTTGATTAGTGTCTCTCTTCAGGATATGAGTTCTTTGGGGGCCCACAAAAGCTTCACAGTCTAGGTGGCTGCCAAGTAATTGCACCCAGAGTAGATAATGGACTGTGGCTGCTGTAACTGTTGACACTGGCGCGTCTCTGAGTTTGACTGAGAAGATTAGGATCAATGTGTCTGAAACCCAGGAATGCCGTGGAAGAGCAGCAGATCAGCCGATCGGGCAGGGTGCTGGTGGTCATTCTGATTTCAGAAAGGCTGCAGCCCTAGCCCTTGAGCTCTCCAGCCATTAGAAACAGACACTCCACAAGGAAGAAGGAAAAGAAAGCAAAATGGAATTCCCAAGGTTAACATTTAAGAAAACAAATAATGGATAAAGAGGTCAACTTCAGAAACTAAGGTGAAATTACATTGTATTTAAACTTCAATGTCATATTTACATGCAATGAGAAAGAAATAAAATAAGTAAGCAATCCTTCAAAGAAACTAGCAATGTTTCTGTATTTTATAAGAGAAAGAGGAAGATCCATCCATAAAAATTAGAAAACAGTGTCTGTGGATAAAGCTGTAGACTGGTGAGTGCACTCGGACAGATGAGCTCCAAAGGACTCACTTAAAGGAAATAAGAGTTTACCCTGGAAAGTTTTCTGAAATTCTGCCAGGGACCTGAGATTTAAACCTCTTAGACTAGCCAGATGTCATGGTGCACATCGGTAATACGAGTGACTCAGGAGGCTAAGGTAGGAAGATCACAAGTTTGAGGTCTTGGCAACTTAGCAAGACCCTGTCTCAAATAAAAAGTAAAAAGGAGCAGGGATGTAGATCAGTGGTAGAGCACCCCTGGGTTCAATCCTTAGTTTCCCCACCAAAAAAACCAAAAGCCTCTCAGACTAAATTAAGGTGACAAATAATTTATAAATTTCATTTATGAATATAATTAATTGGAAATATTTTACATTTTCTGTTGACTTTGTGAAGTATTTTACTTTACTAACAAACTGTTATCTTGCTATTCTGAAAAAGTGCAACAAAACCAAGTTATCTGTTCTCTTCTGGTGGATCTGTCTAGCAGCATGGACTTACTTCATTAAGTCACTGCCAATCTTTCTCCTCATGGCCCTATCTCAAGGCTGAAGTAAGGCTCCCAGAAAGGAAGGCAAAACAACCTCACTGGCACTTGTCTCACATTCTTTTTTTTTTAGTGGTACTGGGATTTAACTCAGGGATATTGAAAGCGGGAGATAGAAACATGTACACGAGGCAGATAGGGTTAAGGGCTCCCCTTAGGAGTTTACTAGACTTGGTGTAGTGGCACATGTCTGTAATCCCAGGAGACCAGGAGGCTGAGGCAGGAGGATTGTAAATTTGAAGCCAGCCTCACAATTAAGCAGGCAACTTAGTAAGACCTAATCTCAAAATAAAATATAAAATAAGCTAGGGATGTGGCTCAGTGGTTAAGTGCCTCTGGTTCAATACTGAGTAGCCTCCCATCTACCCAATCTCTGAAAAAAATAAAAGGACTTTACTAGAGAACTTGTGACCAGAGATTGCACTGGAGCCTGATGGGTTGGGCCAGAACCCTAAACCAGCCCCTGAGGTAAAGTGGTACATGATCAACACCCAGACTGGACAGGAGGCACCATGGATACCAGGTGCCCTGATGTGAATGGACTAAAAAATCTACAGTTTTAAAAATTTCTAGCCTCTGGTCTTCAAGGCCACCTAACTCGCCTCTAACATAAACCCCTAGACAACAGCCACACCTTAGAAGCCCTCCTTGGGACCCCTCCCTTTGAAAGAGCTCTGTTTTCTATTATTTTAATAAATCCTGTTACTTTTGCTATCACCCTTCGTATCCGTGGATTTCATTCAAATTCATGAGACAAAGAACCACCACAAGTCCTCATGCTTAATATCCTACCACTGAGCCACATCCCCAGCCCTTTTAATTTTTTATTTTGAGATAGGGTCTCATGAAGTTGTCCAGGCTGGCCTCAAATTTTGAATGCTCCTGTCTCAGCCTTCCTAGTTGCTGGGATTACAGGCATGTCTCACCATGTGCAGCACCAAATAAAAATTTCAGGGTTAAGTAAACTAGTACTATTTCTGTAATGAACTCTTTCTCCACATTTAAAAAAAAAGTTGGTATTTTTTCTGTGTGTGTGTGTGGTGCTGGGGATTGAACCCAGGGCCTTGTGCATGCGAGAAAAGCACTCTACCAACTGAGCCATCTCCGCAGCCCTCGTGTGCTATTTATAATTTTCTTTTATAAAGTGCTTGAGATCTCTCCCCTTTTTTAATTGGAGTGTTTTGCTTTTTTTCATAGTGATCAGTAATAGCACATTATATATTTATAATGGCTAAACACTTTTTCCTACTATACAACCTGCCTTCTAATTTAGTTTACATTTTCTAGCCTACTAAGGATTATTGCTTTTATGAAACAATAATTTATCAATCTTTCTTTTTGGTTTCTAATTTGATTTTATGCTTACAATTCTTTTCTACTATTACTATGAAAATATAAGAAAAAAATGTAGTAAAAGCCAGACATGGTGGCACATGCCTGTAATCCCAGCAGCTCAGGATGCTGAGACAGGATGATCATGAGTTCAAAGCCAGCCCCAGCAACGGCAAGGTGCTAAGCAACTCAGTGAGACCCTGTCTGTAAATAAAATACAAAATAGGGCTACAGATATGGCTCAGTGGTTGAGTGCCCCTGAGTTCAATCCTCAGTACCAAAAAAAAAAAAAAAAGTCTGTTTTTTTGGGAGAAGGGGCAGTGGTAGTTTCCTGGGAACTGAAACCAGAGGCCCTCTACCACTGAGCCACACCCCTAGCCCTTTTTACTTAATTTTGAGATAGGGTCTCACTAAGTTGCCAAGGCTGGCCTCAAACTTGTGATCCTCCTATCTCAGCCTCCCAAGTCATTGAAAATACAGGCATATGCCACCATGACTGGGTTGAAACAGTCTCAATGAAAAACCCCACAGTCTCACTAAGGCCTTGGCACTGTCTAGTCCCCAACTATGAACACAGACAACAATTTCAATATAAAATTAAATGCCAATGCCATTTCTAGGAGAGTTTCCTATAGATACAAAGTTCTTGCAAGCACACAATATGTATCTACATGCAATAACAGCTGTACTTACTCAGCATTTAAATGGGCCAGACAATGTTTAAACACTGTACACATATTCACTCACTGCAACATTGTTTATAATAGTAAAAGACCAAAAACAACCCAAGTTCCAATATTAAGGGAACTAGTTAGGTAAACTATGGTATATCCAGATAATGGAAGAAAATGAAGTGTATTGATGTGGAAATACACTAAAAGGAGATGCCTCCAAGATATACTATTAAATGAAGTGAGAAAAAAAAAAGCATAACAGGGTAGAAAGTACGCTTACCCCACGGAAGAAAATAAAGTAATAATAGATTTTAAAATATATTTACACTTAAAAAAAAAAAAGGAAAGATACACCAGAAACTAATAGAAATGGTTACCTTAAAGAAGGGGTGGGAAAATGGAATGGAGAGTGATGGAGATGAAAAAAAGATTCCCCTTTATATACTTTTTGTATTTTGATTTTAGAACAATGTGATTGCGTTATCTATTAAAAAATCATACTTCAGTAAACAAAATAAAAAACATACATTAAAAAAGAAAAACAAAAACAAAAAAAGCTTTCACTTCACAATGCAATGTCACATACACCACTTTGCTTTGCTTTGATTTTTTTTGGTGGTGCTGGGGATTGAACCCAGGGCCTTGTGCATGCTAAGCAAGCATTCTAGCAAGTGAGCCAAATCTCCCCACCCTTTGATTTTAATCCTCACAACATACTCCGAGACAGGTAGAGTGAGTTTTAGTTGTCTAAAATCACACAGCTAGTAAGCAAAGCCAACATCAACCTAGGTCTTAATTTCCAATTTAGAGTCTTTTCTATGGGGATCAGCTTCCTCCAACAGAGTTCTCAGCCCTGGCAGGTAGTTATGGCTGTGGTGACAGCATTTAATCTAGTTTAGGTATCTAACTCTTTGGAACTAACCCAATTTGCTCACAAATCACAAAATACTAGTCAGGAACCCAGTTTCTGCAGGGTATGTTTATAAGTATTTGTTCTTTAAATCAGAGATGCCATGTGTTTTAGGTTCTTGCATTTAGAAGGATGGATAACAGGATGGCCACAGGAAGAGAACCAAAACAACCACTTCCATTTGGACAGTGATCTGAGAGGCGGCTTCTTCCTCCAGAGTAAACACAGAAGTCTGGCTCTGGGGTGAGGACACATTAATGTTCATGAACCTTTTGCTGATAAAAGAAGAGATATCCATGAAGCCGGATATTACTGGTGGCCCCTCTCAGAAACAAAGGCTAGAGAAGGTACTATCTGCCTGGTAAAGACATCAGGAAAAACACGGAGTGGAAAATACAATAGGGAAATGGGCTGTTTGGTCTGTGGTTTGCATTTTTAAAAATCATCCACAACAAAGTTCAATTAGCAGAAGTGTATGTGTCCTGAGATGTACTCCCTACTAAGGAGCCCAGAAAAAGCCTGTTCACTGCAGGCTGGTTTCTTCTTTCTTTGGACAGTGAGCATGAGCCAGACAAATCTGAGAGCTCATACAACTCAGCCAGGCTCTCTGATGTTGGATGGGGAGAGGAAAGCACAAATTCAGATGTCATCCAAGGGTCTATTTTCCCACTGAAACTCAATGACTTCTCTCTGAACCCCAAACTACCACTACTCCTATTTTTTTCAGGCGAAGCCTGGTTTTTGGTCATTACTCAAAAGCTCCATGGATGGCAGGCCACATTTTTTCTTGGCCTCACTTCTCTGGTCTATCCAAAGCATGCTCAAAATGCCAAGACCGCCCTTTTCTGCTATCATCTTCCTGGCTGGCCTTCCTTCACCCTTTTCCAAAATACCACAGCCCCACCAGGAAGCCCTAACCTTTTAAAGCTGATTTGCCCTTGAAGAACCCTTAGGTTCCAGTCACTCACCCTCTCCCTGCAGTTCATTCCCTATTACTTTACATCTATGCCTCCTGTTTATATTTCACATACATAGATCAAGCTTCAATGGTCCCCTCCTCAATTTCCCCTGCTCCTGCTTTACCTGGCATTTGAAGGAATTTAGTACTAAAATGCTACTGATGTGGTATAACAGGATGTGGGCTTGCACCCCCATCCCTCCTAAAGCTTCCTAAACCACTATCTAATCCAATCCCAACGCCTTTTCTCTTCACTCACTTTCTGTCTGCACCACCACTCACCACATTTTCCCTGACACCATAAGTCCCCTGGCTTCTGAGGTGCACTCTCCATCCCTCATCCTTTCCAAAAACCTTAGCTTCAATGTCTTTCTACTTTTCTCCCCACTGAGAGGCCCTCCCTGGTTCTTCCTCTTTCTCTGTCATCTGCCTTCTTGGAGAAATCATCTTCATCTTTGCTTTTCTCGGTCTATTTATCCTATATCTTACAGTCTGAGGAGCACACCACGAATGCCACTTCTGTCACATCACAGCCCTCTTCAAATTTCCTTCCCATGTCCCAGGGGATTAAGTATAAACTCCTCTGAGGGTCAGAGACATTCATTCCACCATGGTCTGTGCACGCTTCCCTGAATCCCATCAATAAATATGAGCTGATGCTACTGCTAATGGTTTTTCCTCAGCACCAGGTTTATTCACCTCCACCGCTTTCTCTCACGAAACTAAGAACACACTACAGGGTATGCATCCAGTAAGCGGTGATACAGCACAACAGTCACACTGGGGTCTGACTCCTAGAGATCTGAAGCTAGAACCATGGGACAAGTTAGAAAGCCTTCCTCTAGAAGGGAAAGGTGAGGGGGCCTGACATTTTTTTTCTCTTGCTCTCATTAGCCTATGGCTAACAGTGACACAACATCAATGATAGCTAATATTTTTCAGTACTTCTTGTGTGCCTGGCACGGTTCTCGCCACAACCCTCTGAAGTAGATAGAATTATCATCCATGTTTTATAGATGAGAAAGCTGAGGCTCAGATAGATAACCATGACCAAAGTTATACAGCCAATATGGGTTAGCAGGGATGCATTCCCACTCACAGGTACTATTTTTTTAGCCTGAGGCATGTAGACTATTTGGTTAATAAAGATGGATGATGAAAAGTCCATCTAAACAACTCAGTTATCCAGTTTTGATGGTAGTAGCACTTTCTCCAAGCCTGGAGGGACATGAAAACCCTCCAAGGTAACATAACAAATTCGTATATAGCTCCTTTCTAGGAAATAAAAATTTCTGTTTTCAGCTCATACAATTACTTGTCTCAGCAAGTTCAGCTCAACATTGCCTATAATTTATATTACTTGCCCTAGAATCCAGAAGTGAACCTCAAGCAGATCAGCAAATGATTATCTTTCATAAGTCATGTATACTTTTGTGTGGAATGGGGCGTGGGGGTACTGGGGATTAAACCCAGGGGAGCTCTACCATTGAGCTACCTCCCCAGTTTGTTAAAAAAACTTTATTTTAAAACAAGGTATTGCTAAGTTGTCCAGGTTGACCTCAAATTTGTGAATCTCCCACCTTAGTCTCTGGAGGTGCTAGAATTACAGGTTTGCAAAACTGCACCTGGCAAGTCATATACACTTCTAGGGACGCTGCAAGTTCTGAATTCCAATTCAATCCCTGACCCTGCACAACCTAAATAAGCTAAAACTTCTCAATAAGTTTTAGTCTCCTCACATAAAGCATGGATATACCCACTACATTCATATCTTGATTACTTCGATGCCATGCAGAGAAATAAATACAAACACATTAGCAAACTTTATCTTCTTATAAAGTAAGATGCTATATAATGGTATGTCTTGAGTACCTCTGACAGAAATAAAGAATATTCATCTAACTCTTTAGATTTTTGTGACAAAAGATGGTGCATGCCTGCAATCCCAGTGACTCAGGGAGGCTGAGGCAGGAGGATCACAAATTTGAGGCTAGCCTGGGCAACTTAGTGAAACTCTATCTCAAAATAAAAAATAAAAAGGGCTGGGGTTGTAGCTCAGTGGTAAAGTGCCCCTGGGTTCAATCCCCAGTATGGAGAAATGAAAAGAAAAAAAAAAAAGATTTGTGTGATAGCCTATAGTCTAAAAAAATGCTTTTTACACATTTGATGCCATTTGATGGTTACAGAGAGACAAAATGTAAGACTTCATAAGGAAACAGTAACTATCCATGTTATTAATAGGGAAATGTGAAACTCTAAGGTTAAATTACTATTCAGGATCTATGATCAAGAATTAAATATTAACTCTCTCCATAACTCACCTGGTTTCACAGTACAGCATTACAGGAAGAATATGGTGAATTTTGTGCTGAGTTTTGGGCATACTGTTTCCAAAATCAGAAGTAGTACTTTGTCTGATGAGGCAATTAAAACCCATAATGTTGTTTTTTCCAGATATAATCTGAATTGGCCATGTAAGTTTTTTCTAGATTAATATCTAACATGCTGAAGTCTCTAAGTCAATCATCAAGTAATTCCTTTTTAGGAGGAGTCTAAAAATTTTGCTAAAATGGGGCTGAGGTTGTGGCTCAGTGGCAGAGTGCCTGCCTTGCATGTGTGAGGCCCTGGGTTCGATTCTCAGCACCACATATAAATAATTGAATAAAACAAAGATCCATCAACAACTAATAAAAATTTAAAAAAAAAATTTTTTTTGCTAAAATGAAATTGGGAACAGAAACACACATTTACAAGAAAAGATTAAAAATGTAGATTAGAAATAATTTCAAGCCGGGCGTGGTAGAACATGCCGCTAATCCCAGCAGCTTGAGAGGCTGAGGCAGGAGGATCGTGGGTTTAAAGCCAGCCTCAGCCAAACTGAGGCACAGAGCAACTCAGTGAGACCCTGTCGCTAAATAAAATACAAAATAGGGCTGGGGATGTGGTTCAGTGGTTGAATGCAAGTGAGTTCAATCCCTAGTACACACACACACACACACACACACACACACACACACACACACAAATAATTTCAAATGTCCAAGCATCTGAAAGACACAAAAGTAATGTGTTGGGGATAGAAATCAGGGCCTTGAACATGCTAGGTAAGTGGTCTACCACTGAAATACATTCTCAGCCTAGAAAAACAATTTTATAATGAAAACTAAGACATAATTTTAAAAAGATAGATTTCCCTTTTAATGAACATGACAGAGTTAGAAAATACTATCACATTACCCTCACTTAAAAGTTTTATTACTCGGGCTGGGGCTATAGCTCAGTGGTAGAGCGCTTGCCTAGCATGCGTGAGGCACTGAGTTCGATCCTCAACACCACATATAAATAATAAATGAATAGAATAAAAATCCATCAACAACTAAAAAAAAAAGTTCTATTACTCACCATATTGAGAAACTAAACTGAACAAGCATTAAGAACTATGCTATGATAATTCTACACTCAGATTCTGCTGTATCAGGCTCACAACAGGAAATATCATCTCAGGACTAATAAACCAATCTCAAAGGAAAAGAGTTTCATAATAAAACTGGTTACTAGAGAGACCAACAAAGAATTTGTTGTCTATTAACAACAGTTTGACATATGTATTGTAGAATGTTGATAACTACAGAAGCTAGTTGACAGGGATATGGAGTGGGTTCCTTAATATTCTTCTGTTTACTTTAAATATGTTTGAAATTGTCCATGACAGAAAGTTAAGAAACACCAAAACACTTTGTTAAAAATGAGCATGGACAAAATTGAGGAGGTCTTAGGTGGCTGCATATAGTTTCTTACTTGCCCAACTCACAATGAGCAAATAATGTTGGACACAGACCTTCACAAGATGCTCTCTGCCCCTAATTTAGATTCTCAGTCGTGAATGCTGCACTATGAGCCTTTCTCTCAACATCAGATCATCAAATGATGTCTCCAGACCCTTTACAGAGTTTTATGTCCCCTTACCATTTCTGATCCCCTATGATCATGAGTTAGACTTCGTACTTACACGAGTGGACTAGGGGTGACCTGAACAGACAAGGTGAAAGAAAGCATAGTTTGGTAATTAATAAAACTGGCTGTGATGTCAGACTGAATTACAGTTCTGGCTCTACCACGGATTAGCTAGGGAATCTGCAAGTCATTTTGGCTAAAGATTCTTCTCAGATGAATTTCTGACCAAGAATGAGAAAAATCAATGGTTATTTCCTCTAATTTAAATTCTTAGAGGAATTTAAATAATTGTTTTACAAATATTCCACTTTTTATCTTTTCTTTTTTTGTGGTATTGGGATTGAACCCAAGGGGCTTACCACTAAGCCACAGTCCTAACTCTTTTTACTTTTTTTTTTTTTTAATTTTTTTTAGTTGTTGATGGATCTTTATTTTATTCATTTATTATTTATATGTGGTGCTGAGGATCGAACCCAGTGCCTCAGGCATGCTAGGCAAGCGCTCTATCACTGAGCTACAGCCCCAGCCCCCTCTTTTTACTTTTTATTTTGAGATAGGGTCTCCCTAAGTCGCCAAGGCTGGCTTCCCACTTTTGATCTTCCTGCCTCAGCCTCCCAAGTCACTGGAATTACAGGTGTACATGTAATCCATGCCTGGCATGTATCAACTTTTTAAAATGAAAGATAATGCAAATAAAAAATAAATCCTAAGGTCTGTTCCCTTTATTAACTATGAAATCCATCTCTGATAATGAACCATAAATAAGGTGCAAAATGCATAGTCAAGTATCAAGAAGGGGAGAAAAGAAAGTCTTACTGGAGTACCTGCTCAATATGCATTCAATTTGCAGTACAACTGACTATGAATACTCTAATTTACCAACACAAATTAACCCAAATGGCACAGCAAGGCAAGAACTAATTTTTCCTTTAATGTCCAAAGAACCTCTGTCCATTTTGTGAAACAGATTATTTAACTTACATAAGTCTCTGGGCAGGAAACATGGCCATAAACATGACCAATGGGGAAGATCAAGCCAGGGCAAGGGCAAGGGCAACTTGTCCAGGTATCTCTGCTCCATTTACCTCTAGCTTGTTTTATCATCATTGCTTTTTCCAGAAATATCAATCTTACCAGGCAGAAACTCCAAAGAGAACAGTAACAAACTGTTAACAATGTTATCTATAGAAACAAAATCCCAG
Source organism: Xerus rutilus (assembly GCA_028644305.1). NCBI lineage: Eukaryota > Metazoa > Chordata > Mammalia > Rodentia > Sciuridae > Xerus > Xerus rutilus. The sequence goes on from CM053402.1 coordinate 40,456,633, forward strand.
CATGCTGCTTAAGGTTGTCATGTTTCCTAAGAGAGGACAAACAGAAGTCCTGCCTTAGCTGTGCCAGGCAATGCCCATCAGGATGATAGAGATGAGGGACCTGCTGGGGTAAACAAATGTCACCAACAGAATAACACACTAGGCACTATCCAAAGGCCAGGCCAAGTGTGCCAACTAAATTATATCATGTTTTCTTTCCTTCCTTCCTGTTAAGTCAGAAAGAACATTACCAAGAAATACATGAGGATAATTTATTTTGGCTTTGAATGGACTATCCCTACCCCCATCCTCAGTTCAACTTTTTATCTTTTGGCTCTTTACTGAAATGCTTCACTCTGTACAATCTCAGGTATTTCAGATATTTGAGAACAACAACAAAATTAATTTAATCTTTATTAGATCATTGCACATTTTACTAGGAAGGATTATAGGCAGAGTATAGGGTCAAGATCTCAGTTCTCTCAACAGAATAACGGAATGATTAAGTCTCAAAACTTGCATTGAGTACGAGTAAAAAAGTATAGATAAGCTAAGTATGGTGGTGCATGTCTGTAATCCCAGTCACTTGGGAAACTAAGGCAGGAGATCGGCAAGTTCAAGATTGGCAAGTTTGGGGCTGGGATTGTAGCTCAGTCGTAGAGTGCTTGCTTCATATGTGTGAGGCACTGGGTTTGATCCTCAGCACCACATAAACAAATAAATAAAGATATTATGTCCATCTACAACTAAAAAAATATTAAAAAAAAAAAAGATTGGCAAGTTCAAGGCCAGCGTCAGGCAACTTAGCAAGACCTAAACAACTTAGCAAGATCCTGTCTCAAAATAAAAAATAAAAAGAGCTAGGGGTGCTGGGATTGTGGCTCAGTGGTAGAACACTTGCCTCACATGCGTGAGACACTGGGTTCGATCCTCAGCACCACATAAAAATAAATAAAATAAAGATATTGTGTCCATCTACAACTAAAAAAAAATATCTACAACTAAAAAAAAATATTTAAAAAAAAGAGCTAGGGATGTGGCTCAGTGGTTAAGTGCCCCTGGGTTCAATCCCAGTAGCAAACAAACAAACAAAGGTGTAAAGAGAAAGAAAATCAATGCAGTAGCCTAGAATACTCTCGGAGAGCAAGTATTTAGATTAAGAATAATAGAGTAACTCAACAGTAACTCATACTACAGAAAACATAGAGCATTTTCCTGACATTATAAGTATTTATCTTCTCTTAAATGGGTACCACTATTATCTATAACCCAATGACTGTTAAAGATGAAAAATATCAAAAAAGCAATGAGATAGACTCAGGCTCATCTTTTTTTTTTTTTTTAAATAATGTTATTGTATTTTTTATACCTTTATTTTATTTGCTTATATTTATGTGGTGCTGAGGATCAAACCCAATGCCTCACACATGCTAGGCAAGTGCTCTACCACTGAGCTATAGCCCCAGCCCTCAGGCTCATCTTAACAAGCCATAACTTCAGTCCTTTTCCTAGATGCTCACCTATATGATAACAACTACAAATGCAGGTACCAAATCAGACCAGAGATGAGACAGGAACTATAGAGATTCATGTGAAGCAAGAGAAAAATAACTTTCCCTTGTATCTTATATTTACTACAAGTAATCAAATCTTTCCAATTTTTTTTTAAATATTTTTTTAGTTATAGATGGAAACAATATCTTTATTTTATTTATTTTTATGTGGTGCTGAGGATCGAACCCAGTGCCTCATGCATGCAAGGCAAGCGCTCTACCACTGAGCCACAATCCCAGCCCTCAAATCTTTCCAATTTAAGATAAGCATTCATTTCTCATTTCTTAACTACGACCAATTGACGAGTATCACTAAACTGTGAGTTACTTTTAATTTTTTTGCTAGTTTTGTTGAGGTTTAAAATGCCTCTCTACCTGATATATACCAATGTGTACTTGTCTTAAAATGAAATTCACCTTATAAGAAATCACACTTTGGGGCTGGGACTGTAGCTCAGTGGTACAGCACTTGCCTTGCATGTGTGAGGTACTGGGTTCCATCCTCAGCACCACATACAAATAAGTAAATAAAGATATTATGTCCATCTACAACTAAAAAAATATTTAAAAAAAATCACACTTTTAAAAATGCTGCATTCAGCTGGGGCTGTAGCTCAGTGGTACAGTGCTTGCCTGGCCTGTGTGAGGCACTGGGTTCAATCCTCAGCACCACATAAAAATAAATACATATAAAGATATTGTGTCCATTTACAACTAAAAAAAATTTTAAAAAATGATGCACTCTAATTTATAATAGTGAATTTAATAAGCACCCGTATAATCACAGAATAATTACAGAAATCACAGAAGGGGGACATGCGACTCTTTGATGATGCTGAAGAGAAATGCATGAACAGCACTTATATTTGTTTATATAAACACTGAGCTGCTGAGTTTCATAGTGGCTCCCAGGAACAGTTAGCCAAAATCTACCAATGATCATTTTCATGTGGAGATGAAAAGATTTGGAATGACAGATTAAATGACCTTTAGATTTTGGCCATCCTATCAATGCTGTGCTGCTTAATCAGCATAATAAAATCCTGTCAAGTTCACAACTCAGGCTAACAGATTCTTCTAAAACGGCAGTATCAAAGACAAACAATAGAAACCTCAAATGCTCACTTCCAAACTTCCTCCTCCACATTTTGTCCTTCAAATCCTAGAAATCTGAGGAACATGGTTGAAAAATCACTATGCTAAATATAGAGGGGAAACAGCAAATAGTAGCTAAGATCTCTACTTTTTTCCCTTTTTCTTTTCTTTTAAAAAAATATTTGGCTGATTTCTATTGGGTAAGATACATGCTAGAGTTTGCTTCCAAGTGTCTGTATCTTACTTCTCTGGTTTCCCTTCCCATTTCCTCTCAGTCTTCTAATTAGACTAGTAAACTGTGGTTAAAGAGGCTTTCCAAGCAAGAAGCCACCAACTAAGAGTAAGAAACATGGACTCTGGGAAAGAGCTGGTTATAAAACACCACCAGTACATAGCACAAGTGCATATGCTATGATAGCTTCTGCTTTGGGTTTGAAACCCTAAAAATGAAAGCATAAAACTTCCTTTTAGGGCTGGGGCTGTAGCTCAGTGGTAGAGCGCTTGCCTAGCATGCGTGAGGCACTGGGTTTGATCCTCAGCACCACATATAAATAATAAATGAATAAAATAAAGATCCATCAACAACTAAAAAAAAAAAATGTTTTAAAAAATAAAAAAAAACACTTCCTTTTAAAAGCTTTTATCTAATTTTTTTTTCAGTTGTTGATGGACCTTTATTTATTTGTATGCAGTGCTGAGAATCGAACCCATTGCCTCACGCATGCTAGGCAAGTGTTCTACCACTGAGCCACAACCCTAGCCCCACTTTTATCTAATATTAAAAACAAATTATTTTGCGGGAGTGGGGGAGGGTACCGGGGATTGAACTCAGGGGCACTCGACCACTGAGCCACATCCTCAGGCCTATTTTGTATTTTATTTAGAGACAGTCTCACTGAATTGCTCAGTGCCTCACTAAATTGTTGAGGCTGGCTTTGAACTCATGATACTCCTGCCTCTACTGCTGCGATTACAAGTGTGCGCCACCGTGCCCGGCTAAAAACAATCTTTAAAAGTAGATGCCGGGGGCTGAGGCTGTGGCTCAGTGGCAGAGCGCTTGCCTCGCACATGTGAGGCACTGGGTTCGATCCTCAGCACCACATAAAAATAAGTAAACCAAATAAAGACACTGTGTCCATGTATAACTAAAAAATATTTAAAAAAAAAAAAAAAAAAAAAAAAAAAAAGTAGATGCCGGGACTAGGGCTATAGCTCAGTGGTAGAGTGCTTGCCTAGCATGCGTGAGGCACTGGGTTCCATCCTCAAGACCACATATAAATAATAAATGAATAAAATAAAGATCCATCAACAACTAAAAAAATATTAAAAAAAAAAAAGTAGATGCTCTAGCTGGGCATGGCGGCGCACGCCTGTAATCCCAGCATTTTGGGAGGCTGAGACAGGAGAATCATGAGTTCAAAGCCAGTCTCAGCAACGGTGAGGCGGGGGACGTGGCTCAGTGGTCAAGTGCCCCTGAGTTCAGTCTCCAGTACCAAAAAAAAAAATATCAATGTTGATCAATGGTGATCTCTGAGTGCTCAGACTATAAAGCCCCATGCTCCCCTACCACGGTATTGGGGATTAAACCCAGTGCCAGTTTACCACTGAGCTATGTTTCTAGAACTTTCTAATTTTTTGAGACAGGGTATTACTAAGTTGCAGTAGCTGGCCTCAAATTTATGACCCTCCTGCCTTGGTCTCCCAAGTAGCTGAGATTATAGGCATGCACACTAACATGCCTGACAAGATATTTTTCTTTTTATTATTTATATTTTAAATTTTTCTACAATTCATGTTACCTTTCTTTTGTTTAGCTTAGTTACTACATTTATGGCTTCTGCCAAAGTTTTGATTTCTCAGTATAAAAAAGTTGCAGATGGTAGGTAGCTGAAGTGTTCTTCTCTTCTTCATGCTTTACAAATTTTAAGGAATCCTAAGAAATGCCTGAAGAAAGTTTCCTGTTAATCCCATTCTCCCACTTGAAGGCTTCTTCCTGAAGTGCTAGCGCAGTAGATGAAAATGCACTAAATGTCACAGGGCCAGCATCCTGGCAAAGGCACTCAGCCTCCTCATCAGCCAAGGGATTCTGTTACAAAGCACCCTAGCACGGTCAGCATGATTTGGAACAAATACCTACAAAATGGTCTTAGAGTCAACCTGGGAGTTCAGCATGCCACCTTGGTCATAGGAACTCTGGAACAAACCAGATCCTCTTATTTTTCTACAGAATAGTTTAGCAAATAGGGCCAATTACCAAAAAATCCTCCACACTGGAGTAGCTTTTCACCCAGCTAGGTGGAACAGAGTAGACTCCAATCACAGGAAATCAGTATTTCAATGATATGCTCACCTTTGTGGCCATGGTCTTCACCCCATGAATTTTCCACTCTCCATTTCACGAATACACCATCCTGATCATCCTGTAAAAAAGTGGATGACAGTATAAAATCTGAAACTAGATTCCCCCTGCTGGGGATGGGAAGTGTCATGCAATTTTAGCTCTTTTGCAGCCACTCAGAATAAACACCCTGCTCTATAGAGCTATGATGTATATGATCAGGGCCACATACTTTCTACTATCATTAAAAGGATACTCCAATAGAGTGGAGTTTGAATCTCTTGGGGTAAAAATACAATAAAATGCTGGGCATAGTGGTGCACGCCCATAATTCCAGCAGCTCGGGAGGTTGAGACAAGAGGATTGCGAGTTCAAAGCCAGCTTCAGCAAAAGCGAAGTGCTAAGCAACTCAGTGAGACCCTGTCTCTAAATAAAATACAAAATAGGGCTGGGGATATGTTCAGTGGTTGAGTGCCCCTGAGTTCAATTCCCAGTACCCCCTCCCCCCAAAAAACAAATAAAACTAATGAGGCAATAAATACTATCTTCTCTTTTACATTCTATTCTGTACAGAAAATAAATGTAAAAATGCTACTTGGGGGCTGGGGTGTGGCTCAGTGGTAGAGTGCTTGCCTAGCATGCGTGAGGCACTGGGTTCGATTCTCAGCACCACATATAAACAAATAAAAAATAAAGGTCCATTGACAACTAAAAATATTTTTAAAAAATTTAAAAAAATGCTACTTGGCTAGAAAAATTAAAAAATACTTTGATTAAATTACTATGAGCCGTGAACACCATTTGAAGACAAAGACTCTTGCTTTTAATCAATCAGAATTCCCTGAAAATGCATCCCATGGCATTTATTTTAGGAAAAATTCTAAGACCTGTTCAGTGTTTTTAAAAAAAACAAAACAAAATAAATATATTCTCATCATAATACCTAATTTTCTATTTAGGAAAACCAAAGATACTCTCCAAGTGTGTTCTTTTATTGATTCAGTTACACAAATATTGAATTTAATACAACAGAGATTAAATGACAAGGCAAAAATAAAAAGATTATTTTCATAAACAAAACCCAGGTGGTTCTAGTGTCCACCCTCTTCTATCTTTATTAGTAAAATAAGCTCAATTTTCATTTTCTTAAAGGGACAATGATAGCCTTTATTACAATGATACAGAAAAGGAAAAAAGGAAGGCTCCATTTGGGAAAAGATTTTTCTCTGTCATGTTTACCCAGGACATTTGCTAATGTCAAAACAACTTAAATCTTCATAGCATGAGAAGAGTGCTGACCCTTGTATTATCTCCTAATGATTTCATCTGTCAACTCCCACTTGTGTGTCACTGCATGATGCGTCTTATCTACCTGGAATTTGGTTCCCTTTGGCTTTGCTGTCCTGAACACTCTACTCTTAGCAATCTTCTTAGATTTCAGTAATTTTCAGTCTCAGATTCAGCCAATAAAGAAATCCACAAGTTTCAAACACCCTTATCAGTACACTAACAACATTAAACTACACATTGTGAGGTTGGCACACTAAATGTCTGCTTTGGTTTTCTATTCTACCCATTGTAGTCCATCTTTGCTTTCCTTTTAAATATCACCATTAAAATCTGGGCTGGGATCGTAGCTCAGCAGTAGAGCGCTTGCCTCGCATGCCTGAGGCCCTGGGTTCGAACCTCAGCACTACATACAAAGCAATAAAATAAAGACATTGTGTCAATCTACAACTAAAAAAAAAAAAAAAAAATCTATATCACCTAAAGTCATTTATTTGTCTGAAAATGTTTATTTGTCTGAAAATGTTTATTATTCTTTACTTGACCAATAAATTCTTATATGACCTAGATTAAGTTCTTTGAATCATCTGTAAATAAAGAATAATAATACCTGTACTTCCTGCATAGGAATTCTATGAAACCAGAAACAAGAAAGAATATTGCAGAAATAAAGCTATTATTATGCACTTATCTCTATTACTTTTGTTGTTGTACCAGGGATTGAACCCACGTGCACTTTACCACTGAGTTACATCCCCAGTCCTTTTTATTTTTTATTTTGAGTCAAGGTCTCAATAAGTTGCTTAGGGCCCCATAAATTGCTGAGGCTGACCTTGATCCTCTTGCTTCAGCCTCCCAAGCTGCTGGGATTATAGGCATGCACCACCATGCCTACTATTAAAATGTAGTTCAGGGCTGGGATTGTGGCTCAGTGGTAGAACGCTTGCCTCACATGCGCGAGGCACCAGGTTCGATCCTCAGCACCACATAAAAATAAATAAAATCAAGATACTGTGTCCATCTACAACTAAAAAAATATTTAAAAAAAAAAAGTAGTTCAGACTAGTTTCAGCAGCCAAAACTCTTAGGGGAGGAAAAGAAAAATTTCAATATAAAATATGAGTTACCGGGGCTGGGGTTATGGCGCAGTGGTAGCGTGCTCGCCTAGCACGCGTGAGGCACTGGGTTCGATCCTCAGCACCACATAAAAATAAAGTAAAGATATTCTGTCTGTCTACAACTAAAAAATAAATATTTAAAAAAAAATATGAGTTACCATATAAATTCTACTTCATACTACTAGTATGTAAGGTAGCTCTACTTCTCTGAAGAAATAAACCATACCAAATAATATAAATTTCAGAGAAAATGACATGGAGTATTAATGATTTTTATTTCTGAAAAATATAAGTAACAGAGATAGAAAATGACAGAAAGTTGAACTTATCTTGGAAATTACAACAGGTTTCTTTGCCTTTTTAAAAAACAGACCTCTATATAGTTTAAAATTTTAACTTAAGGTACTTTTTAAAGTTTAATTACAAGTCCATTGAATTTTATAATACAGCAGATCCAAACATAAATATGAACAAATTATCCAATAATTTATTCATGAAAAATTCCTCCCACTGTTTGCTTCTAATGCCAAAAAGGCACCCTTATTTAAAATCCCTTTGGCTTGGCATGGTGACACCTGCCTTCACTCCAGGCACTTGGGGGGCTGAGGCAGGAGGATTACTTAAACCCCAAACTTGAATACACAAGTTTGAGATCAGCCTGGGCAACATAGTGAGACATCATCTCAAAAAATAAAAATAACAAACAAAAACCAAAAAGTTGTAATAAATGGGGAAAAGCTAATAAGAGAACTTCTAGCTCCACACAGTGGTGCACGCTGTAATTCCAGTGACTTAGGAGAATGAGGCAAAAGAACTACAAGTCTGAGGGCAGCCTCTGCCATTAGGTAGGCTCTAAGCAACTTAGTGAGACTTTGTCTTAAAATAAAAAATAAAGCCAGGCGCGGTGGCACATATCTGTAATCCCAGCACTTTGGGAGGCTGATACAGGAGAATTGAGAGTTCAAAGCCAGCCTCAGCACGGGCGAGGAGCTAAGCAACTCAGTGAGATCCTGTCTCTAAATAAAACACAAAATAGGGCTGGGGATGAGGCTCAGTGATTGAGTACTCCTGAGTTCAATCCCTGGTACCCCCCCAAAATAAAAATAAAAATAAATTAAAAAACAAAAAATAAAGTCAAGTGGGGGCACAGTAGTACATGCCTGTAACCCCAGTGGCTTGGGAAGCAAAGGCAGGAGGATTCCGAGTTCAAAGCCAGCCTCAGCAACTTAAGGAGACTCTAAGCAACTCATTGAGACCCTGTCTCAGGGGGTCTGGGGTTGTAGCTCAGTGGTAGAGCACTTGTCTAGTACATGTGAGGCACTGGGTTTGATCCTCAGCACCACATAAAAATAAATAAAAGTACTGCATCCACCTACAACTGAAAATAATGATTTTTAGAATGTGACTGCCAAACACACTAAAAAAGAAAACAAAAAAATATAAAAAAGGGCTGGGGATGTGACTTAGTGGTTAAGTACACCTGGGTTCAATGCTCACTATCCCCTACCCCCAAAATAAAGTAAAATAAAAAGGTATGGGGACATAGCTCAGTGGTAAAGTACCCCTGGGTTCAATATCTTGTACTTTATATTTTGTTTATAATTCAAATGTGAGAATTTTGGGAAGCTCGGGTAATAAAACTTTTAAATCACCTTCTGTTTTTCCAAAATGATTTTTTCTGATCTACAAAGATAATACCAATTATGCTCCACACATTTTGCTGTTTCTTGGTATGAGAATCTCACTAACCAGAGCTGGGAAAAATGTAATGATGAAGAAAACAGCTCCCTGATTTATTAAAATCTCAACTTTGGGCTGGGGTTGTAGCTCAGTGGCAGAGTGCTTGCCTAGCTTGTGTGAGGCACTAGGTTCAGTTCTCAGCAGTGCATATAAATAAATAACAAATAAAGGTCCATCAACAACTAAAAATATATTTTTAAAAAATCTCAACTTTTACATTTATTTAGGAAAACTATAGGATGATCAGGAAATATCAGCACAGGATTGTCTAATTAGTTCAGGATGCTTTATATACCATACTATGTGTAATTTCATGTAAAACTGAGAATATCTTCAGAATTCTACTACTTAAAGCCCTACCCCTATAATTTGTGCAAATATAATTAAGATTTCCTTAAGATCACATTTTAAATGGGAGAGAGCCAAGGATCTAGATTCTGTGGGGTCAGCAGGGCATCTCTAAGTGAAGTAACTGGAAGAGATGGGTGGAAGGTTCAGAGAGAAAACTCCATCCCATTCACAATTCTGCCTAGAGAGTACACAAAACAAATCAAGACTCTAGGTAGGCTAGAAGAATTAAAGTAATTAAAAGATTTTTTTGTTTTTTTAAAGATCTCTTGGCACAGGAGTAAAATAATGATTCTAAGTAGGGAGCTTATTTGTAATAGAAAATTTTGGTTGCTTTTTTTCTACCACTGTGTCCTAGAAATAGTGATATTTCTATTCAAAGTATTTCATAACAAGTTTGAACTACTTTACATCCAATTTCCTCAAGATCTGCATAAATCCAGTCATGTGCATGGAGCCCACAAATTACTATTATTGACATCTTACCATAGGAGAAACTGACTGACAAATGCAAAGAAAGTTACATCTCAACACAGGCCATCAAGATATTAACACGTGGGCTGGGGTTGTGGCTTAGTGGTAGAGCACTTGCCTGGCATGTGTGAAGCACTGGGTTGAATCCTCAGCACCACATTTAAACAATAAATAAAATAAAGATATTGTGTCCATCTACAACTAAAAAATATTAAAGAAAAAAAAAGATATGAACAATTCAGAGGACATTTTAATTCCTTATAAAAATACCTAAAAATATCAGTTATCTTCTCCTAAGTTCCTCTGCTGACCTTTCTTCACACTAAGACCTTTCAAAGTCACAGAAAAGCAGTTACTTTCTTACTTGCCACTGACCCAAATTCTGCTCCTCATGGAATGTTCCTATTTTTATTACAAACTCCAAGTTATACAGGTACAATGTCTTCCTTGGAAGCTAACTTTTAACAGAAATCATATACACCATGAATGAAGCTCTGCTGGATAAGCAGTCTGCAGAAGAATGTGGCTCCATCTGTGCAAACACTGCAGCGGGCATGCTGAGGGTCCTACCTTCTCTGAGAAAGCAGTGAAGGTCATGGCGTGGGTCATAAGTGACTCACCAAAAGCCAATCTCTCGGCTTTATTCATGTTCTTCAAGGAGACGCCAAACACTAACTCATGGTCATAGCTGTAAAAAGAGTAACAGTATAAAATAAAGGTAGTACAATCATGGCTTCCAACTATAAAAGGAACACAATAGAAACCAAAGAGGCTCAACAGCTACAATAAATAAAGGATCATCTAGTTGAAGCTTTTCACAGAAACTATGGCACGTGTAAAATTGAACCTCTCAGTGGGATTCTGTTCTTTTTTACTGGCACCAGGGATTGAACTCAGGGGCACTCAACTACTGAGCCACATCCCCAGCCCTGTTTTGTGTTTTATGTAGAGACAGGGTCTCCCTGAGTTGCTTAGCGCCTCGCCGTTGCTGAGGCTGGCTTATGAACTCACGATTCTCCTGTCTCAGCCTCCCTAAGTGCTGGGATTACAGGCGTGTGCCATCGCGCCTGGCTGGGATTCTGTTCTTTACGTATCACAACAGTATGTAGGAAAATAAGATAAATTTCCCATATAAAACATGAACAAGATCAGTTTGTATTATCATTTTGGCAAGAAAACTTTTTTTTATAAAAAAAAGTGAAAAAAGCTTTTAAAGTGAAAAAGTGGTATCTTTTGGGCTCACAGAACCACCCAGTTTGTGAATTCATTTAAACCACTGCTGACTGTGAAATTTAAATAAATAATGCCAAATATATTGGAGACCATTTTCAAAATTAAAAAATAAAACAAAAAATGGATTTTCTCTTGAAGTAATTTATTTTCTCTTATTAACCATCAATATAGTAACTCAATTTCCTACAAGCAACATTACTTGTAAGTAATAACTCTAAATGGTATATTTTAATACTTAAGGAATCTTATATGCTTTAGTTTGCAAATAAGCCTTCAATGTCATAAAGGACAGAAGAAATGCTTTAAGGTATATACACGAATTAATCCTACTTGTTACAAAGACAAAATACATAAAGCACCAAAGTAAGAAAAGCAGTTTAAGAAGGAACAAATGGCACCCAAGAAATCTGGAAAATCTTTCATTACATTCCCAAGTGCACTGAGCAGATATACACAGTAATCAATTTTTTTGTTTTTCTCAAATGTCTTTCTTATATAAAATAAATTTTTAGAAGACCAGTGGCTTCTGCTAAAATATGATCTTGATTTCCTGGGATAGACCAGTTAAGTATGTGAAGTTTCTGCTATGAGACCTCAAATCTACAGGACGCAAAGAAAGAGACCTACCCTTAGAGTAACCTTAATCTTTGGATAACCTCAGCAGTCATTTTGTACCAAGAATGACTCTAACAGCAACAACCCACAAATAACTTTCTATTTTAAATTTCCTGCACTCACATATTCATGTCACTGAGGCCCAGCTTGCCATTGAAGTGTTTTCCAACATCACAGCCAAACCACACAGCCTAGAAATAAAAGAGAAAAAAAGTCAGTCAACATAAATCCTATTTTCCTATTATACCAAAGTAGTAAAAGAAGGTATGTGAACCCCAATGTGGGAGACACAAAAACAATACCAACCTCTCCATCTTTGATGGAAGCAGCAACCATCTTTTTCAAGAAGTCAATAGGCTGGTTGTTATATAGAGTTTTTCTCCCTCCAACCATATTGCTTAAGTAGTCTACCGTGTAGAGTTTGTTGTACTTGTGCTGGGGCCGTGGGTCATTCACGAAACATATCTTTTGAGATCAAGAACATGCTGATTAGAGCACAAAACCAGGAATGTAAAGCAAGCCACACCTCTCCTTTAGGTTCATTTGTGCATCAAGTTCATCATCTCTACTTATAAGAATAAGCACTACAGTCACACTGTAAAATAGAAACAAAAGAATGGCAAAATACATGTGAGGAAAGTCCTTACACATTCTAATTAGTGTGAGGGACACATTTGGAAGCTGCATCTCCTAGTTTTTCCTACTGGCAATTACTGCCCCAAAACTAATTTTGAAAAACTGTATGCACGGTAAAGACAACATGAACAGTCCATCACTAAAAGGCCCTTGCTCTCCAGTTACAGGGCAGACTCAGTACCCAGCAATGCTGTGTGCTTGGAAGAAGATGAAGAAGGCAAAAAAGGAAGGAGTTCTGGTCATGTTACTAGGCAGATCGAGAAGACTCCAAGGGAACAGAAAAAACTAGGATGGGACAATGCTCCCTTCAACAAGAAAGTTCCCACAGGGGCCTACAGTGTGGACATGTTCTGAATCCATAACAAAAAACATCCAATACACTTTCATTTTGTCTTTGCACCTGAGAAAGACTCCCAGCCGAAATCGGGGGAGCATGTGAGAGACTGTGGCATGACTGACTTTTATTTGGCACATATAATACTTCAGAGCAAGGAAAATAAGAAGTTTGTTAAGTATTTAGTTTGATGACCATGAATGTTTACTCAAGAATCTTATAACCTTCTTTGTAGTCAACAGGCATTTGAAAGTAAACAGCCAGTGGCTGCCAGTACCAGCCTCCAACCTTATCTTCCATATTGAAGAGCGGCTTGACATGTTCTCTGTAAAACTCCAAAGGTGTTATAGGGCCAATCTTGTGATAATTTTTATCTTTGTCTCGATACTCCCAGGTGAATGTCTCTGGTGGATTACCCAAACAGATGCATACCACACGGAATATCTGAAAGAAAGATGGAGAATGAATGAGCAATGGCTAAGAGGAAGTGTTTTTTAACATAAGAGGAAATATGGTTTAACCTCTTCATTTTCCAAGCCTGGAAAATTTGAGAAGTTGGCTAAATTCAAGTCAGAAATTTACCAGAAATCTAATACTGCTCCAAAATTTGTTAAGTTGATGCTCAGGATTTTTTTTTTTAATATTTTTTTTTAGTTGTAGATGAACACAATACCTTTTTTATTTATTTTTTGTGGTGCTGAGGATCGAACCCAGTGCCTCACACATGCAAGGCAAGTGCTCAACCACTGAGCCACAACCTCAGCCCGATGTTCAGGATTTGATATCAGTCAACATGTGAGTTCTCAAACACTCTGAACAATTTAATTTTGAAATGTTAATATTTAGAGCTTAGTACGCAAATTAAACTTCCTTAGCTAAGAAACTGCCCAAATTGATACTCGATAACATCTCAATAGCTCTCCTACTGATTAAGTGACAAATAATGACATAATTTATAAATGGTTTTCCTTCACTTTATGCATTGAGGCTTTCCTCTGATTGTGACTTTTTTGCCCTAAGAAACTTAACAAGACCCTGTCTCAAAAAAAAAAAAAAAAAAAAAAGTGTTGGGGATGTGGCTCAGTGGTTAAGTGCCCCTGGGTTCAATCCCTCCTATGAAAAAAAAAAAAAGTAACTTTTAGTAGTATAATGCAATTTAATCCTTCAACCAAGGTAGTAAATAATATTCTCATTTTACAGATAAGAAAACTAAGATTCAGGGAAATAAATAACTTGCCTAAAGGCACAAAGCTAATAAATGGCAGAATTAGGATTTGAACTTTAGGTTAGATTTCAAAGCTGTTTCCAAAAAAACTATGAATTTATCACTTACTATAACTTTCTGGGCTTCATACAACTTATCTCCTAAAAAAGAATACAAACTTCTTAAGAATGAAGACTCATCATGGATATTTTATGTCCCCTTTAGCACCTAGCATGGTGCTATGTATATGACGTGGATAAAATCAGCAGGTCTGGTTCATTCTCTACATATAATGATAATTTTAGAAGCATCACTTCCTGCAAGTCACTTCCCTGTTGAAAATCCAATAATACTTTTCCATTATATCCCACAACAAATCCAAACTCCATGACTTACTTTCTTAAATTTTTACTTTAATGTACATTCAGTAATTATGTAAAGTGCACTAATCTTAAGTGTATGCTCAATTCAATTTTTTAATGTATACACAGACCCTATAACTATCATTCAAATCAATACATGGAACAGATAGGAAAGGGTTCTCTGATTCCTTTGCAGTAATAATCCACAACTTCCCCAAGGTAACCACCATTTTGATTTTTATAACCATGGATCAAGTTTTCCTCCAATACTGGAAATTAAACACAGGGGTACTCTACATCTCCAGCCCGCCCCACTTTTTTAAACAGGGTCTCACTAAGTTGTCCAGGAAGGCTTTGGACTTGTGGTCCTACTGCCTCAGCTTCCCAAGTAGCAGCTGGGCTTACTGGCGTGTACCACTATGCCTAGCTAACCATGGATCAGTTTTGCATATTTTTTAACTTTGTATAAATGGAATCAGAGCATAGTCTCTTTGGTGTCTGGCTTCAATTGGTTGGCTGACATATCTGTGATATTCACTCACGTTGCTATGGGTTTAAGCAATTTGTTTTGTTTGATACTGGGGATTAATCCTAGGGACATTTTAACACTAACCTACATGCTCAGTCCTTCTTATTTTTTATTTTGCGACAGGGTCTTGCTCAGTTGTTGAGGGTAGTCTCGAACCTGGAGGTCCTCCTGCCTCAGCCTTCTGAGTTGCTGGGATTACAGGTATGTACCACAGCACCTGGTTAGCAATTTGTTCTTTATTGCTGTGATTCTACTATGTTTACAGGAGCAGGTTAACTTAAAAAAGAGGTTATGCTTGCCTTTCATTTTCTGTTTTCTGTTTTCATTAGGATTTACAATGTGCTTTATGAGCCTGAACTGCTGGTCCATAAACCACCTCTCTTTCAATGTTGTACTTTCAGACTGGTTTCTAACAGAAAGAAAGAGGCAAGGCAGTGCATAAGCAACTGTAACTGAGCTACTCTGGATACATTAATACCGTAGATTAATGAGCTTTGCTTGGAATTCATATGGACCAGACAGTCACTGTGTATTTGCTCAGCATCAAGGCTACAAATGGGAACTTCAGGAATCTGTTATTATGAGGACATTGCCACTGGTAACTATGGTCAATTAACAATGAAGATCTATAATTAGAATATATTTAGAGCAGGAAGGCTTTATACACTATTAATACTATACATTTAATGGTATTTTCAACTATTAATGATTGTCACACACATATGTATATATGTTCGTGAAACCATTTTGATCAATTCTCAGTTATCCAAGGATGGTGAATTGAGGTCCTGACCAAAAGAAGCAGGACTCTAAGGGCAGGCCCAATGAAGATTAAGACAACTAAGTGAATATCTGTTTACTTTTAAATACAAAGATAAATATGAATGTTTTCTACTATAATTTTCATAGTACCTTACTGTGCATTTGATTCTCTGCTTGAAGTAAAAAGTATTGAGTTACTCCCTTCTTCTCTCAAAAAATGCATTAAAGGGGCTGGGGAAGCAGCTTAGTAGTACAGTACTTGCCTAGGATACACAAGGCCCTTGGTTCAATCTCTTAACACCATAAAAAAAAAAAAAAAGCAGGGGCTGAGGCTATGGCTTAGCGGTTGAGCGCTTGCCTCGCATACGTGAGGCACTGGGTTCGATCCTCAGCACCACATAAAATAAATAAAGATATTGTGTTCATCTACAACAAAACAAAAATATTAAAAAAAAAAAAAGCATTAGAGGGAATCCACATTTCATTTCTGCTATTTAATGAATTCTATGGTGAATTCTTTTTTTTTTTAATTTCCCAGATAGTAGTAACATAATTTCTTTTTTTAAGCATTTTTAAAATTTATTCATTCTAATTAGGTTTACATGACAGCAGAATGCATTTTGACTCACTGTACACAAATGGAGCACTTTTCGCTTCTCTGGTTGTACACAATATAGAGTCACACCGTATGTGCAGTCATACATGAACCAGGGCATTGCTGTCCATCGCATTCCACCATATTTCCTGCCTCCATGTCACATCTTCTTCCTTGCCTCCCCTTTGACCAAAGGTGAATTCTTTTTCAAAACAACGTTAAGTCCTACTGCACATGCTTTATAAATCTGAACTTTATCAAATAAACATTTAAGATATATGTGAGGATAAGAGTGACATTTCTTCCTCTTAGATTCTGGTAAAACTCTGTAACTTGAGACATGGGGCTTTGTTTTATATTATTTGTTTATCACAACTATAAATTATCCAAACATTCATATTTAAATCAGTTTGTAACATGTTGGAAGGAATATTTGATTCTGAATCAAATAACAATACTCTTTCCCCCCCCCCCCGTGGGGATTGAACCCACAACCTCTCTTATGCTAGACAAGCACTCCACCACTCAACTATGTCCCCAGCTCTCAAATATAATTAGTCAACTAAACTCTGATGAAAAATATCCTAAAGTATAACCTCCAATGTCCCTGGCACTGAATTTTCTTGAAAAGAAACTGATGTTCTGAAATAACATTGCTTACTCGCAATGGTACAAAACTGGCAGTGAGCTTTAGATATCCAAGTCCGCTCTCTAGTGGGCAACACAAGAACGTCATGTACTTCTCATAAAATGCACTTCACATTCAGGACAAAATAAGAGATACTGGCTATTGAACACCAGCCATTATAGAGAACTGAATAAAGTAATAGTACAACCATATTCTCAGAATATAATTATATATTAAAATCCACAATTAACCCATTGGGGAAAATATATTTGTGACTTTAATTGAAAACATGCACTCTCTATGCTAGTACTTCTGATTTTTCTCTCCTTTATATATTTTTTTAATTTTTTATTTATTGGTGAAGTGATGCTTTATCACTTAGTTACATCCCCAGCCACTCCCTTTAAAAAAAAAAATTCTGAGTCAGCTAAGTTACTGAGGCTGGCCTTCAAATTGTGATCCTCCTGCCTCAGCCTCCCGAGTGCTGGGATTACATGTGTGTACCTCAGTGTCCAGCTCTTTCCTTTATGGTTCTCCATAACACTTACCTTCTGGCATATTATACTTCTTATATATTTTGTTTCCACTAGGAAGTAAGTTACACAAAGGCAGAGATTTTTATGTTTTGTTCAGTATTGAATCCCTAGTCCCTAGAACAGTGCCTGATACATGTGGTAAAGAAATATTTCCTGAATACATGACGTAAAATTGTGATTTCAGACCAAAAGTGTCAGACCCAACCTGATGAAAAGACATTAAAACAGAGTAAAGTGGGTAGACTAAGGAAATATGGACTTTCCAAAATGCTGGAATACTGAAGGCAGAGAGATATATGGCATGGTGACAACTGGGAACTGACTGTTTCTCCCTCAACTCCCCAATCTATAGTTTATAAATGGGGTCTTACTGATTTTGAATTTTTTTTTTAATGAAAACAGAAGAAGTCAATGTTTGTAATTATTCCTTCAAATACAGATTATTGGAGAAAGTTCTAATTTTTTTGCCTCACTGAGACCCTTCCCTTGCACCCTTGACTGGAGGTGGGGGTCAAGGGAAGACATGCTAAGATACACTGCATCTACATCTCGTAGGGCCGTATGGCTTCTGATTGAGATTTTATATTCTTGCTAATTTAGTTGAAAATTTAAACTAATCGTACTTAATATAAGGCTAAGTGTATGTACTCCCTTTCTACCAAGGGATTACAACCGACTTAAAACCAATCAGAAAAGTTGCCCTTGGTATCAGAAACTTCCAACTCCTGTTTCTACTTAAATACATCTTGTAGAAGGCAGAGTATAAATAAGGGACAAAGGTCTTAACTCTCAAGTCTAATTTTATAAAGGAGCCTACTGAAACTGATCTCTAAAAATATTTTCCCCTAGAAGAAATATTTATTTTAAATGATCTGCCAAAGTCTAAGATGGCAAATAATAGAATCAGGATAGGGAAAGGGGGAAAAGGGACATAAAACACAAGACACAGAACATGGGGGAAAACATGTACAGAACCCATTTAAAGATAAATGAATTTGTAATCTGAGACTGAGTCAATTCCCATACTCATGGCTAAATCTGGGAGACGAGCAAGTCAGTCAAGTGAGAAGATAAAGGATGTAATAGGTGAAAGTCAGTCAATGACTACTTAGAAGGGTGAGAACCTTTAAGAGTTATTTTGTTTTGTTTTGTTTTAAAGCCAGCTATAGGCAGATAGAATGGAGAAAAGGTTAAAAGAGTTTAAAAATAACCAAACTAGGGACTAGGGGTGTAGCTCAGTGGTAGAGCATTTGTCTAGCATATATGAGGCACCAGGTTTGAACTTCAGTGCCACATAAAAATATATAAATAAAATAAAGAAAGTGTGTCCATCTAAAATTAAGTAATAATAAAAATAACCAAACTGTGTAAGGGAGCAAAACTGGTTAAGACTAAAAGATTTCAGTGGCTAGAAACACTACAGAAGTGGCAGAATCTTAGAATCTTTGTTTTTACTGGCAATATTGGGTTACTGAGAGAGTGCAATAAAGTCTAATCCACTGTAAAAATTCTAGGTTTTGCTATTATAAAATGCAAAACTACAAAGCTCTTCAATCATTTAATCCAACTTTTTTTAACTGATGGAGGAACGAGGCTCAAAGGTAAAATGACCTATTGATTAAGGAATAGCCACAAAGACTCTACAGTGGTCACAGAGAAAAGAGCAGAATTCTGAAAGCAATTCAGTGCTATGGGTAATGAACCAGCTAGCTATAGGAGAGGAATAAGTGCCCTTGGTGACTAAAATGCAGTGAACAAGAGGAGGAATGGCTGCTCTCTATTGCTTCCTGGTGGAGAATGAAAAAGAGCAAAGATCTGCTTAAAAACAAAATGAAACAAAAACCATCTCAGCCCATAAAGGCAGATAGAGAAGTACATACTTTCTGGAGGAATTAAATATATTTTCGACAGAGAATGAGATGTAAAGGTACACCCAGAAGGTATATGCCTTTCTGTGATGGTAAAGGTAATGCACTCATGTGGAAAATTAATAGTTCAATAATGATCCTGAGAGTGCTTCTAGAGTGGCATTTGAATCAAAGAAAGAAACAGAAATGCACACTATCCTGCCCCCACACTCCAGACCTACTCTATCAATCTGCATTCATTTTAACAAGATCCCCAGGTGATTCACATGCACCTTAAAGTTTGAAAGCACTACTTTAGACCATATCTATTCTTTCTCTCCTCCAAAACCTTCTTTCTTCAATATTATTTCTCTCATTCGCATTTGTTACTCTTTCCACACAATGGTTCCCTACTTCCCTAACTGCCTAACAGCATTTCTTCACATCTTCAAGACAACCTCATATCACTTCATCCAGATATTCCACCTTCCTCGTCCTCCACATTCAACTCATCAGCAAGTCTTGACAGCTTTATTTCCAAAACATACCCTGAAATTTATTCACTTTTCTCCATCCTCACTTTCACCAACCTTGTCCAAATTACTATAACCTCTCATCTATGTGGCTAGAATTAACTTCCTGTCTGGTCTCCCCTCTTCCTATCCTGCTGTTATACCACCTATTCTCAAAAACATCCAGAGTGAACATTCCTTTTTTTTTTTTTAAATTGTTTTTTAGTTGTAGGTGGACACAATACCTTTACTTTATTTATATGTGGTGCTGAGGATCAAACCCAGTGCCTCACATGTGCTAGGCAAGCGCTCTGCCACTGAGCTACAGCCCCAGCCCCAGAGTGAACATTCTTTTTTTTTTTAATTGTTTTTTAGTTGTAGATGGACACAATATCTTTACTTATTTATTTTTATGTGGTGCTGAGGATCGAACCCAGTGCCTCATGCATGCAAGGCAAGCGCTCCACCACTGAGCTATAATCCCAGCCCCAGAGTGAACATTCTTTTTATTTTTTTAAATTTTTTTTTAGTTGTAGATGGACACAATGTCTTTATTTCTTTTTATGTGGTGCTGAGGATTGAACCCAGGGCCTCACACATGCAAGGCAAGCGCTCTACCACTGAGCCACAATCCCAGCCCAGAGTGAACATTCTTTTTTTTTTTTTTTAATTATTTTTTAATTTTTTAGTTGTCAATGGATCTTTATTTATTTGTATGTGGTGCTGAGAATCGAACCCAGTGCTTCACGCATGCTAGGCAAGCGCTCAACCACTGAGCCACAACCCCAGACCAGAGTGAACATTTTTAAAGGAAAAATTAAACCATGTCACTCCTTAGCTTAAAACCCACAATACTTACCTCATTTAGAATAAAATGCAGACTAATTAACCATGGTACATAGGTATAAGCTGCTTTCCATCTTCTCTACAAGTTTTGTTCTAATCACTCCCAACCTCACTTTCCAAGCTCAAGGCACACTGTTTTTCTGTTCCTCAAAATTACCAGCTTTCTCCTACCTTAGGGTATTTACACTTGCTGTCCTCTGCCTGGTATGTTCTTGTTACTCATGTCTCAATTTAGGTTTGACCTTAGAAAGGCCTATCCCAAACCCTACCAATCATCCTGTTTTATGTTCTTTATTGCTACCAGATAATTTCTTAGTAATTTACTCTTGGGGACTGGGGGTGTGGCTCAGTGGTAGAGTGCTTGCCATCTACAAGGCCTTGGGTTTGATCCCAGCACCACCAAAAAAAGAAATAAAAAAAGAAATTAGTAAAAATGAAGAAGAAAAACAAGTAAAGGCTATAAACATTTCACAGAAATGCGTAGCCTCACTCAAAATAAGAAAAATATAAAATGAAACTACAGTGAGATAGCATTTCATATGAGATTGGCAAAAATCCTGTGTGATAATACACTGCCCTGATAAAACTAAAGGGAAACAGGTTGTATAAGACATTAATAATGACAGTGTGAACTGTTATAATCTCCAGGATAATTTGGCATTACATTATCAAAATTACAAATGCATATTCTGATTCAAAAATTCTGCCTCTAGAAATGTAACCTATAGGTATATTTGCACATATGTAAAATTATATGTGTATAATATTATTTATTACACCATTATTTAATATCAAAAATTAGAAAACATACAGTGTCCATTAATATGGGACCAGGTAGATAAATTATGGTATATTAAGACAACAAAATAGAATTTTTTTTAAATATGGAAACTCTTTAAATGTCAATATGGAAAGATTTCCAAAACATAAGTAAAATAACATGGTAGAGAACAATATAAATATACTAACATTTGTGCGAGGAAAAAAAAAAAGGAAGAATATGGTGGAAAGAAGACTTTTCATTGTATTTATTTTTTTTTAAATATTTTTTTAGTTGTCAACAGACTTTATTTATTTATATACAGTGCTTAGAATCGAACCCAGTGCCTCACAGGTGCTAGGCAAGTGCTCTACCACTAGCCACAAGCCCAGCCCTGCATTTGTGTTTATGATATAAATTTTAAATCAAACAAGTCTTTAAAATAAAAAATAAAAATACAGATAATTATTCTCTTCCAGGGAAACTGAGTTTGTAGGTTTAGGGCAAATCCAGCCTAGGCCTAAATAATGTTTATTTTTTTTCTAATATTGGGAATTGAACCCAAGGCTGCTTTATCACTGACCTATATTCCCAGCCTTTTCATTTTTCATATTTTTCTTTTATTTTTTAGGTACCAGGTATTTACGCCAGGGGCACTTTACCACTGAGCCACATCCCCAGCCCTTTTTATTTTTGCGATATGGTCTCACTAAATCACTAAGGGCCTCACAAAGTTGCTGAGGCTGGCCTTGAACTTGTAATCCTCCTTCCTCAACCTTCCAAGTCTCTGGGATTACAGGCCTACACCACCACACACAGCTAATTTTTTATTTTTGAGACAGTCTTGCTAAATTTCAAGAGTTTGCCTTGAACTTCCTCCTGCCTCAGCCTCCCAAGTTGCTGGAATTACAAGTGTGCACTACTGCCAGGCCTAAATATTGTTTTTAAGAGCTAAGAGCCACTGCTATATAATTTCCAAAGCAAATCAAAATGGCCCTTCATGGCACTGACAAATATTACTTTTGGTCTCTGTTTTATAATTTGTTTTTAAGAGACAGAGTCTTGGTGGAGAATACATTAATAATCCTAAAGGGATCTGGAGATAGAGAGGAACACACTGAGAAAACATTGCAATAGAGGTGACTACACTTTTCTAAAACAGATCTGCCTTGTCTATCACCTCCACAATCTGCCCTTCACTCAGAAAGAATGCCTTTAGCATAAACATTCCATTCAAAGCAATCTGAGCTTCACGGTTGCTCATTTAGTCATCATTTTGACTTGCCCACAAGGCTAAGCAAATCATAGATACTAATTTGTGGCTTTAAATGAAGCTAAACTCTTCATTACCAGAGAGTCAGTCTCAATAAAGAAGAATCATCTGAGGAATTGTAAAAATTTAAAAACCGACCACAGAATTCTGTAATGAACAGTTTAGATAGAATCATTAAGTAAATAATCCTATAAAACACCTATACTCAGGACTTGGTAGTAGGAGGAAAAAAGATGTAAAATATATCTGCCTTAATTCTTATCAGTCACTTGCCCTCTTCCACTAGTCCTGTGGTTAGGACATGAATCTTAAATACATTATATTAGTCCAAAGATCATTAAAGCATATATCCCAGGCCAATAGAATTCTTATGTTCTGTAAGAAGTATTATCTGAGACCTTTTCTTTGCAGAATTTTCATCCCTGCTATCTTCCCATCGTTTTAAAGCATAAAAGAGGGCAGATTATGTAGGAGATATGCCCTGTGCAAGAAATACCATTCCAAGAAGTGAAGGGAAGAGAACTAGTATTTACTAGACTGCTGCTCTGTGCCAGGCACTATGCCTTGTGTACTTACATTTAATTCCTTATTTGACCTCATAAAACCCAATGAGGAAAATATCTTAAATCTCAAACTGAATCTTATGTTGACTGAGCTACCCAAGATCACAGATTGTTAAGTAACAGAATCAGAGTTATAATCTATGTACATCTAACTCCAAAGCCTGTTCTTTTCTTGCTACACTAAGACATCTTTCTTCAATAGGATGTATAGATAGTTAATAATATGGGCTCGTCCTTAAGTGTCTTAGGAGGGGGGGCTCATTAGTGAGGAATTTGGAGAGACTTTTGAAGACAGTAAAATGCTCTCAAGATTATTGTTCGGGGCCATCTGGCGCACTAATGAGCTCTTGGTGGCTCAGAACTTTCAACCTTTGATCCTGTGAGTTTTGGAACCTGGCCAGCTCCCACCTTGCAGAGATTAAACAGTCTAAGGCCAGCTGCATAACCCCGGAGTGCATATTGGGAGGGGTTGCTGTGCCTTTTTAAGTCCTCCAAAGGGGAATGAGAAAGGAAAAGGAATCCAACTGGAGAAGAGGGAATCTGATGCTTTGAGTGTAGAAGAAGGAATTTGACTTGTGAGGAAGAAAGCTGACTCTCTCCTATGTTTTTACCCTACCCTTGGTGTTGCTCCTTTTACCCGAGGATAGGTGTTGAAGGTGATGGTTTTGCTGTGAGTAGAGAAGAAGGATCTTGACTCTCACCTACGTTTACCCCTTTCTTGGTGTTGCTTATTTTACCCAAGGCTGGGTGTTGAAGGTGCTGATGATGCTTTAAGTGGAGAAGAAAGACTCTCACCTATGTGTTTACCCTACCCTCGGTGTTGCTCCTTTTACCCGAGGATAGGTGTTGAAGGTGTTGATGATGTTTTGAGTAAAGAAGAAGGATTTTGAGGATGATGATGCTTTGAGTGTACTTGCAAACCCGTGTTGTGTTATCCGGTGTTGATTGGTGAGTGCTTATTAGGCTGGAGCCACTCTTTCCTTCTATCCCTCTATATTAGTGATCCATTATATACCATATTCAACACTGCAAAGTATAACTGTTGCTTGCTTATTGTTATATTATCTCATATAACTGTTGCTTTCTTATTGTTATATTATCTCATATTAAAGCTTATAAAACCCATCCTGTTGTGAAGCTGGTGATTCACTCCACGAATCTGCCATATATAAATTAGTCTGAGCTCAGCAATTCCCGGTCATAAATCCCAGACCGAGACATAGGAACATTTAAAGAAGGCAAATATGAGATAATTTAAATGCTTGTGGTAAATGAAACCTCATATTCATCCACTTGACAGGTATATAAGAAGAAAAAGCTATTGTGTCAAGCACTGGACTGAACATGTTTCAGATGAACAGAGATCTGAGAGCTTAAGGAACTTGTCCCAAGACATGGCTGTTAGGTGAAGAGAAGACTAGAACTCACACAGTCTGACTTCAGAGACTATGCTTTCAACTACTCTTCTGTATACTACCTATATAAAATTTAAAGGAAAACATCAGTGAAGGATTAGTGTTTTCCACTGAAGTGAAAAAAATTAAACCATTTTAACTTCATAGCCTTAAAAGGAGGTCTAATGGGCCCAATGGCTGAAAAAGGTTCTCAAAGCAATTTCAAAGTTTCATATATATTCATTCTGGATATGGACAGTGTTAATAAAATTTCTTTACTGCTTTGACAATAAATACTATGACCATCTTATATTTGGTGTTTTTTAAGTTTTTCAAAATGTTTTCGAATACATTATTTTTACTGATATAATCATCAAGAGTTCTTCATCCTTATTCCTACAGAATTCCAAAAGTTCTGGCATCTACCCAAGATTCCCCACATCTCATGCCACTGTATATACAATTCCCTTTACCTGAGATGGTCTTCCCGATTATCTACCTAGTGAATTCTTACTGCTCTTTCAAAATCTCCCTATGTACCTTGAGCTCCCTGAATTATTCACTCCTCCTCTATGACTACCAACTCCTTTTTCATATATCTAGCATAGGATTTATTTATAGCACAGGATTTATTATAATTATTCCTGTGGTTTTCTCAAGAGAGTGAGCTCTTTGACAGCAGAAACAGGCTTTCTCATCTTTGTTTCCTCAGTGCCAAACTCACAGAAGGTATTCAATATTTACAAAATGAAAAATGAAGAGCTGTACTAAAAATAAAATCAAGTTTAAACCTCAGATTTTTTTCAGTGCAAAATAAGTAGTTTCCATTCAATTAAATATTCACTGTAATGACTACACTTTCTAATCAGTTTAACAGATGTTCTGAGTTCTTTAGAAGGGTCACAAAAATCCAAATAACTATTATTACCTCCTCCATCATGACGTCCTGCGTAGCTGAGATTTCTCCCTTGGTTGCTCCACTGTGCACCAGGTTCCGTAGTCGAATACAGAATTCTCTCATCTATGACAGAAACTTATTCAGCACTTCAATAGTTACCCAAAATGTAAATAAGCCTAATGTAAAACCAACGCTAGTTCTATTTTGAAGTATAACTCGGTCCAGACCCAGAGCAAAAGTTACAGAAGCAAATGTTTTTTCCCAATGAGTCTACTTAAACACACAGCAAAAACAAACAAACAAACAAATACTCTGCATAAGACATGGATTATTCCCAAAGACTGCTAGGGGGAACTGTTTCTGCACTATAAATGACAGTATCCTCTGTATGGGCTTGGGAAAAACATGATTCCATTATGCCTTTCACCTTTAGAAAAAGCAGGAAACAACTGATTATGGCACTAAGTCACTCTTAAATATTTGTATCTGGAATTTGATTAGTTGTTCAAATCACCTTCTCTGTCAAATCACTATGACATGGTTGTGTCAACTCCCAACATAATTTTCAATTTTGTTGCTTTAAATTTTGAGAGATGCCCAAAATAAAGGGGAGTCTGAAATTTAACAGCATGCTAAAGAGGATCCTGCTCCCACTCAAAATGAAATCCAAAGTTATGCTACTAATGACCATTCAGCCTTTAGATAAGAATCCCTAGTTTTCTCAGTAGTAAATAACTAACTTCTAATATTGGGGAAACATATCTGTATTTATTTTAAAATGAAATCTTTTTCCCAGGGATGACAGACCCAGTTTTAGCCCCAAAGACAAGGACAGTAAATTCTCTTAATTCCCAATTCTCAAAAAAGATGTCCAGCTAGCAGAGCAGCAACCTTATAGGATTTATAACCTTCCTTGATAAAATGGGTTATGTGAAGAAAAAATGATTCATTTAAGATATCTGAAGCAATAAAAAACAGTTCAAGCTGGGTGTGGTGGCACACATCTTTAAACTCAGCTACTTTGGAGACTGAAAGAGAAGGATACAAGTTTGAGGCCAGTCTGGGCAATTTGGCAAGATCCTGTCTCAAAATAAAATGATAAAAGGTATGAGAATGTAGCTCAGTGGTGGGGCATTTGCCTAACATGTACGAGGCTCTGGATTTAATTCTCAGTACTAAAAGGAAAAAAAAGTTCTGTGACTACATCAAATCTTCAGTGGGCATATAAATCATATTAACGTGGTCTGGGGAAGTCTAAGAACTCAGCATACTCTTTAAGGAAGTCTTGCAAATAGTTCTCTTTGTTTTACTAGCACAAAAAGCTGTCTCAACCCATCTGTATAAGAACCAAGCAAGGGTGGCTGGGATTGTGGCTCAGTGGTAGAGTGCCTACTTCGCATGCGTGAGGCACTGGGTTCGATCCTCAGCACCACATGAAAATAAAAAAGATATCATGTCCATCTACAACTAAAAAAAAAAAAATTAAAGAACCAAGCAAGGGGCAGAACGCCCAATGTGCCTGTGGCATATACCGAGCATGAGACTTTTCCCCTTGAATGTCCATAAGAAAATATTAAAACCAACAGAAATAAAAGGAAGATTTTTTTAAAGAAATTTCCAAATCTCAATTTTTTTTTTTGGTGGTGCTGGGGATTGCACTCAGGGCCTTGCGCATACAAGGCAAGCACTTTATCAACTGAGCTATATCCCCAGGCTCCATTGCTTTATTTTCTCTTTTGCTATGAGGGATTGAACCCAGTGGTGCTTAATCACTGAATCACATCTCCAGCCCTAAAAAAGTTTTTTGTTTTTGTTTTTTTTGTTTTTGTTTTTTGAGAAAAAGGAAAGATGTTTATTACTTTGCTAGCAAAGGAGAAACACAGGGGACTCCTGTCCCACCCATGAGCAGGAGCAGAGGACTTTTTTTTTTTGGTACCAAGGACTGAACTAAGGGGCACTTGACCACTGAGCCACATCCCCAGCCTTATTTTGTATCTTATTTAGAGACACAGTCTCACTGAATTGCTTAGCACTTCGCTTTTGCTGAGGCTGGCTTTGAACTCCTGCCTCAGGCTCCAGAGCCGCTAGGATTACAGGCGTGTACCACCATGCCCAGCAGAACAGGGGTTTTTTAAAGAGATGACTCAAAGGCTACATTCCACATGTTCTCTGTAGGAGTTGTAATTTACTTTTTAATTTGGGAAATAGTCATTTCTGAGATCTTTTGGTACCATCCCCAAAGTCTGGATTACTTCATTCCTATGGTGCGGGTATACTCAGGGACAGCTAACTTGGCCTAGGATGGGGAAGAAAGGTAATCTTTTTTCCTGAGGTTAGGGAGGGAGAGAGATTAGAGAGGAGCAGGGAGAGAAGAAGATAAAGAAACATCCATTTTAAAAATAAGTTGCAGTGGCAGAGCAGCAAGGGTTACACTGTTACATTTCCCCACTGTCAATTTCTACATTCCATTTCTACAGAAAAATGGGTAACAACATTTCCAAACTGCTTCCTGCTGAAAGGGAGTGAAGCTGGGGGAAGTAATTAAAAAAATTTGAGACAGGTTCTCACTTAGTCACCCAGGCTAGCCTTGAACCTGTCATCCTCCTGCCTCAGCCTCCTGAGTTGTGGAATTACAGGTGTGCACCATCATTCCTGGCTATTTTTTTTGTTTTTGTTTTTGGTAGAAGCAGGAACTGAACCTAAGCTAGACAAGTGCACCACCTCTGAACTACATTCCTAGTCTTTTTAAAATTTCTTACTTTGAGGTAGGGTCTTGCTAAATTATACAGTCTGGTCTCCAACTCACCATCATCTGCCCTAGCCTCCCAAGTAACTCAGATTACAGGTGTGTGTAAGGTAGAAGTTTTAAGGTAAGTACACTAAATTCAATCTTACCCTGATCCACATGTCATACCTTGTGATTCAGAATATCATTCATCCGTCTGCTTGCTTCTGTTGTATGAGATTCAGGGAAGCATTTCTTAGGGACAACACCATATTTTTCTAAAAGTAAACAAATTTAGTGTTCAATTAGGTAAAAGTATACTCTAGTGTTAGACATACTGGCAAAATTTTCTATTGCTTTTAAAAACAGGCTGTATTTTGCTGTTCTAATCCAGAAAATTTAATGCTTATTTTTAATCAGATTTCCAGCATGCATGCATATTCATATATCTGTCTTAGAACTAATTCTTTTTACCTATCATACTTTTCCAAAGTGCCCAGCTCAATGAGATTTCTTCAAAAGGTAATGTTTTAAATAAGGACATCGTCAAACAGTAGCAATTTTAATGTGTTTTTTGATTACGTCAATGAACAAAAGATTTTTAATGCAAAGTTAGTTCTATTTAACATTACCTTTTTTCTTCCCGAACCACCATTCCTGTCTCCTTAAGAAAGGCACTTTATAGATGAGAACGTGAAATAAAGGTTCTTAGAGCTAACTACATACTCTTCTTGGAGACCAATTCTTCTTTGTACATAACCACCAAAGAAATAGTCTATTCCTAACTGCAGAGTCTTGCTCAATCAGGTTGAGTTTTAGTTTCATTACAGACAGGCTCTTACCAACAATATTGACAAGCATATCCCATTGTCCACCATCATTTGTAGGATTCATAAGCAAATACTGCACCAGCCTCCCATCCTCAGGCTCTTTTTTCTGGGCTGTGTCCACAAAAGCATTCAAGAAGAAATAACAGCGTTCAACCTAGAGTAAAGGAAGATAAATAAAATTTTTTTAAAAGTGAAGCAATAACTTTATTGGCATTACCAATAGTAGGAATCATGAAACTACCAAAATTCCAACATAATAGGTATTTTAAAACTAAATTTGGGGTCTGGGGTTGTGGCTCAGTGGTAGAGTGCTTGCCTAGCACATGCGAGGCACTAGGTTCAATCCTCAACACCACAAAATATTTAAAAAACAAATAAACTAAAGTTGAGTTAGAGAGGAAAAGGAAGAGAAAGATAGGGTGGGGGCAGTGTCTGATGACAACTGAAAGGAGATCAGTAGAAGAAAGGGATCCAGGGAGAGAGGGAGACAAAGGGGAAAGGAGAAATACTGGGGAATTATATCTGTCAAATTCTATTACCATATTGTGTATGTATGAATATGTAACAACAAATTCCTCATTATGTACAACTATAATGCACCAATAGAAAAATAAAGGAAAAAACAAAACTAAACTAAACTTGGTAATTAAATATCAGCATCTGGCTTCATAAGAATATATGAAGTCTTTTCTTATACTTGTGTAATTATTCCAACATATTGTGAGTATGTGTATATATTGTCATATTAAAACAAAACCTGAAATTTGGAGTCTTCAATCAAAAAACATCTGATATACACATATAATACACAATATAAAGATTTTAAAATGAAATAATGTTATTGTTTTTCAGTACTGCCCAAAGAATGGGAATGAGGTCCTAAAAAGACCAAGTAACTTAAAGACATCAAAAGGGAAATGATTGAAAACACTATTTTAGGAGCCGGGTACGGTGGCACACGCCTGTAATCCCAGCACTTTGGGAGGCTGAGACAGGAGAATCGCAAGTTCAAAGCCAGCCTCAGCGACCGCAAGGCACTAAACAATTCAGTGAGACCCTGTCTCTACATAAAACACAAAATAGGGCTGGGGATATGGCTCAATGGTTGGGTACCTCTGAGTCCACCCCGGTACAAAAAAAAAAAAAAAAAAAACCACAATTTTAAATCTTAAAGAAATAGTAAGTAGTAAGATGAACCAGTAGACTTAGTATTTCATTAGATTAAGTAGCCACCTACCAACCAAAAGCAGTTCTGGGGGCTGGGGCCACAGCTCAGAAGTAAAGCTCTTGCCTCTCATGTGTGAGGTCCTGGATTTGATATACAGTACCAACCAACCAACCACACACACACAGACACAGACACACACACATAGAGTTCTCCTTTCAATAAGAGTACACTTTTATTATTTTGGAAATCAGAATAAGTGATGTTTCACCTATAATCAAAGGATAGACTATAAATGGAAAAGGAAGAAATGAAGAGGTAGTCCCTACCTAGGTTGATAATAAAACAAAAAGAATCTTCCAAGATCAGTCCCATACCTTGTCCCAGAAAAATAGGTAAGATTGACTAAACTCAAATTCTTCAATATTAAATTTTTTCATGAATGGAAGTCTCATAACATTCAGACAAGAAAAGATCCAGCATCGCCCTGAAACAAGAAAGCAAAACTAGAAATTATGATGAGTGTTCACAGATAATATTGCTTCAACTACATTTCCCAATACTGTACCCATGACAAGATTTGGACAATTAAGACTAAATCACAAAGAGCAGAAACACTAAAAACAAAAGACAGGTAGTAATTACTATATGTCATATATATGTGCAAAAGTTTAATATCTTTAATGCTCATATTTCACATAAAGAATCTATTATAGGGACTGGAGTTGTGGCTCAGTGGTAGAGCACTTGCCTTGCATGTGTGAGGCACTGGGTTTGATTCTCAGCACCACATATAAATAAATAAAATAAAGATCCATTGGCGACTAAAAAAATATTAAAAAAAAAAAAGAATCTATTACAGGGCTGGGGTTGTGACTCAGTAGTAGAGTGTCTGCCTCACATGTTTGAGGCACTGGGTTTGATCCTCAGCACCACATAAAAATAAATAACTAAAATAAAGGTACTGTGTTCTACAACTAAAAAATATTAACAAGAGAAGAATCTATTACAAATCACCTAAAAGAAATACCACTAGAACCAGGTACAGTGGCACATGCCTGTCATCCCATGGGAGGCTGAAGCAGGAGAATAGCAAGTTTGAGAGCTCAGCCTTAAGCAATTTAGTGAAACTCTGTTTCAACATAAGAAACAAAATTTATGGGACTGGGGTTGTGGCTCAGTGGTTGAGCGCTTGCCTCGCATGTTTGAGGCACTGGGTTCGATCCTCAGCACCACGTAAAATAAATAAAGATATTGTGTTCATCTACAAATTAAAAAATAAAAAGAAACAAAAATTATAAGGATGTAGATCAGTGGTAGAGCACCCTTGAGTAAAATCCTCAGTCCCACACACATACAAAAAAACCCCAAATCTGATTCAATCAAATGATCTCTTTAAGTATCCAAAACTGGCATGGAATGAGAGTAATATCCTCACCAGACTGTACTCTATTTCAAGATAAATTAATAGAATGCACATTCTCTAAGTCTTTGTAAGGCCTCGAATATCCTGAATATAGGGTAATTCTCTTTGTGTGTGTGTGGTACTAGGGATTAAACCCAGAGGTACTCTGCCACTAAGCTATAATCTCAGCCCCTTTCATTTTTTATTTTGGGACAAGGTCTTCCTAAATTGCCTGGGCTGGCTTAGAACTTGCAATTCTCCTGCTTTAGCCTCCTAAATTTCTAGGATTACAAGTGTGTGCCACTGCACCCAGCTAACATTCTCTTCTTCTTTGTCTTCTTTTTGGTACTGAGGATTGAACCCAGGGGTACTCAACCACTGAGCCACATCCCCAGCCCTATTTTGTGTTTTATTTAGAGATACAGTCTCACTGAGTTGCTTAGCGCCTCGCAGTTGCTGAGACTGGCTTTGAGTTCCCGATTCTCCTATCTCAGCCTCCCAAAGTGCTGGGATTACAAGCGTGCACCACTGCACCTGGCTTAACACTCTCTTTTCTAAAGGAAAATTTGGAGGGAAAATACTTTGACTTGTATTTGGTTATAACTGTTTTTTTTTTTTTTTAAAACAACCTTTATTTTATTTATGTATGTATTTTGTATGTGGTACTGAGGATTGAACCCAGCGCCTCACGCATGCAAGGCAAGCACTCTACCACTGAGCCACGACCCCAGCCCCATAACTGTTTTTTTTTTTTTTTTAAATATTTTTTTAGTTGTAGATGGACACAATTTCTTTATTTTATTGCTTTGTATGTGGTGCTGAGGATCGAACCCAGGGCCTCACGCTTACGAGGCAAGCGCTCTACCACTGAGCTACAATCCCAGCCCCGGTTATAACTGTTTTACAGATATGAAGCCATATTCACAATATATGGATAAGTGAGAAAGACAGATAGGTTATCTAAAAATGTGAGGTATCAACTCATTAAAAACACACACAGGGGGCTGGGGCTGTAGCTCAGTGGTACAGCATTTGCCTCACACATGTGAAGGACTGGGTTTGATCCTCAGCACCACATTAAAAAAATAAATTAATTAATAAACAAAGATATTGTGTGTCTATCTACAACTAGCAATATATTTAATAAATAAAATAAATACTTAAAAAAACACAGGATAAAGATCTGACAGATAGATGTGGGAAAAAGAAAAAAGAAAACAAAACTCCTCTGTTGGTATTTTGCAAATTTTCTATATTGAACAAGAATAATTTTGTAATAAGAAATTTAAATTGTGTTTCCAAAAGTCATGGATGTCTTTATATATCTACATATGGATATACACACATCTGCAAATATACATATTTAGAGACAGGGTCTCACTAAGTTGCTTAGCACCTCGAGGTTGCTGAGGCTGGCTTTGAACTCGCAATTCTCCTGTCTCAGCCTCCCAAAGTACTGGGATTCACATATTTATATATATTCACATATTTCTAGTAGAGAGGATCTTAATAAAAACTATTAAATGTGAAAACTGCATGAAAACAAAGTACATAGCTCATGTACTTGCTATTTGTAAATAAACGTGACACAATGTATAAGACCTGACCTGTTGACCTGTTCCAGATTAATATTTTCAGGCTTTCTGCTAAACTATATAAGACTACTGTGACATTACTCACTGGAACATTTGTAGCCTGACAGCACAAATCACCCCAACACACTTTCTACCACAACAAAACATTAATTATTATAAGGTCATGATTGTTTTTTCCTTAAAATTAAAAAGTCAATGTTATTGAGGTATAATTTACATACAATAAAATATACCCATATTAGTTAAATATGCATTTTATGAGTTTTGACTGACTCTAGGTAAGTTGTAATGTGCTTTCTGTCAATATATAGATAGAAGTGTTTTCTGAACGATGAAAAATTTTCTCTATTTGTTATGAGAATGTTCTCCTTATTTAGATCCCTTGATAACCAATATTTCACAGGAGCTGTTTTTCTGAGAGTGATGCTGGTCAGTAGATTGTAAAACAAGATTTCTTAACCAGTAAAGCATGAGCACTGAATTTTTTTGTGTTAAACTCACCTACTGGTGAGAACTGACCCTATTAGCATATTAACTCTGAGAAATGTATTTAAAAATCTATTTCTACATGTTTTCTATGTCATATATTTATATACACTTTTAAGGCAACCGTGGGCACGAACACTTCTGCCTGGTCTGTTTTGTGGCCAAGAGCACAGAGGAATCTGCAAGACATGGTGCTGCAATCAGGTAACATCAACACAAAATAGAGTGAACTGCACTCAAACAGATGACCACGAACTTGTCACTTTAGTGCTCTAACTAAATACACTAAGAAGTCACAGATCACCAAAACAAGCCTCACAGGTAATGTTGTTAGGACTACCTTTACCTATGTCTATTCTCTAGGGACTTATAGGTTCTTTGAATGCAAAACCTCTCTTCTCCTAAGACTATTCTTAAAGAAGACACCAAATTGGGACGCTGTCAAAAAAGTCAAGCAAAGTATGCAAGAAGTTTAAAGCCTTACCTGAGCTCTTCTGGTTGGTGACTGGCTTGCCTTCCTGAGGCACAGCGTGCTGGAACACATGCTGAGCACCCTGTACGGTGGCCCTCTTCAGACAGATGTCCAGCAGGTCGTGGGTGGTCCCAACATTTTGGGCGAGTACGAACTGAGAGTCAGAATTCAGTTTCTGAATCAGAGCGGCTACCTTCTCCGAATTCAGTCCTGTTGGGAGACCAAACGGGATTTTAGCACAAAAAGAGACTGAAGAGGGCTGATCCGAGGCTCCCACGTCCCGGTCTAACTTTCTGAGCGCATCCTGAGGTGACCACTGCAGCCGGAAGCCCTTTACCGGCGTCCTCCTCCAAGATGCTCTCTCTCCAGGCCGCTCCCGGGCGCCTGGAAAGCTCCATCCCTCGCATCGCCCCTGGTCCCAGCCCCGGGGCCCTCCGCGCCGCCGGGCCTCACGGGTCCCGCTGAACCCCCAGAGAGGACTCCGCCAAGCACTCGGCGGAGAAGAACGGCGCCTCACCCGCGTTGTTCATGGCGCCCACGCTGCCCAGCGGAGTAACGTTAGTCTTCAGGGGTCTTCAGGTGAGCACTGAGGTTGCACCGCGGCCAGCTGCCTAGGTGGCCCAATCTGGCTCTTGTACCCGGAGCGCCGGAAAAAGGAAACCCGCTCGGTGGCGGCTGAGGCCCTGAGAAACGGGGTCCGCGGAGGGACAAAACTCCCCCCTCGCGTTGCTGAGTCAGCGCCTTCAGGGCTGGCCCCGCCCGGGGGAGGGCCTACGGGGGCGGCCTAGCTGACGCGTGCGGTGCGGCTGGCGCCCCAGCCCGGGCTGGCCCAAGGGCTACTGCGGCCCCCGCTTGCAGTCGCGCAGTCGCTGGCGCTGCCCACCATCGGGCCTGGCGGCGCCAACGCCTGCGGCCGTCTGAGGTCCGGCTTCCTGGCCACAGAGGCGCCCTCCCGGGATCAGCCCCAGTCGGAGGAGGGAGGTTGAGGGCTTCCACACGGCGCCCACACCCCGAATATTCTAACATCGAGGAATTGACCCCATTAAGCCTTTTGAGAAGCCAGAACCGCGCTGGAGGCGGTGAGAAGGAACCGAGGGGCCCAAAATTAGGCACGGAGGTTAGGATGGGTTGGCACGTCTCGAGAAATCCAGCCAAAGACTTTTCCTTAAGCATCCTTTGCGGACCAATCGCTGCATTTTCAATGACAACTTGTTGCTCGGGTTCTAGTTAGAACCAAGTTCTTGTATTTGAAGGGAAGTTGGAACCAATCCCTTTCCCACCCACTCAGAAGCTACTATCACGGGTTCTACAAATATACATCTGCTCATTTCAAGAAAACTACGCATTCTGGGCTTCACGGAGTCCATGAGTGGCTCCCACGTAACCCAGCATGTACCAAAGTGAATGACATAGTTCAGTCTTACACATAAATACTGTTTGGCCAGGCTCTCTATAAAACCTATAGATGGGGCTGGGATTGTGGCTCAGCGGTAGAACGCTTGCCTCGCATGCGTGAGGCCCTGGGTTCGATCCTCAGCACCACGTACAAAGCAATAAAATAAAGACATTGTGTCCATCTACAACTAAAAAAAAAATTTAAAAAAAAAGCTTACAATTAAAAAAAAAAAACCTATAGATGATGTCCCCACACCCAGTCTTTCAAGATAACTCAGCAGCTTTCCAAAGTTTTAGGGACCCACAGGAGATAAAACAAGTACACATATATTTGCCTTAACACTGAAACTCTGCTATTCAAAACAGTGAGAATTTTCTGTGGAACCATAATCTTGGTTGTAGATTGAAAATCATCACTCGTTCTAAGGGATATTGATATCTGGAAAAGTCCATATTCAGGCACCAGTCATTTAGTCTTTATGTCCCTAGATGGACAGAGCTGAAGTTTGGCGATATAACATAGCAACTGTTTCCAAGGGGGGCCCATTAACCATCCTATTCTGAGATTCTTCCAGTATCTGAAGAAAAGAAACACGCTAAAAATTACACTGAAAGAAACCATCACTTCTTTACAAAACGATGTTCAAGCTTCCTGTCCAACTAAAATCATAAAATTTTATTCCATATCTGCCATATACCAGGCCCTGGGCAAGTTGCTGATGATATGAACATGAATGAAAGAACTTAATCTTACACTTAAACTCAATAGTGTGGTGTGAAAAAGATGCAAAACAACTTTTAGAGAATACCAGTTGTACTGTAGGAGAAATGGTGATCTGTTAATTAGGGTCAGGGTGCCTGAATGAAAAGGTGATAAAGCTGAGGGGTGTAGATCAGTGATAAAGTGCATGCCTAGCATGCATGAAGTCCTGGGTTCCATCCCCAGGAACACACAGACACACAGACACACACACACACACACACACACACACGATGTTACAAGTGAACATAATCTTGAGTGAATAGGATTTCATAAGGCAAAGACTGGAGAAGGGAATTCAAGACATCTACAAAGGTAGACAGACATTAAAGCACACGGCAAAATCATGTTCAAGCCACTGTGCATCAATCTGATGTGGTTAAGAGCAAAGAACATGTTGAGATCAGAGGCAAGGTGTAAGACTGGAAAAGTAGGTTTGGGTCAGGATATGAAAGGTTTTATATGCCACACCTGTGCATCTGGACTTTATATATGTTTAATTAGAAGTCAAAATAGATTTTTAAACAAAGGAGCAATATGCTCAGATCTGTGTAAAGAAAAATCTGGCAATGGAGAGGGTGATTTGAAGGGGAGAGATTCTAAAAATGGAGAAATTTGTTAGAAGGTTATTCTAGTATTGCACTAGAGTAGATAACAAGAGCCTTAGACTGTGGAAAGGGAAGAGGCACAGAGAATCTTGAAGTTTTCAGTTGAATGAGACTACAGAAGGTGGTGTCATTAAACAAGAGAAGGAATACAGAAAAATAGGCATATTTGAGAGTATGTAAATTGCAGATCTGAATTCAGATTAAGCCATGGAAAATTTAGAGTGCCTACAGGAAACTCAGGAAGAGAAGTCCAGCAGACACATGAAAAAATGTCTAGAGAATAGATAAGCCACATTGGTTAGAGATGAAACCATGAAAGTCAACAAGGTTGCAGAGGGAAAGAGGGCAGAGCAAGAAAGAGACAAGGACCAAGGATAGTACTCTGGACTGCAGCATACAGTTAGTTGCACAGGGTGTTCAGGGCATAAGAGCATCAGGCTGAGTGTGGTGAGCAGGAGCGGAAATCCATTCCAAGCTTGGCTCTGCTTGCTGTTCCCAGTCAGGGCTTGACACACTTTTGCTACCCCCCACAGGGGAGGGAGTTTAGCATGAGCTCTGGAAACAGTAACATTTCCATTACAAAATTGGAGTAGAACAAGGGGGGTTTTTTCCTGGAATCCTAGAAAGGCAAAGAGAAGATGGTGAATGAGACTACAAGCTGTGGAAAAGTTATGATGATTGAATGTGGCAGCTGCATCAGAGACAATTCTAGAGAAGGCAATGGCAATAGAAGGGCGGGGTGGACAGAAGCCACTTTGCAGTAAGTTGAGAGGGATATAAATAGTAGGGAAGCTCTTTTGGGAGAAAGGAAATTTTTTTTTTTATTTTTTAGTTGTAGGTGGACACAATATCTTTATTTTATTTTTATGTGGTGCTGAGGATCGAACCCAGTGCCTCCCGCGTGCTAGGCGAGCACGCTACCACTGCACCACAACCACAGCCCCGAGAAAGGAAAATTTTATATCTATTGATATGAGGAAGGAATCAGTCCAGATGAAAAATTAAATGTATGTCAGAGAGGGTACAATTACTAACAGAGTTCCGGAAAACAGGAGATGGAATCGTGGGGGAAGGTGGAGGGGACCAGTTTTACAACTACTGCCACCCTTTTCATGCCGGTGATTATGTTTCTCCACCCCATTCCCAGAGATAGATATCGTCATCTCTTTGCCAGATCTCCTACTCTGCTCTTGTTGCCAAGGTGGCACCCTTCCTACCAGCTTTCCACCTGACAACTCACACCCATACACTCAGCCCCCATGTGGGCATGCAAAGGAGGTGCAGAATAAAACTGGTTTTCCAATGTGTCCGCCCCAAAGATGGACCCAGGAAGACTTTTCCACAAGGATAGAATGCTTAGGAGCTATCCCTCTAACTCCAGCTGGAAGAGATGTTGTAGGGCCCAGTGACACCTCACTGGATGAAGCAACTAGGAACAGACTTCTAGTATCAAATCTATAACATTAGAAAAGAAAATCTTTAAAAATCCTACAAAGCAGCACCATCTGCCATTATATGTAGGTCTTTTGCCTATTGCTTCTATGGAGCTCCACCCAGTTAAAATAAACAGCACTGGTCTCAAGACAAAATTTCCATCCTGTGGTTCCTCCCTGGCTGTCCACTCATCTTTGACTACTGGTCAAAGTTTGACTATTGGTCAACCACTTCTACTTTGGTGAAAAAGATCAGTTTCTTAAGTTGAATGGAAGTTTGGGCTAGAATTCAAACATTTTGCAATTCTATGAAATTCATTCACTTTGAAGTGTTGTCTCAACTAAATTTGAGATATGCTCTGGTCAGAAAGTCTCCTGACACCAGAACTGATAGTAAACTTGTGGACCAAATTCAGCTCATAGAGCTTTTGTTTGACCTGCCTGGTGATGTAAAATTTTTGAACCAATATTTAGTATCGAAGCCAGGCACAGTGGCGCACACCTGTAATCCCAGCTCTTTGGGAGGCTGAGACAGGAGAATCGCGAGTTCAAAGCCAGCCTCAGCAACGGCGAGGCGCTAAGCAACTCAGTGAGACCCTGTCTCTACATAAAACACAAAATAGGGCTGGGGATGTGGCTCAGTGGTCGAGTACCCCTGAGTTCAATTCCCGGTACCAAAAAAAAAAATTAGTATAGAGAAGTTTTGTATGAAAGTCTGGGTCACTGATTTCTCTTTAAAATACTGCCTTTTCCCTGTGATAGTCATTTCTCTATCAAAAGTAAAAAAACAGGGGCTGGGATTGTAGCTCAGTGATTCAAGCACTTGCCTTGCTTGCGTGAGGCACTGGGTTGGAGCCTCAGCACCATATAAAAATTAAAGATATTGTGTTCATCTACAACTAAAAAAATATTTAAAAAAGTAAAAAAACAAAAAACACATCAAAGGGAGTCCACATGATTTTATATCTAGCTTGCTTCACTCATTTAGATTTATTGTCTGTGGATATTTGAGTTCTTCAACTCATGATGTAGAGTGACTTAGGTGGGGTTTGGGAGAATGACCTCTCCCCTTCCATCCTCATCTGTTCCCTCACTCTCAACCCTGGAGTGAGAGGAGACAGCCAGAACTGACCTGGTAAGGCTTTGAAATACTGGATCCTGGGCCCAAAGAACTTACATCTTTTCACTACAATTTTCCTCCAGAATGTGACTTATCCATCTGAATGCAGATGAACTGGCAGCTTTACAACATCTACCTTCTCTGCTGCTCCTAAACTCCAGCCTTAAGCCAACCCTTATTTTTCTCCTTCCTAGGCCAAAGAGCTTCCTTCAGATTCAGATTTTAAATATTTCAACATATTTGATATTAGTTGTAAATTAGGTCTGGTGTTTTATTTTTTTTATTGTGTCCATCTCCAACTAAAAAGTATTTTTAGTTGGAGATGGACACCATACCTTTATTTATTTATTTTTATGTGGTGCTGAGGATTGAACCCAGTGCCTCAACACATGCTAGCAAGAACTGTACCACTGAGCTACAACTCCAGCCCTGAATATTTTGTTTTGTTGAAATATTGTCTACTGTTCTTGGATGATGTTGTTATCTCTGCAATATTTCTATCTCTAGATATGACATTTCTGTAGGTCACTGTTTTTCTAGATGCTGGCAATTCACAGAGCACTCTAGGCAGAGGAAACAGCCTTTATACAGGCAGAGGCATGAATGGGCTTGGTGTGATTCAGAAACAATGAGAAAATTTGATTGAGTTTTTTAGTACAGTCATCCCTTGGTAACTGCAAGGAATTGGTTCCAGGACCCCCTGAGGATGCTCAATTCCCTTATATAAAATGGCATAGAGCCATATGTAGTAGCTGTAATCCCAGCTGCTTGGAAGACTTAGGCAGGAGGATCACATGTTTGAGGCCAGCCTGGGCAATTTAGCAAGACCTCATCTCTAGATTACTTAGATATCTAACAATGTAAGTGCTGTGTAAATAGCCATACCGTATTGTTTAGGGAATAATGACAAGGGGGAAAGTCTGTATATGTTCAGTACAGATGCATTTTTAAAAATATTTTCATTCAGCATTTGGTTCAATCTGCAGATGTGGTGTCTGTAGGTATGGAACCCATGTATACAGACAGCCAACTGTATTTGAATTATGGGAATTTAAAATTGTTCATTATAAACCACTCAGCACAGTTTGAAGCAATGTGAAACCCTCATAACATTTAACATTTGTCAGGAATTGTATACTTTCAAAATTGGTGGTGGTGAAATGAACTAGAAACTATTTATGCTATTGCCACATGGAGGAGCCATTTTAACTAGAAAAATAGTATTTTCCCTTCAATAAATTTATACTTATTATGAGAAAATAGTCTTGAATCATGGAAGGGTTGGGTTTTTTTGTTTTGTTTTGGCTTTGGTTTTGGTTTTTTTGGTGCTAGATTGAACCCAGGGGCACTCTACCACTGAACTGCATCTCCAGCCCCTTTTTTTATTTTTTGTTTTGAGATAGGGTCTTGTTAAGCGCCCACTAGCCTTGAAATTGCCATCCTCCTGCCTTAGCCTCCCTAGTCGCTATGATTACAAGCATTTGCCACTGTGCCTAGCTGAATTGTGGAAGCTGAAAATTTTGTGTGAAGGTTTTAAGACTGTATCCTGGGGCTGGGGTTGTGGCTCAGTGGTAGAACACTTGCCTAGCATGTGTGAGGCACTGGGTTCGTTTCTCAGCACCACATATAAATAAATAAAATAAAGATCCATTGACAACTAAAAATATATTTTTTAAAAAAAGACTGTATCCTTTTCATAAATGCCAAATGCTCCAGAACCTGGTGTGACAGGAGTGTAAACTAAATGGTGGGGGAGAGAAGGTGTACAAGAGGTGAGGAAAGAGGCTGAAAGAAATGTCATAGTAAGGGGCTGAGATTGTAGCTCAGCGGTAGAGCGCTTGCCACGCATGCGTGAGGCCCTGGGTTCGATCCTCAGCACCACATACAAAGCAATAAAATAAAGACATTGTGTCCATCTACAACTAAAAAAAAAAAAAAATTAAAAAAAAAAAAAAGAAATGTCATAGTCATATCTGGAAGCACTTTGAAGGGTATATATTTTTTATTCTTAGGGATATTACCATATCCACAAAAGCCCCCAAAGAGAAAAA
The DNA here is from genome assembly GCA_028644305.1 of Xerus rutilus. NCBI lineage: Eukaryota > Metazoa > Chordata > Mammalia > Rodentia > Sciuridae > Xerus > Xerus rutilus. The sequence continues at coordinate 40,498,137 of CM053402.1, forward strand.
TGAAAGAGAACCATCTTCAAATGATATTTTCATGGAATCAGGTCTGTTTTGCCCTGCATGCAGTATACTGATCATTGAAACAATACATTTTGCAAATAAAGTTTATTCAAGAGGTGGCCACATATGGAGACAGGGAAGCAACTCTCAAATCCACCTCCACCAGGGTAGCAATTGGGGCTACTAGAAGCTGAGGTATGGGAAAAGGTGATTGGAAGTTAGGAAGTAATTTGTAGTCTGCGCATGTGTAGTCAAACTTCATCAGTTGTTACCATCATGATCCACATGTCAGAGATGTGATCTACACCTCTAAAATTGGTGACTAAGAGCAAATGAGGTGAATTAAGTCTTTGAGATTTATTTAAGTTTTCACTTAGTTTCACTATTGCCCATAAAGGCAATAGGTTGGCATTATATTTATCTAAAATTTCTCTCTCCCTAATCCTCATTCATTTATTCAGCTACTTATTGAACACCTACTGTTTGGCCATGAACTGTTCTAGACACTTGAAATACAAAAATGTGGACTGGGGTTGTGGCTTACTGGTGGAGCGCTTGCCTAGCATGTGTGAGGCACTGGGTTTGATTCTCAGCACTGCATATAAATAAATAAAATAAAGGTCCATTGACAACTAGAAAATATTTTTTTAAAAAAAGAAATACAAAAATGTATAAGACTGTAGTTGCTGACCTCAGGAATTTTAATTTAGGGAGGACATGAACAAAATTAGTCATTGTTTTTTGATCAAAATACAAAACAAATTTCATCAAGAATTGCTGTGTCAGGCACTGTATTAGACACAGAAACACATAGGACAATCAGACAGACAATGTCCCCATCCTCCTAGTGCTTACATTCTAGTGGGTGAGACAGATAGTAAACAAATACATTTAAAAAATGCAGATAATTTCAAATAATGGTATAAAGAAATTACAACAGGATGATGTGATAGTGACTGTCCAGGTATAAAAGTGGCATGAAAGCCTTCTCTGAGGCCAGGGGCAGTGATACAGCTCGCAATCACAGTGACTTGGGAGGCTGAGGCAGGAAGATCACAAGTACAAAGCCAGCCTAGGAAACTAGTGAGACTCTGATTTAAAAAAAAAAAAAAAAAAAAATATATATATATATATATATATATATATATATATATATATATATATATATATACTGTATAAGACAATGAATACATGAATGAGTAACATGATCTGTTTTGGGTGGGAGAGGGCATGGAAGGAAACTGCAGATTGAACCCAGGGGTGCTCTACCATTGAGATACATCCCCAGCCCTTTTCTTTTTTCTTTTTTTTTTTTGTGGTACTGGGGATTGAACTCAGGGGCACTCGACCACTGAGCCACATCCCCAGCCCTATTTTGTGTTTTATGTAGAGACAGGGTCTCACTGAGTTGCTCGCTTAGCGCCTCGCCATTGCTGAGGCTGGCTTTGAACTCGCGATTCTCCCGTCTCAGCCTCCCTAAGTGCTGGGATTACAGGCTTGAGCCACCGCGCCCGGCTCCTTTTCATTTTTTATTTTGAGACAGGGTCTTGCTAAGTTGCTGAGGCTGGCCTTGAGCTTGAGATCCTCCTGCCTCAGCCTCCCAAGTAGCTGGGATTACAGGCTTGTGCCACCAGGCCTGGGTAACATGGTCATGTGTTATCAAGCATTATGTACTGTATATAATTGCATGTTCAATACTTTCATAGGGCCTGCAGAGCAGTAGGTTTGTTTATTCCAGCCTTACCACAAACACATGGTATAAGGTGCTATGACATCAGGATACAGGTCACTAGGCCATAGGAAATTTTCAAGTCCATTATAAACTTACAGGACAACTGCCTTATACATGATCCATCACTGACTGAAACATCTTTATGCAATGCGTGACTATTTTGTAAAGCTGAGGTAACCCAGCCACTCTATTCGTGTGTATATATTCTAGAGCTACTCTGTTCAATATAGTAGCCACTAGCTGCTTGGAAATGTTTACATTTAAATTCCTTAAAATTAAAAATTTAGATGTGTCGGGTGCAGTGGTGCACACCTTTAATCCCAATGACTTTCGAGGCTGAGGCAGGAGTATCACAAGTTTGAGGCCAGCCTTAGCATCTTAGTGATACCCTTAGCAACTTATCAAAACCCTGTCTCAAAATAAAAAGTAAAAAGGATTAAGGATGTAGCTCAGTGGTAAAGCACCCCTGAGTTCAATTCCCAGTGCCATAATAATAATAATAATAATAATAATAATAATAATAATAATTTATTATGCTGGGGACATAGCTCAGTGGTAGAGTATTATGCCTAACATGTGCAAGGTTCTGGGTTCAACTCCTAGTACCAAAATAAATAAGAATTTAAAAAATAAAATTTTTCAGTTAAAGGAGTCACATTCCAGGGCTCAATATCCACATATGGCTACTACAGTGAACAGTATAGATATAGAACATTTTCATCATCACAGTAAGTTCTATAGGACAGTGCTTCCCTAGAAAAGTTCTTACTTAAATATATGAGGAGTCTTGGTCAAGACTATTTATTTTAGCATTGCTGGTGATTGCACAGAACTTGTAAAAAGTTAGTATTTCATCAGTAGGCATTTACATGAATTGTGATGTAGTCATACATGGAATACTACAAAAAACTTGAAACTCTACATAGATAAGTACAGAAACAATGTTTTTAGTGCAAAAGGAAAATTGCAAAGCAAATGTGATGTCATCAGTTTTCAGAATTCAAAAACAAGCAAAGTTGAATCATGTATTGCTTAGAGATATGTACATAAATGGTAAAATAATTTTAAAAAATAAGTAAAACAAGGGATCTCCAGTACTGAAACAAAACAAGAACAAACAAGAAAGCCAGGCATGATGACCCAAGCCTATAATTCCGGGGACTCGGGAGGCTAAGGCAGGAGGATTTCAAGTTCTAGGCCAGTTTCAACAATTTAGGAGACCCTCTCTCAAAATAAAAAAATGGAAAGGGCTGGAGATGTGACTCAGTGGTACAGTGCCCCTGGGTTTGCTAGCACCAGGGAGTGAAAAATAAAAAACAAAAGAATGTTAAACACAAAAGTTAACATAGGATTTACTTTTGGAGAACAGACACTACGAATTTCAAAAGTATTTGAAATTTTTTATTTCTTAAGCTGGTGTCAGATGTATGGGTTTTCATTCTATTCATTATACCTAGAGATTATTTATATTTTTGTGCACATTTAATATTTCTTCTTAAAAAGATCAGTATGACTTCAGTGTAAATGATGGACTAAAGAGAGAAAGGAATGTGAGGAATTGTCTTACGAGATAATAATTTGTCTAGGCAAGAGTAAATGGCAATGTGGATCTAAAAGGCAGCGATAAAGGAAAAACCTGGATAAACATGGGATTTTGTTTATTTGTTTTTGGTACTGAGGATTGAACTCAGGGGCACTCGACCACTGAGCCACATCCCCAGCCCTATTTTGTGTTTTATGTAGAGACAAGGTCTCACCGAGTTGCTTAGACTCACGATTCTCCTGTCTCGGCCTCCCTAAGTGCTGGAATTACAGGTGTGCACCACTGCGCCTGGCCAAACATGGGATCTATTTTGGAGGTGGATCACCCCAACCCTAACTGTTGTGCTGTGGTAGAGGTTTGCATGGTGTCATGTGGAACATGGAGAAGAGTTTTCTAAGTCAGACTGGGAGCTTTAGGGAGGATGACAGATCACTGGAGTTTTGCACAGTTAGGATTTTGTCAAGTGATAGAGTTGGGGAAAAGGAATTCTAATTAGAGGTAATGGCTTATGCAAGAATCTTAAGGCAGCAAGTCTCTGGAAACTGCAAACTTGAGCATAACATGGACTAAAGAGAGAGCAAAGGTCAAACGTGGAGGGCCAACCATGTCCACTGAGGAGTTGAAATATTATCCCAAAAGACACAGGGAAACTGCCTCCATTTTTCTTTCCTTCTGCCAGGCAGAAAGGAGGCTCTTTGTGAAATATAATAATGAGGCACCAATCCTTAACACTGTGGGGATCTGGTTATAAGGATGTTCTGAATGGGCTTCTCTGGAAATGCTTCTCTTTGTACTAATCACTCTGATGAAACGATCACCCACAATCACCAAGACCTAAGCTTTGTTAAAGTACAGAAAAGTTGAAATGAAGATAAAAGAAAAAGAAGAGCAGCTGGGTGGGGTGGCTCACACCTGTAATCCCAGTTACTTGGGATGTTGAGGCAGGAAGAACACAAATTTGAGGCCAGCCTGGGCAACTTAGGGAGATGCTGTCTCAAATTAAAAAAATAAAAAGGCTTAGGGGTAAAGCCTCCCCCTCCCCTGTGTCCAACCCTCAGTGTTTCCAAAAATAAATAAATAAATAAATAGGACGAATGACAGACACTTAAAAGGAGAAATTGGACCTGAAAGAAAATAATAATTATATGTCATTGGAGAACATAGATCCTGCTTTCCTCTTAGGAATGCTGCTAGACTGGCTTTATTTAGCTGTAAAACCAGAGATTTCTTTAATTCTTCTTTTGTTTGTGAACATTTTTTTACTATCTGAATCAAATACTTAAGTATAATAATCATGATAGTCTTTTCATCTTTTTCTTGAGACAAAGCATAAACATTTTTCAAAAATAGTATACAGGAGTTGGTGACTCCATTCCACCTTTTCCAGTGCATACCTTTTGTTCTATTTTCTCAATCAATTTCCATTTTTGATTCTCACTTTCTTTTTCTTTTTCTTTTTTTTGGTACTGGGGATTGAACTCGGGGTACTCGACCACTGAGCCACATCCCCAGCCCTGTTTTGTGTTTTATGTAGAGACAGGGTCTCACTGAGTTGCTTAGCGCCTCGCCATTGCTGAGGCTGGCTTTGAACTCGCGATTCTCCTGTCTCAGCCTCCCTAAGTGCTGGGATTACAGGCTTGCGCCACCGCGCCCGGCTTCACTTTATTTTTCTTTCACTTAATTTTCTTTCTTCCTCATTCCAAGAAGAACAATTAATTAGACAGAAGTAAAACAGAATGTTTACAACCCAAATGAAAAGTGAAAAAGAGATAACACACGTCTCACCCTGAAAGAGGATGAAAACATTGGTCTCTCTCTCTTTTTAGGACTGAAAAAAAAAATCTGTTCTCTAAAAGCCCCCATTTAGAAATTTTGATTGCACCCAGGAGTGTAGTTCAGAAGCAGAATGCTCACCTAGCATAGGAGGCCCTGGGTTTGATCCCTGTACAATGAAAGGAAGAAATGGAGAGAGAGAAAGAGGGATGGTGGTGGTAGAGAAGAAATCCTGATTTCTTACATTAAATGAGAAAGGCAGCACAGAGTTAGGAAAAGAGGCCAAAGTTTGAAGTCCACTAGGTTTGGCTTTAAGTCCTAACTCTACTATTTATGGGTACAGTCATTTAATCTCTGAGTCTCAGCTTCTTCTTCTAAAAAGTGGGGTAGATAATAATACTAGCTATGATTGCTAAAGCATATTGAGTATGAAAGATATAAACCCAGGTAATCTGAGTCCACAGACTAAGCACTTAATTTCTCCAAGCCTGAGGATCAAAAGATATAATGTGGGCTGGGGTTATGGCTCAGTGGTAAAGTGCTTGCCTAGCATTTGTGAGGCACTGGGTTCAATTCTCAGCACCACATATAAATAAATAAAGTCCATTGACCACTAAAAAAATTTAAATAAATAAATAAATATATTGTGTTCATTTATTTAAAAAAAGATATAATGTGATTGAAAGCACCTTGAAACTCAAATACTTTAGACATTCTAGTTTCAATAATGAGCCTACAGATTTATGAATTGCTGAATGATTTTTTATGTCATTTTCCTATTTGTCATAAAGCAACCATTTGTGGATGGTTTAGGTTTCTTAGAGCTTTTATTCTAGTCTTTGACAAATGGAACATTCTTCTTATGAGAAGAATTCTTCTTCTCATTCTTCTTTTTCATTCTTCTTATGAAAAATCTCATAAATTTCTTATGAGATTTTTCTTAGGCACATATGTTTCCAGCTGTTAAGTTTTCACATTGGCCCATTTTAATTTGTATAATACAGGTAGAAAATAATGATGGTCACTCAATAAGGACTCACTGATAGAAGCATCGATTAGATGATTAATAGTATTAATAGAATAAAAAAGTGTTATCCCTACATTTAGAGTGATCGGAAGAGATTATGAATTGGTAGCAGAAAATTAACCTGTTAAATCATTAAATATTTTCTTAAAAGCAAATATGACCCACATGTGAAATTGGAGCAAAGTCCTTTAGACTGGTGATTTCCAAGTGAGCCGAGTTTGTTATTAAATAGTTTTATGAAGTACCATAACTATAAATCATTTCAGGAATTCAAGGTTATGATCCTTTAGCAGCAACAAAGTTTCTATCATCTTTGGTAGAATTGTTTAATCATGCCCTTGAACTGCCTATAAAATCTACAAATAGCTGAAGTAAAAAATTATCTGTTTTGGACTGAGATTTTGTTTCAAAAGATGCATACAGTTTGTACAATGATACACAAGGAAGTAGTAAGGCCTCCCAAGAATGATTTCATTATTCTAAATGTGTGCATGTGTATACGTGTGTGTGTGTGTGTGTGTGTGTGTGTGTTGTTGTTGCAACAGCACTAGGGACTGAACCCAGGGGCACTCTACCACTGAGCTACATCCCAAGCACTTTTTCTAATTTTTATTTTGAGACAGTCTCACTAAGTTGCTGAGGCTGGCCTTGAACTTGTGATCCTCCTGCCTCAGCCTCCTGAGTTGCTTGGGATTATAGACATGCACCACTGCACCTGGCATGTTAAGTTTATTTTTTTAATGTCAATCATATAATATGAGGGCTCACAGGATCTTACAGATTATCCTCTGCTCCGATACCACAGTTTTGAATCTATGAAAGATTATATGATTTCCTAGAGCTGAGCAGTTCATTTAGTGCCTAAGCCAGGATGAGAAACAAGTTTTTCAAAGTAACTGTACATTTTTCAGGCAGCTTCATGTTTGTACGGTTGCTACAACTTTTCCAGGAGCAGTGTGGAATATTCACAGCAGAGTAGGATGACAAACTACAGGAATCTGGCTACTCACTTCAGCACTGACTATATTCAAAGATAAATGTAGAACTGTGGCTTACCCAATCACTAGGTTTCAAAGTCAAGCAAAAATTGATTGCAGTTGGGCTGGGGATATAGCTCAGTTGGTAGAGTGCTTGCCTCGCATGCACAAGGCCCTGGGTTCAATTCCCGACACCACACACACACACAAAACTGATTGCAGTTAAAATACCCTGGAAACGTCCTGGGGAAGCGTGTTAATCAGCCTTTCCCTCACTGTGACCAAATACCAGAGATAATCAACTAATAAGGGAAAAGATTTATTTCAGCTCACGGTTTCAGAGGTTTTGAGTCCATGATGGATTGGTCCTGTTGCTGTAGGTCTGAGGTCAGCACAGGAGACCATGGGGAAGCATGTGGTGGTAGGAACTGCTCACCTCATGTGGCCAAGAAACAAAAGAGCAAGAGGAAGACACTGATGCCCCATATTTCCCTTTGAAAGCACAATCCTAGTGACCTAAGACCTCCCACTGGGTCCCACCTCTCAAAATTTCCACCACCTCCCAGTAGTATGGCAGGCTGGGGACCACACCTTTTTTTTTTTTTTTTTAATATTTTTATTAGTTATAGATGGACACAATTTTATTTGTTATTTTTTATGTGGTGCTGAGAATCGAACCCAGTACCTCACACATGCTAGGCAAGTGCTTACCACTGAGCCACAACCCCATCTCGGGACCACACCTTTTAATACATGACTTTGGTGTGTGTGGGGGCAGGTGGGCATTTAAGCTCCAAACTATAGCACCATAGCAGAAGGTATCTTCAGAGACCCAAGAACCTTCTCTTAATAAGTACAGCAGAGCTGGCTCTTATTCTAGCACAGGAAGAGGTGGCTGTTTCTTTGATTGGGAACCAAAATAAAGTAGTTGTAAATTCTTTTCTTCCTTCCTCTCTCTTTTTCCTTTCTTTCCTTCCTGCAGTGCTAGGGATCAAACCCAGGGCCTCATGCATGCTAGGTAAATAGTCTACCACTGAGCTACACTCCCAGTTCCCCCGAAAAATGAAAAATCTTGAACACTAGATTCATCCTCAGTTCACAAGATGGTCATACTTAGAGAGCCAGAGGGAACCAGAATTGGCCAGGAGAGCTGATTCTGCGCTGTCCCTCCCTTTCATGCTCACTTCAGGGCTTGTGTTCTTTGAGTGAAGTATCAGGCCTCACCATGGGCACTTCAGGTTAACCCCCCTGCCCCCACCTTATTCTCCTCTCTCTCTCTGTCTCTCTAATCTGCTTATTTGAATTCAAATGTTAAATGTGTCAATGATGGATGTTAACTTAGTCTATATTATGTTCTGGTATGTAGGAAGTACCTTATAATGTTCTTTTTTTGTACTGGGGATTGAACTCAGGGGCACTCGACCACTGAGCCACATCCTCAGCCCTATTTTGTATTTTATTTAGAGACAGAATCTCACTGAGTTGCTTAGCACATCAACATTGCTGAGGCTGGCTTTGAACTCGTGATCTTCCTCCCTCAGCCTCCTGAGCCACTGGGATTACAGGCATGTGCCATCACACTCAGCTTCATTCTTAATGTAAGAGACAGTCTAATGATTAAGGACCCAAGAGTCCAAATCCTGGTTCAACCACTATTAGCTACATGACCCAGGACACATGACTTAAATCCTTATTGCCTCAATTTCATTCCCTGTAATAAGGGCATGATAAAAATAGGACCCTTGTTCTATGATTGTTACAAGGATTGAGTTATATATAAAGTGCTTAGGACAACATAAAGCAAGTGCTTATGTGAACATAACTGTTCTCATGTGATGCCTCTATACCTCAGGTAACAGAGAATTCGGTTTTGATGATTCCTAACAATACACAGCGGAAACTAGTAGTGTTTGTGTGTGATAGCTTAATCACTTAAACTTTCTGAACTTTAGTATCTCCAGCTGCAAATTGTAAGTAATGACAGCACGACCTATCTCACAGAATGGCTACATGAATAAAAAAGACAAGTATAAAAATGCTTTATAAACTATAAGGTAATATGACAATGTACGAGATTATTATTAGTAATTTATTCAAACGGGCTAACACTATAGTTGCTATCAAAAGTGCCAGAAGAGTCGGACATGGTGGCACCTACCTGTAATCCCAGTGGCTCCAGAGGCTGAGGCAGGAGGATGGTGAGTTCAAAGCCAGCCTCAGCAAGGGTGAGGCACTAAGCAGCTCAGTGAGACCCTGTCTCTAAATAAAACACAAAATAGGGCTGGAGATGTGGCTCAGCGGTTGAGTTCCCTGAGTTCAATCCCTAGTAACCCACCCTCCCCCCCAAGAAAAAAGAGTGCCAGAAGAAATAAGAACAAATAAATCATGATTTTCCGTAGGAACACTTCAGAATTCTGCTGGCAGGAGCTCTAGATCTCTAATCTTTTCTACATGTGTCTGTATATAATACATGTGTATAATAAAAATGCATATATAATATATATATCTTGCATAATATATGTGTTGTATATTTACATGATTATATAATATATACTTTATACATATATAATTCTCTGAGAATTCAATTTTTTGTGAATTCATAATAGAGTCCTCCATGTTTTCCAGTATTATGCAAATGAAAATGAGGCATGATGTTGTGTGCCATGTTGATATTGCAGAGATAAACTTGAGAGAAAAATTACCTGAGTGTTAAGACATTTGTGATTAATGTATATATTTTGTTTTCTATAGTCAATGGCATGAGATTGAGTATAATTTGTTTATTTTTCATAAAATAACACAAATTACTTAATTTTATTCAGACTTGCATATTGCTACTCTATCTCTTCTAAGATGTGTTGTCAATAGATGTAAATCTATTCAAAGACAAAAACATGCTTTTCTTGCAGGTCATTCAGCATTTTATATGACTCGGGTCCATGGCGAGAGGGATGGAGGTTATTAAGAAACTTTCCCCTGAAATTAAACATTTTTTTAATCAAACTAGATGAAACTTTCTCCTAAATTCTAGTTTCCTTTTATTATTATTTGGTGTTGGGAATTGAACCCAGGACCCTGAGCATGCTAAGCAAGCACTCCACCACTAAGCTATACCCCTGGCTCCTCCTGAATTCTCATTGTAATAATACCTGCATTAGTCAGAACAAGCTAAATTATGCTACAGTAACAAATTATCAGCCGGGTGCGGTGGCGCAAGCTTATAATCCGAGCACTTAGGGAGGCTGAGACAGGAGAATCGTGAATTGAAAACCAGCCTCAGCAACGGCGAGGCGCTAAGCAACTCAGCGAGACCCTGTCTCTACATAAAACACAAAATAGGGCTGGGGATGTGGCTCAGTGGTCGAGTACCCCTGAGTTCAGTCCCCAGTACCAAAAACAACAACAACAAAACCAAACAAACAAACAAATAATCTCTGAAAATCCACTGACTTAACATGAGCTTCTTGTTAGGGAGATGTTGACAAAGGCAATGCCATTTTGAAACTTATCCTTCATTTTAGAACAAGTCACCCCCATGGTAATACTAACTCAGCCAGATCTAAACCCCAGACAATACTCCATCATTACACAAGAAAGGAAATGGTTAACAGGGACTGAAATCTTGAGAAACAATTTGTTCGACATGGAATAATGACCACCACAAAGAATGAAGGTGACGACCATAAGGGCCCTTCCCTGACAACGCCTTAGCCATGGCCTAACCACAAAAATCCCCCCACTCCTTCATTCCCCTAGGAAACGCCTTCCATCCTCCCTAGGCTATAACAGAAGACGATTCCAGCCTTTGCTGGGACTCCCCTCCACAGTTTAATACTAAGTAAACCTGTGTTACTGTTGAACCGCCTCTCCTCTCTCTCTCTTAATTCCCTTCATTCGGTTCTTTCCTTACAGTTCTGTTTCTCATTTACATGTGCGCAGGAAGCTCTGTTCCACGTGGTTTTCACACTGACAGCTGCTCTGACATCCTCCACAGTTTCCATGTTAGGGGAGAAAGGACTTAAAGAACACGCACCATTCTGCTTCCCTTTACCTGTAAGTGGCTCCTTTAATTCTATCCATAGCCCCTTGACAATAAGGAGTAATGCACATTACCTAATGACAAGGGGACAGGAATATATGAAGAGCACAAAGATCTCCAGTGACTAATAAATGTCTCGGCCACCGTCCCCAGGCCCTGAAGGAATAATACGTTCTCAGTGACCTCTATCCTCACTCCTTTGGCCAACAGCATGTAGTATAGAGAGAAAAACATGGACTGTGGGTTCAGGCTGCCCCAGGTTTGATTCCTGGCTCCATCTCATGCTCATTGTGTGACTTTGAAGGAGTCATTCTGCTTCTCTAATCCTTAATATGCTCACCTGTAAAATGGACATTTCGACACCCACCTTTTAGTGTTGTTGCAAGGATGAGAAATGATCTCTGCAAACCCTGTGACAAAGAGTGATGATTATCATCATCAGGAAGAGAAGCATCTATTTAAGGAAGAAATTCTCAGCTTCAGTTCTGCAACACCCCTAGATATGGCAAACTCTCAAGGAGTGTTGAAACATTTCCCAAAGGCTCTCTAATCAAGGTTATTGTAAATTTCCTTTACTTACTTAAATAAGTTCTCTACGGATCATTAGCAGTAGAATTGATATGACATCACTCCTGGCATATTAGGAAAGAGGTGAGGTTTCTCTTTATTATGCAACCTTTGTCCCTTCTATGATATCCCCTCCCTTACTCCAGCCCCCAGGCTTTAGATCAGCTTGGGTGTGAATCCCAGCTTAGTCACTGTCTTTATGTTAGTTAAGCATTCTGAGCCTAAGTGTCCTCGTCTTCAAAGTTGGGACAATCCTGACTTCCTCATAGGGTTGTTTATGAGATACAATGATGTAGATAAAGTCCTAGTCACAGTATAACTAACTGTCCTCTGACTTAGTTTCTCATGATCATGCCTGAGCTTTGGGAACCCGAGGCAATGAGTAAAAATCACAATAGCAGTTTCACAAAAATCTCCATGAGAGAATGAAAACCCAAGTGGACACCAGGTAATAACCTACCTGCTAGAGAAGGGCATATATGTCTAGGATTCTTCTACTCCTTGATATTGAGGACTAAAGCAAGTAAGTAACACCAACAAATTTTAAATTAGAAGAATTACACATAAAAATCAGATTGGTGACTTCTCTTAAAGAATCATATGTGCAGCCAGGTGTGGTGGTGCATACTTGTAATCCCAGAAGCTTGAGAGGCTGAGACAGGAGGATTGTTGAGTTCAAAGCCAGCCTCAGCAAAAGCAAGGCACTAAGCAACTCAGTGAGACATTGTCTCTAAATAAAATACAAAATAGGGCTGGAGATGTGGCTCAGTGGTTAAGTGGTCCTGAGTTCAATCCCCAGTACCAAAAAAAAAAAAAAAAAAAAAATCATGCACAGCCCAGCACAGTGGCACATGCCCATAATTCCAGTGACTCTGGAGGCTGAGGCAGGAGGATCACAAGTTTGAGGCCAGCTTTAGCAACTAAGAGAGGCCCTAAACAACTTAGTGAGACTCTGTCTCAAAATAAAAAATAGAAAGGACTGGGGATGTAGCTCAGTGGTAGAACTCCCCTGGGTTCAATCCCCAGTACCACCACCAAAAAAAAAAAAAAAAAAAAAGCGGGCCTGAGAGTGTAACATATTGGCAGAGAACTCACCTAGCTTGCTTGAGGCCTTGGGTTTGATCCTCAGCATCAAAATAAAAGAAAAAACTTGGGGCTCAAAAAGGAGAAAAAATAATAATAAAAGGTGCCCTTACTAGTGGAAAGATTAAGAGAGGGGCCACTAGTCTTGTCATTTTTCCCTTGGGACTTGTCCTATGGTCAAAATCAGAGCATGAATGTTGGAATTTCAGGTACTTTAAAATGGATAGAAAAAACACTGGGGAAAGGCTGTGGGGTCCTCTTTTGAGTTTTGGAATTTCATGTCCTTCTAAGGCAGGCTCACTTTTAATATTAATAGACATAGTTTTTAATACAAGCTCTGTTTTTTCTAAACAGAAAGGCAAAATGAAATGTAATGATCATTTACGATATTGCTCTGCTCTGTTAAAACTAGTTAATGTTCCTCATCAGTGCCAATGTACAAGGCCACTGGATTTTATACAGGTGAAGAAACTCTTTACTGATGACCTGTAATTCTCAAGGATTGTTCCATGATCTAGAACAAAGCTGATTCATAATTCTGCTAGGTGGGGCAAAGGTGTTACATTTTCAGTCTCTCTTGCCAATTCCTGCCTGCATTTAACTAAACTATGTGGGAATCTTTGGAGAATCTTAGAATTGTCAAGCTGATGTGTCATTTAATCCTCTCCTAATCCAACCTCCTCATTTTCTAAAGGCCCAACAGAGGAAAAAGGGTTTACACAAGACAGAGAAGACCAGAACTCTGGTTTCCTAATTCCAAGTCCATTTGGATATGTAAATTTTTCTATCTCTTTTTTCCTTTTAAACTATCCCAACCTGTTATTGCCTTATAACTTTATTTTTCTTCTTCTTTACAGTCTCCAGGCTTCTTCTACCAAGTCATCTAAGCTTTTAGATTTCTCACAATCCTCCCACTTTATCTTTACAGCATTTTCATGGGGCTTCCAGATTTTATTTTGAGAAATCCCAAAGAGGGATATGATCCTGAGGCTTCCCCACAAAACCCTGCTTGGGGCTTCAGGAAGGGATAGCAATCTGTAAGCCACAATATCTCTGTCTAATCCACCCTGAAGCTTCCCAGGAAGCAAATGGAACCTAACAAGATTTTATCTGTTCTTTTTAGAAACAGGTCTGTTGAGATTTCATTTATTCTGCTCATTTCTTCTTTTTGATTCTATGTCAGTAAGGGCCTTTTTACCACTTGCCGGACAGCAGATCTCCCCGCGCCCCTCTCTTCTCTCTCATTGTGGCACATTTAGCTACTGCAACATTAGATGAAAACTTTTTTTTTTTCTTCCGGCTGGGGGTGTAGCTCAGTGGTAGGGTACTTCCCTAGCATATGTACATATGTGAGACTTTGGGTTTGATCCCCAACACCTAAAAAAAGAAAGGAAAGAGGGAGAATTTTTTTCTTTTTCCTAAGGTAGAAGTGGAGCACCGCAAAGATACCAAAGGTGATTCTGGCCAGTGCTGCCTCTTCCCCAGTTCAAGCCAATTGTGTGGGAAATAGAAGCATAGATTCTTTTTTTTTTTTTTTTTTTGGTACTGGTGATAGAACTCAGGGGTATTCGACCACTGAACCACATCCTCAGCCCTATTTTGTGTTTTATGCAGAGACAGGGTCTCACTGAGTTGCTTAGGGCCTCACTGTTGCTGAGGCTGGCTTTGAACTCGCAATTCTCCTGTCTCAGCCTCCTAAAGTGCTGGGATTACAGGCGTGCGCCACAGTACCTGGCTAGGCAAAGATTCTTATGAAGAAAGAATGGAGGTGGGGGTGGAAAGACTGATAAAATTTAAGCAAGCTGCAATTTGAAGCTGATATGTCTGAGAAAAGTATAGGCTGATTCACAATTAATATACCTGGATCTATGCAAAGACCATGGAAAAAGAAACAAAGGATGCTTGGAACACACTGGCCAGCTCCTGCCGCTGCTCTTCACACATTCATTTCCACGTAGAGCCCATCAATTTTGTGACCATGTCAGCCATGATGAGATGAGAAAAATAGGAACATATGCTGACTTTTTCATAATACTAAAATTTATTCCATTTGAAGGACTGTCTTATATACTGAGATTATATTCTTCTTTCTTCTATCCTAAGGCATTTCTTTTATGAAATGACAGTGAAATGCATGATAATTGGCATTTTTATGTGCTTCCCTGGTAACTTAAAAAAATCCATCAGCCTATGTTGTTCCCTCATATTTATTTTTATTTTTCAGTTATTGCACTGATTTGGGAACTCCAAATATCTGTTACTATCCTACCTGAAAAATTACAAATCAAATAGTAAATGGTTATCAATCTAACTGGAACAAATTTTAACTAATCCACATATACTCAAGTAGAAAATAAAATCTTACTTTTCATTCTAAACAGCTCTCTGCATAAAATTGTTCCATAAGTATATCAAATTAGTCACAACAACTACAGTTAAGTGATTAATGAAACACTTCATCATAACCTCTGACAATTTGACAGGAGTGAATTTAATAATAGCAATAAATACAGATGGGACTACATGGATTGAGGGGGTCCTGATGCACAACTCTTCCTCTATTAGATGGCATCTCAGCTTTCTCATCTGAAATGAACCAAGAAATTAATTATAATGATGATCTTAGAAATATGAAAAAAATTCAAAACAAAATCCATCCTCTCCTACAGATGCTTTTGTTCTTGTTACCCGCTGCCCACTTCACATATGTGGAGCCAACAGACTCAAGGAGAGCTCCAAAGAGAAGGCGGTCTTTAGGATGAAGAATGTGGCTTCTGACCTGGTTGTGAAGGAGTACTATAGCAGTCAGTAGCTTCCCCAGGGCAGGTCCTCTCAGTCATTTGCTTTGTGTGGCAATGCAGTTGCAAAAGCATTGGCCAAACTTGCATAGAGAGTAGGCGTAAGACCCAAAGGTGTTCTTGGTTCTAGGCAACCTTCCAACCTTCTGTCTTACTGTAAAGTGGAGGCAGCAGATTTTCCTGCACCTTCTATTCCTCCTGAACCCCATTCACCTTTGTGTATTGCCCATCTCTGGAGGAGTTTTGCCTGCAATGGGCTTAATGATGTACCACTGCTGCCCACTGCTTGTGGAAATGGCCCCAGTCCAGAGTACTTACAGAGCTGTTTCCGTGTGAGGGTCTTTCTCTTTTATGCAGAGCTAAAAGCAAGCACAAGAGCAATGGGTTTCCCTGCTTTTCTGAGACCCACAGATAAACATTTTGAATACATCAAGAAGGCTTAGGGACAGATGCTGTGGAAATACAGCCACCTCTGCACTGGCTGAGGTCTCATTTCTTTGGCCATCTAAATGGTTTTTATTGAATTTCAAAAAGATGCAACTCTTAATCAGGATGCTTTCAGGATCCCTAGATCGTCAAGAGATTTCTTTTTTTATATATAGAAAAAATTGCTTTGGATGGGTACAAAGAGTGGGGTGAATTTCTTCTTGGGAAACATTGTTGCTCTGAATAACAGTTACATGTTGCAAGGAGAATGCCCCTTGCTGACTGGTAAGTTCAGCTGAGGACATCCTGGCCTTTCTTAAGAGGCTTTCTGCCATATCAGCCCTCCTTTGGCACTGAATTAATTGGCAGACTCAAATGCATGCATTAACCTATGCTTGCACTTACTCTGAATTATGCTAAGCAATGGGGTTAACCATTTGACAATTCCAACCCCAGCCCACTCCAGCTGGAGCGTGTGACTGTACTCAAGAGGTAAGCATGTAGATCTCTGAATCCAGAACAGATGTTCCTCCTTGCGTTTACTTATTGTACCTCAGACACCATAGCAACAATAAAGGGAAAATTAAAAGGAAGAAAATTCAACTCGAAATCCCCTACCAACCCCTAACACCACAGCTATTCTCATTCAGGCCTTGTCCGTATGTACTTCTATTCTTTGTGAAGCAATATTCATCACACACAGACACACACACACATACGTTTGTTCCTTTGAGCAATTTCATTTTAGATCTCACAGTCAGGGAACCAAACTCAACATTTGCTATAACTCAAGTCATTTTTATAGCCAGTTTTCTGCCATTATTTAGATGACTTTTTGTGTGGGTATGTGGTGCTGGGGATCCAATGCAGCGTCTCATGCATACAGAGCACCCACTCTACTACTGAGTTACACCCCAGCCCTTTAGATGACTTGTTGTCTCAATAGTTCAGAATACTTAGATACCTTCATGATTCTTTGTCGTCTAGCAAGCAGTCCAAAGCACAGTGTCAGAAAGATCACAACACATGCAGCAATAATGGGTTCTATTGGTACCACCACAGCTTTATCTGTTAGAAATGCAAACACAGAGAAGAAAAATGTATGTGCTTCTAATATGTATGTCCCAGTCATTGTATCTTGCATATGTCCCAGTCATTGTATCTTTACATATATTATATTCTTAATGAAATCTTCTCAACAGTGCCAAAAGGTAGATATGTCCCATTTTACAGATGAGGAAGCCAAGGCTTTGAGAGATCAGGCCTAAAGTCACAGAACTAATAAATGACAGAGGCAAGATTTTGAATCCATTCCTTTATAAAAGAATTATTTATTATAATATGAATAACTCCCTCAATGCAAGCAGTCAGACTACTTTGTGCTTTCTTTTTTTAAAATGTTTTTTAGTTGTCAACGGACCTTTATTTTATTTATTTATATGCGGTGCTGAGAATTAAACCCAGTGACTCACACGTGCTGGGGGAAAGCAGGGGAAGAAGGCTTAGAGAGCAAGAAGATAAAGGGTAGAGAGCTTTCTAGAGTAGGAAGGAGAGAGAAGTCTATGGGCCCTCAGAGCTCTAGGGACAATTATATCTGTACTGTGATAGCACCCTAAATAGGTGACAAGACATTATAGAAGATGACTGTATGGTACCTCTAGGTAAATAGTACTCTAAGCCTTTTTAAAAAGCATGTAAGGACAGTGTCTACTAACTTGAACCAAGAAGAGATCAGTAGCAACTATGACAGCTTGGAGGAGCAGTCCATTCCCTTATTATCTGAGCCCTAGGTAAGCACAGAGTTATTTCTCTCATCAGACAGGCATGATGCCTGTGTTTGAAAGCTTTCCAAAAGCCTATGAAAATATTCACAATCTGGAGGTGAGATGGGAGATAAAGTATTATCTCCAAAACACAAAAAGAAAACATCAAAATTAGTAAACGTTTGGGGCTGGGATTGTAGCTCAGCGGTAGAGCGCTTGCCTTGCATGCATGAGGCCCTGGGTTCGATCTTCAGCACCACATACAGAGCAATAAAATAAAGACATTGTGTTCATCAACAACTAAAAAAAAATATTTAAAAAAAAATTAGTAAACGTTTGAACATCTATAAAATGTAACCCTGTGTTAACTATTATCCAACTGTTGTTAAATATTAACGTTTCAACTTCAAGAATGAAATTAGGTGGGGCTGGGATTGTAGCTCAGCGGTAGAGCACTTGCCTTGCATGCGTGAGGCCCTGGGTTCGATCCTCAGCACCACATACAAAGCAATAAAATAAAGACATTGTGTCCATCTACAACTAAAAAAATATTAAAAAAAAAAAAAAGAATGAAATTAGGGGCTGAGGTTGTGGCTCAGTAGTAGAGTGCTTGCCTCACATGTGTGAAGCACTGGATTCGATCCTCAGCACCACATTAAAAAAAAAAACTAAATAAATGAAGATATTGTGTCCATCTACAACTAAAAAAATTAAAAAGAATGAAATTAATAATTTATGTATAACAAAATTCAAAATGTATTCAAATTCTAAAGCTCCTTTCAAAATGTTTACAACAAAGAATATACTTAATCTGGGCTGGGATTGCGGCTCATTGATAGAGCTTGCTTCCCATGTGTGAGACACTGAGTTTGATCCTCAGCACCACATATAAATAAATGAGTAAATAAAGGTCCACTAACAACTAAAACATTTTTTAAAAATATACTTAATGTGCTTTAAGATGTTTGATGTGAGAGGGGAATGAAATGCCTCAAAGTAGAAGTGTTTAGAGTCAAAACAAAGGATTCTTTTTGGGGGGTACCATGGATTGAACCTAGGGGCACTTAACCATTGAGCTACATCCCTAGCCCATTTTATTTTTTATTCTGAGACAGGGTCTCGCTAAATTGCTTAGGACTTCACTAAATTGCTGAGGCTGGCCTTGAACTTCCAATCCTCCTGCCTCAGCCTCCTAAGCCACTGGGATCACAGGCGTGCACCACCATGCCTGGCAACAAAGGTTTTTCAGTGACCTTGTCTAAGTCCCTGAATTCCGATGCCATCCAAGGAAGGGAACAGGCTCCAATCATGGCTTAGATAAAAATTCCAGGAATTAAAAAAAAATGCTATTTTTTGTACCATCGAGTTTGTTGATTGAGGTGTAATCAGCAAATATTTACTGAGTGGCCAATGTGTGTTAGGTGCTGTGCGTAGCCCTGAGAAAGAACAGAGCAGACATAGAAGGCTCCTGCCTTCCTGGTGCTCATAGTCTAATGAGGGAAACAGAACTTAAACAAATGAACACTACAGACTGAGATAAACATTATAAAATAAATAGGGTCATACAAAGGGAGAAAGGCAGGAGGAGGGGAAGAAGCAACTTTAGATAAATCTAATCTCAAAACCTAAATCCTGTGTGCCTCAAGATTATGAAATAGAGTTTATTCCTCCATACCTGAATAACACTCTAATCAATTGCCTTTTAATATTTTCTTCCTATTATTTGCCCAGCTCCTATGCAGGAAAATTTTGGGGAGGGGGTAAATGGATTTTGTATCCTTCACTTCTGCCCTCTCTTAGCTGTTCCTAAAATTTTTTGTTCCTAAAAATTATTCTCATGAAGGTGTGGGCCTTACCAGCCCTCTGGAGAAACTGTGTTCAATGGGCCTTCTTCTAGACAGCTCTGGCTTTGCAAGAGCCAGCTCTGGGACACACTAAAGGGCTTTACCTTACTAAGAACATCTTTCCATGTGGCAGGAAAAAATATCAACACAAAGGGGAAGCAAAGATGGAATGATTAGGAAATCATAATTCAGTCACAGGTTGGCATGTTTTTTACCAGGACGAATAAAATGAAAGCACATGTGATAGCTTCCATTCCTCAAACAAGCTGAAAGCCATCTGAGCCATTGGCTCACTTTGGATTCTAAGTTTCTGTTGGTAGTGACTTTGACAAGCCTAACTGCATCTCTCCTCTTGTCCTGTTTTTATGCTATCATTTGTAATCAGACTTGGTATCTCCACCTCCCTCATTCATTGTGGTAAAATAATCTCAGAACATGGGCTCAAGAAAGGCTTCATGATGCTGAGAATGGTGGCACAGGCCTGCAATCACCACTACTTGGGAGCTTGAGGCAGGAGAGTCCCAAGTTCAAGGCCAATCTGGGCAATTTATGAGACCCTGTCTCAAAAAATAAAAATTAAAGAAAAAAAAGGGATGAGGATGTAGTTCAGCAGTAGAGTGCTTGCCTAGCATGTGCAATCTGGACTCGATCGCCAGCACCACACACACACACACACACACACACACACACACACACACACACAACTCTGCAATGTCATCTCTAGCTTTCCATGGCTTCTAAATGAAGCAATGAAGCTACCCCACTGAGCAATGAAGCTGGGAGAGCCTCTTGGAAAACTTGGCACTGAGCCTCAGCACCAGCAGCAGAGGGCTTATGTTATGAAGGCAGCCAACAGCCAGGGAAGTAACAAAGCAAGAAGAAATAAGAAAAACAAGTTGGTTTGGAAGAGCTCCACCCCAAGCAAGTTTCTGCCCACCCGAAAGGCAATTTGCTGATTGCCACACAAGCTGTGTGGGATTTTTTTTTTTCCTGTGGCAGAGAGCAATTACAATTTCTTTTGAACCAAAAGGAATGCTATAATTCCCTAGCCTCCAAGTGTGGTCTTAAAGCCAGTTAGAATGACATGGCATGAGGTCCAGACTACTGTGTTTATGTGGCCTGAGGGAGGTAGAAAGCCCCAAGTTCAAGGTGATGTCCCTTCTACTGTTTCTATCCTATGGGTACTTAGATTATTTGTGAGTTTGTTTTTTAAAGCAAATCGTCCCTAGGCATACTGCCACTGCTCTGCAGGACAAATTACTGAACGGTCACAATGATGGGCAGTCAACCAACAGCAACTCTTCCCATCAGCCACTCTGTTCATGGCCTGACCACCCCTGCTGGGCAGGAAGAGGAAATAAGAATACATCAGTACTGGGTACATCAGTCCATCATTTCTGGCAGGGGTTCAGTTGGCTTCCTAGGAATTGGCAACAGTAGCAACGAGTAGGTACAGGGAAGCAAGTGACAAAGTGAATAATGTTCTAACAAGATATAGGAGCCTTAGCTTGTTTGGCTGCTTCTTGCATACTGGCCTGAGACCAGAGAATGTGTACTTGAGCATTTTCTACATCTGCTACATCAGGTATCTTGCCTTTATCTTTTGGTCTGAGCAAGAACTATGAGGAGGGAAAAATACTTGGAGCTTCATTTGTTCTCTGTTATTGCATGGGTGATAATCCTGGGTAGATATAGCCAGATGTAGTGGTGAATGCTTGTAATCCCAGCAGCTCAGGAGGCTGAGGGAGGAGGATCACAAGTTCAAAGCCAGCCTCAGAAACTTAGCGAGGCCCTTAGCAACTGAGTGAGACCCTGTCTCTAAATAAAACATTTTAAAAAGGGTTGGGGATGTTGCTCAGTGGTTAAGTGCCCCTGGGTTTAATTCCTGGTAAAAACAACAACAACAATAATAATAAAAATCTGGGTATATGTAGCATAAAGCCAAGAGAGGTTTTTGCCTTCACTTTTTCCCACTCTTTCTGCTGATAAACTTACAGGTTAGGATATAAGAGTGAGGAGTGATTTTAGAGAACCATTTTTTAACAAGATAATCATCATCTTTCTTCCAAATATATTTCTGACTTCTTTTCTTTTGTCATTAGGCTGGGAACTCAAAGATTAGTGTGTCTCACCTTGCTGCCAGGAGAATCTGTGGAAGTTCTCTTCCCTAAAAGTCAATCAGCCACTGTAATCCCAGCAGCTCGGGAGGCTGAGGCAGGAGGACCGCTGAGTTCAAAGCCAACCTCAGCAAAAGTGAGGCACTAAGCAACTCGGTGAGACCTATCTCTAAATAAAATACAAAATAGGGCTGGGGATGTGGCTCAGCGGTTGAGTACTCCTCCCCCCCAAAAAAAAGCCAATCAGAATCACTTTCTACATTTGGATCTAGCAAGGATCTTTGCTCAAAAGGTAGCATCTGAGGCTGAGGTTGTGGCTCAGTGGGAGAGTGCTTGCCGCGCATGTGTGAGGCACTGGGTTCAATTCTCAGCACCACATAAAAATAAATAAAATAAAGATAGTGTGTTCATCTACAACTAAAAGAAAATTAAAAAAAAAAAAAAGGTAGCATCTGCTATGGATGGGCATCCCTTAAAAGGACTGACTAAAATTCTGAATAGAAAATTCCTTGGATGGGATATTTCTCCAAAGAAAACCCGAGATACTAATACAACTGTCACCATTTGTTGTCATCAAAAATATTTACTAAGCCTGTATTATGAGTTTTTCACCCTGCTGGATATTACTGAAAAAGAGAGTTACCTTTAACAATCAAGTGAAAGTCCAGGGTCTCCATTTTCAGAGATGAATTTGCAATACAGCTGTAGGTTCCATTGTCAGATTTCTTGACTTTGGTGATGGACAGTTGAAAAGACTCACTTGTTTGTTGGATTTGGTGACGGTTTTTCTCCAAAGTCAGAATGTTATTGTTTTTGTACCACATCATTTGAGCCTGGGGGTTGGATTTCACATTGCAAACCAACCTCACATTGCTGTCTTCCTCAACTGTTTGTAAGTCATTTCCACTTAGGAGAGGAGGAACTGCAAGATTCAAGCATTTAAGTTTAATTGGAACACAAGCAGTAGTTTATCTGTGTTCAAGGTCTTCCTTCAATCTTTCTCATGCAGTCATTTACTCATTTGTCAAAAATTTATTGAGTACCTACTTTGTGCTCAGCATGGGCTAGGAAATAAGGATACAATGGTAAATAACACACCACTTAGGGGGCTGGGGCTGTAGCTCAGTGGTAAAGTGTTTGCCTAGCATGTGTGAGGCACTGGGTTCGATCCTCAGCACCACATAAAAATAAACAAAATAAAGTCATGCTGTCCAACTACAAAAAATTATTAAATAATAATTAAAAATAACACACTTAGGTTCTAAATCTCATAGAACATTTAGTGTGGAGAGGACTAACGATGAACCATAGTGTATGTGATAATTTGTAACTAGACAATTTGTAACAACTCAAGAGAATAAACCTTGGGTCTGTGCTCTCTGAGGTTAAATATAATAAACTAAGCTGTGCTAGTGTTAGATAAAACAGTGTAATACTAAGAAGGCAGGCATTAGTGTTCTTTAGCCCTAATGCCATCCACACCACTTACTTGTGACTTTGAGATAGTTATTCAACTATTAAGGTCTCAGTTTCCTCATCTAAAAATCTGGGATGATAATACCTACCTCATGAGTTTCTGTGAAGGTTAAATGAAATAATCCCTGTAAAGAATCTCCTGTAAATCGGATGCGGTGGCGCAAGCCTGTAATCCCAGCACTTTGGGAGGCTGAGACAGGAGAATCACGAGTTCAAAGCCAGCCTCAGCAACCGTGAGGCACTAAGCAACTCAGTGAGACCCTGTCTCTAAATAAAACACAAAACAGGGCTGGGGATGTGGCTCAGTGGTAGAGCACTTGCCTGGCATGTGCCAGGCACTGGGTTCGATCCTCAGCACCACATAAAAACAAATAAATAAAATAAAGGTGTTGTGTCCATATACAACTAAAAAATATTTTTTAAAAAAGAATCTCTTGTAGTGCTAGCTACTATTATTATTGTAGTGTTGGTAGTTCCAAGGCTAACCATGCCCTCTTACTTTTGCATTTTATCTAGCTACATTTTTCCTGGCCAAATATACCTATATATGTATATTTGTACCAAGGATTGAACCCAGGGGCACTTAAAAATTGAGCCACATCCTCAGCCTGTTTTATATTTTATTTTGAGACAGAGATTCATTAAGTTGCTTAGGGCCTCACTAAATTGCTGAGGCTGGCTTTGAACTTGCAATCCTCTTGCTTCACCCTCCCAAGCCACAGGGATTACAGGCATGCACCACTGTGTGGGCCACTGTGCCCAGCTATGGCCACATATTTTCCAATGCATTATTGCATTTCTTCAATGATCCTCTAGAAATAATGCCCTCCTGCCAGAAGGTGTTCTGTTCCTAGCAACTCTGGCATCGATGGAAGGTTAGTGAGTCCTTCTCATCCCTCTGTGTAGGCTACTCCTTACGCCTTCCATAAGAACAGTTGTAGACCCATAGACAGTCAAATACAGTTACTGTATCTTTAACAAATAATTCCAATCCTCACACTCCACCAAAGTTTTTCAACATCCAGGGGGAGAAACAGCTCAGCTGACTTTCCCCTCTCCTCTGTGTCCCTTGCATTTTCTGGCACAGGTGCAGAAGATTAATAAAATGATTGAAGAGTGGGCAGTAGGAAGGAGGTAGACAGGGAGGAGAAAAAAGGAGCTTGTATAATCTGCACACTGAATAATTAGACCCTGAGTAAGCTGCACTATTAATAACTTTCTCAGAAGAATGACATTTTGTTGCTCTTTGGAATGAGCCTGAGTTCTGGATCCATATCCAACAGGGATGTTATATGGTATTCAGATATGTAGGAAGCTGCTGAGCCTAACTACCAAATAGAACAGTTTCATTTGTGGACAAATCCCATTAGTTATTTCTTTTAACTTAGCAATTTAAACCTAATGTTTAAGCATGTCAGCTATGCAGGAATGCTCCCTTTTGAAAAAACTCAGTGCATTTCAAATAAATCTAAGATCCTCTTTGACTCTGGTCTGGTCACTTTCTGATTCCCCAGACATATATACTGCTGTGAATTCGGGATAAATCCTTCCAGATCTCTTTAAAAAAAAGTAGTTTTCTATACATATAGTGTACCCACAGGAGAAAAAAATGTTGTATTTTTAGAAGCATGGGGAACATTTACATAAAAGACTTAATTCCCTTAATAACTTGCATGATTTTGAGATCTATCCACAATGAATCACAAAAATCCTAGCTTACTGCTTTTAGAGTGTTGTAGTATAAAATATTACTCTTCATTTTAGTTTGATGGGCATTAGATGGTTTCGTTTAAAATGGTAAACAATACTACAATAAGTATCTTTACACATGCCTTTGTATGCGTATGTACATGCTTTTCTCCATGGTTAACATCTAAAAGGAGAAATGTATCACAGGGTAGGCATATTTTAAATTTTGATAGATATTGCAAAAGAGAGACTCTCAATTTATACTTTGCACAATAGCAAATGAAAGAAGCTGTTTTTCTGTACCCTTCTCCAAATAGCATATTATCCAGGCTCCATTCAATTATTTTTAAAATTTCATTTCTATTTTTTATTTTTGGTACTGTAGATTGAACCCAAGGCCTCACACATGCTAAGCAATTGCTCTACCACTGAGCTACATCCCAGCCCCCACTTAGTTCTTGCTCTGCTATTTACAACGCTAATAATACTTTCTTTACATAGTACATAATATTCTTGTCACGTTTATAAACTCATTTTGGTTTATTGGTTGATGAGTTTTTGTCAGTTATTGTCACTATGAATCATTGACCAATTGGTTACATATATGTGTATATGTGTGTGTAGCAACAATGATATTTAAAGGTTGTTATAAGCTGGGCACTGTGGCACATGCCTGTAATCCCAGCACTTCGGGAAGCTGACACAGGAGAATTGCAAGTTCAAAGCCAGCCTCAGCAACAGTGAGGCGCTAAGCAACTCAATGAGACCCTGTCTCTAAATAAAACACAAAAATAGGCCTGGGGATGTGGCTCAGTGGTCGAGTGCCCCTGAGTTCAATCCTCAGTACCAAAAAAAAAAAAAAAAAAGGTTGTTATAAAGATGATTTTATTTGAGGCTGGAAAACCAAAAACAATTTCTTTAAGCCACCAAATCATATTATTGGTGTTGCTGCCGCTTCTCCCTTAAGAAGGTAAGGGGAAAAGCACTAGATTAGGAGCTTGGGGATTCATATTCTGTTCTCAGTGCCAACTGTGATTTGGGCCCCCAATCTGGGCTTCAGTTTTCTCATCTGTCATTTAATAAGGCTGAATTACAAAACCACCAGTATCCTCTGATAGCCTTGGCTTCTTTATCAAAGTAGCCAAGAGATAGCTTGCTAAAAATTACATTTTATTAGCATGAGTGAGGCCATTGAGTTTGATCCCCCACACCACCACCAAAAAGAAAAAAGATCACATCTTATCAATTCTTTAAAAATAAAAAACAAAGCTTGGGAACCTGCAAATGATTCACTCAGGAAACTCAAACTGCAGGATGTCAGGATTTTCCAGAGCTGAGTTACTCAGTATTTTCTTCACTCATGTATTTTGGGAGCAAAAACAATAGTTTTTCACAGAAAAGTTGCTTGAGCTAATTGGATCAAGTAAGCTTAACTTTTATTACTACGTTGCAAGTTGAGAGCTCCTTCTACCAAACCTTACCACACCCCACCTCACACCATTGTCCTTCTCTACAAGGTCCTTTATCATCCCAACTACACTTCCCTCATGTAGAACCAGCTTTCCACCCATATAATCCATAAATCACCTATACTGTATCAGTGGATGGTTCCCTAAACTTTGTATATAGTTCCAACAATGGAATATCTGAAACTCAACCATTGAAGAGCTTCACATTTTCTGGTTTTGTTTTGCAGTGCTGGGAGATGGAAGCCAGTGCTTTGCACATGTTAGGCAAACGCTACCACTGAGCTGCATCCCCAACCTAGCACCTTTTTGGATTTTAAAGTGATATTAAATGATCCCTACTAAAGGTATTTCTAAACACAACACAAAAGCTAAAAACCAACAAAGAAGTTTTGGTAATGTTAAACATAAATGTGAAAATGTTCAATATGACAAAAAAATCTATAAAAATTTCAAAAATATATAGGATCCAGGCCTGGTATTGCATGCCTGTAATCCCAGTGCCTCAGGAGGCTGAGACAGGAGGATACCAAGTTTGAGGCCTGCCTCAGCAACTTAGTAAGATTCTGTCTAAAATAAAAAATAACAAAAGGACTGGGGATATATATCAGTGGTAGAGCACCTTGGGTTCAATACCCAGTATTAAATAAGTAAATAGGAGCAATACTTACCCCAATTGGCAATGGCCAATTCTCCTTAATTTATAAGATGTTATAAAAATTAATGAGAAAAAAATTAATGATGGGACTTTCATTGTAGCTCAGTGGGAGAGCACTTGCCTAGCATGTGTGAGGCACTGGGTTTGATCCTCAGCACCACAAAAAAATAAAATAAATAAATAAAATAAAGATATTGTGTTTATCTACAAGTAAAATTTTTAGAAATGAATGAGAAAGAGTGCAAATATTTCAATAGAAAAATGGGTAAAGGAGCCGGGCGCGGTGGCACAAGCCTGTAATCCCAGCACTTAGGGAGGCTGAGACAGGAGAATCACGAGTTCAAAGCCAGCCTCAGCAACGGTGAGGCGCTAAGCAACTCAGTGAGACCCTGTCTCTACATAAAACACAAAATAGGCCTGGGGATGTGGCTCAGTGGTCGAGTGCCCCTGAGTTCAATCTCCAGTACCAAAAGAAAAGAAAAAGAGGGGCTGGGGTTGTAGCTCAGTGGTAGATCGCTCGCCTCGCATGCGTGAGACACTGGGTTAGATTCTCAGCACCACATAAAAATAAATAAATAAATAAAAGGTCCATCAACAACTAAAAAAAATTAAAAAAAAGAAAAGAAAAAGAAAAATGGATAAAGGACATGAGCAGGCATTTCACAGAAAAGAAATATGAATAGCCAATACATTTATGAAAAGGAGAATACTCTCATTTTTAACTAAAAAAAAAGAAAAAGAAAAAGAAAATTTCAAAGGAGACCAGCAGATACTCAGTGCTGGTGAAGGTGTGGGGAAGTAGGCACTCTTGTGCTTTGTTGTGGGGGCATAAATTGGACCATTTGGCAAAATCAGGACCTAGATTTTAACTACCATTTAATGTAGTGCAGACATTCAGATTGGTTGTTCCTTTTCCCTTCACTCACAAGTAACATTCAGCACCACTGAGACGGACACCGTCTGATCCCTCTGCAACTTGCAGGTGAAGTTGACCCCATGGTCATTTTCACTGATGGAGGAGACACAGACAGAACTGGAGTTGATATTGTTTCCAGGTTTCAAGTCTACTCGCCCATCTTCTCGGTACCAGAGAAGTTCTTCGTCTCTTGTGTGGTTTTGAACAGCACACTCCAGAGATGCTTGGATGCCGCGTTGAGTATCCAGAATATAGTTCTCTGTTTTACCATTCACAGTTAAAACAGAACTACCTGGGAGTATAGGAAGATACATATAAGGTATGCAGAGTGAACAACCTAGAATATTCATCAATAGGAGATTGGTTAAATAAGTTACATCAGTGCAACAAAATGCATTCTCAATAATTAAAAATAGTCCTATTGATCTGTGTGACTTTACAAGGAAATAGATTCATAATTTATTATTCATTAAAAAAAGTGAATAATGAAAATGATTAAAAATGGTGGTCACCAAATTTTGCTGCACATTGAAATCACACACCTTTGTGTGGGGGGGGCGAGGGTACTTGGAATCCAGGACCTCACACATGCTAAGCAAGCACCCTACCACTGAGCTACATCCCCAGCCCCTTTTAAAGGTTTTTTTTACTTAGAGACAGGGTCTTGTTAAGTTGCCCAAACTGGCCTTGAACTTGTGATCCTCTTGCCTCAGCATCCCAAGTCACTGGGATTACAGGCATGCATCACCTGGAGATCTTTTGTAAAGTCCTGATGCCAGGCTGTCATCACTCAACAGCCAACTGGCTGGGCAATGGACTTTTCATTTTATTTTTTATTTAATTTTTCACTTTTAAAAAATAAATATTTTTTCCAGATTTTTAATTTGTGCATTATAATTATACCTAATAATGAGATTCATTGTCATATATTTATACATTCATACAATATAACAATATTAATTTGGTCAATTTCATTCCCTAGGCATTGGGAAACTGGGCTTTTTTTTTTTTTAATTTTTTTTTAGTTGTAGATGGACACGTTACCTTTATTTTATTTATTTATTTTTATGTGGTGCTGAAGATTGAACCCAGTGCCTCACATGTGCTAGGCAAGTGCTCTACCACTAAGCCACAACCCCAGCCGGGTCATTGGGCTTTTTAAAAAGCCCGCCCCGCCCCCCTCATTAGAACTCCCCTTAGTTCTAATGTGCAGTGACATTTGAGAACCACTGGGTTAGAAACCAGAATGTACAGAATAATCCTATATACACATATATATATATATAAATAAATATACACATATTGTGTGTATGTGTATGTATGTATATATACATGTATGTATGTATATAATCTACATGTTTATGGGGAAAAAGCTTGGGAAGAAGTCTTACATATATTGACTAGGATTTTTATAAGTAGAGAAAAAATTGGAGAAATACTTACCAGATTTAGTTTGTTTAATTCAGGGATTAGAAGTAGGAAAGTAAGGGAGTGGAAATAGGGAAATAAAAAGGAAAAAGCACTATAACAAAGTGGAAAATTATTTAAGGCATAACATTAGGTGAAAAGGCAGAATATGCATTAAATCTCTGATAATTACCACAAGTGTACCAAAATTAAATATGCATAGTGGCAGAAAATGACTTGAAACTGTTTTTCTGATCAGACAATGGGATTATAGACAAATTTGGTCTTGCATTTCTGATGTCTTGACACTGTTTTGGCAGTGTAGTAAAAAAAAAAAAGTGTTTAAATAGCAATGATTTGTGAGATAGACAAGTTTTTCTGAGGTGGGTGACCAGGATATACAGCAGTTCCCTCACCTCCCTAGCTCTAATTTTTAGAAATCCCTTCATTACATAGCAATATATGTGAATATCAGTTTTTATTTTCCTGGTTCAGAAGCAAATAAAAAAATTAGAACTTTAGCTGCCATAATCCTGTCCCCTCATAATATATGTTAATATATTTTGTAAATATTAACTTGTCCTTTTTATTTTGGATTAAATCCAGGGTCTCAAGCATGCAGCACAAGCATTCTAACACTGAGCTAAAGCCTCCACCTCAATTTGTCTTTTAAAAAGCATAAAACTTTGGTAAAAATAATGGGATTGTGACCTATTATTTTCTAAAAAATTTTAAGACTGTATATCAAAATGTTGAATGGTTATCTCTGGGTAATGGGATTTCAGGGAAATTTTACTTTTTTGGCAATGCAAGGGACTGAATTTATGACATTGAACATGCTAGGCAAGCACTCTCCCACTGAGCTACATTTAAATCCCTTCTTTATTTTTTTATAGAGTGCCTAATTTATTTTTAGTTAATTTTTTGGTGTTTGAAGTTGAAATTGGCCATACACATACTAAGTATAAACTCTACCACCAAGTCCCTTGCCTAATTTCTATTACCATGATTATGTATTGCTTTTAAAATTCAGAGATGGGAAAAGCTACTTCCAGATGGGGAGTGGGGGAAAATTGCAGAAAAGACTCTCCTGTAAGTAGTATATTCAAATGAGAGGATTATTTTGGATAAGATTAGTATTGAAATGCATTAAAATGTAGGAATAGTTCAGCAGCGACTCTGGAGAGAATAATGTACTTCGCCCAATCTTGTACTATCAAAACCACAAAAACAATATTTTTCCACTTAATTTTTTATTATGTTCACATTTATACTGAGACATACCAACTGTGTACATTCCAAATTGGAATTCAAGGATGTACCCAATGCCTCTCCATCATATTTTTAATCTGAAATTTTTATTTACCTAAAAAGAAGCCAAAGAGAATATTAACTTACTTGTCATCTCTCGTGGCAAAAATAAAATTGTTGGGAGGAGTACTATGTACGCTTGCATTAGACTGCTGCTCTTCTGTGCCATCCTTAATGAATTCAAGTCTGATCTGCAGTGGGAAAAAAATGCAGCTGGTTCTGTACTTTGGTCTACAATGAGTTTATGAACCTTCTTCCTGTCTATGAGGCATTTAAAATAGAGTCCCAGATGAGTCATCCCAGCTATAACGGTACTACTTCTAGTTTTTAATTAAACAACTCTGTTCTCATTAAGTTCAAAGTACTTTTAGTATTGAGGAAAAAAATCAGGCATCAAAAAGAAAACTATAAGGAATTTGGCTATAAGATACGGGGCAGCCCTGGGGGAAAATAAAACCAGCTTTCCCTAGAGAAATTGACAGAATGCCCTTTTAACAGAAAGAGAAATGAAATTTCCTTCATTCCTGGATGGTCCTTACTAAACAAAATAACTTGTTTTGAAAGACTTTCTTGGGTCATCTTTGGTCATTTTGTTCTCTGGTCATAGAGAAGTTGATTTTTTGTTTGTTTTTTGCTACTGAGGATTGAACCCAAGGGCACTTAACCACTGAGCCACATCCCCAGCCCTTTATATTTTGTTTCTTTGTTTATTTTATTATCTATTTATTTATTTATTTAGTACTGGGGATTGAATTCAGGGGTGCTTAACCCCTGAATCATATCCCCAGTCTTTTTTTTATTTTATTTTAAAATTTTGAGACAAGATCTCTTTAAGTTGCTCAGCGCCTCACTAAATTGCTGAGGCTGGCTTTGAACTTGAGATCTTCCTGCCTCAGGCTCCCAAGCTGTTGGGATTACAGGCATGCACCACTGAGCCTAGCTTTACAGAGAGTTGTTGAGACCATTCCAAATCCCATGAAATCAAATGTGTGTGGTTAGGACTCAATTGAAAAATGGCCTCTAGTTTTAAATGATATTAATGTCTTTGAAGCTCCCCTCTAAACACTTTTCCCTCTTAACCCAGAATGGACTAAGATTGGTAAATAATCAAAGCCCCCTTTTTCCCCTTCTTCTCTGCATTTGCTCCTGCATCCTTCTCCCTAGAATGTTCTCTTCTTCATCTGGGAAAAATATGTATCCATTGCTTCAATAGTACTACTACACTAGGGATGTAGTTCAGGGGTAAAGCACTTGCCTAGCATATGCAAGACCCTGGGTTCAACCTCCAGCACTACAAAAAGAAAGAAAGAAAGGGAGGAAGGAAGAGTACTACTATAAGCATAGTGGAAACATATATGGAAGGCCCTTCATACAATGGGCACTGTGCCAAACACTTCACATACATTCCTTCAATCACTATCAAGTCCACTGTCGCCACCATCCTGAGGGAGTTTCTAAAGGTTTAAAGAAATGATGCAATTTTTTCAAGATTCCCCAAAATAATAAATGTCAGAGTCAAGATTCAAACCCAGATCTCCCAAAACCACACTCTTTTTTTTTTTTTTTTTAATTTTTTTTCAGAATATCTTTATTTTATTTTTATGTGGTGCTGAGGATCGAACCCAGTGCCTCCCGCGTGCTAGGCGAGCACGCTACCACTGCGCCATAACCTCAGCCCCCCAAAACCACACTCTTAACCACTCTCATGCCTAGATTAATATTCTCTTCCTTTAAAAGCTGCTGTTAAGCCGGGCACGTGGCGCAAGCCTATAATCCCAGCACTTAGGGAGGCTGAGACAGGAGAATCGCGAGTTCAAAGCCAGCCTCAACAATGGTGAGGTGCTAAGCAACTCAGTGAGACCCTGTCTCTACATAAAACACAAAATAGGGCTGGGGATGTGGCTCGGTGGTCGAGTGCCCCTGAGTTCAATCTCCAGTACCAAAAAAAAGCTGCTGTTAATCCTTTTCAATCCCTGGCTATTCCAAAACTTAAGCAATTTAGAGTTTTCCCCCCTTAACCTGAGTATTAGCTGTCAAAAACTGGAAAGTACCTAGGACTACTTTGAGTATCATAGATCCTCCCCTGTCCCAGGCCTGTCTTGACAGGAGCAACTTTTATTCCTGCCAGGCTCACCCTTTCTGGCTGGCAGGCCTGTATCAATCTTTTACTAATCAGATGTGATTAGAACTAACATTGATTCTTTTGTAATTTCAAATTTCTGCCAAATGTATTTCTACCATACAGTTACAATAGTGATGATTTCAGAATTTGGTTATTAATAGAACTTTCTCACTCCCCACTACAAGTACTCAATAAAACCTGGAAGTATGGGCTTCTTGGCAGATCTTCCCCCACTCTGTGAAAGTGGGGAGAATTGATACATTATCTTTCCTTGTACTCCACTAAGACACTAATTTTTCAAAATGAATCCCCCTCACTTGTCTATCTGTTCTTCAAGACAGGTTTACCACTTACCTGCTGAGCATTGACAAGTTGATTTCCTTGCCTGACTGGTCCTCTACCCTGGAACCCTGAAATCTTTCCCTGTTACTATCCTTTATAATCCTTGAATTTGAACATTTTATGACAGAAGGATCAAATAAATTAGATAAATTGGGTTCAAAGTCTGTCTCTCTTTTATGGATTCATAGAGAAGACAGTAATTGAAAAAGACATCTTCTTAAGATCTAAGTTCTGTGTACCTATAAGATCTAAGTTCTGTGTACCTAGGTTTCTGGGTGGGGCAGGATATTGCTAACAGGGGTGTATTGTTTCAAGGAAGCCTGAACTTGTGCAAAAGTTTGTAGCACATCTTGCCGAACTCATACTCAAATGGAATGCCTATGCTTTGACAATCTGATAGCCTGGGGGTTGTGATGGGACAAGTCCAAGTGGAGGTTTGACTTTTGCAACAGACGAAACGCTGGAAAATTCCACGCAACTTAAATAATGTTGGAAAAGTATTACTTACCATGGGTACCCAAGCACAGTGTGTAAGCTGTGCCAAGCCAGAGATAGTTTTAGCTCCTCAAGGCTCTTACCTGATTGGGGAATCCTTGCATTATACTGTTAAGAATCAGCAATTGGGGCTAACTTATTTTGCTGATAAAAATACATATGTTTATGGTATTATTACCAGTACGAATATTATCAGCCAAGTTCTATTGTTTCCATTTATACAAAAATAGAAGAATATTTATGTTTATTCACACATTTTAATACATTGGTTAAGCACACCAGACATCTGATTCTTACTAGCTGTTAAGGCTTCAAATAGTTATTTAACTTCTCTATGAGATTCAGCTTCATTAATACAATGGGGATAATAATAGTTCCCTCCCTACAGAGTCACTGTGGGGAGTCAATGAAATGGAACGTGTAAAACTGCTCCACAATAAACTCTTATTAAGCAGTAATTATTTATTAGTGTTAATAATATTATTATGATAGGCTGGGCAGGGCATAATTAATAAGCACTGCCTTGCTATGACATTGCTCAAGCAAGGATCATCACTAAGAGCAAGTCTTGTTGGCTGGGGCCAAGCTCCCTTTAATGGGAGGTATTGAGTTTGCTTCTCTATGGATCCAAGAGCAGTGTGTTTTATTGTCATTTAAAAATGAATTTGGAGCCGGGTGCGGTGGCTCAAGCCTGTAATCCCAGCATTTAGGGAGGCTGAGACAAGAGAATCGTGAGTTCAAAGCCAGCCTCAGCAAAGGCGAGGCGCTAAGCAATTCAGTGAGACCCTGTCTCTACATAAAACACAAAATAGGGCTGGGGATGTGGCTCAGTGGTCGAGTGCCCCTGAGTTCAATCCCTGGTACCAAAAAAAGGAAGAAAGAAGATAGAGAAGAGAAGAAAATTAATAAAAGATATGTTCATGAACAAGTTAGTGTTGTCAGTAACTATCAATATGGAACCTTTGATATGTTCTGTTGAACACACCTTACAATCAACTCATGATGGAGAAGGGAGCTTGGGTATTTATACAACTTCTCTCCAGCCTTGGGATGTTAACTCCCCAGCACTTTCAGCTTGCCCTCTGAGGGACAGTGTACTCTCTCAAGCCAGAGCCAAGAATGTCCAGAAAAAGACATAGGAAGTTACTTACTATATGAGAATTGTTTGCAGGTAACCGCTATGTAGGCCAAGGGGAGTGGATAGGGCATCAACAACAACTTCCACAACTAGATATTAGATGATATAATGGTTAAGTGTTCGTGGGTGTAATAATGGCATTGAAATTATTTAGGAGAATGTCCTAATTCTCAGGAGATGCTTGCTGAAATATTTAGGGGTTAAGGATCATGATGAGTACAACTGACTTTGAAATGATCTAGCAAAAATGGGAGTGGGGATCTAGCTCAGTGGTAGAGCTTGTGCATGCACAAGGCCCTGGGTTATATCTCTAGCATCCAAAAACAAACAAACAAACAAATACACATACATACACAAAATAAATATAACAAATGTTAACTAACATCTACTGAATCCAGATAGGAGTATATAGATCTTTGTGGTAGTATTCTTTCAAGTATTCTGAATATTTGACATTTTTTATAATTAAAATGTTGGGGAGAGGCTGGGGTGTGGCTCAGTGGTAGAGTGCTTGCCTAAGCATGCGTGAGGCACTGGCTTCAATTCTCAGCACCACATATAAATTAATAAAATAAAGGTCCATTGACAACTAAAAAAAATTTTTTTTTTTTGGTACCAGGGATTGAACTCAGAAGTGCTCAACCACTGAGCCACATCCCCAGCCCTATTTTGTGTTTTATGTAGAGACAGAGTCTCACTGAGGTGCTTAGCGCCTGGCCTTTTGCTAAGGCTGGCTTTGAACTGGCGATTCTCCTGTCTCAGCCTCCCAAAGTGCTGGGATTACAAGCGTGAGCTACCACGCCCGGCTTACAACTAAAAATTTTTTAAAAATGTGCTGGGGAAATGTATTTAGCAGATACTTATTGAGTATCTCCTATGTGCCAAGTATTCTAAGTACTGGGGATACCTGTCTCATTAAAATCAACATGGTGGCTTTGTTTTATATTAGGAAAAGATGGTTTCTTAAGTCACTCTATTGCCATCTGTGAAAAATTATAAAAACTCTACAAAGCTAGATGAATGGTATTCACTGATCTCCATTACATTAAGTACTTTGAGAAATAGATGAGGAAAACAGAACTCCAGAACTTCAAGGGTCTTATATTCTAGAGTGGAAAGTTACTAAGATGATCCTGAGACTTATAGAGTACCTTCAGGTGCTGACAAAGGATTTCCAATAAGAAAAACGGTAGCATGGCGCCCCTTTTGGAGAGTCAAAGAAATGATATGATTGTCCGAGGTCATATACATTCCTGGAAACATTCCTCTTTCCTAAGCTGACAGAAGGGAGAAGAGATTTTTTTCATAATTAAGTAAGCCTAGTAGTTAACCATCAAGCCCAGATAATTTGGCTGGTTTAAATATTAACAAAGTTTAGGGCTGGGGTAAAACTCAATGGCAGAGTGCTTACCTAGTATTCTCACAAAGCCCTGGTTTCAATCCTTAGCACCACAAAAATAAACAAAACAGAGTTCAATGCTCCACAGCTTCAATAAGTCACTCAGGCCCTGGAAGGTAGGAAAAGAAAGGCAGTATTAAATCTGAAAATTCCAGAAATAGAGACCCATCTACTCCATATTCTACAGACCCGGGCATTGCTGGAAAGGTAACAGAAAAAGGAGACTAGGAACTGGCAGCCATGATCTTCTGACTAAGATAAGCATAAGAATTACAGGGGGCTGAGGGTATATGCCTCAGTGCTCTTAGCATTTGCAAGGCCCTTGATTCAGGCCTCAGCTCCAAAAATAGAATCACCTGAGGAAGTCTCTAGACACCTTCCTTCATTAATTTTGATGAGCCCTGGGAATCTCACCTTTAAACAAGCCTCTTGGCTATGGGACTAGGTATTGACTGGTGTGATAAAAGTGAAAACTCTTCAGGAAAGGGGATGTATCTAGCACAGTGCCTAATACACGGTAGGTACTCAAGAGGCATGAGGGAGGAAAGGAGCGGGACGTCAGGCAGGATGTCCACTCAGATAAAGTAGAGGTGCAAGTTGGGTGCCCTTCCTCAGGAAGGGGATGTAACCCCAGGCCTGCCCTGTGGAAGACTGGTTCCATGGGTGCACATGCCTCAGTCTTCTCTATTGTATGGGAGTGAAAAGTAGGAGAGAAACAACCAAAATGTAGGAGAGGCCTGACAGTTGGTGTGGCCAAGTACTGGGCAAGGCATCCATGGCTCTTCCAGTCCTGGTCTTCACATCACTGTGACTAACTTTGATGTAACAAAGACAACAATTCAGCGAATGGTGAGAGGGTTGCATTCCAGCAGGGTTGTCTGGTCAGGTCTCTGGGAATGCCATTGAAGGTTTTTTTTTTTTTTATATCTTTATTTTATTTATTTATTTTTACGTGGTGCTGAGGATCGAACCCAGTGCCTCACGCATGCGAGGCAAGCGCTCTACCGCTGAGCCACAATCCCAGCCCGCCATTGGAGGTTTTAGAGTGACAGAAAAGCTAGAAATTTGAAGGTCTCAGCTTAGGGATGATAGAGTGGTTCTTGGACCAATGCAAGGGCTCTGGTGTGTTGCCTTTTTTGACCCAGAATCCAACATAATGTCCACTAAACTTCTTAAAGGTAGTCATAAGAGTTCAGCTACAGTGACCAATGATCCTCTACCTCCCCACTGCCCGCCTTTAACCACCACATATCAGGATTCTTTCTTTGGCGGGGGGAGGGAGTACCAGGGATTAAACCCAGAGATTCTTAACCACTGAGCCACATTCCTAGCCCTTTTTTAAAAAAAAAAAAATTTATTATTATTTTTTTTACAAATTATTCAACGGTTTGTCATAAGACTGCATGACAATAACACAAAGGCTGGTTCTTTTTCATTGAACATTATACTCAAGTCTGGACTAGATCTTACAATCTGAACACAGGTATGTAATCTTTTCCATGCTGTTTATGTTTACAATGCACAGAAGTCCTGTAACCAAACTGTATAGTAAAGCACACAAAACTGGACTGTACCATAACACAGTATGCAAAAGCATTGAATTTTATGATTTCCTTTATGTAAATATTGGTTTAGAAACTGTTTTAGAGCTTTTTGGTTTTTTTGTTGTTGCTGTTTTTGGTTTTGTTTTTTGGTGCTTGCTAAGATGTGTTAATTTTGGTTTTGAGACAGAGTCTTGCTAAGTTGCTTAGGGCCTTGCTAAGTTGCTGAGGTTGGCTTTGAACTTGAGATCCTCCTGCTTCAGCCTCTCAAGCCACTGGGATTACAGGCATGTGCCATTGTAACTAGCTCGGGATTCTTTCATCACCAAAAATCTTAGACCTTAATCAAAAGACCTGAAGTGTTGCTGGGGGTATTACTCAGTGATAGAGTATCTGCTAGCATGTGCAAGGCCTTGGGTTGGATTCCCTGAACATACATGCAAAACATGAATTGCCATCTGTCTAGGGTTGCAAGATTTAGCAAGGAAAAACACAAGACACCCTATTAACTAATAAATATGTTTTTTAGAACAAATATGTCCTGTACAACTACTAATACACTGATTCATGACAAAGCCAATATTTGGCATATTGTTACACTTTAAAAATGATTGTTTTTCTTAAATTCAAATTTAACTTAGCATTCTGTCTTGTATCTGTCAATTCAACATCAGCCTAACCCTTGGTTTTTTTTAAACAGGTGAGATGAAGTGTAAGGAGGTAAAGGGATTTGTCCAAGGGACATAGCTCTTTAGTGGTAGAGCAAGGATCAAAATCCATGCAAAATTATTGACTGCTCCCCTGCATTTTTTTCCAAATGTCTTATTTCAGAGTTTATTAATTTAGTTTCGTATAACATCAAGGAAATTGGTGAAACTTTAAGCAAAAATGTGTGTGTGTACACACATACGTGTATTTTTCTGGGTGATGGTCTCCCATCTTATTTTTTTTTTAATCATTCAATAGCATATTATTTAGTCTCCAGGTGATGGAGTAGCTTCTATTTTTTATTTTATCATTGATTTCTAATTTCATTCCATTATGGTCTGATTGATAGAATGCAGGGTAGTATCTATATTTTTTTGTATTTGCTAAGACTTGCTTTGTGGCATAACATATGGTCTATTCTAGAGAAGAATCTATATGCTGCTGAGAAAATGGTATATTCACTTGTTGATGAATGAAATATTCTGTATATGTCCGTTAATTCTAAATTATTGATTATATTATTGAGTTCTATGATTTCCTTAGTTTTTGTTTGGAATATCTGTCCAGTGATAAGAGAGGTGTGTTAAAGTCACCCAGTATTATTGTGTTGTGGTCTATTTGGTTCTTGAAATTGAGAAGGGTTTGTTTGATATATGTGGATGCTCCATTGTTTGGGGTATAGATATTTATGATTGTTATGTCTTGTTGATGTATGGTTCCCTTAAGCACTATGAAATGACCTTTTTCTTAAGTTGTCAATGGACTTTATTTATTTATATGTGGTGCTGAGAATTGAACCCAGTGCCTCACACATGCTAGGCAAGTGCTCTACCACTGAGCCACAACTCCATCCCCCAAAAGACCTTCTTTATCCCTTCTGACTATCTTTGGTTTGAAGTCTACTTTATCTGATATGAGGATGGAGACCCCTGCTTGTTTATGTGGTCCATGTGTGTGGTATGTTTTTTCCCATTCTTTCACCTTCAGTCTGTGGCTGTCTTTTTCTATGAGATGAGTCTCTCTCTCTTTTTTTTTTGGGGGGGGGGGCAGAACTGGAGATTGAACTCAGGGGCATTTGACCACTGAGCCACATCCCCAACTCTATTTTGTGTTTTATGTAGAGAGTCTCTTGCAGCCAGTATATTGTTGGGTATTTTTTTAAAAAATACAATCTGCCAGTCTATGTCTTTTAATTGATGAGTTTAGGCCATTAACATTCAGGGTTATTATTAAAATATGGTTTGTATTCCCAGTCATTTTGGTTTATTTTTGGTTTTTAACTTGACTGGTTTCTCCTTTGATTGGCTTTTCCTTTAGTGTAGTTCCTCCCTTTTCTGATTTTCATTTTCTCCCATCTTATTCTGAATAGACTAATACATCATCTTTCCCTCTACAACCTACCTATATCAAAAACAAAAATTCCTCTGATCTATCCTATATTCTTCTTCTTTCATTGCCCTTCATGAAATTTTAACTTGAAGGGAGGAGTATGAAAACTAATTTATTTCATTTCATTTTATTTTATTGGTACCAGGGATTGAACCCAGGGATGCTTAACCACTGAGCAATGTCCCCAGCCCTTTTTAAAAATGTATTTTTTTTTTTTATTTTGAGACAGGGTCTTGCTAAGTTGCTTAGGGCCTCACTAAGTTGCTGACACTGGCTTTGAACTTGTGATCCTCCTGTCTCAGCCTCTGGAGCTGCTGGGATTACAGACATGTGTGAACATGCCCTGCAAGAGAGAACTAATTTTACTGAGTATCTATTACATGCTCTTTCATCTAATCCTCACATCCACCTAGAAAGTGCCCATGATTATCACCACCATACAGGTGAAGACAAGGCTTAGCAGGTCTGTGGCTTAAGATGATAAAACTAAGGACAGGGGTTGGGATGTAGCTCAGTGGTACAGCACTTGCCTATCATGTGCCAGGCCCTGGGTTCAATCCCCACCACACACACACACACACAATGACAAAAAACTAAGACAGCAAACCAAGTATGAAACCTGTGTCCTTTTTCCCAAAACCCCCTGCCTCCAGATTGCAAGCCAGCTACAAACTGTGTTGGGTTTTTATTTCCTGTTTCCTCCACTTCTTGGAACTGCAGCCCAGAGTCCAAGGACCAGAACACCTTGAAAATAGGTACAAGTTGGCAGTGATGTGACCTTTGTGACTGACCACTAGAGGTCCCTTCTCACCCACAAAGCTTCTGGAACTAGGGGTTAGAGAAGATACTTCCTTGAAGCAGGTCTCTGCTTGTTACAGGCCTGACAGGCCTCTTTCACACCAAGCAGTGAGGGAGGAGCTGGAATATAGCAGCTTCCTCAGAGGAAGATGGGTGATGCCCTCCAGTATCAGTCTTTTTTTGGGTGGTGGGGGGGAGCAAGTAGTGGGGATTGAGCTCAGGGGTACTCAACCACTGAGCCACATCCCCAGCCCTATTTTGTATTTTATTTAGAGATGGAATCTCACTGAGTTGCTTAGCACCTTGCCGTTGCTAAAGCTGGCTTTGAACTGGTGATCCTCCTGCCTCAGCTTCCTGAGCTACTGGGATTACAGGCATATGCAACCATGCCTGGCTCCACTATCAGTCTTGAAGGCAGAGTTTGCAAGTGGGAACAGGATTCTTAAAGCTTCATCCTCATCTGAAAGGAAAAAACACAGGACATTCCAACACCTACCATTACCAGGAAAACTTCCAATTTCCTCCTGAGTATAATCTGGTTTCAGTGAGTGTACTTACTGGAAGTTAATGAAGCATCAGGGACCCTCATTTGCACAGGCCCCTTCTAAAGACCCTGACCCTAATCATTGAATGTTTGTAATTTTGTAAGTATTCACTTGAAGAACTCCTCTACCCCAGCCCACACACAAAGTATAGATAAATTAGGTCCGTAGGTCCTGACTGGCTCTGGGATATAGGATTTCAGAGGAGAGGAAAAGAGGATGGCAAGTTCAAAGGGAAGCCCTCCTGGAGACCAAAAGAAGGTTTCCTGTGAAATGAGGAGGAGATTCATTCTTGTGCTGAACAATCCGGCACTCACTTAATTTCCAAAATGCCAGAACTGTGGGGGCACCAGAAATGAGGGAGCTCTCTCCTCTTACATGCTCAGAGTTTTCTGTGGCCAGCAGTAGTCTGCCAAATCTTTAGGGGCAGGGTGGTTCACCGACAGGTCTGTAGCATCCTGTTGGCTGCTTTCTGAATAAACAAATGGTCTTGCCAACTATTGTGTAGATTTTGGAAACACACACACACACCCCACCAAGATTACAGTTCCAGAGTTCCTTTGAGTTGTGACAAGCTATGAACTTTACAAAGGAATAAATGATCAGAGTGGAATTGAAACTGGGAGCAAACCTGAATAAAGCTGCTCATAGTTCCTGAATAACCCCACTAGATTTAACCTGCTTCACCTACTCTTAGTGAAACTCCAATCACCCTTTCCCATGCCTCAGCTCAAAAATATCCCCAAATCAGGAAGGCAGATTTGAGATCCATTCTCCTGTCTGTGCATGCTTGGCCTCTTCATGAATAACCTTTTTCTCTTTTGCAAAGCTTTCACTTCAGAGGTTGGCCTACTGCAGTGGGCAAAATGGGGATTGATTCGGTAACAGAATAAAATAAACTGTTTGGAAGATATGGATGGTTTCCAGAATAAAGGCTAAAGCAATAGCCACACCTTTAGAAGCAGATAACAGTAAGGAGCTGGAAGTTTGCCATTTTGAAAGAAAACGATTCTGGAAACCTATAACAAGCAATGTGCTAGAATTGTCTTATACCCACTAATGAGAACTAATTTTGTGTATCTTTCCCCAACGCTGCATTTAGTGTCTACTCTTGGTAGCTTGAAATTGGCCGGCGTGACAGTATTTGCATCACTGAAATTGGCAATTACTAACAGCCAGGGCTCTCCCCTTTAGAATTTTTTGTTAAGATATTTACATCATTGCTTGCACCACACGCCAACACACACATACGCCCCCCCCCCCCACAGAACCCATGAGCACTCCT
The DNA here is from genome assembly GCA_028644305.1 of Xerus rutilus. Classification (NCBI taxonomy): domain Eukaryota; kingdom Metazoa; phylum Chordata; class Mammalia; order Rodentia; family Sciuridae; genus Xerus; species Xerus rutilus. The sequence goes on from CM053402.1 coordinate 40,540,505, forward strand.
CCTGTGTATTTGCCTCTTCATGAACACACACAGGAGTGTACATATACACTTTCCTTTTTCTAGCCAGCTTGGATCTCAGGATCCTCCCTGTTCTGTCACGTTGATATCTGTAGTGTTTTTCTACCAATTACATCCTGATCCCAGACAGTGATCTGTCTCTCTTGAATTCACAATTGTTCTCACCCTTACATCATGAGGCCTTCTGTGCTGCAGGGATTAAGTACTTGACAGTGAAACCTTTTGACACAAGAAGACAATCAGGACAGCAGATGACCCCTATTTTTCCACAAGGGAGAAGCACATATCAACAACGGTATTGTTAGCGCAAAAGACTATGATGGCAGCAAACTTCACAAGTCATTTCAGGCTTTATTCAGGAACAGGACTACATCTAAGGGGATGGACCCACTTTCCCGGTGGAAAATGAGCCAGCGAACAAAGAAAGGGATTGGGTTTTTATAGGCTATTTTGGGAGGTGGTCTAAAGAAAAACGTGCCGGTTCTCTTGGGCATTTAGGAATTTGGGGCTTGTTTTTTATGAATCAATGAAATAGTCAGGAAGTTGGGCTCTTGGGTCAAGGACCCTGTGTTCTTGCTGAAAATTATCACCTTAGTGTGATGATATGCTTCTTTCTTCTTGGGGGAGGTGGAAGCTGTCAATGTAATTAGCATCAGGAAGACCTTTGTTGGGGGGAAGTGGGAGATACCAGTGTAATTAGCATCAAGGAGGCATTTGTTGGGGGAGGTGGAAGCAATCAGTGCATGGCTACTTTTCTTTTTCTCAGACCACATTATTTTCAGGTCCCACACCTATTAGGTACAGTATTTTCCAAATGGATGCCATGTAAAGATCTGGCCAATGGTTGCTATGTTTTCTTCGCAGTGGTATGGATCAAGCTCAGGGCTTCCTGCATGATAGGCAAGTGCTCTACCACTGAGCTATACCCCCAGTGTTGGCCAGTGTTCTTTCAAGAAGATCAAAGCTCTTCCAGAGTTCTCACCAATGGATATCCTGTTCTTTTATCACAGAGAAATTTTTTATCAGATAAGTAGAAACCGGCAAAATCAAGTGATTTGCTCAGGCCAGGCCCAACAATTGATGTCACTCACATCTCAGCATAAAGACCTTGAGCTGGGCCAGGCACGGTGGTGCACGCCTATAATCCCTGCGGCTCGGGAGGCTAAGGCAGGAGGATCGTGAGTTCAAAGCCAGCCTCAGCAAAAGCAAGGCTCTAAGCAACTCAGTGAGACCCTGTCTCTAAATAAGATACAAAATAGGGCTGAGGATGTGGCTCAGTGGCTGCGTGCCCCTGAGTTCAATCCCCAGTTCAAAAACAAAAGACCTTGAACTGTAAAAATTACGTGAGAGATATGAGGGAAGGGACTGGCATTTATGTGCCTACTTCATGCCAGGTACTCCTATAACGAATGGTCTTGGAGGAGACTCGGGTGAGTTGGTCGGTGGTAGAGTGCTTGCCTAGCATGTGCAAGGACCTGCATTTGATCCTAGTGGCGCAAAAACAAACAAAAACACCTATGGGAGGGCTGGGATTGTAGCTCAGCGGTAGAGCGCTTGCCTCACATGAGTGAGGCCCTGAGTTTGATCCTCAGCACCACATACAAAGCAATAAAATAAAGACATTGTGTCCATCAACAACTAAAAAAATATTTAAAAAAAAAAACACCTATGGGAGAAAAATTATTATTTCTGATTTCAGATTTAAAAACTGAGGTCCTGGCTGAGGTTGTGGCTCAGTGGCAGAGCGCTTGCCTCGCATGTGTGAGACACTGGGTTCGATCCTCACCACCACATAAAAATAAGTAAAACAAAAATAAAGACACTGTGTCCATGTATAACTAAAAAATTTTAAAAAAAAAAAAAAAAAAAAAAATAAAAACTGAGGTCCTGAGAATTTAAGAATTCTGTTTTTTGTTTTTTGGTACTGGGAATTGAACTCAGGGGCACTCAACCCCTGAGCCACACTTCCAGCCTTATTTTGTATTTTATTTAGAGACAGGGTCTCACTGATTTGCTTAGCAGCTCGTTTTTTACTGAGGCTGCCCTTGAACTCAGAATCCTCCTGTCTCAGCCTCCTAAACCGCTGGGATTACAGGTGTGCGCTAGCGCGCCTGGCTAAGAACTCTGTTTTAAGGACATATAGCAAGTAAAAAATGAAACATTTTGTTAATTATTTAAATAAAATTTATATCAAATAATATAATGGAACTTACCAGGAGAAGCAATCCCTTGTTGTTTCTCTCCATGTCTCCCCTCTCCTATACCTGTCCCCCAGGCAACTCTTTCAAGACTTTTTTTTTTTTTTTAATATTTTGTTTAGTTGTAGATGAACACAATATCTTTATTTATTTTATGTGGTGCTGAGGATCGAACCCAGTGCCTCACATATACGAGGCAAACGCTCAACCGCTGAGCCATAGCCCCAGTCCCTCTTTCAAGACTTTTTTTTTTTTTTAATATTTTTTTCAGTTGTAGATGGACACAATATCTTTATTTTATTTATTTATTTATTTTTATGTGGTGCTGAGGATCGAACCCAGCGCCTCACGCATGCGAGGCAAGCGCTCTACCACTGAGCCACACTCCCAGCCCTCTTTCAAGACTTTTAAACTTTTTCTTCTGGTAGTCACTTTGATGTCTCTATCTTTAACCACTAGGTTTATTATTAGAATAATAAGTGCAGTGATTTCCTTTTGTTTATTTTGTGACTGTATCCCCAAAGCTTAGAACAGTAATTGGTAGATGGTAAATATTTGTTGAAACAAAACAAAACACATTCTTTTTTCTCCCTGTGCTGGGGATTGAACTCAGGGCCTCTAAGCTATGCTCTCAACCCTCATCATTTCTTGATTTATTACTCGACCTCCTGTCAGGAGGATCTAGTATGCTAACCACATTTCCTATCTCCCCAACTACTTTCCGTTAAGATGTTGTTTCTCAACTGCCTTTTTGTAATGCACGTTATAACTTTTTTAAAAATATTTTTCTTAGATGTCAATGGACTTTATTTTTATTTACTTATATGTGGTGCTGAGAATTGAACCCAGTGCCTCACACATGCTAGGCAAGTGCTCTACCACTGAGCCACAACCCCAGCCCACGTTACAACTTTTTTTTTATCCCCCTCTCATTCCATAACTACTGGTAATCTCTGGACTCCAGTGTGAGAATCTTGGTTTCAGAGCAGTCTGCCTGACTTGAGGGCCCATGACCTTCCAGCCCACACTGAGCCTCCCACACTGACCATTTCTGGACTGGGGTCCCTCTGCTCAATTTGATGAGCTATGTTTAAAAGTAACAGGCAGGGTGAAATGGCTTTTTGAACTAAAGACATTCTTGAGCCAGCATGCACCCAAGGAAGAACAGACTACAGATAATGGAGTGAGCCCTAGCTAGTTTATTTATTTATTTATTTTTTATTTTTTTTGCAATATTTTTTTATTTTATTTATTTATTTTTACGTGGTGCTGAGGATCGAACCCAGTGACTCACGCTTGCAAGGCAAACGCTGTACCACTGAGCTATAGCCCCAGCCCCCTAGCTAGTTTATTTAAATGTCAGGGCTGGGGATATGGCTCAGTGGTAGGATGTTTGCTTAGCATGATTGAGGCCCTAGGTTCAATCCTCAGACCACATTAGGTAAAGGTCAGAATCTCTTGAAACAATATCCACAGTCCACATTTTTTTTCTGACAAACTCTTGTTCGCTGAGGTGAATTCTGGTCCTTTCCACAACCTAGGACTTGGATTTTGCAACAGAAATACTTTGAGCCTAAGAAGCTGGTGGACACTGTGGTTCTCCATTCCTGTTGTTGACTTCGAAGACCCCAAATGCGCCCGCATGCCATGAAAAGGAGAGTGGGGGCAGCACAGCCCTGACATAAGCCGGGGTGTGAGTAACACTAAAAAAAAGTCACTGACACCATTGATCAGAGGCTTCCAAAGGAAAACAGACAGAGCCTTTGTTTTCCAAGAGCCTCCGGCTGGCATTGCTGGCATTGCACATACAACGCAAACACTGTCCTCCCTTGGTGCCTTATACAGATTTTTTGTTCCTGTCCTTTCTCTTCCAGAAGTAGACAAGCTTTGTCTTTTATCTGTACTTCCTCATCCCTGACCACTCCCACTTTGTTCTTAAAGGTACCTGACAGCTCTCTGGATCTAAGTTAGGCACTTGACCTACAGGTTTTATACCTCTCAGGCTTTTGGATTTAGGCAGTACCCAGGGAGATGGCAGGAGAACTAAGTTCAGGGCCCTACAGCCTCCCGTTAATCCTGCCATGTGTTAAAAACCCCTAAGACTAGCTAGCTCCTACTCTGATCTAGCCCTGGCCCCATCCCTGTGGTTCAGTGTAGGAATCCAGCTGTTTGCAGATTGCCCATATTCTGGACGCAGTCAGCCATGTGTGCATCCTGGGTCCTTACCCGTTACCAGTGGAAAGCTGATAAGTTTGTTGTAACTTTTGCACTATACTTTAAGTCAATACCGTCCACAAGAAGAACATTATAGGAAATAGTGGGGCTGCTCAGGCTATGACACGGCTAGATATAAATTGCATGAGTTTAGGATTTGATGTTGAACTAAGAAAGCCACATCATTAGTTCAGATTTGACTTAGGAGTTACAACAACAATAACAAAAATCCTAGAAATGGCTTTTAAAAAAATGCAAACTTATTTGCTGTCTCGTACTCATGAAGTCCAGAGATAGCCCAGGGCTGGTGTGGCAACCTTTGTCCTTCCCATTGGAAGGCAGAACAGCAGGCTTAGACCTGTTCCACAGAAGAGCCACGGCAGCTGAAGGAGGCAGGGGAAACCCACCAGCTCCATAATGGATGTGTGTACCTGAGGACACCAGGATTTTCAGTGAGGATCCAGCTGACTTAGACATTGTACCAATCTCCAACACCTACCATGGCCAGTCAAGTTCTACCTACTGGTTTTTTTGGGGGGTGGGGTGGGAATTGAACTCAGGGCCTCATGCATAATTAAGCATGCACTCCCCCACTGAGCTACACTCCCAGCCAAGTTTTGCCTGATTGAATCACAGAACACCGAGAATGCAGGCCCTGTCAGATGGAGGACCCTTAGAAAACTTCATTGACCAAGACCTGGAGAATTGTAAGGCATCTGGCTCCAGGAAAAGTCACACCCATAGAAGTCTGTGGAATCTGTAGCAGGTAGCCTCTGACATAGCCCCAAGGGATCCCCTTTTCCAGCTATTCAGGTTGTAGGGAAGTTTTACATTTATTATTTTCTCTCTGGAGATTTGATAATTTTATCCCATCAAATAAACTGACAATAGACAACAAAACAGAACAAACTTTATTATGATCCTAAGCATAGGAGCCATACATAGAGTGTGAGACTCAAACAGGGGCAAGATGGCTGAACTTATGCAGAGCTTAACAAAGGTACAGCGCCATAGGCTTTTGGAGGAAGAGAGCTGGTGATTGGTGAGAAAAAGTGCAGGCCAGCAAGGACTGTCTTGTGATGCAGATGAAGTCCCAGGTAACAGCCACCTGTGGTCACCTGTCTGGGTCAGGTACCAGAACCCCAATCTCTCCTTCCTATGAAAATCCTTTCCTCTGCAGAAGAGGGCACTACCAAATAGAAAAACCTTTGCCTCCATTTTGCCATTCACTTATGTAAATTTCTTTTTACAAAAGAACAGCTTCAAAGCTGGTCTAGTGTGTACAGTTTCTCTAATAACCAATTAGAAATATGCCCAAGAAATCTATTTGGGGTGAAATACTTTACTCTCCCACAATGCCCTTGTGTAATCTCCTCCCTTTCATATGGGCTGGACCTCATGACTCATTTCTAACTAATACAATAGGGCAGAGATGACGGGATGTCATTTTTGAGATCAGGTTACAAGAAGACTGTGACCTGCTCAACTTGCTCACCCTCTCTTTTTCTATACGCACTTGCTCTGGGGAAAGCCAGCTGCTATGTTTTGTGGTGCCTGGCCCGCATGGCAAGGAACCCATATCTCCAGCCAACAATCAAGGATGTCTGAGGCCTTCGGACAGCATTCTGAGTGAGTTTGGAAACCAATCCATCTCCCATCAAATCCTGAGATGAATGCAGCCCTAGCTGATGGGCTGACCACAACCTCATCAGGGATCTTGAGCCAGAATCCCCCAGCTAACCTGCATCCACATTCCTGCCCCACAGAAACCCTGAAACAATAAACATTTGTTGTTTTAAGCCAATGAGTGTTGACATTACCTGTTATACAACAATGAACAACTAATACAGAAATGCTACTAGTTCTCATTCTCAGTTTATACAATTGTTACACCATCAGTCCTGAAGTAATAGGTTCAGACCATACCAGAATGTAAACACAAAGCTGAGCTAATCCACTTAATAGCAGAGAAATATCTCTACAAGCATTATGAGTGCCACTGAAGAAATGCTATAGATCACTTCCTTCATTTAAAAACTTTGTAGGAAGCTGGGCGTGGTGGCTCAAGCCTGTAATCCCAGCACTTAGGGAGGCTGAGACAGGAGAATCACGAGTTCAAAGCCAGCCTCAGCAACGGCGAGGTGCTAAGCAACTCAGTGAAACCCTGTCTCTACATAAAACACAAAATAGGGCTGGGGATGTGGCTCAGTGGTGGAGTGCCCCTGAGTTCAATCCCCAGTACCAAAAAATAAATAAATAAATAAATACAAATTAAAAATAAATAAAAAATTTGTAGGAGTATCATGATAGACAACAGGCATCCCTATGAAAAACAATCTTGTTCTCATTGCCTGTTTATTCTCATAGCAGGATAAAAAGACATTCAGTGGTTGTGCCCAGATCAGGGCACAGGTTGTCTGCTAATTGTTTTCTGTAAATGAAGCAGTGTATGGACTGGCATTCAAGTGCAACCTTTTATTCTTGGAGTAACCCCTTCTTTGCTAAACTAGATCCTGGGCTAATGATGTAGCTCAAT
>CM053402.1:40547970-40581696 GCA_028644305.1 Xerus rutilus
TCAGAGAACCAAACCCTTTCTAATAGTGCATTTTAGGCATTAGACAGAAAGGGAGAGGAAAGGACTGTTTTTGGAAATGAAAGAGGCTGTTCCAGTTGCTCTTTATCTCTAAGTGACATACATACTGAAAAAGTATGTAGTTTGAAGCTGGAAAATAACATGGTACTAGGCACCAGTTTCTTAATCTCTCTGAGCCTGTATTCTCACTTGTAAAATGAGAATAATACTGAACTCAAAGGGTTTTATTTCAGCGGGGCACATTGGTGCACGCCTGTAATCCCAGTACTTTGGGAGGCTGAGACAGGAGAATCGTGAGTTCAAAGCCAGCCTTAGCAATGGCGAGGCGCTAAGTAACTCAGTGAGACCCTGTCTCTACATAAGACACAAAATAGGGCTGGAGATGTTGCTCAGTGGTCAAGTACCCCTGAGTTCAATCCCCAGTTCCAAAAAAAAGGGTTTTATTTCGATAAGTTGCAGTTATAGAAACTGATTCTGGTTGAAAATGCATTTACTAAAATGATAATGTCTGAGGACGCAGCTCTGGTAGAGCACTTGCCTAGCATGTGAGGCCTTGGGGGTCAATCTTCAGCACTGAAAAAAAAAAAAAAAAAAAAAGATATTGGCTTTCCTTGTAAGCAGCCCTACGTAATCTGTGAAAATGGCTTGCTATTTACTTGATCCAGAACACCTCCACAAAATTGTGCAAATCAAGAGGTTCAAACCTTCATGTTCATGGTAAGAAAACTTGTGAGGACTTGCGGGGAGGGGTATTTCAGGGGTAGAGTGCTTGCTAGCATGCACAGAGACCTGGGTTCCATCTTCAGCACCACTTACACAAAACACAAAACAAAAAAATGTCCATAGAATTACCCAAGCCACCAAGGGTAGGCCTATCCAAGAAACTACCCTTGAGATGTCCTTTTAAAGCCACAATGGAAGCCAGGCGTGGTGGCTCAAGCCTGTAATCCCAGCACTTAGGGAGGCTGAGACAGGAGAATCGCGAGTTCAAAGCCAGCCTCAGCAATGGCAAGGCGCTAAGCAACTCAGTGATACTCTGTCTCTACATAAAACACAAAAAATAGGGCTGGGGATGTGGCTCAGTGGTTGAGTGCCCCTGAGTTCAATCCCTGGTACCAAAAAAAAAGAAAAAGAAAAAGAAAAAAAGACACAATGGACAGCATTCCATTGTTACAGTGGTGGAGTTGGTAGGTGTCCCCTTGCCAAACAGTGAGTGTTGGACACAAGGTTGCTGGCCTAAAAAAAGTGTTGTATTTTTATTGTATATTTTTTAAAAAGCAGAAAGTAAGACTGAACTTAAGAATTTAGATGTAGATGCTCTGGTCTTTGAACACATCCAGGTAGACAAAGCACACAAGATGCATAGCCATAGTTGGAGCTCACAGTTGGATTAACCTGTACATGAGCTCCCCCTGCCACATTGAGAAGATCTTCACCAAAGAGGAACAAATTGTTCCTAAGCTAGAAGAGGAACAGAAGAAAATATACTGCAGAAGAAACTGAAGAAAGAAAACTTAGGTCATGTGTGTTAATTAGCTTTTTGTCTCTGTGACAAATACCTGAGATAAATCAACTTAAAAGGAGGAGAGATTTATTTTGGCTCATGGTTTTGGAGTTTTCAACCTATGATGTCTTGGTCCCATTGCTTTGGGCCTAATTGCTTTTGGGCACAGTGTATCATAGCTGGGGCAGATGGTGAAGGAGGTCTGTTCAGCTCATGGGAACTGGGAAGCAGACAGAGAGGAAGAGACTGGCATCCTAATATTTCCTGCCAAGGGCACGCCCCTAATGACCTACCTTCTTTTCGTTAGGTCCCACCTCTTAAAGGTTCCATCAATTCCCAATAGCACCACAGGCTGGTGGTCAAGCTTTTAACACCTGGGGAAACATATAAGATCCAAACTATGATAACGTGGGAATCAATTCGGCATAAAATAAATGGACTTAAAAGTAAATTTTAAAAAGGACATTGGTTAATGCACAGATTTGCTAAACAGGTTGGGAAAAAAGAGAATATACACAGATAAGAACAATGCCCCAAAGCAAGTGGCAGAACTTAAGAAATGACTCTACCTCACAGAGTACCAGCTGCTGCAGCTTGTACTGCCAACAGCATTGGCACTGGCAGCTGGGTGTCCTGTTTTCTCTGTTGCTCCAGAAACTATATGTTGCTTCCATCTCTACTCTACTGCAGTCATAGAGAATTATCCACAACTCTGCTTCTTTGTACCACTAGCTCCCAGTATAAACTGTCAGAGGTTCAACTGTTTGGCCAAATCTAGGCCATGTGCCCCTGTGCTGGCAGAGCAAGGCCCTGGTCATTTCAGCCTGTAAAGTGGGTAGAAGGCTCTGTCTTCTGCAAAAACTCTAAGGTAGAGTGTTCCCCAAATGAGGGGGATTCAGAACAACCCAGAATAAGGACAAATGTTCCTTTTCAAATGGTATTTGTGAGGCAAACTGTACGAAAAGCATATTGTAACTCTCAAGTGTCATGCAAGTGTTGGCTATTAGTAATTTGTTCATGCTGTCACTTAATTCACTGCATTGTGGGACTTCCTCTTCTTCCTTCTGTCCCATACACAGTTATACCATCACCAGTCTAGGACAAGTCATGCTGAACATTCGGCTGTTTTTGCTTGTATGATAAGCAGATTGGTATTAATTGGTGGTTCTATTCTGTACTATCCCCTTGCCAAGGGCTCTGATTTCTATTTGTGTGTGTTTGTGTGTGTGCGTGCGCGCGTGCGCACGCGTGTGCATGCCAGGGATTGAACTCAAGGGTACTTAACCACTGAGCCACAACCCCAGCCCTTTTTATTTTCTATTTTGAGACAGGGTCTCACTAGGTTGCTTACACCCTTGCTAAATTGCTGAGGCTGGCTTCAAACCTGCGATCCTCCTACCTCAACCTCCAGAGCCACTGGGATTACAGGTGAACAAAGTGCTAAAATCTGGGAGCTATAATCTGGGATTACAGATTACAGCATGAACAAAGTGATAAAAATCAGATACTTTTCTGATATTGAAAATACCTGATACCTGCTTGTGAGCCACCACACCCAGCTCAGATTTCTCTTTGTGGATCCAGGTAATTGGTTCAGGAGTGGGCACATGACCTAAACTGTTCCAATCCGTGTGACACTAGGCAATTTTGCTAGCACAAGGCTATCCTCTGTTTTCTTGCTAAACGTGAATGAGAAAGCATATAGCTTTGGGAGCTCCTGTCAGCCCCCTTGGAATCACAAGGAGAATCAGAATAAAGTGAACGCTGTGGAAGGCAAGGCCAAGAACAAAAAGAAACTAGGTACTTGGTGACCATTTAGCCACAGGATAAAGCTACACTGAATCCAGATTTCTCCTTTGGACTTCTCAGTTATATAAGCCAATAAATTCCATTTATGATTTAATCTAGAATGAGTCAGATTTTCTAACCCTGAAAGTATCTGATACCTGCTTCCCTCACTCCCTGCCTCATGAGACTAGAATTGCTGTCCATTTGATGTTAGCTAACAGTGAATCTTTTGGATATACAGATCAAAATGCTGACCTCGGGCTGGGGTGTGGTTCAATGATAGAACACTCACCTAGCATGTGGGAGGCACTGGGTTCGATACTCAGCACCACAAAATAAAATAAAATAAAGTCATTGTGTCCATCTACAGCTAAAATTTTTTTTTGAAAAGTCCTGGCCTCATGATTGAGCAGCAGCATATCTATGCCCTAGAAACCAGGTCTAACAAAAATGTAAAATAGGGCTGGAGGTATAGCTCAGTGGTGGAGCACTTATCTAGCATATGCAAAGCCCTGAGTTTAATCCCTAGTACCAGAAAAAAAAATATTTAAAAAAATATAGAAGGTATGATGGCAGGAGCTCTGGAGAGCTTTTGCAGATAGAACTGAAGATCACAGATTTGCTGTGTATCTTGCTGTGGTCCTTGCCTGAGCTGGTTACTGGCAGCTTAAAGCTAGAACCTTTCCAGGCTGCCCTGCCAGCTTAATTTTGTAAGCATTGAATAAGATAACATCATAGAAACACACATAAATATAGAGGTAGTATCACTCAGACTGTGATTGACATTTTTGCTTTCAGATGGTTGCCTTTTGATTTCTGAGATGACTTCATCATTACTAGTTTCTTGGACTGTGTTTTGGGATTTGATTTTCTCTTACTGAGGTGATCCAGACAGAGTGGCCACTTGTGGCTTTAATGCTAAGGTGGATCCAGGCATGGAGCAAAATTGAAATGGAGGTTTTCATTATGATCTAGTCTTTTCCTTCTCTATGTTCATCATCTCAGAGGCCTCTTATTCCTTCAGGGTGACTGGTTTTTCAGAACCCAATTCATTGGACTGTAACCACAACCACACTTTTTGTGCTATCAGATAGTCTCGTCAACAAACAAAATGAAAAGAAAACCTTAATGAAAAGGAAACCTTCCATTCCATGTCCCATTAGCTTTCAGGTATAGATGATGTGTTAGGAAACTGTTGGATCCTAATAAATGTCAATGGCTGAAAACTTTTATTCCTCTCCATTCTTTCTTCCACTCTTTGAGATGACTATTTTATACCTTTCTCTTTCATCAAACCTCCAACACCTACTCTAACATCCTTACTCTTGGCTGATGGCCTTGTTTCCTAATTCATTAAGAAAATAAAAGGGCTGGGACTGTAGCTCAGCGGTAGAGCGCTTGCCTCGCATGCGTGAGGCCCTGGGTTCGATCCTCAGCACCACATACAAAGCAATAAAATAAAGACATTGAGTCCATCTATAACTAAAAAAAAAAATTAAAAAAAAAAAAGAAAAAGAAAATAAAAGCACTCACCAGAGAACATTCATGAACTCTCAACACCTCCCCTACCCACTTTATTCCCCCCCAGTATTGGAGATTGAGCTCAGAAGTATTCTCCCACTGAACTATATCCCCACCTTTCATATTTTTTATTTCGAGACAGGGTTTCACCAAGTTACTGAGGCTGGCTTCTAACTTGCCATCCTCCATTATCAGACTCCAGAATAGCTGGGATTACAGATGCGGACTACTGCTCCAGGATTACCTACCTACTTGATTGTACCCATAGGTTCTGCCTTTCCATTTGTGACCACATTTAAATGTTTGTGCTCCTACCTAAAATTAATCCCTCCACTGGTCTGTAAGAGCCAATTCCTTCTCAATTAATTATACTCAAAGGCAAGTTTCTAGCAATTCTCTCTTCTCTCTAATGCATAATAAAATTTTCTCTGTTTTTGGGCTGGGATGGTGGCTCAGTGGTAGAGCACTTGCCTCACATGTGGGAGGCACTGGGTTCGATCCTCAATACTGCATATAAATAAATGAATAAATAAAGGTCAATCAATAATGAAAAAACAATTTTCTCTGTTTTTTAGTTATTTATCCTTTTGTGGTGCTGGGGATGGAACCCAGGACCTCACGAATGCTAGGCAAGTGCTCTACCTCCGAACTACATCCCTAATCTAAATTTTCTCTCTTTACTAAATCATTCCCATTATGATTATGGGAAATAATGGAAAACCTGTAATTTCTCCCATCCTAAAACCAAAAAACAAAACAAAACAAACTATAAAAACAAAACAAAAACCTCTCTCTTGGCCTTTTATCCCCTTCCAGCTTTGTTCCATTTTTCTATTCTTTTTTTTTTTAAATATTTTTTTTTAGTTGTAGATGGACACAATGTCTTTATTTTATTGCTTTGTATGTGGTGCTGAGGATCGAACCCAGGGCCTCACGCATGCAAGGCAAGTGCTCTACCGCTGAGCTACAATCCCAGCCCCATTTTTCTATTCTTCTTTGTAGACTCCTAAAAAGAATTTTATCACCAATTCCAGTTCACCTTCTATTCTCTCTTGAACCCATTTCATTCAGGCTTTGCCTGCACCATTTCCCCAAAACTACTCTCAGAAAATCCATTAGCAATCTCTGTATTGTTAAATCCAATGGTTGCTCCAGTTCAATCCTCATCTTACTTGCCCTGGAGTAGCATTTAACATAATTGATCCCTCCCTCCTTGAAACACATTCTTCACATGGCTCCTGAGAGCTCATACTCTCTTGACTTTTCTCCTACTTCTGACCACTCCTCAATTGTTTTTGCTCATTCCTCTTCCTGTTCCTCACCCGTATACATTGAAGTACCCCCAAGGATTCAGGATTCAGTCTGCTGATCTGTTTCTGTCACTCTCCCTACTTTCTTACTTCATTGGTGATCCCATCTCATGGTCTAATAATCATTATACTCTGGGCCCTTGCACTGATACCTTCAGTCCAGACCTCTCCTAGAACTACAGATTTATATGTCTAACTGCCTATTTATTTGGCGTCTAACAGACCTCTCTAAAAACTGAGCTACTAAGCCGGGCACGGTGGCTCAAGCCTGTAATCCCAGCACTTAGGGAGGCTGAGACAGGAGAATCGCGAGTTCAAAGCCAGCCTCAGCAATGGCAAGGTGCTAAGCAACTCAATGAGACCCTGTCTCTACATAAAACACAAAATAGAGCTGGGGATGTGGCTCAGTGGTCGAGTGCCCCTGAGTTCAATCCCTGGTACCAAAACAAAAAACAAAACAAAAAAACCCCCAGAATACTGAGCTACTAATATTTTTGCACAACCTACTCTTCCCCAAGTCTTCCCCATTTAGTAGATGGCACCTCTCTCCTTCCAGTTAGTTGATTAGGTCAAATCCAGGATTTAGCCTTGATTCTTCCATTTCTCTCATATTCAATCCATCAGTAAATTCTGTCAGTTCTACCTTCAAAATATACCTCGAATCCAACCACTTCTCACCAGCTTCACCTCTACCATCATGTTGGTCTAAGCTATTTTTCTTGGTTTAATTTTTACAAACCTCCTATGTGGTTCCTTTGCCTCTGGACATAGACTACTTTCATCATTAAGGCCAAAGTGATACTTTTTTTGGGGGGAGGAGTACTGGGGATTGAACTCAGGGGCACTCAACTGCTGAGCCATATCCCCAGCCCTTTTTTGTATTTTATTTAGAGATAAGGTCTCCCTGAGTTGCTTAGTGCCTCGCTGAGGCTGGCTTTGAACTCTTAATCTTCCTGCCTCAGCCTCTTGAGCTGCTGGGATTATAGGCATGTGCCATGGTGCTTGGCCTAAAGTGATACTTTTAAAACTTAGTAAGATCAGGGCTGGGATTGTAGCTCAGTGGTAGAGTGCTTGCCTTGCATGCGTGAGGCACTGGGTTCGATCCTCAGCACCACATAAAAATAAATAAAGATATTGTGTCCATCTATAACTAAAAAAATATTTAAAAACAAACAAACAAAACTTAGTAAGATCAGGTCACACCTCGGCAAATGTCAATGTCCCGGACCATGGTCTTTAGACCTAAGTGATGTGCAACAACTCTTACCCCTGGTCCTTTACTCTGTGATCATCTTATACTATTTCCCATCTTGCACCCTCCACCCTATTCCCACTGGCCTCCCTGTACTCAGATAGTAGATCCCCTCCCACCGTTCAACACTTCAGGCACACTCTTCTCTCAAGGCTTTCCTACTTGGTTTTCCTCTTCTCCTAGTTATCCACAGGCTCAGTTCCTCATCTCCTAGGTCTTGAATGTCCTCTCCTCAGTGAGTCCTTCTCTGATCACTACCCTATTGAAAACTGCATCCTACTCTAGTCTCCTTCTCTGCCTTATTTTTCTTTACAGTACTTATCACTGCTTAAAAACCAATTTATTTCAAACATCCACTTTCCATCTGTTTCCTCCTATCACAAACTCTCCTGTAGGAAGGAATTCTCTTTTCTTTTTTTCTCTCACTCTCTTTTTGTGGTGCTGGGAAGTGCACCTAGGGCCTTATGCATACTAAATAAGTGCTCTATCACCGCTAGATCTCCAGCCCCAGGAATTTTCTTCTGTTTTGTTCACTGCTGTGAATTTTGCCTGACTAAATATAGTATAATTCACATGTAATGAATAAATGAATAAATGTGTTCACATTTAAATTGACTTAAGAGATGCAAAGCCTAAATCTGAAAGAAGACTCCCCAGTGCTCCAATTTCTGATCTGTGAGAAAAACTATTTGGGGTCAGTTGGGTCTCTCTGCTTCTCTTCATGCCCTTACCTGTGCAGGTTATACATCTCTTTGCCTGCTCAACTCACCTGAGACAGGCTTCAGAAACTTCCAAATGCCTGCTAGATACATCCACCTCTGAATTTCATTTAGGCATCTCAAACCTAAAAGGTCCCAAACCTAATGACTAACTTTTTCCTCCCTATACCCCATGCCCCTTCTGTTTAGTTTCTATTCTCTGGCTGCCCTTGTTTTGAATAGTGACAAGGTCACCTACCTGGGTCATCTTTATAGGTCTATGAAGTCATCTTTTATTTCTGCCTTCCTTCTTACTCAAGCAATTGCTCAATCTTATTAATTCAAAAACCCAAACATCTCTCAAATACAATGCATGTTACATACCCCTAAACATCTTTCAGTCATCCTAAATTTGCCAGAATCAGTTCTTGTCTGCATGGTAACCACTCTTTAGCCTGCCCCAGGCAGCCTCTGTGATTCTCTTGCTAAAAAAAAAAAAAAAGATGTGATCTGTGCCCTTCCTCCTCATAAATGGCTCTGCAAGTTTTCAATTTGCTGTAGAATAAAGCAAACCCCGCTTGGCATGGTGCTCCAGTCTTTTCATCATCTGGCACCATCTTACCTTTATAGTTTTGGCTCCTGCTGCTCCTCCCAACATGTTTTATATTCCTGCCACCATTCACTGCATTCCTCTGTGCCTCTATTCTTGCTGGTCCTTCTGCCTGGAATGCTCTTTTACCTGTTATTTTTTCAGTTTGAGAATTCTTATTACTATTTAAAAACAAAAATTGGGCTGGTGGTGGTGTAGTTCAGTGGTGGAACACTTGCCATGAGCTCTAGCATGGTAGAGGTCTAGTGTGCACAAGGCCCTGGGTTCCATCCTTAGCAACACACACACAGACATATACCAATAATAATAGTGATGATTTGTTATATATCAAGCATCACATATTATGTATGTATCATTTCATTTCATTCTTAGAGAAAAATGAAATAACCTGTTCAAGTTAAAACACATGGAAAATGATTGACTCAGGATTTGAACTCGGTTCTAATGTCAAAGCTCATGATCTAATAATATCGGGGAAGTTTTTTTCTGATTTCTTATCATAATTGCTTTTTCCTTTTTGTGCCAAAAGCAGGGTTTTTTTGTTTTTTAAATTCATGATAGAGAAGTAGTTTTATTATAGAGGTTAAACACATGGATTCTGAAGTCAGACTTCTGGAGCTTGCTAGCTGTGTGACCTTGTATCTCAATTGCTCTATTTTTGAAATGGGAATGATATTACTTATCTGATAGGAATACTCTGAAAATAAAATGAGTCAACCAGTGTAGTTCAGCATGGTGCATATCACATACCCCTGGTCTTCAGACACGTCTTACCTTTTCTTACGCTTCTGTTCTAGGTACCCTTACTAGGTTCTAACATCTAGGAAGGAGAGATCTCCCTCATTCATCTTCCAGTCCTCCTGCACCCAGCACAGCAGATTTTTCACTAGCTTGGGTGCTCCAAAAATGCTTGGTAAAATTAAATTTGTAAAACTGTGGGTGATTGTGCCAGATAGTGAGACATTTACAAGTTTATGATCTATGCTGTGACTCAATTACCTATGAATCTTTTGAAGAAAATGGTTATTGGATCAGGCTGGCCATCCAATAGCCTTTGCCTTGTTTTTAAAAATCCAGGTCATTGTCACTCTACTTCCGTGAACAGGAAGCTTTTTACCGTCAAGCCTTTCCCAAGTTCCCTCATGTGTGAGCCAAGACTTTCCAGGGGGTAGGGAGTAGGAAAGAGACACCTGTCACAAGATTCCAGGTTCCTGGGACACAGATGAAGGTATTCAGCTGTGGGCAAATACAAAGCGGGCCCTCTGACCGCCCTACTGTTCCCCTCCAGTGAGCAGTGACCTGATTTGGAGCTTTGGGTTTCACTTGCAACCACAGGCACAGCATACCTGTTAAGAAAGCTCCAGCCCTGAAAAAAGCCTCAAATGCAAGTGGGAGGCTTGAAGATTCCTGGGAGGGTGCTGGCTCAAGTTACACATTATTCTACTGCCCTTACTCTTGTTTATTTGCATTTTAGCTGGCCTTACTAGATGAGGCTGCAGGAGAGAAGGGGCTGGTAGAGGATTCAAAGGAGAGTGAAAATGGTAGAAAAGGAAATGCTTGATTAGAGGTTAACATGTCCCGGGGGGCTCCTTTGATTTGGATTATTGTAAAAGTGCACAGTCTAATGATTAAGCACTCCCAAGGGGGGGTGGTCTCTGCACAGAGTTGGGGCTTTGTTTCTGATGAGTACCAGCTGCTGTGCATAATAAGGTAGACCAAATGGGGCATGGAGAAGAGTTCCCAGGACTGGAGTGACTTGCTTGCTCTCTGGCAGAATACTCTCATTGTCTCCATCTAAGCCTCTACTTTCTCCTCTTCTATACCTCCTGCAAGTTGCTTTCTGCAGTATTTGTCCTCAAACCTTGAAGCCTTCTGTTCTTGCTTCTCCTTTTGCCCAGAATCCCTTTCTTCCCCAACAGCTTCTTTCTTCCCTTCCTCCTTCTCAGGTTGAATGAGGGTTCCCTCACCGGTGTCACTGGACCTCTCCTGTAGTACTCACCGCAAATTGCATGGAATCTCTAATTTGGCAGAAGCAAGAATTGCTTCCTACCACCTAGCTTTGGCATTCAGTATTTGCTCAATAAATATTTGAGAAATGAATGAATGAATGAACTCTACAAGTCATATTAGCGTTCAATTACAGTTCAGGGACTGGGTCTTGAAATATCTGGCTCTGAAAGAAGGAAATACAACAGTTATTGAAATTATGTTGTTGCAGGAGTAGAATTTCACACTTTATAAAAGTTTTGTGTTTCTTCAAGCTAACATGATTAAAACCTACTTTAAAGACCAATTTAAAAGACCTGTTCTCTAGTTTTGATGAAACACTGTATTTTCCAGCTTTAGCCAAACATTGAGGAGTCCAGGAATCACACTTTCTAAGTAAGTGTTTCCAGAAAAATGTCAAACCTACTGCTTAAAAACATGTCATTCTGGGCTGAGGTTGTGGCTCAGTGGCAGAGTGCTTGCCTCACACGTTTGAGGCACTGGGTTTGATACTCAGCACCACATAAAAATAAGTAAACAAAATAAAGACACTGTGTCCATGTATAACTAAAAAATATTAAAACAAAACAAAACATGTCATTCCAAGACCACAGTTATATACATATGATTCACTCAGAAAAGGTGTGAGAGGTGGGCAAGTAAACTATAAAATACAATCTGCCTAAGGAGGTCTGAGGCCACTACACACAGGGAACTAGTTGCAGTGAAACAATTGGGGGGACTCCAAAAAATAAATAACACAGAGGGGGCCAACTACCTAGCGGATTTCTGCTGAACATTAAGGAAACATCTTTCTACATAGTAACTCAAAAAATGGAGTGGACTGTCTTGTGAAGTAGTTAGGCCTTCTACCACTCCAAGTGTCCCATTCTCTTTGACAGCATGCAGGCAGCTGGCTTCAAGCTAAGGCAGGTCACATCCAGAGGCAAGGGTGCCGAGGAGATTGGACTAAGGCGTCCTTTTATTCTTCCGAAGTCGATTGTTTCGAATATATTGGTTTTTCTCGAGTCTTGATTCTTTGGCATCTTTTGATTCTTTGGATTCTCAGCTCTAAATGTTAAAATGTTAAAACGCAGCTGAGAAAAGCTGCAACAAAGATGGAAAGGGAGTTTGTAAGAGTACTCAAGAGGAAAAAGGGCTGACAATTTAAGGGGAGAAGCCATAAAGAAGAAACAAAGTAGAGGAGAAGCAGAGCAAGCATGGAAAAGGAAGCAGGGAGGCTGAGAAGAGAGGGAGAAAAACCTTAGGGAAGGAGTGACCAAACTCCTCGGGGACTGGAGGAGGGAAGGCACGCCCAAAGGGAATCGGTCACTTTAAGGACAGCCCCGCCCCCTGGCGTGACGCAGCAGCAGACCCGTCCGCGATTGGCCGTGACCGGAGGGCGGGATGGGGTTGCTAGGCGCGGAGGGGATCCGGCGGGCCCCGGCCGCCCGGAGAGCGGAGCCGCGGGAGCGGAGCCGGGGTTAGCTGCGCTGCTGGAAGATGGCGAGCGGCTGGGAAGCGCGGCCACCCTGGCGGCTGGGGCGCCTCCATCTGCCGCTGTGCCTGATGCTGCTACTGCTGTTGAGGAGCCTGGCCCGAGGGGCACACATCAAGAAGGCGGAGGCGACGACGACGACGAGTGCGGGCGCCGAGGCGGTCGAGGGCCAGTTCGACCGCTACTACCACGAAGAGGAGCTGGGCAAGGCGCTGAAGGAGGCGGCGGCCGCGGGTCCCCCAGGTCTGGCTCGCCTCTTCAGCATCGGCCGTTCAGTGGAGGGTCGGCCCCTGTGGGTGCTGCGCCTCACAGCCGGCCTGGGGCCGCAGCTCGCCGACGACGACGACGACGCGGGGCCGGACGCTGCGGGGCCGCTCCTGCCCGGCCGGCCGCAGGTGAAGCTGGTGGGCAACATGCACGGCGACGAGACCGTGTCGCGCCAGGTTCTGGTGTACCTGGCTCGCGAGCTGGCGTCTGGCTACAGCCGCGGGGACCCGCGCCTCGTCCGCCTGCTCAACACCACCGACGTGTATGTGCTGCCCAGCCTCAACCCCGACGGCTTTGAGCGCGCCCGCGAGGGTGACTGCGGCCTCAGCGAGGGCGGCCCGCGGGGAGTCAGCGGCCGCGACAACAGTCGTGGCCGTGACCTCAACCGCAGCTTCCCCGACCAGTTCAGTACCGGCGAGCCCCCCGCCCTGGACGAAGTGCCAGAGGTCCGCGCCCTCATGGATTGGATCCGCAGGAACAAGTGAGTGTTGTCCGCCCTCTCTTCCGCATCCACGTGAGCCTTCAAGGGCAAGAGGCTCGTTCCGACACGCAGTAGGCGCTCAAACAATGCTTGTCGGCCTAAGGGGTGGGAATAGTGAGGATGGAGAGTGACACCCTGTAACCGGAACAGCCCAGGCCGCGGAGCCTCCTAGTCCGCTAATTGTCAAAGAAGCGGTGCCTAGAGGATGTCATTTGTTAAAGGCATGGCTGAAGGGGAGATTCCTTTCTGGCATTCTGTCCCTCTTCTTTCAGGACCATAAGTGATGGATGAGACCTTAAGGATAACCTAGGTCAACTCGCTCATTTTATATATAAACTGTCAATATGATCTTATTTCTAGAAGCACTGTACCAACAACCACTTTCCGTGACTGCATTATCACACTTGATGTTGGCCAAAACTTGATAACATAGACACCATTTATATCCTGGTTTTGCATACGGAGAAACTGAGAGTGAGACTGGTTAAACTAATTTGCCTAGTGAGTGGGAAGTATAACTGGGACTCGATATGCAGGCAGTCGTTTCCTAGTCAGTGGTCTTATGAGAGCAAGAGACTGTGTAGCTCTCTGGTAAATGACAACCCTAGAATCTTTCTCTTGATTATTTGATAGAAACTGATTCTCCTCCAGTTTTTGCTTCTGACTCTAAGGAGCTTGTTGTGGACTTGGCCAGAGAACTTGCACAGATCTGTGAACTGCTTTATTTTAGACTTCAAGGGTTTCTGATGCCATTTTTGCACCTTATTATTAGGCCTGCGCAGAATAACTAATTGTCACACTTAATATACACCTTGAGTGTTGTTAAATATGTGTAGGATTTAAAAAACAATAAGAATGAGGGTCTCAAGAAATTAGTGTATAGCAAGAAAATATTATAAATCTAAAGGAGATGTTCACACACTTAAACTTGACGGGAATTGTACCCACTAGCAAAGTGTGGTTGAGCTGAAATAACATCGGCTATCTCAGTGGAAGAAGTAGAACTGGAACTGAGTTTGGAGATGTGGGTAGGATTTATAGCAGAAAGGGAGGAGAGGAGTAGAGGAAGAGGGAACTTACTACAAATGGAATAGTATCTGAGGTGAGCATATACTGCTTTGTTTTTTCAAGCACCACTGTTGCCAGCGTAATTCCCATTTTTGTGTCTTCATAAGGCTTTTTAAGTAGTAGTTAATCTTTCTATCCTGATTTGGAGATATCTGAATGGCAGGTAACCTAAGGTAATAATGAATGAAGAAGTTTTTTCTGTGGGACTTGGAATCATTTCTTCTATAAGATTTCAGTTAGATATAGCAGATCTAGAAGATTCGTGGGCATTATGACAGCTCCAGATTCTTTTTCTTTCACCCTTTACTCCCTTTAGAAGAGCCCTCATAGATGTTTCACATACACTTTCTAGGATGATTTTTTTTTTCTTTTAAAGATGACCACGTCGTGACCTCTGAACAATTGCATAAATTTGACTTTGACATAATGCTTATTGTCAAAAGCCGTTATGGCCAGGCCTTTTCTGAAATGATATATCAACTGTACTGTTTTCATTGCTTAAGTGTTTAAAATACCCTGTCACTACCCTTGCAGGGATATTTCTCTTCAGCATTAGTTCTGCTGTGACCAAAAATGAAAATTTCCTTTGGGTCTAAGTCACCTTGAGGTTATACTGAAAGCCTTAAATTTTTAAACTGGCACCAAAAATTTGGTCTTTGATTATCTTGTTCATGTCACTAGTGTTTAACCTTTGTGAGTTTTGGTTTGGTATGGTTAGTTCAATGATAGGAGCTTGGGAGGACTTTAAAAACTTGTGTGGGTCAGTTGGTATTATATGGAGAGTCATTTTATTCTGTGGCAGTGGACAACCCTAATCATACTGCACTATTTTTTAAGCAAGCAATTCTGATCAAAAAGAAAAATAGATGATTATATAGGGTAAAGAGTACATCCATCTGTCTACAAAAATTAAGTCAAAATGTGTATTTAATGATTAATCAATAACAAAGGACACAAATATGTGAATTAAATTAAAAATGTAAGTACACAAACAATTTGAGATTGCTGCTTAGATGGATAAGATATTAAAAAGAAAGACACAAACAGGTTGTATGAGAAAACTGCCTTTTTCATTGTATTTTGTGAAGTAAATCTTTTGGGTAATTTCTTGACCTCCTAGTCACTGAGTTATATTAGAAATAGACTTTGGTTGTTATTTTGAATATGTAAGACTCATTTCTTCCAGTTTAAGAAAGAGAAGTTTATTTTTATTTTACTTTTACCCCAAACGTGTTTTTGTACTATTGATAATTGAGACAAGTATTTTAGAAAATATAAATTTTTTTTTTGGTACCCAGGATTGAACTCAGGGGTACTCGACCACTGAGCCACATCCCCAGCCCTATTTTGTGTTTTTATTTAGAGACAGGGTCTCACTGAGTTGCTTGGCGCCTCATCGTTGGTGAGGCTGGCTTTGAACTCGTGATTCTCCTGTCTCAACCTCCCAAAGCAGTGGGATTAGAGGCATGCGCCACCGTGCCCGGCTAGAAAATATAAAAGATTTTAACATCAGAATTGAAAAAAGATTTTATAGTTTATTTGACCCCATTTAAAAAATAATTTTTATATTTTTTTAGTTGGAAGTGGACACAATACCTTTATTTTATTTATTTATTTTTATGTGGTGCTGAGGATCAAACCTCGTGCTTAACACATGCTAGGAAAGTACTCTACCACTGACTTACAACCCCAGCCCAATTTCATATTTTTGACATACTAGATTTCTTTAAGTAAATTTACTTGTTTAGACTTTACTAGGAGATAGCATATAAATGATTTTTTGATGGTGCTGGGGATTGAACCTCAGGGCCTGTCAAGTATTCCACCACTGTGCTACACCCATAAACTCAATTTTTTGATGTTCCTGAAGATCATTATCATAGTGTTGGGGGTGGGTACAGATTATTTTGGGTGGCTTGTGCATATTCATCTACCATTTCCTGAATTTTTGTAGTTTTTCAGGCATCACATTCTCAGTTTTTAAGTTATCTATACCATTGTCTAGTGAACGTAAGAGTTAATTTAGAGCCGGGCGCGGTGGCGCAAGCCTGTAATCCCAGCACGTAGGGAGGCTGAGACAGGAGAATCGCGAGTTCAAAGCCAGCCTCAGCAATAGCGAGGTGCTAAGCAACTCAGTGAGACCCTGTCTCTACATAAAACACAAGATGGGGCTGAGGATGTGGCTCAGTGGTCGAGTACCCCTGAGATCAATCCCCAGTACCAAAAAAAAAAAAAAGAAGAGTTAATTTAGAAATTAACTTTTTAATATTTATAGACTCTTATTTATAATATATTTAGCAGCTACTTTATATTTTTGAATTGCTGGGAATTGAACCTGGGGCCTCACATAGGCTAGGCAAGCACTCTACCACTGAGCTACATCCCTAGCCCAACTACTTTAAAGTAAGGAGTGATATATAATATTGAAGTCATGTATGAGAAACACTTGAGAGAATTGATTTGAATGCATACCATAAAATGCCTTTCAAATAAGATTGGAATTTATATGCAAAATTGGCTTGACAAAGACTCGAAAGAGTAATCTTTTAGCCAGAGTAATCTTTTAGCCATTGTGATCAATGTTACTTTCTCATGAGATCCTGGCATTAGTACCTAAAAAAATGGAGTGTGGAAGATCTAATTGAATTTTATCACACAAGTAGATTGCAAATATTTTATTGCTCTGAAAGTCCTTGGTTATACTATTTTAAATATATTTCTGAGAAGTGTTACAAGAAATTAGAACAAAATAAAAAATAGCATTTAGTAGAGAACCTTGGATTTTAAAGTTTTAATTAAAAATATGGAAAGTGGCATACTTCACTTAGAATGTTCAGGGCTTTTTAATTGTTGTTCATAATGTATTCCTAGTGTCTAGAACAGTATTCAGCTCATAGCTGACACTCAAAAATTTTTGTTGCTGAATGGATTGCCTGAACTGGGCCTGCCTTCTTATAGCTTTCTCAAAATCCAATGGGGGAAAAGTATTTAAATTGTTTTAAGAAGTACAAACCAGAAAGTAAATTTTTAATACATTAGCTATGTGGGATTGGCGGCGGGTAGGGGAGAGATTGTTAGTATACAATTAGAAAGTTAGAACATGTACTTAGAGCTGGGCGCGGTGGCACACGCCTGTAATTCTAGCACTTTGTGAGGCTGAGACAGGAGAATCGCGAGTTCAAAGCCAGCCTCAGCAATGGCGAGGCGCTAAGCAACTCAGTGAGACCCTGTCTCTACATAAAACACAAAACATGGCTGAGAATGTGGTTCAGTGGTCAAGTAGGATTTATTGAATTTAGGGGCAGAAACTTCTAATTGTGTTACTCTTGAGCCCCAGATCTGGGAGACTGAACATTTTTACCATATTTGCCTGGCTCCAAAGCTTGTGCTATTGCCACTATACCAAATGGCATTCTCTGGTGTCTGGAAGAGTGCTAATTATAATTATATTAGTCTTAAACTAGTCTCTTTTTATAGTCTGTTCTAGTGTTTAATCACAGCATTATTGGCTAATTTTTTTCTTCTGATGTGAACAGATTCTGTGTTATAAGTAATTTTCATTGTTTGATCTCTTTTGGAATGATGCTGATCATGCTTAAAATAACCTTTCAAATTAGACATATGATAGATTTAATTTTTTCAAGCATATGGAGAGAAATGTTATATATATATATATGTATATATATACATATATATATATATCAAACCCTGTAGAATTTCTGTAGGTCAGTTAATTTCAACCACAGAAAAGGCAGAAGCAAGAAAATCTAATTTAGAGTACAAGGAGGAGAAAAGTATTTAATATTTACTTATAATGGTTTGAACAGTTACATAAGGGAAAGATGCATAAACAGAATATAAGCAGTTTTTCTTTTTTACCTGTGGCTTTCACCAGGAAAGAAGTTTTTTAGTATTTCTATATCTATAAATTTGATCAGATTAGCTGGGTGCAGTGGCACACCTGTAATCCTAGCAGCTTGGAAGGCTGAGGCAGAAGGATTAAAGGTTCGAAGCCAGACTTAGCAATTTAGCAAGACTGTAAGCAACCTAGTGAGACCCTGTCTCAAAATAAAAAATAAAAGGTGGCTCTGTGGTTAAGTGCCCCTGGGTTCAATCGCCTGTACCCCGCAACCCCCGCAAAAATTTTTTTTGGACCAGATTATAAATTGATTTACTTAAAAGTAGAAAACACAGGGCTATGGATATAGCTAAATAGTAGAGCACTTGGCTAGCATGTATTGAGTTTAATCCCTAGCAAAACACATACACAGAAACATTAAGATACTTTTTTGGTGATTTTATTGTTGTTTTGTTTTCTCCTGAGGATTGAACCAAGTGGCATTTAACCACTGAGCCAGATTCTCAGCCCTTTTTAAATTTTTTTATTTTGAGATCAGGTCTTTCTAGGTTGCATAGGGCCTTGCTAAGTTGCTGATACTGACCTCAAACTTGTTATCCTCCTGCCTCAGCCTCTTGAGTTGATGGGATTGCAGGCACGTGCCATCATGACTGCCAAGAAAAAGGTTTTTTTTTTTGTACTGGAGATTGAATTCAGGGGCAGTCGACCACTGAGCCACATCCCCAACCCTATTTTGTGTTTTATTTAGAGACAGGGTCTCACTGAGTTGCTTAGCACCTCGCCCTTGCTGAGGCCGGTTCTCCTGTCTCAGCCTCCCAAAGTGCTGGGATTACAGGCATGCGCCATTGCGCCAGGCTGTTTTTTTTTTAAAATAGGAGCAGCCCTATCTCCAGGTCAATTTATTTTTTAAATGTTCCCATCTCTTGGTGCAGTGGAAGACTAGTTTTTGATATGCTATATTATTTTTCTCTGAAAACATCTTGCTGTATCAGGTTGGTTTTTGTTTTTCCTAAAACTTCTCAACTGTGGTCTCTTTCCTGAAAATGTGAATTTAGTCTTAAGTATTTTGTGAAACTGGAGCAAAACAAAATATCCTGTCTTAAACCAGACTCCTTATCTTTAAAAATTTTTGGACAGTAAATACACAAAGCATAACCTAACTCATGTATTCAACATGTATAAATATTTATTTATATAGCCACATATTTCTATGAAATTAACACATTATGAAACATAAATATTAGGTTGAACTATATGAAATTATCATTTTTATAGGTTAAAAAAAGGTTGAATATTGGAAAAGTCATATAGTTCAGCCCATTACATGAATTTGGAATTCCTTAAATAAGACATCTCCTGAAACATTAGTTTAAGCTGTGTTATTCAAGTATGTTTTCTTTTCTCTTCTTTTTTTTTGGTACTGGAGATTGAACTCAGGGGAACTCCACCACTGAGCCACATCCCCAGCCCTATTTTGTGTTTTATGTAGAGACAGGGTCTCACTGAGTTGCTTAGCGCCTCGCCATTGCTGAGGCTGGCTTTGAACTTGTGATTCTTCTGTCTCAGCCTCCCAAAGTGCTGGGATTATAGGCTTGCGCCACCGCGCCAGGCTCCTTGAACTACGTTTCTTTTTTCTTTTTTTTTTTAATATTTATTTTTTAGTTGTAAATGGACAGAATGTCTTTATTTTGTTTTTATGTGGTGCTG
This sequence comes from Xerus rutilus, assembly GCA_028644305.1. Classification (NCBI taxonomy): domain Eukaryota; kingdom Metazoa; phylum Chordata; class Mammalia; order Rodentia; family Sciuridae; genus Xerus; species Xerus rutilus. Next base: position 40,567,538 of record CM053402.1, read on the forward strand.
AGGATCTAACGCAGTGCCTCACGCGTGCTAGGTGAGCACGCTACCACTGAGCCATACCCCCAGCCCCCAACTACGTTTTCAATGATAGAAAATTCTTTAAACTTACTTGTGGCTAACTTGAAGCTGTTTGAAATTTTTAATTGATGATACTTTCTTTCTATTTTCTTTTTTGTTGCTGTTAGTAGTGGTTTGCTTGCAGTAGCTGATAGAGTTGTCTTCTAGATCTCTAAGAGAGATATTTGAATTTGTTTATGGTTCTGGGGAATATAGCTCAGTGTTAGTGTTTGCTTAGTGTGCAGGAGGCCGTGGATTTAATCCCTAGCACCAAAAAAAAAAAAAAAAAGGATGAGTTCCTTTATGAATGATATTGTCGAACTTTTAAATGCATTATGCTTTCTATGTCTTTTATTTATTTATTTATTTTTAAGTGATATGTGATTTGGTTGTGTTTTCAAAGGTTTGTGCTTTCTGGAAATCTGCATGGTGGCTCAGTGGTAGCAAGCTATCCTTTTGATGATTCTCCAGAGCATAAAGCAACTGGAATCTATAGCAAAACCTCAGATGATGAAGTCTTTAAATACTTGGCAAAAGCTTATGCTTCAAATCACCCCATAATGAAAACTGGTGAGCCTCATTGTCCAGGAGATGAAGATGAGACTTTCAAAGATGGAATCACAAATGGTGCACATTGGTATGATGTGGAAGGTATGCAAAACACTGAATTTGCTATATTTCCCCGTTTATTTAGCTTTCTTTAGTATAGTCAAGAAAGGAAACTTTGTGGAATTATAATTTTTTAAAATTTTATTGCTTTTTATATTGAAAATTTCAAACCCATAGTAAAATTGAAAGAACACTACCTATAGTAGTCTTTATGTATGAACACCTATATATCCTTGATTTAAATTTGCCCATCGTTATCTGCTACATGCTTTGCCTCGCCTTCACACATACCCACACCCTCCCCTCCACATAATCTTTTGCCAAACCATCCAAAAATAGGTTGCGTTTTTTATGACACTTCACCCATAAGTTCCATAGCATATGTTTCCCAAGTACAGGGACAAATACAGTCTTCTATACAATTATATACCATTACCATAACCAAGAAATAACCAGTAATTCAATACTATCATCCTACATACTGTCCATAATTCAAATGTCAACTTTTATCCCCAAAATATCCTTTGTAGCTCCTTTTTCTCCAGATCTAGGATCCAATCAAGGTTCAGGAATTGGCATTTGATTCTTGTGAAGAGTCCAAACTAGTGGTCCTATGGAACATTGCATATTTTGGATTTGTCAGATTTTTCATGTTAAAATTCAAGTCCGATTTTCTAGCAAGATCATCACATCATATCAGGAGACATAAAATCAGCTATAAGTGACTATGCTGGACAACTTGGTTAATATGATAACCGTCAGTGGTGAGGTCTTTCCATTTTATATAAATCCACATTTTCCTTGTATGTTTTAATTTGTGCGGTGATCATGGAATTATTATTATTTTTTAATTGTAATATAATTCACCACCTACCTTTTTTAAAATTTTTTTGGTACTAGGGATTGAACCCAGGGGTGCTATACCTCTGCGCTACATCCCCAGCCCTTTTTTATTTTTTGTTTTGAGACAGGGTCTTGCTGAGTTGCTAAGGGCCTCAGTAAGTTGCTGAGGCTGGTCTCAAACTTGGGGTCCTCTTGCCTCAACCTCCCAAGTAGCTGGTGTGAGCCACTGTGTCTGGCTTAGCCATTTTAAAATGCAGAATTAATGACACTAATTGCATTCACGTCTATTTCCCATCACCATAGCCTATTTCCAAACTTTTTTATTAATGTCAAACAGAAACTCTGAAATTGTTAAATACTAATTCCCATTCCCTTCAGTCCCATAGCCACTGAGAACCTCTAATCTATTGTCTAGCTCTGTGAACTTGCCTGTTCTAGATATTTCACATAATTGGAATCTTTCAATATTTGGTTTTATGTGTCTATATAGTTTATTTCACTTAGCATAATGTTCTCAGGTTCATCCATTTTGTAACATGTTTTAGTGCTTTATTCTTTTTTGTGGTTTATATTCCTTAAATATATAAAATACATTTTGTTCATTCATCTGTTGGTGGGCACTGGGTTGTTTCCACCTTGCTACTATGAATAATGCTGTAATGAACATTGTTGTACAAGTATCCAAGTATTCGTCTTATCTTCAGTTATTTTGGGTATGTAGCTAGAAGTGGAATTGCTAGATCATATAGTAATTCTATGTTTAGCTTTAAAGGAACTGCCAAACTGTTTTCCATACTGGCAATACTATTTACATGTATTCCTACCAGCAACATATAAGGGTTTCAGTTTTCATGGAGTGCTATTTTAAAAGAATTGTTAAAGTAAGCTTGAATTGTTTATCTGTTCTTTTAAATGTCATAAGAATGGTTATTGCTCTTTCAAAATTTTTGGTATATTTTGAAGAATAACATTTTGTTTTTATGCACAAACTTAGACTATTTAATTAAGAATAAGCAGAAAGGCTGGGCGCGGTGGCGCACACCTGTAATCCCAGCACTTTGGGAGGCTGAGACAGGAGAATCGTGAGTTCAAAGCCAGCTTCAGCAACGGTGAGGCAGTGAGACCCTATCTCTACATAAAACACAAAATAGGGCTGGGGATGTGGCTCAGTGGTCGAGTAGCCCTAAGTTCAATCCCCAGTATCAAAAAAAAAAAAGAATAAGCAGAAGGAACAAGTCAACCCATGGAAATGTTATCAGCATAAACATTTTCTCTTAGAATCTGCTCATGGTGAAATACCTTTGGGCTTCCTTACCTTTTTATTGGTGGTCACATTATAAAGTCTCTTATAACATGTCTCTTAATTTGCCTTTACTTAAGTATTTTAAATTGTTTTCTGACTTTTTATATTAAGCCACAGACACCCAAAATGAGCCCTAAATTTAAAGACTTAATATCTTTGTAGAGTTTTCTGATCCCCCTATAGTTTATACTTGTGTTTCTACAACAAGCATCTACAGAGGTTTGAAATATTTAGAAGCCAGACTGTCCTCCATAAGAGTTAGAGGTGTTTTGCAAACCATTGAAACTTTTTTTGATAGATAAGGAACATATTTGAATGTGTAATCCTTACATGTCGATCTTTAGTAGATATATTTATTTATTTTTTTGGTACCAGGGATTGAACTCAGGGGTACTTGACCACTGAGCGACATCTCCAGCCCTATTTTGTGTTTTATGTAGAGACAGGGTCTCACTGAGTTGCTTAGCGCCTCGCCATTGCTGAGACTGGCTTTGAACTCATGATTCTCCTGTCTCAGCCTCCCAAAGTGCTGGGATTATAGGCGTGTGCCACCATGCCTGGCAGTAGTTACATCTAATAAAATCTAATTTTGTGAACTGGTGGTTTTGTGAGTTAGATTAATTTGGGGTGATGTTACTTAAAATAATAGATTAAAGAATAATTTACTTGCCCTTTTTGGAAAAAGTTCTAAAAAGTTAGAAAGTAATTCCTAGTCAACAACTGAGGAATATAAATCTATGCTATACTATTTCAAAAACAAATATCTTGCCTTCACAAAAAGTAAGTGTACTATGGTCAGAGATTATTTGGTTATTTAGTTGCTAGATTTTTCTGATTTTTCAAACAACTGAAGAAGATGAATTTTGTTGCTGGTATTGTTTTTGTTTTTATGCATCAACTTTTCTCATTTTAGCTGAATGGTCAGACATGTTTTATGTTATTTCTACAATAGCTGCTCTTTCTACCTTAGCAAATTTCAAGCAGTTTCTCCTTGAGGAGGAGGCTGTGATGATTTCAGTCATTTCAACAGGGCAAATTCATTTTGTTTATCTTATGCAGGACTGCAGTGAGTAAGATGCTTTGAAACCTTGTGACTTGGCATATATTCAAACCCTGATGTCCTGGAGTGATTTTACTGATACTCTATGTGATGTATTTAGGAATTATAGCTCAAAGAAATATATGTAAACCTTTAAAGCTGAAAGAAAATATGTTGATCTAGTCCAATCCTTTGCTTTATAGAAATTCAAGACCTGAGAGAGAGAATGACTTATGCAGTATAATTTATTTATTTATTTAGCAAACATTTACTGCAAACATTACCTGCCACATTCCATATGCTTTATTAGGTGTGAGGACATAGTGGGAGCAAACCAGAAACAGTTCCTGCCTGTGAGGATCAGACAGTGTATTACTAGTGTGGAATGTGGGGTGATTGGCTTCTACCACTTTACCTTCTTTGCCAGGGTTGACTCAGCATATGTAGCTGCCTATGTAGGAGGTCCCTGCTTCTCTCAACATGCCTTTCAAACCTTCAAGATCCATCTAGGGAATGATTATCCTGACAAAGCCTGTAAATAGTTATGCTTACCTACTAAAGCTTTATTACTCTGATAGCCAAAGGACTTGTTCATGGAACAGGGCACCTTCTTATTTTTTTATTTTTATTTTTTTGCTTAAAGCATATTGTGCTGGCCTTGAACCTGAGATCCTCCTGTGCCTCAGCTCCCCAAGTTGCTAGAATTACAGAGATATAATCCCCCCACACCCAGCTCAGACTTTTAGTTTTTAGTATATATGTGTGTACATAAAACTAAAATAATCTCATGAAATAATACTTACTTTTAAAATCTTTTTTAAAAAATTTGGTTGTATAATGACACAATACCTTTTTTATTTATTTATTTTTATGTGGTGCTGAGGATCAAACCCAGTGCCTCACACATGCTTAAACAAGTACTCTCCCACTGAAATGCAACTGCAGCCCCTTAAATCTTAACCTTTTAAATACATTACACTATTATTTCTTTTAGCTTGTCCTGTTTATTTGTCTGTTTGCTTGTTTATTTTGGTACCAGGAATTGAATCCAAGGGTGCTTAACCACTGAGCCACATCCCCAATCTTTTTTATTTTTTATTTTGAGACAGGGTCACACTAAGTTGCTTAGGGCCTTGCTGAATTGCTGAGACTGGCCTCAAACTTGTGATCCTCCTATCTCAGCCTCCTGAGTTGCTAGGATTATAGGTGTGTGCTACCATGCCTGGCCCATTTTATTTTTTAAATAGTAAGTAACTTACCAGTTGTCATAAACCACTAATATATCTCACTAATGGGTTATGACCTACAGTTTGGAAGAAAACCTTGTTCTTCATCACCATATGGTAGAGTTGATTTATTTTCAAATTCTAAGTAGGAACAAAATATTTTACACATTGCATTTGATTACTTACTACTTAGGTGTTTTCTTTTGCCCTGACATGTTGTATGTCTCATTCATTTCCAATGCAGACCAAGCCACAATTTATCCCAGTTTCCTCTCCCTATAATTTGAATGAGTATTGAGATAGGAAATTAGAAATATAATTGTAAGCTTTCCCCATTGCTCATGTGTCTGTTCATGCTATGATTAGTTAGGACAGCTGCCATAATGCTTTATATATTTTTTTAAATTATTTTTTTAAAATTTTAAGCCATTGCTGACTTAGAGACTAAGGTTTTTCAAACTGGTAATTGTGGTTTTTTTTTTTCCTTTTCCGGAAGAAGAAAATGTTCTGTGGATGAATCAAACCTTTCTCTCTTCTTTTGTACTCTGGACAGATAGCATATGATGTGCCTAGTTCATTTTTGTGCGTGTGTGTGAATATGAACACCTTTGATCATGTGGGCAACCATTTTTTCTCTAAAGTGGAGGTCAGACTGAACAGCACAAATGTACTCTAAATATTTAGGTATACTTGACTGGAAGTAGATGGCTGCTGGAAAGGAAAAAGCATGGGGGAAATAATCACCAGTTATCAAAAGCATAACAAGTAGATCTGTCCAAAAGTGGACCAAAAAACTTATCTAGAGGAGTATTTTCTGTGTCGTTGAATAAGGCCTTTTGTGTTAACCCATATGACACCAGAAAATTGGAATCTAAAACACAGAAAGAAATCAAAAGAACAAGCCCCATAGTATCTGGTATTAATAAGTAGACAAATTTATAAGTATAGTAGGGAATTTAAATTGTGCTTCTCTCAGTAACTGTTTGATCCTGAAGACATACATGAATATGACCACAGAAGAAGCACTGGGTGTGTGGTGCATGCCTGCAATCCCAGCAGCTTGGGAAGCTGAGGCAGGAGGATCTCAAGTTCAAGGTCAGTCTCAGCAACCTAGCCAGGCCTTAAACAACTTAGTGAGACACTGTCTCAAAAATACATACATACATACATACATACATGCATACATATATATATAACTGGGGCTGGGGATGTGGCTTAGTGGTTAAGTGCCCTTGGGCTCAATCCCTGGTACCAAAAAACAAACAAAAAAACCCCCCAAACCCAAAAATCACAGTGGATTTGAATAGCATAAATAAACCAATTTGGCCTAATGAACATGTACAGAAAGAATACTGCCCTCATATTTAATTTTCCTGCAGCTTCTTTACTAATCTGAGGTGTCTGAGGTGTAGATGACCAAGTAATTTACCAGTTGTCATGCAGACATAGAAGATGTGTCTGGTTCTATTAAGTACTTGTATTTTGTTTTTTAAAAATGACATATTAAAAGCAAAGCAACAAACATACAAAAACTTAAAGGGTTCTTGTATCTTTGTTGTTTTTACATTTTGATAGGATTGAGTCTAAGCTTGAGCAGATTCTGATCAACCTATATTTCTAGTCTCATCTTCTACCTCTCCTGCACTGCTGGACTACTTGCCCTTCCTCAAAAATGAACCTTCACACATTAGGCTATTCTGCCTAGAATAGGTTACCTGTACATCCTCTGAAATCTCCCTTGTAATAAGTGTTACTCTCCTGCCCACCTAGAGTCTTTTTGTTATTTCAGCAGTAAAATGCTTATCCAACTTAGGTTAATGTTTCTTTGTGTCTCATGTTATGTGTGAATCCTTTGATAACAAGGACAGGGTGGTGCTATTCATTTTAGAGTTATCTTTGTGTAAAATGTCTTGGAAGGGACAGTCCTAGAGGAAGGGAGACTAGGGAGGTTTTTATAGTTACTTGGAATGAGGCCTCTTTAGGAGATAAAGGGTTTATCTAGAGGGATGCTTTATCTAGAGGGATGCGTGGGAATGAAGAAGGAATATGTGTGAGAAGAATTGTATAATTGACCTCTGATTAAATGATAATACAGAATGTCAAGGAGAGGAAGGACCCAAAGAGATGACTGAGGATTTTTTTTTTTTTTAATATTTTTTAGTTGTAGGTGGACACAATATCTTTATTGATTTATTTTTATGTGGTGCTGAGGATCGAACCCAGGGCCTCACGCATGCGAGGCAGAGCGCTCTACCACTGAGCCACAATCCCAGCCCCGAGGATTTTTTTTTAATACTTTTTAGTTGTAGACAGACACAATATTTTTTAATTTTATTTATTTATTTTTATGTGGTGCTGAGGATTGAACCCAGTACCTCACAGATGCAAGGCAAGTGCTCTACACTGAGCTACAGTCCCAGCTCCATGACTGAGGATTTTGAGTCTGGATGAATGAGAATGATGATGGAAAAAATTATTTAAAGGAGTCTCTCTTTCTCTCTCTCCGTCAGACTTTCTGGAGAAGAGTTAAAATTGGAGGTGGTACTTGATGTTCTGGTCACAAGTACCCAAAAGGCAATTAGGAAGTAGGTTCTGAGATTTAGGAGTTTGTTGTGTTTTGGTACTGGGGATTGAGCTGAGGAGCACTTTGTGACTGAGCTGCATCCCCAGCCCTTTTTAGTTTTTTGTTTTGAGACAAGGTCTCTCTAAGTTGCTTAGGGCTGCACAAAGTTGCTGAGGCTAGCCTTGAACTTGCAATCCTCCTTGTAAGCCTCCTGAGTTGCTGGGAGTATAGGTATGGGCTACCATGCCTGTTAGATTCAGGAGTTTTGAAACATTTGGAAAGCATATGTCAGAGTACATGAATTTGAAAATTGAATTGATATTATTTCTTGGCATAATTAATTGCCTGGAGCCTGAAATTCAACTACAACTTTTATAAAAATGAACAGATGGACGCCTTTTCACCTCCATAGTGAATGCAGGATGTACCAGGATGTTTTCTTTAAGGAATGCTGACAATTCAGATGCTAATAATTAGCCTGTTCATGTGTGAGTACAACTGATAATCAAATGTGTATCAGTACAGTGCTTTTGGTCTTAGCTGATCTTGTACATTGAAGAGTTGGTTGAATCTCATCTTCCTATTTTGTTCTCTTTTTTAAATGGAGTGTTTCCTAATCTAAAAGGAAGGCAAAAATGTAAAGCCATAATTCAACAGAATATTTGCTTCCATTTGAGTCATGAGTTTGCTTTAGTAAACTGAAGTATAACCTAATATAAAATCTGACCTTTAGGAGCATTGCACTAGTGTACTTTGTAATGTGATATTAGGGCCATGTGAAGATTGAGAGCCAAACACTGCTATTTAGGGTTTGGCCCCTACATCTTCACAAATATGTTTATAAATTGGATGTACCACTACCACCACCCCCAACCTTTTTTTATCTCTTTCACTCAAGTGATAGGGAATGGGAGAATACTTCCAAGAAGAGGGAAATGCAGTTCAAAGATCTCTAAGAGATGGTGTTGACCAAGTTGGAACTAAAAACAGAGGCAGGACTGTTTAGCTATGTAGAATCATATCACTAGCAAATATATATCTACTGGGAGTGGTGAAGGAAATAGATTTTCAGAAAATTACTGGCTCAGAATGTAAAGACCAAGTTCAGTTAAGGTTTGGCCAACCTGAATTTAAAAATTAGGAATTTGGGGAATTTTTAAAGGACAATCCCTATTTTCTATTTATTTGGCTCAGATTTTCCATTTAAAAATTTTTATGAGCATCATGCCATCAACTTGTAAGAACTCTTAGGGAGTGCAAAATCATCACTTAATAACTCATTTATTTTCTGTAAAGAAATTAAAAGCAGTCTGAATCAATTGTGAATTTCTCACTACCCTTTGAACTAATAAATAGTCCTCTCTTAGCTGCAGTTTTGCTTTCTGAGGTTTCAGTTAAAATCACTGTACTCTCCCTTTATCTATGGGTTTTATGTTTCAAGAATCCCAGTTTTCAACCATGGCCTGAAAATATTAAATGAAAAATTCCAGACACAAATAGTTTGTAGGTTTCAAATTATGCAATGTTCTAAGCAGCCTGATGAAATTTGCAGTGTCCTGTTGTCTCACCCAAACATGAATCTTCCCTTTGTTCAGCATATCCATGCTGTGTATGCCACCTGCCCTTGAGTCTCTTATGTATCAGATGACTGTTGAGATATGGCAGTGCTTGACTTCAGTTCACCCTTAACATAGTGGCCGAATGCTGTATCACACCAGCACACGAAGAAAGGTAGGGAATACATTACTGTACTTTGAAACAGGGACCAAATTCACATAACTTACAATATACTGTTATAATTATTTTATTACTAGTTATTGTTAATCACTTACTGTGTCTAGTTTAGAAATCAAACTTTATCATAGGTACATATGTATAGGAAAAAACATAGTATAAGAGTTTGGTACTGTCTTTGGTTTCAGGCATTCATTGGGGTTCTTGGAACATATCCCACATGGGTAAGAGGGGTCTACTATAGTTTTGAGCTCTAAATGTAAATATAAACTGGAAATTGTCTCTCAATATTCCTGTATTCTAGAATGTTTTTTCTATTTAAAAAAATGTAGTTTTCCTATAAAATGTTAATAAGTTTCCTGAATAATATAGTTTGATACTTAATAATTGGCCTTCTTGTTTTAAAAAAAACAAAAACCTGTGTGTTTTATGTCTAACAATGAAGCATTGAGTATTTTTTTCCATTGGTTTTCTGCTTGAGGAAGAAGAGCAAATCCGTGGTTTGGGGATAAGGAGACTAGTTAATTTGCATAGCTTTAAGGAAGTTCATTTCCAGATCTTCAGTTTCTGTTTCTAGTCTTTCTTAATGTTGGTCTGCCTGGAAGGTTCTGTCTCATATCCTCTTCTCCCACCTGACCCAAAGACTGGCATACTTTTCTACCCATCTGAATCACCTTGTGGTATATTGCCTTGGAGTTTTCATACTTTTGGGCTGCAAAACAAAAGGGGCAACTTGGTGATTTTTTTAATAGTATCATAAAAGCATCATCCCAGAGTTTTTATTAAAAGATGTATTTTCGGGCTGGGGTTGTGGCTCAGTGGTAGAGCGCTTGCCTCGCATGTGTGAGACACTGGGTTCGATCCTTAGCACCACATACAAATAAGTGAATAAATAAAGGTCAATCAACAACTAAAAAAAAAAAATGTATTTTCACCTCGGTGCTTCAAAGTACAGGATAAGGAAGCAGTATACCTGTGCTGTGAATGAATTGAAGACTTCGCTTGTTCATTTAAAAAATATTATTTTCAGCTTCTTTGCTTACCAAGAGAGGCCTGATTTCACTCAGTTGTTTTGAAAATGTGTTTAAACACAAATGAAAAGAAAAATTGCTGATGCATATATAAAATATATTCTTAGTAATTATTTCTTGTTATGTTTATTAATTGTGTAAGACTTAAATAAAACTATGCCTTTTTGATAATTGTGTGCCAGTGGTTATTAATAATACAATCTGAAAGACAAGTTTAACACTATGGCATTATGATCATTGGAGATAAGAAAAATATTAATACATATATACTTAGGTATTATAGATTGGAATATTTGTAGGATGGCTAAAGCATGCAGGTATATCACATTCAAATTAAAATCTGCTAGAAGAAGTGGCTTGGGAAAAAGGTTCAAGGAAGAAAAGGGAAATTGTAAAATTCTACTGTTAAAGAAGAGGTATGTTCATGTACTTTGCATAAAGACAATTCTAGGAATCAAATCTCCATGGTATTTTTATTTATTTGGAAACATTTAAAATAATGTAAAGGTTTTCCTTAAAATTTTGTAGTGTGCAGGATATTACTTTGTTTACAATTCTTTGAACTTAAAATGAAAATTTTTGTATACCAACTTAAACATTTGTGAGGTGAGCTGGGTGCAGCTCAGTGGTAAAGCATTTGCCTAGTATTCACAAGACCCTGGTTTCCATCCTCAGCAACATACACAATGTTGCATAATTTTTTAGTTATTTTAGTGTGAATAAATTGAAGATCATTGGTTTAGGTAGTCTTGAGAGACTGACAGGTAATAGAACCTTGCTTGTTTATGATTGTTAATTAGTAGGGTAAATAGCAGATCCTTCATACTGTTATTAAAGTGTTTTATTATTTTGCTGTAACTGAATGTTTTACTCTCCAAATAAAAATTTTCTTTGGATAAAGATATTGTGAAATCTGACATTTCTCCTTTATTTTGAACCAAATGAAATATCATCCTAAAAAAAATAAACAAATGCTTGAACTCAATCTGGCAGTAGCTACAACTGTGAGTAATGTCATATCTACTTACAGATCAATGCCTGTTTCCTTTACAGTGAGGCTAGCTTTGTGTGGATAGGTTTTGTATTGAAGAAAAAATCAAGACTACAGATCTGAACTAACTACTTAGTTAAGATTACTTATTATTACTTATTATACAGTCTTTGACATTTATTATGAAAAAATAAGTGTTAACAGTTTAACATAGATGGCAAATAATGCTTAATTATGGTATTTCACTAAAAAATTCTCAATTATCCATAATTGAATTGAATTGTTCTAATTCAGTCTCTAGTGCCTTTTTATTTTAAAATTTAGTTTAATGTTTTTTTATACTGGGGATTTAGCCCAGGGGTGCTTTACCACTGAGATACATCCCCAGTCCTTTTTATTTTTTATTTTGGGACAAGTTCTCACTAAGTTGCTGAGCACCTCACCAAGTTGCTGAGGCTGACCTCAGACTTGGAATATTCTTACCTCAGCCTCCCAAGTTGCTGGAATTACAGGAATGCACCACCATGCCTGACCTGATGAATGTTTTATATGTACTTGAATAGCATATGTACTCCATTATTGTTGGAGGGGGTATGGTGTAAATATCATTTAGATCTAGTTAGTTGATGGTATTACTGAAATCTTCAGCTTTTGCTCATTTTCTGCCTACTTTTTCTGTTGATTACTGAGAGGAGATGTGTGCAGCTGTAATTGTGGATTTTTCCATTTGTTTCATGTATTTTGAAGTTCTGTTGTTAGGGACATACACATTAGGATTGTGTTGTCTTGGAGAATTGACTGTTTCATTCTTTTGTAATGTCTGTCTTTATCCCTGGCAATTATCCTTGCTCTGAAGTATATGGTATCTGATAGAAATACAGCTGCTCCTTTTTTTTTTTTGGCCTACTAAAGTATTGAACCCAGAGCTTGCATATGTCAGGCAAATACTTTACCACCAAGCTACACCCTAGCCCTGCATCTTTCTTTTGATTATTGTTTGCATGATATACATATATTTTTCTATTCTTTTACTTTTAACTTACCTATACCATTATGTTTAAAGTGAGTTTCATGTAGATGTAATAATTGGGTCTTGTTTTTAATTCAGTTTGACAATTTCTGTCTTTTAGTTGCTATATTTTTACCATTTACAATGAATATAATTATCAATAGGTTTGAATTTAGGTCTTATGTTTCCTGTTTGTCCCTCTGTATATTAATGCAGTTTCCCTTTTCCTGCTTTCTGTTGTATTGTTTGAATGTTATTTAGTGTGTCATTTAAATTTTATCTATTGTGTTTTTAGCTATATCTCTATGTTGAGTTTGTTTTGGTAGTTGCTATAGGAATTATGATTTACATACTTAGCTTTTCACAATTTTACCTAAAATTAATATTTTATACCATTTCATAGAGGAATATGCAGCCAGTTGTGGTAGCACACACCTGTAACCCCAGTTACTCAGGAAGCTAAGGCAGGAGGATTACAAATAAAAAAATTGGAAGGCCTGGGGATGTAGCATGGTGGTAGAATGCTTGCCTAGTATGTCCAAAGCCCTGGGTTCAATCCCTAGTACAAAAAATAAAAAAAGAAAGAAAAGGAATGTATAAACCTTCCCATCACATTGTATTCTCCTAGTTTATGTTGTACTTACCACATGTATTGTGTCTATATACGCTGACAATGCCACCAATGCCATGGGGTCTTTAAAATAATTTTTTTTAATTTATTTATTCGACTTAGGTATAATGATAGCAAAATGCATTTTGATTCACTATATACAGATGGAGCACAACTTCATTTCTCTGGTTGTATGTGATGTAGAATCACAGCATACATGCAGACATATATACAGCTAGGGCTATGATGTCCATCATATTCCACCACCTTTACTGTCCCCATGCCTCCCACCCCTGTGACCAAAGTTCCTTCATTCTTCCTGTGTCTTCCCCCACATTATGGATCAGCATCCACTTATCAGAAAGAACATTTGGCATTTGGTTTTTTGGGATTGGCTTACTTCACCAAGCATGATATTCTCCAACTCCATCCATTTACCTTCAAATGATATAATTTTATTCTCTTTTATTGCTGAGTAATATTCCATTGTGTATATATACCACAGTTTCTTTATCCATTCATCTATTGAAGGGCATCTAGGTTGATTCCACAGTTTAGCTATTGTGAATTGAGCCGCTATAAACATTGAAGTGGCTGCGTCACTGTAGTATGCTGTTTTTAAGTCTTCTGGGTATAGACTGAAGAGTGGGATAGCTGGGTCAAATGGTAGTTCCATTCCAAGTTTTCTAAGAAATCTCCATACTGCTTTCCAGACTGGTTGTACCAATTTGCAGTCCTACCAGCAATGTATGAGTGTGCCTTTTCCCCTACAACCTCACCAACACTTATTGTTGTTTGTATTCTTGACAATTGCCATTCTGACTGACGTCAGATGAAATCTTGGTTTTGATTTGCATTTCTCTAATTGCTAGAGATGTTGAACATTTTTTTATATGTCTGTTGATTGATTGTATATCTTCCTCTGAGAAGTTTCTGTTCAGCTCCTTGGCCCATTTATTGATTGGGTTGTTTGTTTGTTTGGTGTTAAGTTTTTTGAGTTCTTTATGTATCCTGGAGATTAGTGCTCTATCGGATGTGTGTGTGGCAAAGATTTGTTCCCAGAATGTCGGCTCACTATTCACTTCATTGATTGTTTCTTTTGCTGAGAAGAAGCTTTTTAGTTTGAATCCATCCCATTTATTGATTC
>CM053402.1:40582196-40610104 GCA_028644305.1 Xerus rutilus
TCCAATCAATAAATGGGCTAAGGAGCTGAATAGAAACCTCTCAGAAGATGATGTACAATCAGTAAACATATATATGAAGAAATGTTCAACGTCTCTAGCCATTAGAGAAATGCAAATCAAAACTACCCTCAGATTTCATCTCACCCCAGTCAGAATGGCAGTTATCCAAAATACCAGCAACAATAAGTGCTGGCGAGGATGTGGAGAAAAAGGTACACTCAAACATTGCTGGTGGGATTGCAAATTGGTGCAACCAATCTGGAAAGCAGTATGGAGACTGCTTTAAAAACTTGGAATGGAACCACCATTTGACCCAGCTATCCCAAAAAAATTTTTTTTAAAAATTATCTTCTGGGGCTGGGGTTGTGGCTCAGTGGTAGAGCACTTGCCTCACATGTGTGAGGCACTGGGTTCGATTCTCAGCACCACATATAAATAAATAAAATAAAGATCCATTGGCAATTAAAAAATATTTTTAAAAAAATTACCTTCTCAGAAAGGCTTTTCCTGACCAAATCTCTAGTTGCCACTGGTTGCTAGCTATCACATCACTCTACTAAAATTTTCTGCAAAACTTTTCATCATCTGATATTTTCCTTATATATGTAAGACCTTAAGGTATGTGAGAGCAGAGACTTCCTCTGTTTTCTTTTATGCTGTGTTCCCATGCACCTAGAATGTAGTCAGTGCTCAGTAAATATTTGCTTAAAGAAAATTGAACTTTGTAGTCTTAAAGTATCATTTCTAGAGAAGGACTTTCCCCAGGCTCTAAATTTGTATTTAAAAATTCCTTCTTAAAAGAAAAATAAGGGGCTGGGATCATGGCGCAGTGGTAGTGTGCTCGCCTAGCGCGCATAAGGCACTGGGTTCGATCCTCAGCACCACATAAAAATAAAATAAAGATATTCTTAAAAAAAATAAAAAAATAAAAATAAAAGTAAAGTAAAATAAAATAAAATAAATAAAAATTCCTTCTTGAATATTTCTGTCTAAATGTGCTGCAGATACCTCAAACTCACTATGCCCCAAACAAAAATAGTCATTCCCTCTCTCCTTTCAGTTACTGTTCCAAACCATGCTTCTCTCTTTCTGGAGTGGGGGTGGGGAGGAGGTGTTGGGGCTTGGACCCAGGGCCTTGCACACGCTGGGCAAGCGTTCTACCGCTGAGCCACATTCCCATCCCACCTTGCTTCTCGTTAATGGATTCATCATTAGTCTAACTAATCAGGCTGGATGTTGATTCCTTTCCCTGTCTCAACTACCATCACTTATCAAACCGTGTCAGTATTTCAACTTGATCCTTCCCTTCCTTACTTCACAGTTACTACCACCACTTCATTTTAGGCCTAATTACTTTTTATTTGTTCCACTATTAAAATGCCCTAAGTGGACTTTTTGTTTCCCATCTCTCTCATATCCAGATTATACAACTTTCTATCTATCATCCTACTTTCCTATTGAAAACAAAATACTGTCTGTCTCCCCCTCCCCTTGCCCTTAGTGCTTTGGAAAGGCAATGAAGTCTTTATCCTCAGCCTCTTAGATGCTGCTTGCCTTTCCAGCTTGACCTTTTACTACATCCCTGCAGCCCTGTGTTCCTGCCCTAATACTGTGGCTTATCAGCCTTACAGATATTTGTCAACATATGCCAGATCCTCCTATCCTGCACATTTTACAAAGCCATTTTCTCCAACTGGAGTGCTTCTGATCCTCTGCATTCTTTTTTCCAGCTCATATGGTTTTACCCATCTTTAAGACCTAACTGAATTAAAAAAGAAAAGTTTCCTCCAAGAAACTCTTCTAGGTCTTCCCTCAACCCTAAAAATACTAGACTACTGGCACAGGCCCATAGTACCTCAATTACTATTTTTAAAAGTTATAGGAAAATATACATAACATAATAATAACCATTTTAATAATTTTAAGTGTACAATTCACTGACATTAATTATATTCACATTGTTTTATAACCATTACCATGGCCCTCTATTCTCATGTTTGCATTAACTATTTGTAGATACAGTTGTCTCTTCCTTTTGATGGTTAAAAAATAAAAACTTGGCCTCATTTTTAAGTACTTGATTAACATCGATGAATGTGAATGGAATTGGATAATCTCCTTTAATTATTCTGAGATACTTGACATTTCATACCTGACATCATATCAGCATTGGTGTGATCCTGCTCAGGTAACTTTGGGAATGTGTTCAGTTTCCTTCTTTGTATTTCTTTTTCCAAATGGCATTTGTTGGAGTTCATAGATTTTTTTAAAGGTTCTTTGCTCAATTTCTCCTTTACTAGTTTTGATTCTTACTCTTGACCTAGCTTTCCCCCCCCCTCTCAGCTTTATTTATTCTATGAATATGTGTATGAAGTAGGGGCATATTTATTAGGTAAGGTAGACATAATTCAAAAGCAGGTAGGTGTGTCTCAAAGCTTTTAATGGAAACCTCAACAGAAATGAGATTGAGAGTTTAGGTTCCAATATTGTTGCTATTTCATTTCTGACCAAGTTTTGTCATTTGTGCTATTTTGTTTGTTCTTTTCTGTTCTCTAAGCTTCTGTTCTTTGATGAATTCCTTGTAGGCTGTGCTTTAGACTGTGACATTGACTTTTCTCTACAAAACAAGTTTCAGAATTACCTTTTTTTCAAGTGTTCTCTCCTGCCCTTTCTCTTATAATCAAACCAACATGTATTTTTTTTTTTTTTTAAATATTTATTTTTTTAGTTGTAGGTGGACACAATATCTTTATTTTATTTTTATGTGGTGCTGAGGATCGAACCCAGTGCCTCCCGTGTGCTAGGCGAGCACGCTACCACTGCGCCATAACCCCAGCCCCCAACATGTATTTTTAAACATCTTAGAATCTGAGAGTTGGAAGTATCCTTTGTGATCATCTAATACTTACTTGCAGATAAATAACTAAAGACCTATGTTAATGCCAAAGAATTCTCAGCCAGTAAGTGGCAGAAGAATCTATAACTTAAGCATACCTGTTAGTGCTGAGTTGATGAAAGGGAAATTACTCTTCTTCCTCTGATCTGAAGGATCTTGTATAACATCACCTGAAATGTGCTGTGGCTAGAAAAACATGACCCCAGAACCCACATTTGTATCGGGGGGAGGGGACAGAGGGGAAATACCTGGGGATGTTTTAGGGAGAAGGAAGTCTGCCTTGCCAGGCACAGGTACAGAAGAGGATTTTGATGATTAGTGGACATTGAATGAGCCAAACATAGGCTCTCAAGGTATCTTTCAGGGATAGTGGAAGGAAGAGACTAAGGTCAGGGATCATTTTATATGCAAAAAAAAGAGGGCATTGGAGTAGGGCAAGGTGATGCACGCCTGTAATCCCAGCGGCTCTGGAGGCTGAAGCAGGAGGATCTCGAGTTCAAAGCCAGGCTCAGAACAGCAAGGAACTAAGCAACTCAGTGAGACCCTGTCTCTAAATAAAATGCAAAATAGGGCTGGAGATGTTGCTCAGTGGTTGAGTGCCTATGGGTTCAATCCCTGGTACCAAAAAGGGGGGAGGGGCATTGGAAACCATCTGATATATTATAGTCATATTTCAGGAGCAAGGTTAGAGATAATAGAAAATTTATCTCCCTTTCCTTCTTCACTCTAGTCTTTATCCACCTAAAATAAGATGTGAGAAAATCAAGTGACAGGAATGATAAGGTAAAAGACTTTCTGCAAAATGAATGTGTGGACTTGTATAGGTATGAAAGTGGTAAAGGTGATTGGCCATGGGTTCTTATTCCCCTTTTAATTCCATCTTCCATTAAGCACATTCTGAAAGGGTTCATTGTGTCTTATTTTTGCCTGATTTATGTAGCTGTGCCACCCTAGTTACTTTCTGCTTCTCTTGCTATCTTGATAAAGGGAAGTACAGTTTGAATAGTAGATACTTAATGACATTTTGGCATGAATATTCTTCACAACTTTAAGATCATATGCACCCTTCATCGTCATTCTGGTATAAATCTTAACTTCCTTGTACCTTAATTTTTACATCTGTAAAATGGCGAAGTAGTAATACCTACCTTATCCAATTGTTGCAAAGATTAAATGTTAATACATGTAAAGCTTTTAGGACAGGTCTGGCATATAGTAAACACTCAAATGTAGAGCTGTTATCAATATTGTTAATAACTGATATACTCTTCATAACTGGTCATCCTACCAGTTAAGTATATTTCCTTCATGTATATTCCTTTTCAATGTATAGTCCTCTAACCTTCCTCCTTGACATCCTTTACGATGGAAGAAGCTTTTCCAATTTCAAACAGCCTAATGAAAAGAAAATTTAAACATGGCAAGAGAAGGGTGATTTCATTTCTTCAATCTTTTGGAGGGTAGAATTCCTTTCCTTCATCAAGTATGTTTGTTTTTTTCTTCATGTTACAGGTGGTATGCAAGATTACAATTACATATGGGCCAACTGTTTTGAGATTACATTAGAACTGTCTTGTTGCAAGTATCCACCTGCTTCACAGCTTCGACAGGAATGGGAGAACAATCGTGAGTCTTTGATCACATTGATTGAAAAGGTAAAAGTAGCTGACTAGAAGACTGGGGTACAGAAATAATGGATTTAAATAAGGGAGAAATTCAGTTACATATGAATGACAATCTTTATTAGGTATCATTTATTGTATCTGCTTTTATTAAGATTGGAGATAATTTGTAGAGATTATTAAATCACAATCTGTTACAACATATTCTAGTTCTGCCCTCCACTCCTAGTTCTCTGCTACATGATGCTCCCTTTGCCTGCCTTAGAACACTTTTACAAAGTAGATTAGCCAAGTTTGTACTACTGGTGAGGGGGGTGGGAGCATCAGTGGTCAAGTGTGTGCTTGGCATGCGTGAAGGCTTGAGTCTGATCCCCAGCACCAACAAGCCCTTCCAAAAAGCTCCATAAATTTGTACTCCCAGGTTTTTACAATGTCATGTGTTCATATTTGCGGGAGAGCCTTTACCACTATATGAACCATGGATATTAGTTTAATTTAAATACCAGATAAGCTAAAATAACTATTGGATATACCAGAAGTTATACTTTGTTGAGAAAATTAGAAGCCTGACTTTGAAAAGAGGGAATTTCAAAAGCACCTTAGTAATGTGAAGTCCAGACATTTATGACTTTAAGGATTTAATACTTTCATCTATATTTTATTTCAAGTGTATTGAAAAATATTTTGGAAAGATAGAAGAGTAATCCTGGCTTTTAGAAATTCTAGCATCAGTGCAAAGAGGTGTTAGGTTCTCTTGCCTTTCAAATTGTCTCTGAGCTTTGATTCTTATTTTTTAGGTCCACATTGGAATAAAAGGATTTGTTACTGATTCAGTAACAGGATCTGAGTTAGAGAATGCAACCATCTCAGTGGCTGGTATTAATCATAATATCACAACAGGCAGATTTGGTGATTTCCACAGATTACTTGTTCCTGGAACTTATAATCTTACAGTAGTTTCACCTGGGTAAGAATTTCGACTAGACTCTTAATTAAAATGTCAAGCCTCTATTTTATACCTAAGACAGAAAAACAGTCTTGTAAATGTTAAGCCACTGTTAATGTAAATGTAAAGCCACTGTATCTGGCTTTTCTTTTTCCTTATTGTCTCATTTTTCTCCTTTTATATAAGAACACTGTCATGGAGTGTTTTGTCACATAGTATTAACAGTGTGAGGCATAATGGTAGCATTGGGAGGAAGAACAATGTTATGAGTTTGAAAAGAAGATCATATGTGTAAAGCATTGCCTCAAGACTGACTAGATAAAAAAAAACAAAAAACAAAACCAGGGACTCTGAAAATGACATTTGAGGAATGTCATTAGCTTTCTAATATACTGGAGGAGTGGTTTCCCAACTCCCCTGGACACCTTTCTGAAAACTCACTTTCATAAGGATTTAATTAATAACCTTTCATTTAATTTTGAAATTTACTACTTAGGAAAAGAGGTTGGGATATCTGCACTGCAAAAAGTTAGATAATTTGGGCTGGGGTTGTGGCTTAGTGGTTGAACGTTTGCCTCACAAGTGTGAGGCACTGGGTTCAATTCTCAGCACCACATATAAAGAAATAAAATAAAGGTCTATTGACATCTAAAAAATATTTTTAAAAAAAGTTAGATAATTTATG
Source organism: Xerus rutilus (assembly GCA_028644305.1). Lineage (NCBI taxonomy): Eukaryota > Metazoa > Chordata > Mammalia > Rodentia > Sciuridae > Xerus > Xerus rutilus. The sequence goes on from CM053402.1 coordinate 40,588,346, forward strand.
CCTTTGAGTAGTGGAGCAACAGTTACAATGGAGTAATAAGCATAGTCTTTCCCTTGAATGTGATTTTTTTTGGTAAGCACTTTAGTGTGTAGTACCTGAAAAGGTTGATAAGAAAAATAATTCTTTAAAGACTTAATCTAAGGTTCTCTGAGATAACATCCTAAAGCTCCTAAATTTGCAAATTTATCTTTATTTAGTTTTGAGTTTTGATAGGCCACTTAATGCAAGAGTATGTTTCATGTGTCTTAACCCCAAGCCGTCTTTTTCAAATTTTTTTCAGATACATGCCATTGACTATTAATAACATAATAGTGAAAGAAGGACCAGCTACACAGGTGGATTTTGCCCTTCAGCCAACTGCTGTGGTTGCATTAATTCCTGACACGACTGAGGCTATAGCAACTCCTAGCTCTGTTGCTATCCTTAATGTTCCTCGTGGAACATCATCTTCTCACCAACCAATTCAGCCCAAAGACTTTCACCACCACCATTTCCCTGATATGGAAATCTTCTTGAGAAGATTTGCAAATGAATATCCTAATATTACTCGTCTTTATTCATTGGGGAAATCGGTAGAGTCAAGAGAACTCTATGTGATGGAGATATCTGATAACCCAGGTGTTCATGAACCAGGTAATTGGTATAGTCTTATGCATAATTTCAGTGCCTCTCAAAGCTTTTAGTTTATATCGCTCTGCTTTGTCCAGAAAGGTCACCTATAGTATATATATAACTTGAATTAGAAAACATAATTAAAAAAATGAAAATATATGTCTTTTGCCATAGAACAAGAAAATTCATTTGATAATCTATATTAGGCATTGTATTCAGTATGTACATAGATTTAACTTCTTTTCCTAGTAGTATTTTTTTCATATTATATGCACATGTGTGTGTTTGTGTGTGTGTATGCTTTAAACCTGCCCAGATATACATGTTAGTAAGGAAGATGTTTTATAAGATGCAAAGATTTTTCTTTTGCCAAAATACCTGTTCTCTTAAATTTTTGGCTCAGAATTTTTTTTTTTTTTTGTACCAGGGATTGAACCCAAGGGTGCTAAAGTACTGAGCCACATCCCCAGCCCTTTTAAAAAATTTTTTATTTTGAGGCAGGGTCTCACTAAAATGCCTCAGCCTCTTGAGTTGCTGGGATTACAGGTGCACACTACCTCACCTGATTTGGCTCAGGATTTTTATACAGTTTGGGGATAAAACAGTCTGTGATAACTGAAAAGAAAAAAAAGAATCTTCTATAAAATTGCTTTGTTTTCAGGTGAACCAGAGTTTAAGTACATTGGAAATATGCATGGAAATGAAGTAGTTGGAAGAGAACTGCTATTGAACCTCATCGAATACCTTTGTAAGAACTTTGGAACAGACCCTGAAGTAACAGATTTGGTTCGTAGCACTAGAATTCACCTTATGCCATCCATGAATCCTGATGGGTATGAAAAATCTCCAGAAGGTAAAGAATAACTGAATATTAATGTTCATCTATTGGTTGTTGCATGGCACAATTACTTTGGAATAGAAGAGAATTTGAACTTGTTTCTCTATAATTTCTTCCTGTTTTTATTCTATTTTTAAAAAATACTTTTTAGTTATAGATGGACTCAATATCTTTATTTGGTTTTATTTTATTTTTATGTGGTGCTGAGGATCGAACCCAGTGCCCCACATGTGCGAAGCAAGCGCTCTGCCACTGAGTCCCAGCCCCAGCCCCCTGTTTTTATTCTTACAAGTGCTTTAAGCTCCTGCGTTCTTGAAAGATGGGCCAGACTATTCATTATGTGATCAAGTTTATATTTAATAGTATTTTAATTTCATTCTGGTAATGGTTCTTTTTTTTTTTTTTGATACTGGAGATTGAACTCAGGGGCACTCGACCACTGAGCCACATCCCCAGTGCCACCGCACCCGGCTTGGTAATGGTTCTTATATGTTAAAAATAGCACAAGATCTTTACAAATTGTTGCATTTTTAACAGTAGTTCTCATTAAATTATTGAATTAAGAACATTATTTTTAGCCAGGCGCAGTGGTGCACTCCTGTAATCTCAGCACTTTGGGAAGCTGAGACAGGAGAATCACAAGTTCAAAGCCAGCCTCAGCAATGGCGAGGCGCTAAGCAACTCAGTGAGACCCTGTCTCTACATAAAACACAAAATAGGGTTGGGGATGTGGCTCAGTGGTCGAGTGCCCCTGAGTTTAATCCCCAGTACCCAAAAAAAAAAGAACTTTATTTTTAAGTGAAAAATCAAACCAGATATACTTGAAGCCAGATATGCTGTTTTTGACCCAGTTCTGTTTCTTAGGCATAGGGATTGAATCCAAGGGCTTATCACCAAGCTACATTCCCAGCCTTTTTTCATTTTTTAATTTGAGACAGGGTCTCACTAAGTTGCTCAGATCCTCGTTAATTTGCTGAGGCTGGCTTTGGACTTGCAATCCTCTAGCCTCAGCCTCCTGAGTTGTTGGGATTACAGGTGTGTACCATGGTGCTGGGCTCCTTACACATATTCTAAACTTGCTAAATTATTGACTTCTCATTCATCTGCTTCTCTTGTCAGGCCCACCTTTCCTTCCTCTAGACAAGTTCCCCTTTCCTGGGGGCAGTGTGGTATGTCTGGGAGAGATTTCCAGAGACTGCCTTATGCAGAACACTAGGAGAATGAGAATCTATCTTTTCCTAGCCCATGATTCTGTAGGGAAGTTTCATATTTTCTCTTTTCTCTCTAAAGGATTGATAATTTTAATCTATAATAAATGGACAATGGGCAGATTAACAGGGGAAAAGCAAATTGGTGGGGGGTGGTACCAGGGAACTCGACCACTGAGCCACATCCCCAACCCTATTTTTGTATTTTATTTAGAGACAAGGTTTCATTGAGTTGCTTAGCGCCTCACTGTTGTTGAGGCTGGCTTTGAACTTGTGACTCTCCTGCCTCAGCCTCCCAAAGTGCTGAGATTACAAGGAAAAGCAAATATTAATATGCAGAAACACAAGAGTCCTACACAAAGTGAGATTCAAGTGCAGGCTAGGTGGTTAAAGCTTATATACAGCTAAACAAAGGGACAGGGGGTAGGCCTTCTTAGAAGGGAAGTACTGCAGGCTATGGAAGGTTGAGGGGAGATTTACACAGAGAGAAAGGGTTGTTTGTTACACAGATAAAGTCTCCCATGTAAAAGCCACCTGTGGTCACCTCTGGGCCAAGTGTCAGATCCCCAATCTCTTCTTCCTATGGAAATACCTTTCCCAGGCAGAAAGGGGGTTATTAGGTAGAAAAGCTGTTGTATGCATTTGCTGTTTACTAATGTAGATAGATGTAAATTTCTTTTTCAAAAGGACAGCTTTTCAGAGCTATTTCTATGCAGTTTCTTTGAACAACCAACTTGAAAATATGTCTTCTAAATCTTTTTGGGTTGGGATATTTTACTGTCCCTACGATTACTTCTAGGCTGTGATACCTGTGAGTAGAACAGACCCCACAGTATGAATATGCAGCCACATGATTGTTAGCACTGACCTGTCCACTAGGAGAATCAGCTGGTTGTTATTACTCAGAAACTCTCTTGAACAGATAGGCTGGGGTTAATCATTATATATTATTCAGATTAACTCCCTAAGGAGCTCACTCTTTTTCTGTATCACAAATTCCTCCCACATTCCCTCTGCCCACCTTCTGAAAGGTGCAACTATTTGCCACTAGTGAGCCCTCTAGTTGTTTTCTTCATTTACATGTAATTCCCCCCCCCCCATTTTAATGACAGTAATAGGATTTTCACCTCCTATTAAAATGGAATATGCAGTTAAGTGCAAATTGAACCTTTCTCCAACAAATTAAATTTTCAACTGTGTATCCTTGGCTAACTTTATCTTTTTGTATCACTTTAATGTAAGCTTATCAAAACTTTCTTTTCATTTGGTCTGTTTCTTGTCTTAGTGTGCTGTGCAAATGTACAATAGAGTCCCTCTCTGATCAGTAATACTCTCTCAACATTGTGAGCATGTCATTATGTGTGGACTGTTGACAGTTAAGCAATGCTTTTAACATAATTTGTGTAATTGGATTTTTTTCTCTTAAAGTATGACCAGAGGGCAGAAATGAAAGGATAGTGGCTTTACCTTTCTGTTCAAAATATCTGGAAGAGAAAGATTTTTTAAGTACACAGCACAAAAAAGATATATTTTAATCACAGTGGGATTGATAATAGTGAAGCCTGGTGTGTTCAGTTACCTTTGAATTAAGATAGCTGAAGCAATAGGTGTTGGATTAAAATATAGGTAACATGACTTAAATTTTAATCTTTTATCCCACAGGAGATTCAGGAAGTGCAATTGGCAGAAACAACAGCAACAACTTTGACCTGAACCGCAATTTCCCAGACCAGTTTGTTCAGATTACAGATCCTACCCAACCAGAAACTATTGCTGTAATGAGCTGGATGAAGGCCTATCCATTTGTCCTGTCTGCAAACCTGCATGGAGGTATGGCAACTTTATAGTCCATTAATTAGTTCTTCTTGAGAGCATTTGAAATCCTGGTGAAATTTTATCTGTTTATAGTCTTAAGTTTTCTTAAAATGAATATTCCGTTACTGCTTCCATGGCAGATAACAATAAAGATCTTTTCTTGTTACTTTTTAGGCCTATTTCCTGACTTTCTCCCTATCCTCTTTTTCCTCCTTCTCCCCTTCTCTTTCTTCTTCCTCTACAACACTTTTCTCTTCCACATTTCTATTTTCCTTTCTCTTCTTTTTTTCTTCTCTCCTCCTCTTCCTGCTTCTTTCTTCTCCTTCTTTTCATCCTCTCTCCTCTTCACCCCTACTCTCTTATCATCATCCTCCCCCATCCTCTTCCTCTAGTAGTTCTTCAGAGATATTTATTTCTCACACTTGAAACTTGGTAACATGCTTTGTCATTCATAAAAATCGAACACTAATAGATCCAAATGTTTAGTCCTATTTTCTCCCTAAAATTTCATAAACTCTTCAATGTAAGCTTAGATTTTGACATTTATCTTTCACTTGATATATGTATATATATCACATATATATGATAGATATGTATATATGATATATGTATATCATATATGATAGATATGTATATATGTATCGTATATCTCAATATATTTATATGATATATATATCATATATATATATATATTCTTAACTGTAGCACAGTGACCTCATTCTCATGTAGGAGGGTCAAAGCTTATGTACCTCCATATCATTCAGCAGCAATAGATAAGTTGGATACAATGAGAGGTCAACAATAAAAATCATCACAAGTCCAGCTACGATTGTATGAATAAGAATGAAGATATCAATATCTAAGAGAACTAAAAACATGTACACAAACTTGTACATGAATGTTCATTGAGCATTATTTATAATAACTAAAGAGTGGAAACAACCCAAACAACCATTAACTGAGAAATGGATAAAATCTGGATAAATGATAAAATGTGGTGTAGTCACAATGGATTATTATTTGGCATGAAAAGAAATCAAGTACTGATGCATGCTACAACATAGATGGACCTTTTTTTCTTTTTTTTTTTTTTTTAGGGCTTGAATGAAATTTTAAGCACTAGCTGGCACAAAACAGGAAACATTGTTTTTTGTATATATGACTTTGTTATCTATAACTCTTCTCAACCATGGTTTTACAAACAAATTGATAACTAACTCAAACCAACATAATTTAGGTTGAAATATACACAAGCAATAACAATGTGTTATTTGGGAATTTAAGTAAGAATTCAGGCTATCCAAATTTAGAATTCAGGTCTTTGGGAAGTGAGAAGCTTCTACTAAACAACTGTGTTACATTTCTGCTACATCAAGTTATTTTGGACAATTATAACTAAATTGTCCTTGGTTTATTCAGCAAAATGTATAGGGTAAAATCGGGAAAGCATGCCAGCCAGTTAAGGGTTCGACAGCATGATTTTTATTCTCTTGTTATGAAAGCTTTATCAGGGGAAAAATTTAAGCCAAGGAAAATAAATCAAGAAGTGTGGGCCTCATGTCCTTTAAAAGGAAAATAAAACAAAAGCAGGTACCCACTAATTTGATCCAATGTAGCAGGCTTTTAAAGTGGAAAGGGGGAAAATCCACTATCCTTTCTCAGAATTTAAAAAGAGGGCAGCAGACATTCTAAATGTGACCAAGGTAAATGCAGAACAGAGATGTTCTCAACAGAGCTAGCACTCAGCATATCTATCACACTAAAATCATGATTACATTGAGAAAGAAAATACACAAAAACCAAATAGGAATATTGAGATTTTTCATTTGAAGGTAATCTTAGTGCTATTAAATTCATAAATACACTAATTTAAATACCCAATACTATTTATCTAAACACACATTTCAAACATACAAATGTCTGTTCTCTCCACATGTCAGGGCCCATTCATATCATAGTTAGAAATGGGGAGAATAGATTTCCCTTAAACTGCAAATTAGTAGTTGTTTCATTACAGTTAACTTTAGCAAAATTCATACAAAATAATAATTATCAATGATCTTTTTTACTATTAACTCACAAGGAAACATCTTCAAAACTGTATTTTGTTAAAGTTTCTGTACTAAAATGTAGAAAAACTGAACTACACAAATATTAAAAAGTTAAAAATTTCTTAATTTTTATTCTTGGTACCACTACCACAATTTACAGGGCAATGTACCTGATGTAATGAAAAGAAAAAGCTACAACAGATAAAAGACCTCAGGAATGTACATCTAATTGACGCTACATTGCATTAATCAATAGCTGCACTTTTTGCAAACTGTGGCTATAGCAGTCTTGAACAAGAAGGGTTTCCTGTGTAAGTTGTAGTAACTTTTCTGACTATGGATCATTATTCCTCTGTGGCAGATTTTTATAGTTCCTCTAATGCATCTGGGACAGCTGTCTCAAAGTAACCTACAACTTTCCTAACAACTTCTTGCTCTCTCTCCTACTAAGAACTGTAGCCCTTTTCTGCTGTTTTTAAAACGTTCTGCTACCATATCCACCACCTCACTACCAGATCCATAACCACCACCTTAGGGACTGCCAGAGCTTCTTCCACCAAAACTTCCCCCTTTGTGGGTCCATAATTTGATTTCTGTTGTCCACTGTAATTTCCAAAACCATTATAGTTCCCACCACCAAAATTTCCTCCTTCATTGTAACCATCATATCCTCCTCCTCCATCACCATATCCACCACCTTGGTTTCCATATCCTGGTCAACCACCACCATATCCTCCTCTACTGCTATAACCAGAACAATCACCCTAGTTGCCACCATCACCTCCTCCATAACTACCTCTGCTCACACCACCTCCAGCACCATAGCCTCTTCCTCTACCAAAGTTTCCACCATGGCCAGAGTTACCTCCACCACCTCCCAAGTTTCCTCCATAACCCATAAAGTTGCCAGTTCCACCTCCACAACCTCTTTGTGATCCAGCAGACTGCATCTCTTGTTTAAAAAGGGCCCTTTTAACTTCACAGTTATACCTATTAATAGTGTGGTATTTCTGAACAATTTTGTCAACTGTATCATGATCACCAAAAGTTACAAAAGCAAATCCTCTCTTTTCCCCACTCTGCCTGTCTTCCATAACTTCTATGGTTTCAATCTTGTCATACTTTTCAAAGTAATCTCTCAAATTATATTTTTCTGTATCTTCTTCAATACCACCAACAAAAATTTTCTTCATTGTTAGATGGGCACCAGGCTTTACAGAATCCTCTCTAGAAACACCTCTCTTTGGTTCCATTACACACCCATCAGCCTTGTGTGGCTGAGCACACACTGCTGCATCCACCTCTTCAACAAAGAGTAAGTCACAAAATCAAAGCCCTGGAATGTTTTGTTTAGTGGTCTCTCATTACCACACACTCTGTGAGTGTACCCCATTTCTCAAAATGTTCTCTCTCTCTTTTTTTTTTAAATATTTTTTTAGTTGTTGATGGACACAATGTCTTTATTTTATTGCTTTGTATGTGGTGCTGAGGATCGAATCCAGGGCCTCACGCATGCGAGGCAAGCACTCTACCACTGAGCTACAATCCCAGCCCTCAAAATGTTCTCTTAATCTATCATCTGTAGTTTCAAAGCTCAGACCACCAATAAACAGCTTCTTCAATTGCTCTGATTCCTTTGGATCATGCCTACCCCCCAGTGTTGGTCGCAAGGGCCAGAATCAGGCTGGGGGCAACCCTGGGGGTGACCAGTAGAGGTTTTACCTCCATTTTGAGCTGTAGATGAACCTTGAAAAACATTATGGTGACAGAAGCCAGTCACATGTAATATGATCACATTTATTTGAAATGTTTAGAATAGGCAAGTCCATAAAGACAGAAAGTAGATTAGTAGTTGCCTTGGGTTGGAGTGAGAAGGAGAAGGGGAGTGGCTGCTAATGGGCTCTGGGGTTTCTTTTTGGAATCATGAAAATATTCTAAACCAGACAGTAAGTAATGGTTGTACAACTCTGTGAGTACTCTAAAAACGTTTAAATGAGTGAGTCGTATGGTATGTGAATTATGTCAATAAAGCTGTTTTTAAAAAAACAGAGTGAAAGCGTAGCCCTGTGGAAAGAAGAAACAGGGAAGAAACTTGGTGTGAACATTTGTTGGACTGTCCAAAAGAAGCATCACAACTGAGACTTGATGGCATATAGAATAACCTTCTTTTTAGAATAACAATACATAGTTATGGATATTTAGATATGGGAAATAAATGGAGATTCTCTAAAAATTGCTTTGGAAGATTGCCAGTAGTAAAAAAAAATTAATTCTATAGTTAGTAATCATGGGCTGTTCTCAGAGAGTTGAATTGGAGTTATAAAGGTACATCCTGGTTGGCAAAATAAAACTTTGATGTTTTAAATGTTTTTTATATCTTATGCTATGTTCGATAGAAAATATTTTTCATGTTGAACTTCTAAAAATATTTTTAGAAGAAAAAAATTAAAAAAAATAAAAATGTTTTCAGAATAATTCATGTCATATTAGTTAAATCTGAAAATTCAATAATAGTTCTATTCCAGGACACATTTACAGATATCTTATCAAGAATTTGCATATAAGCCTGGTGCAGTGGCGCATGCCCGTAATCCTAGCACTTTGGGAGGCTGAGACATGAGAATCGCGAGTTCAAAGCCAGCCTCAGCAACGGCTTGGCACTAAGCAACTCAGTGAAACCTTGTTTCTACATAAAACACAAAATAGGGCTGGGAATGTGGCTCAGTGGTCAAGTACCTCTAAGTTCAAACCCTGGTACCAAAAAAAAAAAAAAAAAAAAAAAAAAAAGAATTTCCATATAGTTAAGGCATAGGCATCTTCAATCATGTGGATATGTTTCTTTCCATGACATATTTGTTTTCTCACCTTAAAAATTTTTATATGATTCTAAAACCTTGGCACAGAAATTAAAAAGAAGAAAATATATTTATTTATTCATTTATTTCTTCAGTAGGGGTGAAAAACCTTTTTCTCTACTCTCTTAGGTTTGTCAGCTGAAATTTGTGATTAACAGATAATTAACAATTTAATAGGAGGAAAGCATATGAATATTGTTTGATGTTAATATTTTTATTGTGGCACAGGGGATGGGGCAGACTTCACAGGAAAAAAATAAAGCTCCAAAAGAAGTAACAGTTAGACTTTAGCACTTATATACTCTTTTAACTAAGGGTGATATGTTGTGAAAAGTGTCTAGAGAAAGAAAAGGTATTTGGGTTTCTAGGGGCAGTAAATTGTAGGAAACTTACTAGGAAATATATGGGTAAACTCAGGAAGATTGGGGTTGTTTTAGTAAGGTTTATTTGTGTAGAGTCATCTTGGCTTTGACTCCCTGTCTCGGATAGTAAGAATGTTTATTTTTTTTCCTGGTACCCAGAAGGTAGGTTCTGGTGAGAAAAGTTCTCACCAGAAATTTATACCAGGCATCTAGGTAGAAACAAGGAGAACACAAAGCCCTTCTTATATCTGCTGTTTCCCAGTTGTCTTTAACTCAAAATAATGAGCCAAGATAATATATTTTCAGTAGTATATTCTGATCCCCTTCACTGCCAACTTAACAATTTAGAAGAATTTTGAAAGGATACAGGAAAATGTAAGATTTCCTTTTTATAAATTTTTTTTAATTTTTTTTTAGTTGTAGATGGACACAGTACCTTTATTTATTTTTATGTGGTGCTGAGGTTCGAACCCAGTGCCTCACGCATGCAAGGCAAGCGCTCTACCACTGAGCTACAGCCCCAGCCCCTCCTTTTTATAAATTTTGATACCAATTTTTAAAATTGTGATGAAGTTCTCTATGAAATATTTTAAAGTGAACCATTCCAGTGTCAGTGCATTCATAATTGAGAATCTATTACATTTTGTTCCCAAACAGCTCCATCTCCCCAAGTGAAATCCCATACCTGTTAAGCAGTTCTTTCCCATTCTCCCCTCCCTTCAACCTTGTAGAACCAACAATGTTTTCTCTCTCTGTGGATTTATCTGTTCTGTATTTTTCATATAAATGGAACCATACAATATTTATCCTTTTGTGTCTGGCCTTATTTATTTATTTATAATATATTTAGGATTTTTACTTTCTAATCATATTAAAGGTTGGGTTAAGTAAAAAAAAAACAAAAAAACTTCATGTCACTTCCTCTAAGGCTCATCCTCAAGGTTCCTGCTATGTATTCCTTCCTCTGAGAAGTTTTTTGGGTCCCTCACCTGTGTGTACCCATACTTCTTGCCACATGGGTTTGCATAGGGTGTTAACTTCTAACTTTAATGATGGCAGAATACCGTGAAGGGAGATATTGTTTTACTTGTGCCAGTACCAGGTACACTTGCTGCATACTAGGCTCATGGGCACACACCTTTAATTTGCAAGCACATGACCAAGCTCCTTATTGTGAAAATTATATCTTAATCATCCTTAAATCAACTGCTTAGGGTCTGGGGATATAGCTCAGTTAGTAGAGTGCTTGCCTCACATGCACAAGGCCCCGGCACCACAAAAAAAAAAAAAATCACTTGCTTAGCACTCTGTTCAATAAATATTTGGTGGATGGATAAAATCTTTATAGACTCTGTCTTTAACAGACTCCATATTACATTTCACAGACTTCCTTGGTATACAACCATCTTCAATGGAGAGAAATTCTCTATATCTAACTTAAACTGTGTTCTCTTTTCTTGTATTCTGCATAAATATTGAAACAATGGGAATCCCTTCTTCAGGACTCATAGAGCTTAATAAGGTCCCTTTTTAGCAAAATGGTGCACTCATCATATTGTGTAGAAGTTTTTACCTTCAATAAGATTTACAGGCTCCCTAGTCCTAGAAAAAATACTAGGCAAACAAAAATAATGTTGGAATGTTATCTACTACTTATGTTTTCCACTGGAAAACACAGAAAACTTTGTTCTTAAAATTAATAGAAGAATTGATTTGGCTTTTCATTCTGTGTCATGTGACAATGAAATCAACATTTTAATAAAAATAACATCATTTGGGAAATGAAGCACAAGTAAGCAGCTGGAAAAAAAAAAAACTATTGAGAAGCTGAATTTGCCCTCAGCAATAGTGGACTCTGTTTTCTTTCAAAAAGAAATAAAATCCTATTCAAAGCAAGTACATGCACATACTATATCCTATGTTTGCTATTCAGCAGGGTCAGGGACACTGCCACATAGCAATGTATACAGTTCTTATGACTAGGCTGGTATGTGGTAACTTGGACTCAGCATCCCCCACAGCTTCTTCATTCATTTGACCAAGTTGATCCATCTACCTGGACTTTTCTTTTTTGGTACCAGGGATTGACCCAAGGGCACTTAACCTTTAAGTCACATCCTCAGTCATTTAAAATTTTTTTTTTAGTTGTAGATGGACACAATATATTTATTTATTTATTTTATGTGGTGCTGAGGATCGAACCCAGTACCTCACACACAAGGCAAGTGCTCTACCACTGAGCCACGACCCTAGCCCCTTGTGTAGTTTATTTAGAGACAGGGTCTCGCTAAGTTGCTTAGGCCCTTGCTATGTTGCTGAGGCTGGTCTTGAACTTGTCATCTCCTGCCTCAGCCTCCCAAGTTGCCTGACTAATATTAAGTCTTTTATGATCCCTCTCTTTTTTTTTTTTTGACTTTAGAAAATTAGCCATTTGAGTTCAGTGCAGTAATGCATGCCTGTAATCCCAGTGGCTCAGGAGGCTGAGGCAGGAGGATCATAAGTTGAAAGCCAGGCTCAGCAACATAGCAAGGCCCTAAGCAACTCAGTGAGACCCTGTCTCTAAATAAAGTATAAAAAAGGGCTGGGAATGTGGCTCAGTGGTTAAATGCCTCTGGGTTCAATCCCTGGTACCAAAGAAAAAGAAGAAAATTAGCCATTTGAAAGTATTGAATAGAAGTTGATGCTGGCTTTTTTTGTTTGAATGGGCCATGGATCCAAGATGAAATTCAATGTTTTTGAGAAGTTAAATTTGAGTCAGAAGAGGTGCTAAAGTATCTTGTTCTTGTTAAAGCTATTTGGGGTTTGAAAGAACATGGTTTTATTGTTGTTGTTTTTCACTTTATCTTATTTTTATATATATTTATTTATTTTTTATGTGGTGCTGAGAATCTGGTGCCTCGCACATGCTAGGCAAGCACTCTACCACTGAGCCCCAGCCCCAGCTCCTAGAGCACAGTTCTTTATATTTGCATATTTAAAATTTTTTTCCTGTGAATGTATGTTGACATTTATTATTACAGAATTACTTCCTGAAATGAATTTGAATATTCCATTCCTTTTACTTCCATTCCTTTGATGTGGCATATTTAAAAAGGGCAAAGATGAATGACTTAGTAGAAGGCGTAATAAGTGGACATATGGACAAAAGAAAACAATATGACTATAGGGAAATAAAAGATATAGTTCTATGTGGGAGAGTGAGCATGTGTAGCTCAAAGGTTTTGCCTGAGAAACACCCTAAATACCACTTTGTGCCTTGTGGGAAGCTTGAAGGGAGTTGATATCCTTTACATGTTCTGAAGTATCACTTTCTTTACCTTAGGTCAGAAAAAGTCATATGATGTAACTCCAATTGAGTAATTTCTAGTGGGACAATAGAAGAAATTTTAGTTGTGGCGGGCAGGGGTGTCAGCACTGGCTCTCTATCCTTAAGATTCATAAGTCATTTAACTTCTCCAGTTAGATTCCATATCTCCAAAATGAAGGGGATGGATTAGTTGGATCTCAAAATTCTCTTATTTTTAAATTCCATTAAAATGTATTAATTTTACTGAGAAAGAATCAAAATTTGCTCAATATTTCTGGTCTTAAATATTATAAAAGTAAAATTGTTTAAATTATACCTGTATACTTCTAGTTTCAGCTTTGACAGGTAAATTATATGAGTAAATTTAGATAAATTCCCAAGACCTTTCTAGTGAAAGCAACTTTTATTTTTTTATTTTTTATTTTTTTAAATATTTATTTTTTAGTTGTAGGTGGACACAATAGCTTTATTTTATTTTTATGTGGTGCTGAGGATCAAACCCAGTGCCTCCCGCATGCTAGGCGAGCACGCTACCACTGCACCACAACCCCAGCCCCTGAAAGCAACTTTTAGGTATCATGCATAGCTATTTACCTTCTCACTTGCCTACTTTGATTTTTATTTAGGAAATTGCTGTATCTTTCCTTTTCCTTTTTTCAAGTTGCTAGGGATTGAACCTAAGCTTTTCACGTGCTAGGCAAGTGCTCTACCACTAAACCATATCCCTACTCTTTATTTTTCATTTATATTGATATTAGCCTTGATGAAATTTTATTGATTTCCCTTCTCTGACAGTATAATGAAAAAATTACTCTATGTTAATGACCCACCTTGAAACCTGTAACATGATATATTTTCCTCTTCCCTTATAGGATCTTTGGTGGTTAACTACCCTTTTGATGATGATGAACAAGGGCTTGCCATTTATAGTAAATCACCAGATGATGCTGTGTTTCAACAAATAGCACTTTCTTATTCCAAGGTAGGTTTGTGTTTGAGTATCAGATGCTATAAAATTAATCCATTTTAAAAAATGCTTTAAAATAAAGTCCTGTAAGTCAAGTGCTTTCTTTTTTAAGCCTTCCATGACTCCTTTCAGTCAGCCGTTGGGCTTTTTCTTCTGTTTCCTACCTCACTTTTAGACATGCTACATGCCTTTCTCTATTAGACTTTAACAGGTAATTTCTTTTTAGTTATGGTTTTTAGAATAGTGCTTGGAATATATACATGCTAGTTTATTTCATTTGACAGACATTTAAGTAAGTCCAATAAATGAGGCTAAAGTGGAGGATTGGTGAACTACAGGTCTAGAGCCAAATCTAGCCCACATTTGTTTTTGTAAGTTAAGTTTTACTTAAAATATATAGTGTGCACATATTTTTATAGATTGTGTAGCTGCTTTTTCCTTTAACATATGAAAATAAGTCAGTGTAATTCACCATATTAACAAACTCAAGAAGTAAAACTTTGCACCCATCTTAGTAGATTTCAGAGGACAAAATTGAGTAGTTGAAACAGAGACTTTGGGGTCTGTAAAGCCCTTTTACTGTCTTCCCTTTACAGAAAAACAAATTGCTAATGATTGGTTTAAGGTATTTCAAATCCTATAGTAGTATATAACAAGGGGAAACAGGCAAAAGTTTCAGTGTCTTCTAAACTTCCTACAATGAACATGGATTTGTTTACCAACCAGAAATGTTAAAATTTGTGTATATGTGTGAAAATTTCATTTAAAAATAGTTCTTGGAAAATGCATTCAAAGTTGGGGTATGGGTAGGCATATTAATTTTAGTTTGGGATCTACTGATGTAGTCTGTGATTTATTGATTATAGATAATAAAGATTATTACTACAGCTCTTCTAATCACAGTCTTTTATCATTCCACCTTTCCTCCTTCTCCATCCTCTCTGAATGGACATCTTGAGATTATTCAACGTTGCTAATAAAGGAGCACAGCTGTTGATTTTACTTTAAAGATTTATTGCCTTCTGTTTGGGCATATCATTTTTTGGAGGGACACAAATAGAGTAATAATAGAAGAATGGATATTGTTTCAGTCATTGAAATCAAAATTAAGTGATTAGATTTTGCACATATTCCCATCACATTCTATGTTCATTTTCATGATTTTGCTTTTCAACCCCATTGAGCTTTCTGGTTCCTTAGCTTTTCTTTCTTAGACAATTGAACTTTTTGATTTCTCTTTCTACCCAGCCTGGGCCCATGGACATATCTTTTCAGTGATATTCCTGAGGATCTTGTATACCTCTTTGACATATCTGCCTTCCCAGTATCTATCTAATCCTCAGTCATTGCCACCAACTCTCTTCTGCATCCCAATAAGTATAGCCCATACAGTCATGGCAATTTGTTATCCTCCATATGTATGCTCTCTAACCTCAGCTGAGCCCTCAGTCCTAGTTGGAAGTGTTTCATATTTGGCTTTTCTGACCTTGTGCTGATTCTAAGCCTTCATCCTCTATTGTTCTAGTTCCATTCCTCTTATTCTCAGTAGATCACTTTGCATTGAGCTAAAGTACAACTCTGAGTTACCTGGTATGATTCATGTAGATTATGTCTTCTCCATTACTATTTGTGCATGTTCTCCCTTATTCTCATCCACTTCTTGATTCCCACTGCATCTTGCCTTCTCTGGAATCTTAAGCCTTCATATCTTCTGTTAATGGGATAGGTGATCATTAAAGTCCCCAGTCTTTACTCCCCCCTTTTTTTACTCCCCTCCAACCTTTTTTCCCCCTCTTGGCTAATAAGCAGCTTACCTAAAAATAAGGTCTTCCATTAACTTTAATAAACCCCCATAAAGATACCCTTCCCCAATTTTTTATCCTTATACTTCTCAATTTCTCAAAAATAATTTGGAGAGACTTCTGAGTAGCCAAAGGCAGTAATGGATATGTAGCAATCAGCCTCCCAGAATTACTCCCAAAATGATACAAAATGACTTTACAACTATGAAAATTCTGCCCTTGGTATTACAAAAGGTCCTGAAACTGCAAAATAACTATTAGTTAAAAAAACAAAAACAAAAAACTCCCCTGTGAATTAAAAAAAAAATCAGCCAGGCTCAGTGGCGCACGCCTGTAATCCTAGCAGCTCAGGAGGCTGAGACAGGAAACCCTTTTACCACCAAAAAGCAGTCAAGAAGCAGAAGAAAATTATAAGTTGGCACCCTAAACAGATTAAATATACCCAAACATGTATTGAGAATATAAAACAAAACCTTTATTATAGGGCTGGGATTGTGACTCAGCAGTAGAGCGCTTGCCTCACATACGTGAGGCGCTGGGTTCGATCCTCAGCACCACGTAAAAAAATAAATAAATAAATAAAATACAGATATTGTGTCCATCTACAACTAAAAAAAATTTTTTTAAAAACCTTTATTATAGATAGTCAAAAAATAAAAACAGGACTGGGGCTGTAGCTCAGTGACAGAGCGCTTGCCTAGCATGCATGAGGTACTGGGTTGATCCTCAGCACCACATATAAATAATAAATGAGTAAAATAAAGATCCATCAACAACTAAAAAATATATATATAAAATTTTTAAAAAATGAAATAAAAAAATAAAAACAAAGGAGGAAGGGGACAGACAGAATAAAAGAAAGTTGATGGTGTCCAAATTATCTTTTTTTTTTTTGTCATTTGCGCTTTTGGTTAATATCTAGGAAATAAAGGTTTATTCCTTTTTTTTTCTAAGAATTTTATAGTTTTAGCTCATACATTCAGGTTTGAGCTAATTTTGGGGTGTAATGTAAGGAAGAGGTCTAGATTTATTCTTTTGCATGTGGATTTTCAGTTTTCTCAGCACTATCTTTTTGAAAAGATTGTATTTAGCCCCTTGGATTATAGAATAAGCCTCCTAGAGCCATTAATATATCATGTCATCCATTAGGAGTCTTCATTGGCTTCTTACTGATCTGAGAAGGAAGTCAAAATGTTCATAGTTACTGTTGTACAACTGTGGTGTCCAGAGTTAGCTTTATACTAGATGATCTGTTAAGATGCAAGAAGAATGTTAGATATTCTATTTAGATTTTTAAATGTATTCTTTAATTTAAAAGTTTTATCCATGTTTGTAATATACATATTGTAGAAAATGTATGACTGGCATTAAATAAGCACTCAATAAGAAGTATTTGTTATGATTATCTCAGTGATTATTAATTTATCCTCATTTCCACATTTCCAAAGCCCCTTATCATCTATCAAAATGTACCTGTGCTGCATCCTATTCTATTAGGTCTATAAAACTATATATCTTCCATTCTAAGATGTCATCAATTTTAGTACAGATTATTGATTCAATTAAAGTTTTAAAAAGTAATATACATATTAGTCCAATGATACAGTAATATATATATATATAATATAATTGGATGGATGGATAGATAGCTAACGATGGAAATGGAGATAAAAATAGAGGCATAGAAGATTGTTGTACAAGCCTTTCATGGAAAACCAGAAAATAAAAGAGCATATGTACAAGCTGGGCACAGTGGCACATGCCTGTAAAACCAGCAACTCTGGAGACTGAGGCAAGAGCATTGCAGGTTCAAGACCAGCCTCAACAATTTAGCAAGATCCTTTCTCAAAATAAAAAATAAAAAGGACTAGGGATGTAGCTCAGTGGTAAAGCACCTTTAGATTCAATTCCCTTCCTGCCAGAAAAAAAAAAAAAAAAGCAAAAGCAAGCATGTGTACGATTATTGCCATGATCTACAGTAATGGTTTTTCTTATAAGAGTGTTATGGGATCACAAGCTTGTAATTAATATAATTAATATAATTAAGTTTCTAGAAGGGGACTATTCATATATTTTAAATTTAAAAGTTTAATTCCCAAGATGGTCAAGAAATGGGAAATTATTATTCTCTTCTTCACACATTTCTGTCTTTTTTCTATTTCTAAAACAGAAATGAAGTTTTGACCATCTCTCAAATTTTAATTTCTTTCAGAAAACTTTCCTTGCCACTTTTGTAAGAAGTAATATTTCTATCTTCTGGATTCCAGTCGCATTTATTTGTGTCTCCATGACAGTTTTTCTTCCCCTTCATTGAATAAGCAATTGTACATGTACTGTATACCAGACATTGGGCTAGATGCTGATAACACAAAAACACCAACTGTTTCAAAGAGTATTGTCTTAAAGGAAGAAAATGTACTACCCATTGTAGTAGGATAATTGAACATTGTGCAGGCAAAGCACAGAGGATCTGTCCCTATATGTAGGGAAAGTGCTTACTCCACATTGTATGTGTGTTGTCTTTTCTTTCAAGTTCCTTGAAGGTATGAAATGAATGTATGAATATGAGCCGATTTTTTTAAGAGAATTCTTGGGCTGGATTTGATATTATACTTGAAAGTAACAAATGAAGTCTTCTGTGTTTCATTGCAAAGCACATTTAATTTTGATTTTGAAAATAAATTCACAGAGTCAAACTCTAACTGGGCATAGAAAACTATACATTAAAAAGTCTCACTGCTTCCTATGGCTCCATCCCCTCACCTCCTACCCCTCACATAACTTATTGGTAGTCACTTTTATTAATATATATTTTCCTATATATTTCCTGTGTTTTTTAATGTAGACACTAACAAATACAAGTAAAGATTCTTTTTTTCTCCCCCTCAGGAAAATGCCCAGATGTTTCAAGGTAGACCTTGCAAGAATATGTACCCTAATGAATATTTTCCTCATGGAATAACAAATGGAGCTAATTGGTATAATGTCCCAGGTAAAGATTACCAAGGCCTAAAAATTTGGATTTTCTACTTTTCTGATCTTTTTTAATTTGAGAGAGAATCATCCTTTTAAAAAATATTGTTTAGCCAGGTGCAATGGTACATGCCTGTAATTCCAGTGACTTGGGAGGCTGAGGCAGGAGAATCACAAATTCGAGGCCAGCCTGGGCAACTTAACAAGACCCTGCTTTAAAATAAAAAAATCAAAAGAACTTAGGATAGAGCTCAGTGGTAGCTCACCCCAATTCCTAGTACCCCCTGACAATTGTTTAAATAGTTTAAAACATTCAAATAACTTTTTCGACTATTTTGAATTTGGTGCTTTTGAGTTTTGAGTAAAAGTAACACACTTTAACTTAATGAAAGTGTTGCACTTTACTTCTGGCTGTTGTAAAGAACCTTATGTTTGCCAGTAGGAAGAGGATAAGCTACACTTGAATTCTTGAACATGGAGAGTCCAGATGTTTTGCCTGGACCACAAGCATCAAAGAGTCCTCCCATGAATGCATTATTGTTTTTCAACCAGTGCTGATCCAAAATGAATTTGGCTTTTTTTTTTTTTTTTTTTTTGCTAGGTATGCATCTTGCCTTTTAAGATCTGAACTATTTAGAACTACAGAGTAACTTATTTTAATTTTTTGTCCTTTAGGTGGTATGCAGGACTGGAACTATTTACATACAAATTGCTTTGAAGTAACTATTGAACTAGGTTGTGTGAAATACCCATTTGAGAAAGATCTGCCGAGATTTTGGGAACAAAATCGAAGATCTCTAATCCAGTTTATGAAGCAGGTGACTATTCAGGAGTGAAGTATGATTTCTTTCAAGAGCAAGATTTTTGTGTGGGCACATGGTTTTCATGTAGTGATTTTAGAATATACCTTTTGGAATTTCAACTTGTTTTAGTATATTTACCCAATCTTTCTATTTCAATTTGTTTAGTACATTTAGCTAGAAAATTCATGGATGCAGATGAGTTTGTTTATAGGGAAAACATTTGAAGGAAATGATTAAATAAGCCAGGGGCAATGGTATATGCCTGTAATCCCAGCAACTTGAGAAGCTGAGTCAGGAAGATTACAAATTTGAAGCCAGCCTTAGCAATTTAGGGAGGTCCTAAGCAAGTTAGTGAGATCCTTTCTCAAAATAAAAAAGAAAAAGGATTGGGGATGTAGCTGAATGGTGAAGTGCCCTGGGTTCAATCTCCAGCACCAAAAAAAAAAAAAAATCAAGGTAGTGACATTTTGTTCTTAATGGCTAATTTGTCACTTTATCCTGTCCTTATCAAAGGTCAACATAAATTAGATATATACCTAAGTGTTTATCAAGTGATAGATGGGTGGGTTATAGGATAAATATTTTTATTCTTTTTCTTATTGCCAGCGATTTACTATGAAATGGTTAATTTCCTTTTGTTTGGATATGCATGGTGACTTATAGGTAAAGACAATAAGAAATATGCCTGTGGTTAATTAGGGTAATCTAATACGTTATACTAGTACATTTCTACTTTTATCATTTTCCTAAATGGTATGGCATAAAGTCTGGGGGTTGGTACTAATATTTAAAAACACTTTATTCTGAAAAAATATAAACATTCGGAAAAGTTATAAGACTAGTACAATAAACACTCTTATTCCTACACCTAGATTTAACAGTTTTTAATGTTTTGCTGTGTTTGCTTTTTATATATGAAACTTACACACAGGATGCCCAGTTTTGGTTGAACAGTTTCAGTATAAATTGGAAGTGTTCAGGTTTTTTACCCCCAAATATTTCAGCATTTATCTCCTGTATATCATCTCCAAACGCCATTAGCCAAGAAAATTAATAGTTATTCTCTGATTTACCTAACACCTAGTCCATATTAAAATTTCCACACTCATCCCCAAAATAAATTCTATAGCTATATTTTTATATTGCATTTATTATTTCTTTTTACTCTTATAGTTCTTCCATTGGGAAAAAAATGATGTTTCCTTTTTAAAGAGGCCAAGGCCTGTTTTCTTGTAGAATATCCTATATTTTGAAATAGAATGTTCCAAAATTTAACGTGTTATTTATATTTTCATGATATAGGTAAACCTAGCATATGAAAAATCAGCCTTTAGAGACTAAAATATTTTGTTTAATGGGCATTTACATTTAGCTTTACTTTGAACTCTTAATTTCCTGTTGGTTCTATTTGTTTACATTATTAACAATCTGTTATTTTGGATATAAGGTGCCAAAGTAATTGGATGATGATCTTTACCATTAAAATCTGGTGTTCTTTTCCTTTATCCAGGTTCATCAAGGTGTTAAAGGATTTGTCCTTGATGCCACCGATGGCAGGGGTATATTAAATGCCACCATTAGTGTTGCTGAAATTAATCATCCAGTGACTACTTACAAAAATGGAGATTACTGGCGTCTCTTGGTTCCAGGAACTTACAAGATCACAGCATCTGCTCGAGGGTGAGTGATGAACGCTTTAGAATTGAGGACTTGGGATAAGACAAACGTGGTTCCATTCTGGAGGATTATTTCCAGAAAGTCCTAGAGAGCCTTGTTGCTTAGGCAACAAAGTTTAGAGCTGGTTTTACTCCCCCCTAGTGGCAAAGTGAGTACAGGAGCTGTCAACTATAAGAAATATGTGGAATTATGCACCTTTATCTTTCTCCACAATAATTCCTGTCACCTGTCCAGTTGCAGAATCCATCATAAGGGATTCATTCACTGTTGGTAACAATTCAGGAAAGTACCTGTTATAGAAAAAGAAAATACCCCTGCTCTGCCTCATACGCTAGTCACACTGTACTTTACATTGGTTCTTTTTCAAACAAAGCCTTTAAAACTCTCACACTCATTTTTTACTGTTGCACATTTGCCTTATTGCTTCAGTGAAATCTTCTCCCTCTGAGGCCATTTTCAATCTTTTTTACAGGTTTTCTTTCACAAGGA
>CM053402.1:40610604-40633670 GCA_028644305.1 Xerus rutilus
TGAGAAAGCAATAATCTTTCATCCTATTAACCTTTCTCAATTTAATGTTAGTATATTTTCCTGTCTAACTCTAGTAAATCTCCCCTTATGTAAAAGAGAGATGGCCTTAAGCTGACTGACAGCTCTTGGGAAAGCAGAACATTTGACCATTGTTTTGTTTTCATTGAATTATTTTTATTGTAAAGCTGATGTTGCATTTACAATAAAGTGTCTTATTTATATAGATATAGATTTAAAAGGGAGGTTCTGTACATGTATTTAAATATTTCCATAATGAAAATCTAAGTGAGTTAATTTAAGAGACATAGATCATAGAAGATGGGACAAATGTTGTGAAGATGGTAGAAAGAGGACTGACTTTGGAGGAATTTTCAGTGAAATCAAATTCCTTCCTAAATCTGATGATAATTTGCTTCTATTTGATTTTATTTTGTCAAGGAAAACCAATTTTCTTAAGATTTTCTGACATAACGATTTCTTTTTAAAAGACTTTTTAAAGCCTTTTCATGTTTTATTTTCATTTTTATTTTAAAAATACATAAATTAGTATTAATAATATAATGCTTGATTACTTGCTTTTTGTTTCTGGCCTTTGGAAGTTTGGGACAGAGTGCCGAATATCGTCATATCTGGTCCCTTGAAATCTCCAATAAACCCAATGTATCTGAACCTGAAGAACCAAAGATTCGTTTTGTTGCTGGTATTCATGGAAATGCTCCAGTTGGAACTGAACTGCTTTTGGCTCTGGCAGAATTTCTTTGTCTGAACTACAAAAAGAACCCAGCTGTTACCCAAGTAAGACATAGTCTGTTTTTACATACTTTAAAAGGTAAAAACTAGTTGGGTGCAGTGGCGCATGACTGTAATCTGGCAATTTGGGAGGCTGAAGCAGGAGGATTGAGGCCAGCCTCAGCAATTTAGTGAGACCCTGTCTTAAATTTAAAAAATAAAGAATATAAAGGTCTGATGATATAACTCAGTGGTAAAGCACCCCTGGGTTCAATCCCTAGTCCCAGGGGGAAAAAAAAATTCAGTGACATATAGATGTCAGGATACCATTTAAAATTTTTACATTTCTTAAATTAGATTTTACACTGAGTACATTGTCTTACTCTTTAAAAATGAAAGATCTTTGTATATGCTTATTGTTAATAGTATCTTTATATTTCTTTTCTTTTTGTTTTTGTTTTTCTTTTGTTTTTGTGGTGCTGGGATTGGACTTGAGGCCTCATGCATGCTAGGCAAGCACTCTAGCACTGAGTTACATCCCTAGCCCTCTATCTTTGTATATATTAAGAGGCAGAGAGGAAAAAATTCTAAATGTTGGCATTCAGATCTCTACTCCTTTATTTAAGCCACAGTACCCTTCTAATTTTTACTTACAGTTTTATATGTTCTAACTTGAGGAACTTCTACTTTTGGTTGCTTATAACTAGAACATTATATTGGAAAATGTAGTAAAAGTCATGGTTTGGTATTGTCTCAGGGAAAGGAAGGAAAGAGTACATTATTCTAGGACACTCATTAATTGGCACTGTCTATAATGAATTTAGGAAAAGGGAAAACAAGTAATATTTATTGAATATATAATGTGTGTCAGGTACTATATATTAGATACTTTACATATATCACTAATTTAATTCTCAACTCTGTGAAAATTATTATCTCCAATTACATATGGAAACTAAGATAGGGGTATTTGCTAACTTATAGGGTGTGTAACAGCTAGTAATTGGTAGAATTGGGATTTAAACCCAAGCATAGAGTCTATTTTGGTGTTCTTTTTCCTGAAATAAAGAAATCAAGAAATAAAAACAACAAAAGTGTATATCACTCTAAAGCCCCATGGTTTTCTTATAACATACTGCCTCCCCCAAAAAAAATTTTTTGGAAAGAATCAATGTCATGATCAAGATCAGAAGGGACCTGCATAACTAAGCAAGCTGAACTTAAATCAGCTTTGATCAAACATTATTTTACCAAAAAGTCCATTGATGACTTCTTAAAAGTTGCAGATAGTATCCCAAAGATATTTTTTCTTTCTTTTTATAAAATGAGAGCATATCTAAGACAATGGTTTTCAACCATGGCTATATGGTAGGAACATCTGAGAGGTTTTAAAAAATACCAGTGCTTGGACTCTATCCCCAGAGAAATGAGTATTTCTTTTAAAACTCCTTACACTCCCAGAACTCCCCACCCCTCAAAAAAAAAAAAAAAAAAAAAAAAACTCCTTAGATTTATGTTGTATTGTTCTGTTTGTGGTACTAGGGATTGAATTTTGAGCCTTGTGCATGCTAGGCAAGTGTTCCACCACTAAGCAACACCCCTAGCCCAAGTTATTCATATATTTAACCATATCTGTGGCCTACTGGTCTTATGGTTATAAGGGACGACATATCTTAGGTGAACTACCTAACTGAAATTTCAGAACTCCTGGTTTATGAGAACTTGCCTTACTGATTTAATTGGACTTGAATTGCATCCATAAGTTGAGATCACTTTAGAATGCTTTTGTTTTGAGCTTAGGCTCAGAGTACCCAGAGGGTCCCAGTGGCTCAGGAGGCTGAAGCAGGAAGATCACAAGTTTGGGCTAGTTCAGTGACATAGTGTCCCTAGGTTTAATCCACAGTACCAAAAAAAGAGAAAGAAAGAAAATATATACATACCTGGTAATCCCCTACACCAGAAATTCTGATTCAGAAGGCCAATGGTAAAACCCAAGGTATATCTTAAAAAATCAATCTTCCAGCTGGGCATGGTGGCGCATGCCTGTAATCCCAGCACTTTGGGAGGCTGAGACAGGAGAATTGTGAGTTCAAAGCCAGCCTCAGCAATGGTGAGGTGCTAAGCAACTCAGTGAGACCCTGTCTCTACATAAAACACAAACTAGGGCTGGGGATGTGGCTCAGTGGTCGAGTACCCTTGAGTTCAATCCCTGGTACCAAAACAAAAAAACAAAACAATCTTCCTTAGGGAAAGGATTTATGAACCAATGAATTAAAAGGGTCTCAAATATTTTCAACATCTAGACTAGACTGTTATTACCACAGTAAATAAGCCAAAGATCACTTATTCAGATTTATTGTTAGAAAATTTAGGCTTTGTCTTGTAACACAAACATTTTGTGTTCTAATTACTCAACTCTGCCATTGTAACACAAAAATAGTCATATGTAAACAAATGGACATGATTATATACCAATAAAACTTTACGTAGGATAGCAGGTAACAGACTGGATTTGGGGTGTGAGTATTGTTCTCTAGTCCCTGGTCTATGTCATCAGGAGATCCCTGGGAGTATTTTATACAATGTGTTTTTTTGCTTCTTTTAAAATTTATTTGGAGCAAAAAGGAATTTTATTTCACTTTAAATTTTTTTAAATTTAAATTCCTTTTAGTCAGATGATTTATCTGTTATAATCATACTTAATCATGCTGACATATTTATTTTTTTGTGGTGCTGGGGATTGTTAAATTCCTCTTAAATTCACTATATTTAAAATGAACAGCAGAGACTCTATTTGAGGCATGGGAAAGTATCTGTTGATTACACATGGAGCTAATAAACTTATTAATTTCTGTTTTAGCTGGTTGACAGGACCAGGATTGTGATTGTCCCTTCACTAAATCCAGATGGGCGAGAGCGAGCACAAGAAAAAGACTGTACTTCAAAGATAGGACAAACAAATGCCCGTGGTAAAGACTTGGATACAGATTTCACAAGTAAGACTAATTCTTAGGCCATTAAAGTACTTTGGAGATTTTTCTTTCTCTTTGCTAGGAGATTGGTTGATCTCATTTTGTAGGTTGGTAATAGAGTACTTTAATATCTAGGTTATGATTGCAACGTATAAATAAATACAGACACCCAAACCACATTTTGAACTTTTTTCCTTTTTCATTTGCAAAAGTAATTTAATATTTTAAAAACAGAAATTCAATCAATATTATTGGGACGTTTCAGCACTG
Source organism: Xerus rutilus (assembly GCA_028644305.1). NCBI lineage: Eukaryota > Metazoa > Chordata > Mammalia > Rodentia > Sciuridae > Xerus > Xerus rutilus. The sequence continues at coordinate 40,614,576 of CM053402.1, forward strand.
GTTGCGTAGGAAGTGTATTCTCTGTCTCTTCCCTGCCATATATGTGTACTCACACACACGTTGTCCTGTGTTGATTTTGAGGAACGTGTTTTTTGTTTACTTAGACGGAATTGCCAACTCTATGTATGTTTATTCTGTAATTGATGATTGAACCCAGGAGCACTCTACTGCTGAGCTCTTTTTATTTTTTATTTTATTTTTTTTTATTTATTTTTTTGGTACTGGGGATTGAACTCAGGGGCACTCAACCACCGAGCCACATCCCCAGCCCTATTTTGTGTTTTATGTAGAGACAGGGTGTCACTGAGTTGCTTAGCCCCTTGCCGTTGCTGAGGCTGGCTTTGAACTCGCGATTCTCCTGTCTCAGCCTCCCTAAGTGCTGGGATTACAGGCTTGAGCCACCGCGCCCGGCTATTTTTTATTATTTTTTATTTCATCCCCAGCTCCTTTTATTTTTATTGTGATCCTCTTCCCTCAACCTCCCAAGTTGATAAGATTGGAACTTTTTTCATTAAATGTATGATTAACATCTTTCCATTTCAGTACTTATGGACCTTTACCATTTTTTCCACATTTTTTATTGGTGAATTGTAGTTGTACATATTGATAGGATGTATTGTTACATATTCCAACATGTACACAATATAACAATATAACTTGGCCAATGACATATTTAAATTCATGGCATTGTATGCAATTAATATATGGCAATACTCTGTTTATTCAACCATTTTCTAATGATAGACATTTCATTTGTTTCTAATTTTTTGCTTTTACAAACAATGCTGCAGAAAACACCTAATTTTTTTGAAAATTTATTTTGTTTCAAAGGTATGTGAAACAATTTATTTATTTATTTGAAAATTTATTTTGTTTCAAAGGCATGTGATATATTCCCTAAGTTTGTGTTGTTTTTATTGTTGTTGTTTGGTACTGGGGATTAGACACAGGCACTTTACTACTGAACTCATTCCTATCCCTTCTTATTTTTTTAAAATGTTTTTTAGTTATACATGGACACAGTGTCTTTATTTTATTTATTTTTATGTGGTGCTGAGGATCGAACCCAGTGCCTCACACGTGCGAGGCAAGTGCTCTGCCACAGAGCCACAACCTCAGCCCCCTTCTTATTTTTTATTTTGAGGCAGAGTCCCTCTAAGTTGCTGAGCCTCTCACTTACTTGCTGAGGCTGACCTCAAACTTGCAATCCTCCTGCCTTAGCCTCCCAAGTCTCTGGGATTACAGGCATCCACTACCATACCTGTCCCTAAGTTATTTTTTAAAGCAGGATATATACATCTTTTTTTCTGTAAGAATTTTCTTAAACTTGCTCAGCATCATTAATTATACACATTATCCTGAAGTATGTAAAACTCAAAATACTCTACCTTCTAGAGTGTGTATTTCTTATTTGCAATAGTAGTTTATGGAGAAATAAGTATTTACAAATTTTGTGAGTCAGCATTGTGATTGTGTTCAAGTAGAGAATATTTTCTTAGATACACTAAAATTTAGAACTTGGTATTTTATATTTGATCTTTCTCTTTTTCAGCTAATGCCTCCCAGCCTGAGACTAAAGCCATTATTGAAAATTTAATTCAAAAACAAGACTTCAGTCTTTCTGTTGCTTTAGATGGTGGTTCTGTGCTAGTCACATACCCATATGACAAGCCAGTTCAGACAGGTGTGTACAATGTAATTTCACATATATACTATTTAATCATAGGTGGAAATTCCAAGTAAAATAATGTCCCTTCTAAATTTTTAAATCGTGAGTATTTGAGTACACTCTATGGACAAATAGTCAACCCTAAAAGATTGTGTGTGTGTGTGCGTGTGTGTGTGTACATATATCAACAGTTCAGTTACTTGAAGAAGATAGGTCAGATCTACGGAAGATCTAGCTTTACTGAGTCTAGCCATCTTGTTCAAACATCTGTTCAGTTCAGTACATGATCATTTATTAGGCAATTATTATATGTATAGATCTTGGGAATGAAACGCAAAAATAACACAATACCTGCCATAAGGAACTCTCCTGTAATCAAATATTAACAGTATAGAATTGCCCTCTCCTGCTTTAAACCTTGACTGACAGGTTGCAATATTGTGGTGAGTTAAACAGTTGTTTGTTGAATCTTTGTGGGATCATAGCACATGGAAGCAGTTTGTGCTGTTTTTTAGCACAACTTATAAGGAATATTGTTACTGGGCCACAGTGTGCCGTACCAAAACAAGTTTGTATTTTAGCCTGTTATATAACTTCACCATTAGTACCTTTTAATGTAAGGATGATGATTGTCTTCTGTGTCTAATCATCTTGGACTAAACAAAACCATGCAACTAATTATAATTCCTTAGTAATCTTCAGCATGGTGCAAGCTTTATTAGAAGAAAATGACTTATATTTGTGATGTTGGACTTGGACAAAAGTATTTTAGATTTCTTATGAATTTTTCTTTTTATAGTGGAGAACAAAGAGACTCTGAAACATTTGGCATCTCTTTATGCAAATAATCATCCATCGATGCATATGGGTCAGCCCAGTTGCCCAAATAAGTCAGGTAGATGTTTTCCCTACCCTTTGTTACTAATTGTTGTTATGACTGCTTTGGGGAGGGTCTTGCCTTATGATCTTATTGACTCTATATCTCTCAATGCTTTTATAGATGAAAATATTCCAGGAGGAGTAATGCGTGGAGCAGAATGGCACAGTCACCTGGGCAGCATGAAGGTATGCCTTACACAATATGGTTAGAATGGAATTATGATTATTGGCCACTGAATGAAAGAATAGGTAACTTTTCTGATACAGCAAAGTGAATGGCATCTGTCTCATGGCTTTAAATTAACCTGACAGTAATCTGTCTTTTTCCCCTTTGGCCATTTTAACCATTTTTAACTGTATAATTTAATGATATTAATTATACACACATTGTTGTGTAACCATCACCATATCTATTTCCAAAACTTTTTCATTGCCCCAAACAGAAGTTCTGTATCCACTAAGCAATAACTTCCTATTCTCCTCTCCCCTTAGCCCTGGTAACACTAATCTACTTCCTGTCTTTATGAATTTTCCTATTCTAAATATTTCATATAAGTGAACTCATACAATATTTAACCTTTTGTGTCTGACTTCTTTCACTTAGCATGATGTTTTTAGAGTTCATCCATTTTGTATCATATATCAATACTTTATTCCTTTTTATGGCCAATAATGTTCTAATCTGTGTATATATTGCATTAGTTTATTGATTTGTGTGTTGATGGACATTTGGGTTGTTTTTATCTTTTGAGTGTTGCAAATAATGCTACAATGAACGCAGACATGCAAGTATCTGTTTGATCCCTTGTTTTCACTTATTTTGGGTTTCTGTACTAGGATAGAAGTTGAGTCCTACTGTAAATCTGTATTTAACTTTGAGTCCTACTGTAAATCTGTATTTAACTTTCTGAAGTTAAATAAACTTTTTGATATTTTATTTTTGATACAAGGTCTTCTAAGTTACTTAGGGCTTTTCTGAGTTTCCAAGGCTGGCCTTGAACTTACAATCTTCCTGCCTCAGCCTCCTGAGCTGTTGGGATTATAGGCATGTGTCACTGCACCCAACTTTTTGACCCATTTTAAAATTGGGTTGTTTATCATTTTGTTGTTGACCTGTGAGAATTCTTTATATATCCTGCATATTAAATCCTTACCAGATATATGATCTGCAGATATTTTCTCCCATGTTGTATGTTGTCTTTTTTAAATTTCTTGATCATGTCCTTTGATACACAGGTTTTTTTCCCCATTTTTTTCTCTTCATATTTTTATTGGTGTATTATAGTTGTGCATAATGTTGAGATTCATTGTTACATATTAGTACATGCATGCAATATAACAATAAAATTTTGCCAATATCCCTCCCCAACACTTCCTCCCTCCCTTCACATCTTCCACCCCTGTGTCCCTTTCCTCTAGTCTCTGATCTCCTTTTGCTTTTCATGTGATCACCTCCCCTCTTTCTTTTCCTTTTTCCTCTCTGGCTTCCACATATGAGAGAAAATATGACCCTTGACCTCCAAGTTTGGCTTATTTCAATTAACATAAGAGTCTCAAGTTCCATCCATTTTCCTGCAAATGACATAATTTATATTTTTATAGCTGAATAAAACTCCATTGTGTGTTATACCACATTTTCTTTATCCATTTATCTGTTAGGCTGGTTTCATAGTCTGGCTATTGCAAATTGGATGTACAAAAGTTTTTAATTTTGATAAAGTCCAATTTATCTATTTTTTGCTTTCTCATGCTTTTGTTGTCAGATCTAAGAATGCATTGTCAAATCCAAAGTCATGAAGATTACCCATATGTTTTCCTGTAAGAGTTATAGATTTAGCTCATTTGAGTTCATTTTTGTGTATTGTGTGAGATAAAGAATTCTATTTCATTTGTTTGTGTGTAGAGATCCAGTTGTCCCAGCACCATTGTTGTAAAGACTGTTCTTCCCCCATTGAATGGTCTTGACATGTCACTTTGTCAAAAACAATTGATCCAAGCCAGGCATGGTCACCCTAACTATTCATGAGGCTGGAGCAGGAGGATCACAAGTTCAAGGCCAGCCTGAGCAACTTATCAAGACCCTGTCTCAAAATAAAATTAAAAGGGCAATGGATTTAACTCAGTGATAGACAGTGCTTGCCTAGCATGTGCAAGGCCCTGGATTTAAAAAAGAAATCAACTGACCGAAAATGTATAGGTTGATTTCTGAAGTCTCAATTCTGTTCCATTTGTCTACATGTCTACCCTTACACCAATACCACTACCTTAATTACTATAGCTTTGTAGTAAGTGTGAGTCCTTCAACTTTGGGTTTTGTTTTGGTTTGTTGTTTTTTGTTTGTTTGTTTTGTTTGTACTGGGGTTGAACTTAAAAGTGCTTTACCACTGAGCTACATCCCCAGCCCTTTTTTTTTTAAAAATATTTTTTTAGTTGTAGATGGACGCAATGTCTTTATTTTATTGCTTTGTATGTGGTGCTGAGGATCGAACCCAGGGCCTCATGCATGCGAGGCGAGCACTCTACCACTGAGCTACAATCCCAGCCCCCATCCCCAGCCCTTTTTATATTTCATTTTGCAATAGGGTTTCACTAAGTTGCTGAGGGCCTCACTAAATTGCTGCGACTAATTTCAAATTTAGATCCTCCTGCCTCAGCTTCTTGAGTGACTGAGATTACAGGCAGGTGCCTCTGCACCTGTTTTGTTTTGTTTTGTTTTCTTTTTCTAGTTGTAGATGGACACAATGTCTTTATTTTATTGCTTTTGTATGTGGTGCTGAGGATCGAACCCAGGGCCTCACGCATGCGAGATAAGCGCTCTACCGCTGAGCTACAATCCCAGCCCCTGCACCTGTTTTTTTAAAAAGGTTGTTTTGGCTATTTAAGACTCCTTGTAATTTAAGGAATGAATTTTGTTTTTTGGTTTTTTTTCCTGCATCAAAAGCTGTTGGAATCTTGTTAGGGGTTGTGTTAAATCTATAGATCACTTTGGGTGGCATTGACATCTTAATAATATTGTCTTCTTACCCATAAACATAGTATGCCTTTCCATTTATGTAAGTCTTTACTTTCTTTTTGTGACAGCATTTTAATTGGTGGTCTGCCCACTGCAAGTCAAATGGGTGGTTAACTGGTCATTCCTGTCACATGTGCAACCAGAAAATTGACTTCATTCTCATGTGTGCCTGCCTCTCCTACTTTATTTACTAAGAATGTACTATGTCAGACACTTTGCTATAGTAGGGAAAAAGTGGCATATTACCTGCCTTATTGAGCATGACTGTTAACAGAATTAATTGACTTAATCTAGAAGAAAGCAGCTCTCAACATGCCATGAGAAATTAAAGATTATACTTAGTCAAAGATGCAGCCTTCCCTTCATAAAGAAGAGAGAATTTAGGATACAGAGATGGTGAGGCAGAAAGAGGAAGCAGTATGGACAGAGGTTGATAAATAGTCTTGTTTAATTAGAATATGAGGTGTGATAGAGACAAGAATGGATATTGAAACTCCTTCAGTTTCCTTGAATGCTGTGTGTTAGTAAGGAATGGGAAGCCACTGAAGCCTTTGAGCAAGGATATAGTGGCATGATCTGAGCTAGGCTATGGGAAAATTAATCTCTTCAAAGTGGATTAAGGAGCCAAGTGTGGTGGCTCATGCCTGTAATCCCAGTGGCTTGGGAGGCTGAGGCAGGAGGATCATGACTTCAAAGCCAGCCTCAAGAACAGTGAGGTGCTAAACAACTCAGTGAGACGCTGTCTCTAAATAAAACATAAAATAGGGCTGGGGATGTGGCTCACTGGTTGAGTGCCCCTGAGTTCAATCCTTAGTACCCCCACCCCCTAAAAAAGTGGATTAAGATCTGGGCGTAGTGATTCTCACCTATAATCCCAGTGGCTCACTGGTTGAGTGCCCCTGAGTTCAATCCTTAGTACCCCCATCCCCCAAAAAAGTGGATTAAGATCTGGGCGTAGTGATTCTCACCTATAATCCCAGTGACTCAGGAGGTTGAGGCAGGAGGATTTCTCAAGGCTAACCTGGGCAATGTAGTGAGACCCTGTCTTAAAATAAAATGAAAAATAAGAAGGGCTGGGGATGTATCTCCATGATAAAGTGCCCCTGGGTTAATCCCCAGTACTATAAAATAAATTTTTAAAGGTAGATAAAGATAGTAGCAATGGGAGAGGAGTCAAGGATTAAGGATTCAGAGATAGCATAGAGGTGGAGTTGACAGGTTTTGGCAAATTATAGCTGATAGTGAGAGGAATCAAAAAGAAGAGATTTCATGGCTGAGAAAATGACTTAGCCACATTAGGAAAAAGACCAAGTTTGAGGGGAGAAAGGTGTAAGTGAAGTTTTCGAACCTGCCCACCCAGGCGGTTCCTGGCCTTGAATAAATGCTGTATTGTAGGTAGTGGCTATTGTCACCAGCAGGCTTCAGACTGAGGGTATCAGAGGGCAGGGGCTTATTTTTTGTTTTTCTATGCTGTGCTGAGAATCAGACCCAGTGCCTCATGCATGCTAGGCAAGCACTCTATCACTGAGTTACAACCCCAGCCCAGGGGCTTATTCTTTTATCTCTAGAGCTTCAAGAGCAGTAGAAAAATTCCAGGGTGTAAGGGGAAGCTGGCTCTCTGCATGTACTTCTTAATTATTCATTTATTCTACAGACCCTAACAGAAGCCCTTCTACCTACCAGGCATGGTAGCGAGCACTGGAGATATAAGAATGAATTAGACATAGTTCCGTCCTCAGTGGTTCTCTTAGAAGCTGTCATGTTTTTGACCCATTATTACACAGAGTGGTTTATTTATTTATGTTTGCTGTAAAATGCACTGTAGATTCTTTGTTTACATCTCCCAGGTTTTCTTTTTATTCCATTTATTATCCTTCTAATCAATTTTCCTGCGTTTAATTTTTACTTTATATTCCAGGATTATAGTGTCACCTATGGCCATTGCCCGGAAATTACAGTGTACATAAGCTGCTGCTACTTTCCTAGTGCAGCACAACTCCCTTCCCTGTGGGTAGAAAATAAAAGGTCTCTTCTTAGCATGTTAGTAGAGGTGAGTCTTCCCTTTTTTAAGTAAGAAGCATACTCCCAGGACTATGTTCAACCTTTATCAAAAGATTGTCTTTGTCTTTTGTAAAATATTTATATTTTTTTATTTTAAATAACACAGTATATAGAGCGTTTTGTTCATGTTATGTTGTCTAAATAGATGTCGTGCATCCACATATGTAAAATCTGCTATAATCTGGCCTTGTGAGATGTCGCATGTTCTTCAATCTGGCTGTCACACAGTTCCTAGAGTCAGGGTACTATGGTGGGATGGCATTGAAAGATTGGGTCCTAATGCTTTAGGCTTAGACTATTATACCAGAGTTCTCTTTTATCTCTATCCCTATGACTCTGAAGTATTAAAGGAGTAACAAATGTGATCTGGGTCAGTGGGGAAGAAAGAATAAGCCAGGCTTACAGGTGATTTGTGTGTGTGGTATTCATTTGTTTGTTTTTCATCGTGCCTCAGTCTTTTGCCTCAGAAAATCTGGCATGAAAACTTAATTTATATTTTAATCATTTTTTTTAGGTTCACAAGGGAGTTCATGGATTTGTTAAAGATAAGACTGGAAAACCAATTTCTAAAGCAGTCATTGTACTCAATGAAGGAATAAAAGTATACACAAAAGAGGGAGGTTATTTCCATGTACTATTAGCCCCAGGTGTCCACAACATCAATGCCATTGCTGATGGGTACCAGCAACAACATTCACAGGTGAGAAACTCAAATTGAATAGTATTATGTAAATTCTTCTTAATAATACTTCTATTTATTGATACATGAAGAGAATAAAGAAATAAAACGTGTGACCACTTCTTTTTTTTTTTTTTTTTAAATATTTATTTTTTAGTTGTAGGTGGATACAATATCTTTATTTTATTTTTATGTGGTGCTGAGGATTGAACCCAGTGCCTCCTGCATGCTAGGCGAGCACGCTACCACTGCGCCATAATCCCAGCGCCGTGTGACCACTTCTTGATTATGGTAACTTTTATCTTTAGGTAGTCCCTTTGGCAACAAAAGGGAAATTTTATAGCATTTTGTATACTTCAGAGGACAATGAATTATTTTTGTGGGTTGCTTTAAAGGCCCTGAGAATGTGGCAGGGATATAATATGCCTTAAGTAAACTTTTTCATAATGGTTGCATTTTATCTTTCTAGGTCTTTGTGCATCATGATGCAGCTAGTTCTGTGGTAATAGTCTTTGACACAGATAACAGGATATTTGGTTTGCCAAGGGAGCTTGTGGTAACTGTATCAGGTAAAGAAATTTTGACTTTTGGTAGCTGAAGTTAAAACTAGTCTTGCTATTTCAATTTGAGAGTGGATCACTTCCATAATGACTTGCAGCTCATCATTTTTTCTAATGTCTCCTTATCTAAACAAAACTTTCCTAAACCACTGTTCTCCCGGCTTGCCCCCTCATTTTATCAGGTGTCACCTCCACAGAGAGGCCCTTTTGATAACCCTAGATAACATAGTATCCATATCACTATCTCTTCCCCATGTTTTTTTCATCATAGCACTTATAACTACCTGACATCATATTTTATGTATGTGTGTGTACATTAATATATACATATATACATATATTTAATCATATATATTTATACTCATTTGTCTATATTCCATCTCTCCCACTAAAACATAAGCTATGAGCAGCATGGAGTTTATTTGCATCCCCAGAGCCTAGAACCATGGTTGGCAGGTAGTGGGTTTTAATGAAAAGTTGTTGAATGAATGATCTGCCTTATATTAAGGTCACAAGTTCCTAGGACTTTGACTTAACATTAGTTCTGGTTTTCCAAGATCCAGGAAAGAGGAAATGTTTGTTTTTTTTCCTAGGTTTAATTTGCACATTGTTTGAATTACTGAAAAGTTCGGAAGAAAAAAATATGTGATAAAATTAATACTCAGCTATATTTTATCTATTTGACACAAAGAACTTTGGTTTATTTCTAAATACAACTTGGACTTGAGACAAAATTACTAAGTTTTATTATAATGTGTTATGGGAGAGACCCTTAGTGGAGAGAAAGTGGCATATTAGGAATATGATACAATCATAGAGCCTGTTATGGAGCAGTGAAAGAGTTCTTAGAATGAACCAGATCAAAGTGTGAAAAAACTTAGTAGTTAAAGACATAGGAGCTAGGATTCAGCCATGGTTTTAATCTGGCTCTGCCACCCACTAGCTATTGTGAACTTAAATTGTATTTTATTATTATTATTATTATTATTATTATTATTATAACTAAGACTCTTATTTTGATAAACTTTTATGCAAATTTTAAATAAAGAAGAGGTTTTGGATGAAATGAAAATTCACTAAAAAGGAAAAGTGGAAGTCAGTGATTGATAAAAAGCAGGTTGCAGGCTGGGATTGTGGCTCAGTGGTAGAGTGCTTGCCTTGCATGCGTGAGGCACTGGGTTCGATCCTCAGCACCACATAAAAATAAATCAATAAAGATGTTGTGTCCACCTAAAAAAAAAAAAGAATTCTTAAAAAAAAAAGACAGGTTGCTGAACAACAGTGTACGTTCATTGTCATAAAAGAAAAAATGCATGTACATACACATGCATAAATGAAGATTAGGGAAAATATGCACTAAGGTAATTGAAAATGACCTCTGAGTAATAGAAATGTAAAGATGTGGGTGTTTTTCATATTAGTTTTTATAATTTTTGCTCATCTATATTTTCTTATTTTGCATACTGTACATGTATTGCTTCTACCATAATAAAAGGTTGTTCTTACATGAAATAAAAATAAATGAGGAACATATTTTTAAAAGTGCCATTGTAAGTAGCTGCTTATTCATGTCCTTCAAGTATATGTCCCCACATGATGGTTTTTGTTTGGCAGGAGCCACCATGTCAGCATTAATCCTAACAGCCTGCATTATTTGGTGCATCTGCTCAATCAAGTCCAACAGACATAAAGATGGCTTTCATCGGCTCAGGCAGCATCATGACGAGTATGAAGATGAGATTCGCATGATGTCCACTGGCTCCAAGAAGTCCCTCCTAAGCCACGAGTTCCAGGATGAAACGGACACTGAAGAGGAAACATTATATTCTAGCAAACATTGAAAAATACACTTTGCATATCTCCCAGCATAAGTACCAAGCAAAATAACAGTTCCTCTTGGGAGACACTGCATTAAGAAAGAGGAGAGACTATCTTGCTTCTTCAAAGAGCTTTGGGAAGTTAACCTGCTAAATCTGTATTCTCTGTGAATTTCTCTGGCAGTTTTGAACTTCCCTTCCTTAAAGTACTCTTAACCTTTTTAAAAAATCTGATTTCTATTTATGCAGCAGAGATGGGACAGCCACTTTGTTTTTCTTCTTAATTTAAGACAAGCTATTTGGAGCTTATGTAATAACAGCATAAAGCCAACTAGCGGATGTTGTATTTTGCACATCAGGTGTTTACTAGTGGCTTTAGCTTTTTTGTTTTTTCTTTACTTTAAAGGCCAAAAGAATCCAGAAACATTAAAGCAGGGACAGCAGTCAGATTCTGACATAAAGCTTTAAAAACTCGAGGTTTTTCTCAACCTACTGAGGAGTATTCTTCTCTAGTTATTAGATAGCTGGAGTATCTCTTATTCAGGTTTAATGGATTGAATGATTTTTAAACATATGTAACATTAGGAAATGAATAAATGGGCTTCCGCATTTGTCTTTCTACATGTTTCCAGGCTAGATCAGAACTGGTGGGCTGTGCTGTAAGCAAGATTTTACTACCTCTCTTGTAAGGTTTAGCAAAGTTCTAATATATCCCCCATTTTAAGGGAGAACTCATTGGCTTTATTGTGCAAGGTCTAAATGTCCACTTGAATGGAGCTGAGAGGGAGATCTAGCAGAAGGTGAAACTCATGTTGCCTATCTTTTAACTTGGTAAAAATCCACAGGTGCTGCTGCTTTTATCTGTGAAGCACTAGTTTATTCTAGGAATGCCTAATTCTTTAATATTTCCTAAATTTGAACCTTTTTCTATGTTGGATACCTATGGTTTTCAGATGACCCAGCCATCTACAAGATCTGAATTCTACTGAAAATATCTGGAAGTGTGGAAGAGACCTACTTGCACATTCTTAACCTACATTTGAACACAAAATATCTATACTTCATGCTCCAGCCCGAGCCTTCACTCAGTAATAGCATACTATCATTAAAATAGCTCGGCCAGCCTTGTTCACATAGTCCTCTGCAAGTGATGGGGTTCTTTGTCCTAATGTTTCATTTGACAGTCTTTTTTTTTTTTCTGACTATCCAATTCTGTTAAAAGTTTAGTTGAAAGCTTTTAGTGATGGCTCCTTCCATTTAAAAAAAAAAAAAAGTAAACTATGGACTGCCATGTGGTATAACACTGTGGTGTGAAAGTGTCATCTTCACTGCCCGTCAGGCAAAGACCTGAAAGTTTTGCATTTTATTGTGTCTGTCTTATACAGTGGAAATGATGCTTTTTTGTAAGTATGAGTCTTACCAATGATTTAATGGTTTAATACCTTTGAATGTTTTAATGGCCAAGTTGCTGCTGAACTTGTACTAAATCAGGGGATCAAAAAACTAGCTCTCATCTTTTCAAATTATGTTCCATATTCATTAATGTATCAGTTTTCCCAGAGCCTTCATGTGGATATATTTACTCCATTTACCTAGGTCATTCAACCAGGTTTGGTGAGAAATATATCCAGAGTGGCTTTATAACAGAGATTTTGCTTAGCAGAAATAATGAAGTCATATTGGTTAATAAATGTTGGTGATAAGTTTGAATGACTTAAGGTTAAGCCATTCTGGTGTTAATCCTGGTTTTAGCAACTCTAAATTCTGCCACCTCATTCTCATATCACCACATACACAGAACAGTTTGTGAGATGCTAATATTAAATACACATGATTTAATTTCTTCTAATAACACTTTACATTTACTTAAAGTTGTGATGTGTTGCTCTCTTTCAGCTTTATTTTCAAGAGTGCAAAGTCAGAGAACCAACAAAGGGCCTACTAGTGGCTGGCCCTGCTTGGGAAATTGCAACTAGAAATGAAACCAAGTTGATGCAACAGCCTTTGCTTTAAAAGCAGTGGTCTTCACTAGAGGACACCTTTACATTTACTTCTTTCTTGAATTAAACATGTCTTTAATATACATCTCAATGACTAAAGGCCATGCCTTTTAACTATGTATAATTTTTTTTTTTAAGAAATGAACACATAAATAGTTCTTTTAGTACTTTTTCCTGAAAGGAAAACCAAATTCTGCCATAAGCTTTCTTTCATTCTTTAATTACTTGCTAAATAATGCATTTAGCTGGAACACAAGGCCTTCTCAGCCTGTTACCTATGAACATGAATGTACAGGATCCATGACTACTAAGACTGTGTTCTCAGCCCTGCTCTGTCTTTCATTGGTGGATCTAATCTAATATTAGACCACATTAACAACTGGAGGCATTGAAGCCATATGGGATGGGGAATGCATTTTTCCAGTGTTTCTCCTAGAGACTTTCCATTTCCTTGGAGTCATGTAGGCAAGTAAGTATCACAGTATTAAGAAATGTGCCCAAATCTGAGTTGTGCCTTTCTTTACTCACAAGGCATGGTTTTGTCCTGGTGATCAGTCTGTAAGCCTTCTTCCCTCCCACCTCCTTAATAAAAGAAAAGTGATTAAGTAGGTAATGTTCAAAGTGTCTGCCTGCATAAATGTACTAATTATGTGGTTCAAAAAGATAAGCCCAAGTAATTTCAGAAAGACTGACTCTGGTTTTGATGTAAATTTGTTGATACACTTGGGTAGTAAGATCCCATCCAGTCAAGGAATGCTTGCAATTCTCATTGAAGGGAATTTGCTTTGGGACTTTGTCATCTTCCAGAAAGGAAACATTGTATTTTTGACCTAGTGTGATTGGTCAATCTTTGGTAACTTTCATCTGAATGGGATTTGATAAATTAGCGAATTTTGAGCTTAAAACTAATTATGAGTTGACAAATAAATAAAAGGTAGTGCTTATGTCTGAGCTTATTGTGTTTCTGAGCTCACACAAAGTTACTCAGTAACTATGACCTGCTCCTCCATTTCCATTTATTCTCAGCATTAAACAGTTTTATCTTCTTGATGCCAGAAGACACTTGTGCCAGGTTTTGTCCCTTGCTGTATCAAAAGCTTTTTGGCTATGAATGCTATGATAGTGTCCTATATTATGGTTCTCTGGTGGAACTGTTTTAATAGTAGCAACCCAGCATTTCCCCTAAGTCTTTGCTTTATTGTTATTACTAAAAATCCCACTATAGTTAATGTTCAGCGGCTTTCTATCAACTTTCTGATAACTCTTTGGGTTTTTGATTTGTTTTAATTAAAGCAGATTAGGGGATGATTAGAATACTTGATTTCTAGTTCATGAAGAAATCTAAATCTCTCCCAACACCTAATTCTCCTATTTTGGGCAATAATTCCATTAGATTCCACTTGACTTTCAGAATATTATCCTCGTTGATTTCAATTTGACAGATTACATTATGAAATTGGAAAGTTGGTTACCATTTTGAGGCAATTGGATAAAAATTATGTAAATATGTACAATTATGATTTTTATAAATGGCATAACATGAGTGTACTAGCTACATTCTGTGCTGGCCATGCTGCAGATTTTCTGGAGGTATAACACAATGGTATTTTTTTAATGCTCTTTTCACCTCTCTGTTTTTTTAGAATGATGCTCCCCAGCTCCAGAACTATATATAGCTGTTTATATGACATGCTCAATACCCATTCATCTCAAGTGCTACAGTCTGGTTTATTTCATGCACTGTGCCTTCAAAATGAAATTTTTAAAAGGGACTTTAAATGAAGCCGAATAGTAGTTTTAAAAAGTCAATCTGTGTAATTTATGTGAAATCTAACTGTAATGAGGTCCTTTCTGTTTTTTTATATGTAAACAGATCTACTAATCCTGTATAAAAGTTATTTTATGATGTTTGTCTTTGTGTTTTGTCTCATAATCTTTTATCAAAAGGAACAGATCAGAGTTATAGTTCCAGTTTGAAAGTTATTATATTTAATTTTTCTACCTATCCTAGAAGAAGAAAAGTATCAGAATGGAAATTCAGGGTGTAACCTAAAGAATGTTTCTGTCTTTATGAATTGACTTGAAAACTTTGTTCTGAAGTATTCATGACATACAGTAGCTACAGCTCACTTCTGTTTGTAATTCCACTAGATATGTTCAATTATTCTACAATGACACAACAAATAGTAGCAATCCAGCATTTTAACAGTATGCTCACACCCCTCTATTCAATGCCCTACCTTTAGAATATAAAGAAGGGTCAAAAGGCAAGGTGGCAAACACCTGTAATCTCAACTATTCAGGAGGCTGAGGCAGGAAGATAAGTTCAAGGCCTGCCTGGGCAACTTAGGGAGATCTTGTCTTGAAAAAATTTTTTAAATTCACAAAGGGCTTGAGATGTAGTTTGGTTGTAGAGTGTTTGCCTAGTATTCACGAGACCCTGTATTTAATCCCTAGTACCAAAAAGGCAAAACAAAACAAAACAACATTGAAAGGTTTACCTAGTTTAAACTTGTTAAAATTTTAGTCCAGGGCTGGGGATCTATGTAGCTCAGTGGTAGAGCACTTGCCTAGCATGTACATGACTGTAGGTTTTAATCCCCAGTATCACAAAACACAAACAAAAATTCTGGTCCTATTCTAGGTGAAACCCAGTTAGAACAACGTGTCCTTGCACTTTTAGGCAGTGATGATGAATTCAGTATTCTCTTGTCATTTAACAATGTGTTATCACTCCTATAATAGAGATTGGGAAAGAAAGTTATATAAGAAACACGGGTTCTACTGACAAAGGAACTAATAGTCCAGGCTAGAGAAATAAAAGTGGAGATAAGCTTTATTTCAGTCATGTTTGGTTCCTCTAAAAAGAAAATCTGCTGTAAGGAAGTGAAGCAGAGAGGTTCAAGCTTGGACCAACCTATGATTGATTTTTGGCTCTGCCATTTGCCTCGTATGTGACCTTATGTTGCACAAGTTCTGTAACATTCTGTGTCTCAATTTCTCTACTGGTTAAGGAATAGTTTGATAGGATTATAGTGGGTATTAAATTGAGTGCTAATACACCACTCAATTATTAGTAAGTGGATTGGATAGGCCTCCATCTCTCATTCTTACTTGCAGTTGGAATGCCAACCAAATCTACACTATTTATTACAAAGTTCAGGTAAATACACCATTAATTACTACCCACAATTTAGAAAGCAGTGATATCACACAGTCCCATTTTTACTTTCACATTACAGTTTCTACCTACATTAATTGGTAGAATGTTTAAAGCACACATGCTATTTCTTTGGCACTTTTGGCCTAGGTCATGGGATCCTGTCCCTTGTTTCCTGTTTCTGTGTAAACAAATGGAGACAAGGTAAACAAGATTGAGATAGGTTTGGCCTGTGTGGAGTTAAAAAGGTGTTCAAGTTTAGAGGCCAGCCTGGAAGAAGACTAAAAACAAAAGGATGAGAGTTCCTTGAGTAGTCTAAAGATATGGTAAAAAAAAAAAAAGTGGGAATAGATTTGAGATGGGAATAGATTTCAGCTTCAGCTTCAGCAAATGCATCGATTCAAATGGAAGCAATATGAACAGGTAGTGAGAAAGGCAAAGCTGTGGGTGGAAAACAAAAGCAGCAGGTGGAGAAACTGAAGATGGAACATGTAGAAATAGAATGCAGAGTAAATAGAAATTGTTAGGATAACATGGATTATATGGATTATATTCTGTGATTGTCTCCGAGGTTGAGCCAAAGTGAAGGGGATTATGGGGAAGGTTAGACTGTGCGACCTGAATCAGTACAAATTTCAAATATCTGGAGTGACTCTAATATTAATAATCACTGTTACTTCTTATATATCACAAACGAGCTTTTGAGTCTGAAAATATGTTAGGATCCTTGAAGAATTGATCCTGAAGACAGAGCATAGAATAGAGGGGGAGTGGGCAGATTGTTGCAATTACTGAACTGAAGAACTGCCGAATTTTAAAAAATAATTTTAGAATAGTTTTATAAAGTTGAAGAGAATACAGAGTTGGCTGCTGCGTTTTTATGTGCAGGGGTGGGTGTTGGAAGGGCAAAGAGGAAGGATTGTATGCAGTTTCTATTTAGCAGAACTTGAAGACGAACTTGAACAGAAAGAACATTTCAAAAGAGACTGAGCATAGCAAATGGGATGTCTAGAGCCTGGCCAGCTCTGCATAACTTGGTTGGCCCAGGAGTGAAGCCCTGTGGCACTACTTGTAGGTGACTGAGTTTAAACTTAGATCTCTAGTGGAAGGTATCTCTATCCTAGAGTTGAAGGAGACCTCAGAATTTTTCACCACCAGTAAAACTGAGCAGAAAATTTCTGTCCAGGTTTCAGATGTTGACATTTTCAAATGCTATAAAATAAAAATTATTATTTTCAAAGAAATATATGATAAGCCTAAGAGTATCATAGGGAACAAGATAGCAGAACTTCTGGAAATGAAAGTACAATATTTCATTACACAATAATCCAAAACAGAAGACAAATCAATATAGAAATCACACCCTCAGTGTAATCTGAAGTGAGAATTTTCAAATTTCAAATTGAATAAAATGAGAGAAATCACCAAATCTCAGCATATACCTCCACTGTCACTCTAACCCCACCACACGGCAAGCCAGTGTGGGATGAAGGCAGATGGAATAGCCTGCAGGGAAAACAGGAGATGGATGCCAGCCAGAGAGCATAATGTTCTAACATCCGTCTAAAACTGCTGTCAGACTAAGTCCACCAAAGTCTTAATGGTAAAAACCCGAGTATCCAGGCAGGTCAGATCACAAATGAGAGGCAAGGGACTTCAAAGTGAGCACAATTTAAAGGGGGTAGGTGTGGTTTAAAGGGGCAGTCTTTAGAATACAGCTTCCAATGAAGGTGATAAATGAAGAAAAACACCCTTAGGGGTGAATGAGTAGCAAAAGAGGACAGTTCAGAATCCTGCCCCTCCTTGAACTGCCTGCAAAAAGCAGCAGGAGAAAGTCTGGAGGAAGATATCAATGAGAGCCTCACATTGTATCTATAATATACAGTATCCAATCAAAAGTTACTCTTATTAAAAACAAGATCAAATGATGAAAGATCAAGGGAGGGGATAATCCATGAGAGGTACAGATTTTTCATTTATCAGACATTTTAATAACAGTGATGAATACATTCAAGAAAATAGATGATGAAGAATGTTAGTAGAGAATTTGTTAAAAATTTAAACGAAGAATTTCAGTTCTAAACAAGATGGGATAGATGTATTTCTCCCATTCCTCCCATTATATACAGCAAAACCTTTACACATGATATATATGTTCAGAAATGTGGAAAGAAGGCACACCAGGCCAGCTAGGAACCTCGGGATCCAAAGAACACTACAGAAGTGAGTTCCTGGCTTTTCTCTTTGTTTCATTATCCTATGATGTATGCTGGAGAGTCTGGAAATCCAAAAATGCTAAAAGGTGCAGACAAGAAAAATCCAAAGGAAAGCCTTTTCTCTCTAGGCAAAAGACCAAGAAACGAGTAGCCTAGCAAGACAATATTGTTAGACAATAATTGTGCTACTCCGGACAAATGCTACAGAACAAATCAAGCCCCATTTCCACCCCTGACCAGTAAAGGCTAAGGGGAGGGGCAAGATGTGCATGTTACCTGGCTGTAATAAAGTATCTCTCCACACACATGGTGGTGTCAAAGAAAGCAATATAGGGGGCTGAGACTTTTACTCCTGCACAGTAATAATGAGGATCCCTGCTGTGGTATCAGTGGGGGCCACATGGGGAACAGTAACAAGGCTCTCCCCACACCTGGGATGTCAGTGAAGGCTAAGGGAGAACCTGAACTTCCGGTCCCACCTGGAAGAACAAAGGTAGTTCCCAGCTCTCCCACTGGCACAGTGTAGGAGGAAATCTGCTTAAATGGAAGACTTAAATAAGATCCAGTCTCATAATACATAAAATATAGAATATATAAATAGAATATAATAAAAAATAACTCAGAATGGCAATTATCAAGAATACAAACAACAATAAGTGTTGGCAAGGTTGTGGGGAAAAAGGCATGCTCATACATTGCTGGTGGAACTTCAAATTGGTGCAGCCAATCTGGAAAGCAGTATGGAGATTCCTTAGAAAACTTGGAATGGAACCACCATTTGAGCCTGCTATCCTACTCCTCGGTCTATACCCAGAAGACTTAAAAACAGCGTACTACAGTGCTGCAGCCACTTCAATGTTTATAGCAGCTCAATTCACAATAGCTAAACTGTGGAACCAACCAAGATCCCCTTCGATAGATGACTGGATAAAGAAACTGTGGTATATATACACAATGGAATATTACTCAGCAATAAGAGAGAATAAAATTATGGCATTTGCAGGTAAATGGATGGAGTTGGAGAATATCATGCTAAGTGAA
>CM053402.1:40634170-40693535 GCA_028644305.1 Xerus rutilus
GGAAAGTGGCCCGTGGAGAAAGGCACAGATGCTAGAGAGACTGGACGACCGCGCACCGGTGGAAGTAGGTTGAGGAAGAACCTCTGGCTGGCTGGGAAGGTGAAGGAAATTGAGGGAGTTGTGAGGATGACTCTCCTCTCAGTCGTGTAGGCACCTGTTGAGAGAAGGGATAAATCAAGATGAGGGAGATCAGATAAAGATTTGGTGCGCCAAAACGGGCCTGAGCACGAGGCGACCTATGTTCCTGGAGCTTAAAGCTCAAGTTTTCGTTTTGCTACTGAAAATTGACCCACCAGGTGGCAGTGTTTGTGGATGTTCGAGTATCCCATCGGCCCTGGCGCTCAGGGCGGAAGAAGGTGCAGGGGTGACTCTCTGGCCCGCGTCGCCTTTACTCTCCTTTTCCGACTGACGTTGGACAACAAAGATGGCGGCAGGAACCAGCAATTACTGGGAAGGTGAGGGCGAGGCCTCCGGGTGGGTCCCGTAAGGGGTAGAGGGACTGAGTATGGATAGATCTTGGGAGAGGCAGCAGAGGAAAGAGCCAGGCTTCCGGAGCGGCCGAGCTAAGAGGAGGAATTGCTTAGTGGGAGGCCTGGGGCCTGGGGACCGAGGAAACCGAAAGGTCTGAGGGAGGGGGCTGGCCTGACCCGACGGTGTGGACGAGACCAGGGATAGGGGTTGGGCTGAGAAGACAGCGAGGTTGGAGAGAAACGGGCCGGAATCACTAATTAGCAACGGGCGAGGGGTAGTGAAGCTCGGGCAGCGGGGCTTTGCGTGCAAACTCTGAGTGAAGACGAGTGTTCAGCTAGAAAATCCAGAGCCCGGGAGACTGGAGCAGTGAGCACTTTGGAGTTGATATCAGTGTCGGAAAACCGAGTGGGAAAAGAGAAAGGAGGAACTTAGTCCGGTCCATCCGGGGACTAATGAGCGGAATATCTCCTACTGGGTCCCGGTGGCAGCTTCTGGCTGAGATCTCGAGGATTGGGTGTTTGAAGACAGAAAATAAGTTTACCTTTTGCCCTGAAGTCTAGGATTGGTTTTGCTAAAGAGGAAGTTGAGAGAAACTGAGTGAAAAAAAGAAAAAAAAAAAAACACAACTAATAAACTTCCTGTGCTTGACAAGTGCATTTATTAATTCCTGAAAATATGGTTCAATCAAGTGAGGTCATGTACAACTCATTCCTGGACCATGATGAACAGCAAAGATGGAAGAAGTCTCATATTTTTCTTTCAACTGCCTCTTTTCCTTGCTGCAACATAGAAACTACTTTCCAAATCTCTCTTACCCTTTTGATCTGTGTCCTCTGGCTACCCATTGAAGCCTCTGGAAACCATGGCAATGTCACCATCAGCAAGGTGGTCTAAGAAATTGAATTTTACGTTTGTACATACTTGTCTGGCATATTTTCAAAGTCCTTTTACTTGTGTTTCTGTTAGAAAAGACAATTACTAAAATAACAGAGAAGCATACCTATAGTTTGAACTGCCCATTTGAAATGTGTGTACTAGCTAGAAAATATTTTTAAATTACGTACAAGTGTTTGCTGCTGTCTTTAATACTAGTCATCAGGCTGTGCTTTTTGGAAGCACCATGCTGTAATAGCAGCTCATTATTGACAAAATACTCTGAGCCAGGTGCTTTAAGCATTTGCTTTTTCTAATACATAAAGAAATCCTCAAGATAGATATTTTTAAAATATTTATAGATCAGGTAACCTGCAGATAAATATTAGAGCCAATAAGTGACAGCCGAGATTCAGACTGGGATTTTGTCTGGGAAAATACACTCCACTACTTTACTGTGCTTCCTATTTCTGTTTCAAAGTATTTGAAATAATGTATTGTGTTTCTTATCATCGAGACATTCTTTTACCATACTTCCTATATTTCAGTCATTTTATCTTAACCTTCATGAATAAGAGTACTTCACCATGATAAGAGTAAGTTTATGAAAAGACAATTTAAATTTTTTATTGTATTTTTCTTTATGTTCAATTGCTAAGAATTTTACTATTAAGAAAAGAATTTGGGGTTGGGGTTATGGCTCAGTGGTAGCATGCTCGCCTAGCACGTGCTCACTGGGTTCGATCCTCAGCACCACATAAAAAATAAAGATATTCTGTCCACCTATAACTAAAAAATAAATATATTTTTTTAAAAAAAGAAAAGAATTTCATAAGCCTGACAAAGCTTTGGAACATAAAAAGATAGCAAAATTTCTATAAAAAATGATGATGGCTTCTTTCTTATATAAAGTTAGCTGGTAAATTGATGTGAACCTTATCATAAAACATTCATTTTCTTTGTGATTTGTAGCCTCTTCTATTTTATTGCTATATTGGGAATTAAATTCAGGGCTTTGTGCATGCTAGGCAAGCACTCAGCCACTCAGCTACATCCCTAGCCCTGAATTACAGAATTTTAGCTACTGCTATAGAAATTTTAGGGATGTTAGAACATTTGTCATCTAGCTGTTTTTGGAATAAGCTGAATGTTTGCCTCTCCCACTGCTACTTCTCTTCCCACCCCATCTGAAGTTTAAATAAATGATTTACTTTCTTGGGTAAGTCTTTGGTTTCCTTAACACTTTCTTTATGATCATTTCTTTATGATCATAACACTTTCTATATGATCATTTTTATAGTTTGCTTTCTTCAGAATAGTCTTGTGATTTTCATGTCTACTGGTAGAATCTTTGTGTCTAATTATTTGCTTTTATAATTTTGTTAAAGATCTTAGGAAACAGGCTCGACAGCTGGAAAATGAACTTGACCTGAAACTAGTTTCCTTCAGTAAACTATGTACAAGTTACAGTCACAGCAGCACCCGAGATGGAAGACGCGACAGGTATAGGTACTACCAGATTCTGTCTCTTATGCTTTAAACTATATAATGTTTTTAGAGAATTTAAAAAAACCCAAAAACTAAAATATACAACTTTTGTAACTTGCCTATTGGCAAATTTTTGATGTTTTATTTTCTTTGCCACAATTGTTTTATTTTTTAGTGAATTATTTAAATTCTTCTTAATTCCTGAAACTAACATTTATTTGGGATTCTTAGGCAAAGTTTGTTATGGCCTCAGGAGGAAACTACTAGAGTTTTAAGAATGAGTTTGTATCAAAAATAAGAGTTCCAGGGCTGGAGATGTTCCAGCGGCAGAGCACTTACCTAGCAGGTATTAGGCCCTAGGTTCAGTCCCCAGCACCACAAAAAAAAACAAAACAAACAAGATAAAAAATAAAGAGTTTTGGGGCTGGGGATATAGGTTGTGGTAGAGTGTTTGCCTAGCATGTGCAAGGCCCTGGGTTCAATCCCCAGTACTGCCGAAAGAGGGGAAGAGAAAAAGAGAGGAGTTCTTAGCTCAGCCAGTATACAGAAATGTGGCTGATTTGCCCACATGGTACTTTTGTTTCCTAATTGCTAAATGGATCTGAGAAAATACCCAAATGCAAAGTATTCATAATGCTCTTCTGGTGTTTGTTCTTTTATAGTAAATATAGTGCAATGTGTATCCTCACTATTAATCACCAAATCTATTTTTATGTTTGGTACTTTTTTGAGAAACTAGCATATTTTTATATTGAACTTATGGAAAATGTGTTCTTATCTTGGGATCTCATGCTTAAAGCCATCTACTTGTTTCACAAAAATACTATAGAAAAATACTCTGGTTTCTCTTCAGATCGTATAAATCTTTTGCCTTTTACTAAAGATTTCTGTGGAGAGGAGCAACTCTGAGTCTTATATCAATTTTTTGAGGCCTTGCTTATGCAGGGCTAAAGAAAAAGAAAGAAAAAAGAAATACAAGGAAATATCTAAGACACTTAGGTGTAAAGCATGATATAAAGGACTCCCATTTATCTTTCTCTTGTTTTAAGAAATGACCATAATGGATTTATCTGATACCCTAAGGACATCCCACTTTCATATATGTGTGTGTATCTCACCACATATATACTTTTACTACGTGTGTTTGTATTCATAGGAAATCAACAGTATCCTATAATAATTATTTTGCAGCTTGCTTTTTTGTTTAACATTAGCTTTGAGATTCAGCTATGGATACATTTAACTCTGGTATTTTCATTTGCTGTATGTAGTACTGCACTGCATGGCTGTATCAGGGTTTAACCATTCAATGGATGGATATTGTTTCTAATTTTGCTAATTAATAATAATTTTAATAGCTGACAAGTGTTCATCATATTTTAAGTACTGTTCTAAGAGCTTTATATAAATACTGGGATCATTTTTTTATGTAGAATGTTTCTATAGACCCTAGCAATGAAATTGTTGGTAGCAGAGTTGTCTTATTTTCATGCTTTTTCAAAGATCAGTGGTGGGTGGGAAATACAAACAACAAAAACCTAACTTGAATCTGAACCTACATATTTCTATCTCCAGAGCCCACCACACTCTAAAATAGCCCACCTACTACATTATGCACATTTCAACTAAAGGCTCATGTTAACACTATAGCCAAAGTGTTGTTCCTTTATAGTAAAGGCACATAGGTTGCGAAGATAGCAGTTGACTCTGAGACCTCAAAATAATTTGGTACCATGTCACGTGGACTTCATTGCAATGCATTACTCTGGGTTCACCTTCATTGCATTTACCAAGTAAAGAGAATGAGAAGTGTTCTTTTTTATGAGTAAATTTATTATATGATTGGAAAACATTTTTATGGAATTTAATTCTCCCATTTGGTTATGCCAGCGAGTATACAATTTTAAAACTCATGTTTGTTAAAAGATATGTTTGGGGATGGAGTTGTAGCTCACATGTAAGGCACTGGGTTTGATCCTCAGCACCACATAAAAATAAATAAAAAAAAATAAAATAAAGGTATTGTGTTCATCTACAACTTAAAAAAAAAGATACTATTCCATGATGCCTTTTCTGTATTCTCTGTTCTTCATAAGCATCATACCTTTGTTAACTCCTTTAAAGGAAAAAGTGTCCTCAAAACATTCCCAAAGAAATTCTACTATAAATTGGGACTGACTTTGAAGAATTACTTCAGCCTAAATAAAAATCCTAAGTTTGTGAGGATCAAAATCTAATGTACATGCTAAAGAAATTTTTTTCATTTTCTTTTTCTTTTTGATGCCAGGTTGGAAACATGTCACAATAAATAAACTCAACAATGCAGACTTTTTCTTCCAGGAATCTTCCTTCCTGCTTTCCTATATTCTGAAAACTTCAAAGTCATAAATCATCACACATCTATAAAATGAATTAAATTTAACTGAATCCTACTATTGTGAAGAATGAGTTTTTGACTATTTCCTTGGACTCAAATACTGTCCTGAGAATAGTGAATATGAAATAACCAGTAGCAGACACTGCTGTTATTCATTTATTTAATGAATAATTTTTTTAAAAAAATATTTATTTTTTTTTTAGTTGTAGGTGGACACAATAGCTTTATTTTATTTTTATGTGGTGCTGAGGATCGAACCCAGTGCCTCCTGCGTGCTAGGCGAGCACGCTACCACTGCGCCATAATCCCAGCCCCTTAATGAATAATTTAATGAGCATCTGTGATGTCCCAGGAGGTAGGCAAAGATATATATATGAATAAGCCAGAGGCAATTTCTTTCTCAACCTTACTTTCTGTTGGCTCATTGTTCCTTTTTATTTATCTGACAGGGGAGGATCTGTATTAATAGTCTTCAGAGCATTTTTGCTTGGGCACATTCTAGGAGATAAAACCCCTTGGCTTGGCTCTGACACATAATAGAGAATTAGAACCAGGTGCGGGGGTGCACACCTGTAATCCCAGTGGCTCAGGAAACTGAGGCAGGAGGAATGAGAATTCAAAGCAGCTTCAGCAAAAAGCAAGATGCTAAGCAACTCAGTGAGACCCTGTCTCTAAATAAAATACAGAAAAGGGTTGGGGATGTGGCTCAGTGGTCAAGTGCCCCTGAGTTCAATCCATGGTACCTCCCCAAAAAAGAGATATTTTTAATATCATATTTTAGGGCAGATAAATTGAAATATGTCAAGAAGTAATAAAAACTTTAGACCTAGTTAAATATCTTAAAATTAAAATCCTTATTAGCTGTTTTCTGGCTATTTCATTGCTTGTTGTTACTGCTGTTGAAGCATATATACAGGGGGAAATAGTGGTAGGTAAAGGACGTTTTGAATGTTGAACTAATGATTTAATCTGTTTCATTTGCCGCACCCAAGACTGTTAGATAGGACAAAGTCTTCAATAAGATTGGAGAGCATAGTCAATGCCTGGGCATTTTTCTGTGTCCAGAGTAATTCCGATTTGTATTAATCTGCCCATACGGTAAAACTTGAGAACCTAATGAAGGATAGTGGTTTTTCAAAAGGAGGCAAAAGAAACTTTCAGGACATACAATATTAAAATTTGAGCCTTTCAAACATATTTCACTTTAAAATTAAAGTTAGATTTTTACTATTCAGATATAAAAAAAAGATAGTTGAGTACATTTTTGCAAAATAGAATGAGATGATTGCATGTTACAAGTGTAAATGTAGAGTATTAGTACATAAATATGCCAGACATGGCATCTATAGGCTGAAAGATAGTTCCTGATTATTCAGTAGCTTCTTATCCATTCTGGATCATTTAAATCTCAATTTTAAGCTGGGCACGGTGGCGCACGTCTATAATCCTAGCACTTTGGGAGGCTGAGACAGGAGAATCGCAAGTTCAAAGCCAGCCTTAGCAACGGCAAAGTGTTAAGCAACTCAGTGAGACCCTGTCTCTACATAAAACTCGAAATAGGGCTGGGGATGTGGCTCAGTGCTCGAGTGCCCCTGAGTTCAATCCCTGGTACCAAAATAAATTAAATCAACAAATCAATCTCAATTTTATTTCTTCTTGGTAAGAGCCAAGAAAAGAAACCTCTGGGTTTGGGACACAAGCTTGTAATCCTCATAGCTTGGGAAGCTGAGGCAGGAGGATCGCAAGTTCTAGGCCAGCCTTAGCAATTTAGTGAGGTTCTAAGCAGCTTATCAAGACCCTGTCTCAAATTTTTAAAAAAAGGGATAGGGATGTGACTCAGAGGTTAAGTGCCCCTGGGTTCTATCCTTGGTACCAAAAAAAAAGAAAAGAAAAAAAGAACTTAAGGCCCAAGAAACCATAATTTTGGAGTGTAAAAACTCTGAGGCCTTATAACATTATCCATAATCCATTTCAGTGACTTCTCTTATAAGAAATTCAGCAGTTTTATAGTTTTCTTTCACCTAATCAAATTTAAAATGTAATTGGATGCTGCCATAGCTTACTTTGTACCACTTAGGAAACAGTAAACAAACACTGGAAATTTTTTTCAATTATTAGGAGTAGATGTGTTAAAGCTTGGGGAAAAATCTTAACATTTTAGTATATTTTATACTGAATTTAATATTGTAGGGCATATGCGATCTTTATAGAAAAACTATAAATGTCATAACTTCTAAAGAAATAGAATGTTTCAGGAATATGCTTGACATCTTTTTTTTTTTTTTTAGCTGTAGATGGACACAATACTTTTATTTTATTTATTTGTTTTTATGTGGTGCTGAGGATCAAACCCAGTGCCTCACATGTGCTAGGTAAGCACTCTACTGCTGAGCTACAACTCCAGCCCCTGTGCTTGAGCCCTTTAAGAATAATTACCTTGGGCTGGGGTTATGGCTCAGTGGTGAACGCTCGCCTAGCACATGTGAGGCACCACATAAAAATAAATAAATATAATATAAGTCATCTATAAAAAAAATAAATACCTTATTAGGTATGTTTTAAAGGACTAGAATTGAGTAATGGATTCTTTTAATTGAACATTTCTTTAGTTCTGACACAACACCTCTTTTAAATGGATCAAGCCAAGACAGAATGTTTGAGACAATGGCAATTGAGATTGAACAACTTTTGGCAAGGGTAAGTGTTTTCTGTTAATTAACTGTGTACTTGTTATATGTGGTACTATGTTAAATTGATGCAGACATATTTATTGAACTCATACATTTAGTTAAGATGTGTTCTTCCCCATGCCACTTGAATTTGATGATAGTCATCCCCACATCATATGGGTATTATTTTAGCCTTTATGAATTATTTGGGGGAAAATGCTGAATCCTGGCCTGCTGTCTTGGTTTTCGTTTTGCTATCAGTCTAAAGGGCATACATATAAAAACAAATAATTTTGCTTTTAGCTGCTTATAGTGCTTTCTAAAAATTTTTTTTTCTTCTTAGCTTACAGGGGTAAATGATAAAATGGCAGAATATACCAACAGTGCAGGTGTCCCCTCCTTAAATGCAGCACTGATGCATACATTACAGCGACATAGAGACATATTACAGGTAATATATTGAGCTTGAAACTTTTTACATTATCACAAGAATTTTGTTTGATTTGCTTTTTAATCCTCGAATAGGATAGGTATATATGTATTTTAAAAAAGAAAACAATTTTCTGAGAAGATAAATGACATACTATAGAAATTCATTTTTTTACCATTTTTTTCTTTTTGGTCAGTAGTGTAAAATTCTGGAAATATTTCTGTCTCTCTTGCTTTTCCTGATGAAGTTGAATACTTATCACATGGTACATATACCTCTATTCTAGAAGGCCTGTCAGCTAGCTGTAACAGACAAGAGCCAATATTCATCATGCATCAATGATAATATGGTGTTTTAGATTACACTTTTATCAGGCTTTCAAGATAATATGGAAGAGGGAGTAAGGAGAGTAGTAATTTATTATAAATAGTGTATTGGTTGGGAAAATGTTAAAAGTATATCAATAAAACCAAATAAATGTAAAGATGTATTTGGGGGTATTAAAAATGTAGTAGTTCAAATTAGAAGGCTTTTTTTTTTTTTTTTAAACCCAGGGACACTCTACTATTCAACTACATCCCCGGCCCTTTTGTATTTTTTTATTTTGAGATAAAGTCTTGCTAAGTGTTGGAGGTTGGTTTGAACTTGCTGTCCTCCTGACTCAGTCTTCCAAATTCCTAGGATTAATTAGAGGTATTCACCACCATATCCAGCCAAACATTGTTAATACTTATAAAATTCAGCTACCATATCTAATTTTTTTTAAAAATTTTTTTTGTAGTTGTAGATGTACACAATACCTTTATTTTTATTTATTTGTTTTTATGTGGTGCTGAGGATCGAACCCAGTGTCTCACACGTATGAGGCAAACGCGCTACCACTGAGCCACAACCGCAGCCCCACCATTTCTAATTTTTAAGACTCTATTAAAAACAAGAATAGAACTAGAGTGTAGCTCAGTGACAGAGTGTATGCTTAACATGCATAAGGCCCTTGGATTTGCTCCCAGCATCATACACAAAAAAATAGGAATAGAAAGATTATTTACCTAATGCAGAAATGTATCTCTCAGATTAAAAATTAGCATTGGAGTTAACGGTAAAGCACTGAAAACATTCCTTTTAGAGATCAAAACAAGACAAGTATACCCCTGTGCACCACAAATGTTTAACATTGTTTTGGAAGTTCTTGGTGGGCAATAAATAAATAGAAAGCTGAAATAAATATTAGTAAGAGGCAAAATTCCTATCTTGTGGCAGGATAAGATAATATGTCTGCTATACTCAAGAAAAGTAACTGAAAAAAATTGGAAACATTTAATTCAGTAAGATGGTAGATTACAAAATTAGTATATAAAATCAAACAGGTTTTCTACATAGAGTCACCTATTTGAAATATAATGGAAAGGGCTGCATGAGGCCCTGCATTCAATTCCCAGCACCCCCCCAAAAAAAAAGTGTGTGTGTGTGTGTGTGTGTGTGTGTGTGTGTGTGTGTGTGTGTATACACATATAAATAAAATGATGAAACAAGTTCTTTTGTAGAACTTGTATACTGAGGGACATAGAAGAAAATTTAAACAGAGGAAGAATTACTCTGCTTTTGGATAAGAGAATTTCCATCTAAATCAACTTAGAAATGGAATGTCATTCCAATGGAAGTAGCAGGGTTTTTTCATTGTTTTTCTTTCTTTTAAATGACACATGACCCATAAGTTCATTTGTAATCATATATATACAAGAATAACTAAGAAAAGTAAAACTCAGTAAAGTTTATCTTCTAAAAATAAAGATAAGCAGTGCCTAATTCTACCAGATACTAAAACTTAATTTAAAGGGAAAAAATTCATGTACTAATAGAATAGAATTCATATGTCTATAGACTCAAATATGCATGGAAATTTAGTTTCTGCTAAAAGTTGTGTTTTATATCAGGACAAAGAAATTATAAAATAAATGGAAATATAAAAATTGACTATTTGGGGGTGGGAGGACAACCACCTCAATTTCTATCTCAATCCTCACAACCAGAATAAATTCCAGATGGACCAAAGATTATATGTAGAAAAAGAAGCATGTGCAAGGCTCTGGGTTTAGTCCCCAGCAATGCAAAAAATAAAGTAAAAAAAAGAAACCATAAAATTTTAGAATAAAGCATGTTTGTAATCCCAGCAGTTGGGGAGGCTGAGACAAGAGGATCACAAGTTCTAGGTCAGTTTCAACAATTTAGTGAGGCCTCATTCAACTTAATGAGACCCTGTCTCAGAAAATAAAAAGGGATGGAGAAGTAGTTCAGTGGTGAAGCATCCCTGGGTTCAACCCCTGGCACCAAAAAAAAAAAGAAGAAGAAAAAAAGGCAACTTAGTAGGAAAATAGGCAGAAAATATGAATTTGCTCACTTAAATGAGTGGCTGAAGACTGGGTATTATAGCTCATAGCAATAGCATGCTCAAGGGCCTGAATTGAGTCCTCAGTGTAACAAAAGAAAGAAAGGGGGGAGAAAAAAAGGCTGAAACCAAAAGATGTTCAGTCATGTTCTCAAATAAAATATACAAATCAAGATGAGATTTTTTTTGACTTATCAGATTAACAAATATTTAAATATTTGAACCCCATCATTGGCAAGCATGTAGAAGGATAGGCACTCATAAGCTGTTGGTGGAACTGTAAATTGGTGCAGTCTTTCTAGTAGGCAGTTTAGCTATCAGAACCCCACCCCTACCCCTGTAGAGAGTTGAAACCAGGGTCTGGCACATGTTAGGGCTACATTCCCAGCTTTTTTTTTTTTTTTTTTTGGAGACGGGATCTCACTGAATTGCCCAGGCTGGACTTGAACTTGCCATTCTCCTGCCTTAGCCTCCCAAGTAGCTTGGATTAAAGTCATAATGCCAACTGACCTATTCAACAAAATATATCTACAAGAATGATTATTGCTGCTTGTATGTGTGTGTGTGTGTGTGTGTGTTTGTGTGTTTGTATATGTTGTGCTGACAATAGGACCCAGGGCCTCACAAACACTAGGCAAGTACTCTACCACTGAGTACATTCACAGCCCCTATTGCAGCATATTTTTTTAAATATTTATTTATTTTTAGTTGTAGGTGGACACAATAGCTTTATTTTATTTTTATATGGTGCTGAGGATCGAACCCAGTGCCTCCCGCGTGCTAGGCGAGCACACTACCACTGCACCATAACCCCAGCCTCCTATTGCAGCATTTTTAATAGCAAATAAACGAAAACAACTACAATGTTATCAGTGGTGAATTTACTAAATTATTATAGAATCATGATATTTTATGCAGCTATTAAAAAGTGATGTAGAAGCCGGGCATGGTGTCGCACGCCTGTAATCCCAGCACTTTGGGAGGCTGAGACAGGAGAATCGCGAGTTCAAAGCTAGCCTTAGCAATGGTGAGGCACTAAGCAACTCAGTGAGACCCTGTCTCTACATAAAACACAAAATAGGGCTGGGGATGTGGCTTAGTGTTCGAGTGGCCCTGAGTTCAATCCCTGGTACCAAAAAAAAAAAGTGATGTAGAGGTTGGGGGTGTAACTCTGGTAGAACACCTGCTTATCATGCAGAAGGCCCTGGGTTCAATCTCCTAACCACCAGAAATAAAAGTAAAAGGAAAAAAGTGATGTAGATTTCTGTTTGCTGATAGGGAAAGATTGCTTGATATTTTGTGACCTATAAAAAATAGAGTGCGTATCAGAATATACAGTATGATTTTTTTTAGCAAAAAATGAAAGCAAACCAGGCACAGTGGTACACACCTATAATCCCAGCAACTTGGGAGACTAAGAGACTAAGGCAAGAGGAGTGCAAGTTCAGGGCCAGTCCCAGCAACTTAGCAAGAACCTGTTTCAATTTATTTAATGCAATTCTATTTATTCATTTATTTATTTATTTTGGTGGCGGGGATTGAACCCAGGGGCACTTAACCACCACATCTCCAGCCCTTTTTTGTATTTTATTTAGAGACAGAGTCTCACTGATTTGCTTAGGGCCTTGCTGCTGAGGCTGGCTTTGAACTCGCAGTCCTCCTGCCTCAGCCTCTCAAGCCACTGGAATTACAGGTGTGCACCACCGCACCTAGCTTCAAGTTTCAAAAGATTAAAAAGGGGTGGGTTGGGCCTGGGGTTATGGCTCAGTGGTAGAAAGCTCGCCTAGCACTCATGAGGCACTGGGTTCAATCCTCAGCACCACATAAAAATAAAACAAAGATATTCTTGTCAACCTACAACTAAAAAAGGGGGGGATGGTTATGGAGCTCAGCGGTGAGTGCCCTCAGGTTCAATCCCCTGTGCTAGGGAAAAAAAACTGAAAGAAATAACAGACAAGACTGAATATGTAGAAACATGTTTCTTGAAAGAAAACACAAGGAAGGAATGATAACAGTTATGAATGGAGGAGCAGGATTTTTTTTTTTTTTTACTGTTATTCCCTTGGGTTCTCTTTTACTGTTCTCCCTGTGTTCATGTGTTTTATTTGTTTTTTAAAAGATTAATTAATAGAGGCCTTCTGGGAGATGATTCATCTTGTTTATGTACTTTTCTGAATTAAAAAAAGTAATAAATATTCTTTAGCGTCTTTTAAAAATACAGTAGTATAAAAATAAAGGAAAATGTTCTAAAGATTATTTTGTTCCTTGCAATTCTTTTGATTTTGTTCTTCATTTAATTTGTTTTGTAATTAAAATTCAGTGGGAACACCAAAAGAAGGGATACCATGCTCAAGGCCCTGGGTTTGATTCCCAGCACTGAAAAAGAAAAAAAAGGAAATTTAGAAATAAGCCTAATAACTAGGTCTATTGAGTTTAAATAAATAAATAAAACTTCTAAAATTCTATCCTAGACTACTTGAAATAATTTTATATTAGGCTTGTTTTGATAGAAAGGAAGGATAGTGCTTAGAAATTTACAATATGATGACATGACTTATGTTGAGACTAGATGTTGATTTATTGCAGGATTATACACATGAATTTCATAAAACCAAAGCAAACTTTATGGCAATACGGGAAAGGGAGAATCTCATGGGATCAGTACGAAAAGATATTGAGTAAGTTACCTTTTATATTATTTGGTAGACTGCTTTATTAAGATTTAGAGTAGAACTGTGGTTAATTTCAGTCAGGATTTACATTTCAGGGTTTCTAATTATCATTTTAATGTTTTTTGAACATTACTGCTACAATACAGTCCTAATTACTTTGCCAGTCTTAACTCCTGGTTCCCTAGTTTTACCATTATTTCCATCCAACCTTGATCTTCCTGTCTTTATTCAAAGTCCAGCTTATGTGATACCTTCATGAGTTCTTCTCTGAGCTCTTATTACCCACCTTAAGAATTACCACGTTAACAATAACTGAATTTCTCCATGTTTCCCTTGATTAACATCTATCTCCTGCTCCTCTCCTTTATCCCAACAATTTTATATTCAGGTAGCTATTAATGTAGCCTTTATTTCCTTGAAATTCTGAAATATGTGGTTTTTCCAGATTTAATACAGACTTATTGTTTTACATCAAATTATTTAAGGACTTCAAACATTTTTATGCTTATCTCAGTCCATAAGTTTAGAAATTAGTTCTTTATTTCATTCCTTCACCTTGATGATATATTCTAGCATTTCATACTGTTTTTTAGCGGTACTGGGGGTTGAACACAGGCCCTTGCTCATGCTTCAAGCTCTCTACTACTGAGCCACATCTCGAGTCTGTTTTCATATATATTCTCAGAAGATTTTTCACAAATGAATTTGACTGACATCAAGTCTAGTCCTGTGGCCATCTGATTGAAGCTGAAGACTTTCCTGTTTTGGACCATCTAATGATACCTATCATTGTCTCATTGTGATAAATTTATGATACTTACGTTTCATAAATAATGATATATACTTATAATAAACTAATACGTATTATATGTACTCTGAGAAACATTTTCCTAAAGCTCCCTTATTTTGTTATACTACTGTGACAATCATTATTTTTGTCCTTTGGGTTTATGTAAGTCTTTTGTTTAGTTTCTGTACGGTTGACTTAAATATGCATTTTGAGGAAAACAATGAGAACCACAGTAGAGGGTGGCCTTTAATGTATAAGCAGCACTTCTGCACTTTGTAGGAGTGACTAGAATGCAATCCTCTGTAACTTAGTTATGAAAAATGATAATAAAAATACGTGCAGCCATTCATTAAACTGTTTCCCGAGTACTATGAGTAAGAAATTATGTCAGTCACAATAGAAGGTAGAAATGAAAAGACCAACTTGGCCCTGTAGGAGTTTATAATCTAGGTTCTAGAGGGGAATAATGTACATTATTCAGAATAGTAGAGCACAAGGCACAATATAATTAGTGAGATGAGGTGTAATAACAATACCTGAGAGTTTTGTAGTTTTTTGCAGTTTACACAGTACTTTTCCATGTATTATCTTTTTGCTTTCATAATAATCTATTTTTTAAATATTTTTTTAGTTGTAGATGGACACAATATCTTTATTTTATTTATTTATTTTTATGTGGTGCTGAGGATCGAACCTAGTGCCTCACCTGTGCAAGGCAAGTGCTCTACCACTGAGCTACAGTCCCAGCCCCACAATAATCTTTTGGTAAAGATAGAAATTATTAGTTTCATTTTTCAAAACTAGGTATTAAAGAGACTTGTCTAAGGTTAATTGACTGTTAAATCCAAGTCATCAGTCTCTAAGTCCAATTTGTTGTTGGCTGTATTGTTGTCCTTTTCCTGGTGTTTTTCTGTTTTACTTTGTATAATAGTGCTGCCCTCAGCCAGAACCTCAGTTTGAGCAGTATGACCCTCTTTTGTCTTAGAGCAGCATTTATACATTTACTTCTGTTTTTAAAAATCCAATCTAGATGCTTTATTTTTAGTGGAAAACAGAAAAATGAAAATGTGGACAGTAGTGATAAGACATTTTTTGTAAATTTTAACTAAGAAATCTTTAAGTATGCTAAAATTGGCACCTCACTGAACACTTCATTTCATTGGTCCTTAGGCTTTAGTTGATGGATGGCATGTACTGTTCTTTTTGTTGTTGTTGTTGTTGTTTTGTGGTGCTGGAGATCGAATCTAGCACCTTGTGTATGTGGGGTAAGCACTCTACCAACTGAACTATATCCCCAGCCTGGCATGTACTGTTTTAAAGAAAAATGTTCTATTTCAATAGCATGTCTCTCCATATACCATGTTCTAATCAGTCCATATTTTACGTCCACTTGGAGAAAATGAAGATACAGATAATAATAGACAAAGGAAAAGTAAGATTTTGTGTTGTTGATTAAAAATGTTGGGTTATTTTGGTGAAAAGCATAGTAAACTCTTATGTCTTAATTAGAGAAGCATTTATGTTTATTTAAAATAGCATTTTTAGAGGGAAATGAAAAATGTTTTAATTATTCCAAACAATGAAGAGACACAATTTGTTTACTTTGGGGTCAGTCACTTAATCTGATTTTATAGTGTCTTCCACAAATGTTCTTAAATTTTATGTTGTTCTAGGTCATATAAAAGTGGATCTGGAGTAAACAACAGAAGAACTGAACTATTTCTGAAAGAACATGACCACCTTAGAAAGTAGGTATTATTGAATGTAACTTTTGTGTAATTTCTTATGTTGATTAATTCACTTACACAACATTTTATGATATTATCATAGAAAGTGCTTCATCAATGATAATTCATTTAATTTGCCTAATGACTGTGCTCAATAGAAATGCAATTTTGGGCTGGAGCTGTTGCTCAGTGGCAGAGTGCTTGCCTAGTATGCACAAAGCCC
Organism: Xerus rutilus; assembly: GCA_028644305.1. Classification (NCBI taxonomy): domain Eukaryota; kingdom Metazoa; phylum Chordata; class Mammalia; order Rodentia; family Sciuridae; genus Xerus; species Xerus rutilus. Next base: position 40,650,277 of record CM053402.1, read on the forward strand.
TGAATTCAATTCCCAGCACCACGAAAAGAAAAGGGAAGAAGGAAGGTAGAGAGAGAGGAAGGGAGGGAGGAAGGGAAAAAAAATTTGTCTGTTCCAACCATTAGGAAGGACTGTGCTGTTGAGTATTTTACTTCACTTGTTACTTGTTATGTTTTTTATTATCTTAATGTATTCTTCTCTTTAGTAACTCTAATGTTTAATATGTTTGTCTATAATAGTTAAGTAACCTCTGTGTGTATGTGCGCACATGAATGTACATGTGTGCACAGTAAACTGTCTCTTTCTCTCTGTATGTCTATATATCTATATATATGCATACACTATATATACTTATAGGAATAATAATGATTAGGTTTTTTATAATAAGTTTATTTTATTTATTCTTTTTTTTTTTTAATATTTTTTTAGTTGTTGATGGACACAATGTCTTTATCTTATTGCTTTGTATGTGGTGCTGAGGATCGAACCCAGGGCCTTATGCATGCGAGGCAAGCGCTCTACCGCTGAGCTACAATCCCAGCCCCTCATTTATTCTTTTTTGATGTGGGCGCTGAGGATCGAACCCAGTGCTTGACACTTGCAAAGCAAGTGCTCTAACCACTGAGCAACAACCCAGCCCTGGTTATTTATGTTTTAATGGTCTGTTATTACTTATATATTGAAAAAGCTTTATAAAGGGTAATTAGGCCATATATCAAATTTAAAAAAAAAAAGGGTTGTTGTCCAATATATCAGAAGAAAGTTCCTAAAAACTTGGACGAACTGTATGCATATTTTAAAGCAAGTCACCATAGTCTACTTCTGTGTTATCTATCTTTCTCTGAAGTATACTAGGTTTTTTGTTTTTGTTTTGCTGTTTATATTTTGTTTTGGAACTTAAGGATTAGAACGCAGCCTGTAAGCACCTTGAGCAGCTTGTATCCATAATAGTGTTAAAAGTTATGAAGATATTTGCTACTGAATATCATAAATTAGTCATGTCATATGAGATTTAGGTATTGTTTGATTCATTTGTCTTTAAAGATCACCACTTTAAAAAAAAGAAGAAGAAGAAAATCACCACTTTAAATATAAGCTGTTAAAATCAAAACACAGAAAGAGCCAAGCATGGTGGTGCATAGCCATAGCCCCAGCTACTCAGTTGACTTAAGACAGGAGGATCATTTCAGCCTCCAAGTTTAAAACAAGACCAGGCAACATAGTGAGACCGTCTCAGAACAAAACAAACCAAAACAACACACAGAAAGATCAAAGTCTTTTTATCTGTCTGTTTGTCTATCTGTTGAACATAGGCAAGTACTCTGCCAATGACTACACTACCAGCTAGTCAAGGCTTTTTTTAAGGAACTGTAGTGTTGGGACTAATTATTGGTTGTTCTTCCTTAATTTGTTGAATGTTATTGATTGGCACAAGGGGGCACTGTCTCCTAGAGTATGTTTATAGTCATAGCTTTGTCATAAACATTTGATAAAGACCGTTATAAAGAGAATTTTGTATTGTATCCAAAATTATGTTAATACATTCTTGTGATAGAGTAATTTAAGGGATAGCATATTTAAACAGTACAAAATAATGGTTAGATTGCATTACTGTTTCTATACTTATTGCCTCAAAAAAAATTAAACAGTTAAAAATGCAGTAATTTACTTTTAAAAGGATGATTTGAAGCTGGGCATGGTGGTGCTCCCCTGTAATCCCAGCTACTCAGGAGGTTGAGAGTCAAAGGATAGCGAATTTTTTTTTGGTACTGGAGATTGAACTCAGGGGCACTCGATCACTGAGCCACATCCCCAGCCCTATTTTGTGTTTTATGTAGAGACAGGGTCTCACTGAGTTGCTTAGCGCCTCGCCGTTGCTGAGGCTGGCTTTGAACTCGCGATCCTCCTGTCTCAGCCTCCCTACGTGCTGGGATTACAGGCTTGCGCCACCACGCCCATCTAGGATAGCGAATTTGTGGCCAGCCTGGTCAGCATAAGAAGCCCTCATCTAGATAGGTGAGTAGATAGAGACAGACAAAACTTGGAGACTATGCAAATGATCTTTTTTCTCAAACATTTTCCACTAATTTTAACATTCATTCATGAATCTTACATCCCCATTTACTACTGTGGTGTTTGCTTATTGGTGATTTTCTATTTCCATGGGTCCTTTTTATGCTTATTCATTGTAATTCTGTAAAGAAGAGCTGTCTCTTCCCTACCGTTTGTTTTATCTGTTTAATTATTTATATCAGGTTAGATTCACAGATATTGTGGGTTTTAATCCATCACTTTAATTACTTTGTTGCTTGAATTGTTCCATATTTTGCCATTGGGAGCTCTTTCAGGTTAGTTTCTGTCATTTGACATTCCTCATTTCTTTGAGTACTTCTTTTCCTTTCTGGCAGCATGAAATATTCATGGCTTACATTAAATTTTCCCTGCCTCAACTCTGAAATCAACCACTTCTGTTTGTTTGGTATTGGGGATTGAACCCAGGGGCACTTGACCACTGAGCTATATCCCCAGTCCTTTTTATTTTGAGGTAGGGTCTTGCTGTATTGTGGAGGCTGGCCTTGAACTTGGAATCCTTCTGCCTCAGCCTCCTGAGTTGCTGGGATTACAGGCAGATGCCACCATGCCTGTCTTATAATCAACAACTTCTCTAAGCAGACTTGGTTTATGGTATTCAGAAACTAAGGTTTGTGTGGTAGGTGTTATTATTGCTTTTGAGGACAGTGCTTCCATGCTTTTTGTTGCTAAAAATTTTTATCATGAGTGGGGTTGAATTAACTTCTCTTTCTTTCTTTGTGTCTTTCTTTTTTTTTTAATCTATTGAAGAGATTGTTCTGTAATGTGGTGAATTATGTTATTTTCAAATAGTAAACTAATCTTGAATTCCTAAAACAACCCCCACTTGATTATGATATATTGGTTATCTTTTTTATTATTTTGCTGTATTTCTTTTGTTTGGGATTTCTGTATTATTGTGAGAAATGTCTGTAGTTTTCTATTCTTGAGATATCTTTGGTTGTATTAGATGGATTTGGTCCCATTAAATGAATTGGGTAGCGTTCCTCTTATTATTTTCTGAAAGTGTTTGTCCAGGCTTATTATTTCTTCCTTAAATGTATATTAGAATTTTTCAGTGAATTTATCCTATCCTGGAGTTTTCTTTGTGACAAGATTTTTAAATTAAATATTTAGTTTTCTTTGGTAGCTGTAGGACTTAGCTTGAGTTGCTTGGATTTATCTCTGGGCCAGTAGATGGCTTACTGTAATTGGCTCAGCCTGAGTCACAAATCTATCCTTGTGGCTAGGGAATTGTAAAATCTATTATCAGAAGAGAATGTGGCATGTTCAGGGTTCTAGGGTAGTTATTAGCCAATTGGTTACATCAATTTGAATATACTGTACTCTCTTCTATACTATAAGCTTTTTACTTTAAAATAGTATGGTTAAGTAACATCTCTTTTCCTAATATATTTATTGAAATGAACTTTTACTTTAATATTCCCTTCCTCCCTCCATTTCCCCACCAGTGAATTAAGAATTTTTTAAAAATATTTATTTTTTAGTTATAGGTGGACAGAATATCTTTATTTTATTTTTATGTGTTGCTGAGGATCGAACCCAGTGCTTCACATGCTAGGCAAGCACGCTACCACTGCGCCATAACCCCAGCCCTGAATTAAGAATTTTTAATGGGCCTTTAGGGCCCAATATCAACCTGCTACCTAAATCTCTAACTTCATTTTCCTCTTTGCATTACTTCATCCATGCCACTTTCTCCTTTTGCCTACTAGATACCAGCCATACTGCTTTGTTCCTTTCTCAAAGACATCAAGCCCTTTCTCTTTTTAGCCTCTTTGCATTTATGCTATTTAATCTACTTAGAATAGTCTTCTCTTAGTTTTGCACATAACTTATTCATAGACATCTTTATGGTCTAAGGTCACTTGTCATCTCCTCAAACAGTCCTCTTCTCTCTTTTTTTTTTGGTACCAGGGATTGAACTCAGGAGTACCCGACACCTGAGTCACATCCCCAACCCTGTTTTTGTGTGTGTTTTATTTAGAGACAGGGTCTCACTGAGTTGCTTAGTGCCTCGCCATTGCAGAAGCTGGCTTTGAACTCGCAATTCTCCCATCTCAGCCTCCCTAAGTGCTGGGATTATAGGCATACGGCGCTGTGCCCAGCCTAACTCTTTTTTGAAGTAGGCCTTCCCTTGCTATTATTTAATGCACTCTGTATCCCTCAAAGTGTTAAGACAATCTGTAAGCCGGGCGCGGTGGCTCACGCTTATAATCCCAACACTTTGGGAGGCTGAGACAGGAGAATCGCGAGTTCAAAGCTAGCCTCAGCAAGAGCGAGGGGCTAAGCAATGCAGTAAGACCCTGTCTCTACATAAAACACAAAATAGGGCTGGGGATGTGGCTCAGTTGTCGAGTGCCCCTGAGTTCAATCCCTGGTACCAACAAAACAAAACAAAACAAAAGACAATCTGTAATCATTTGTTCTTTTTATTTTTTTAGCATCTGACCCTCCTTGAATATAAGCTTTGTTAGTCTAGTTGTTGGCATTGTTGGGTCTCCAGTTCCTATTATATCATAAATACTTAGTATTTATCTATTGTACAAATAAGTGGATATAAACAGAAGGTATTAGTTTTGGTTTTATATAGATACATATGTATGCCCCATTGTAGAAAACCTTTTTCATTCATTCACTTATTCTCCAAGTATTCATTGAATACATGCTATAACAAGAAGGATTGATCTAGATGCTAAATATATATAAAATCTGATTTTGAGGACTAAAGGGGAAATTACTAATGTAACCAATTTTTGTTTTGCAAAATAATTCCTCCTGAAATACCTTTTAAAATTTAAATTCTTATGTATAATACAATAATAATAAAAAATCTCTCTCATTTATAGATGAGGAAACAAGATTCAGAAAGGATGTAGGTCAAGGTCTCATAACTATTTAATAGTATAGCTCTTACTAAATGCACATTTTCTAACCCATTTCCATAGTTGTCCCACAGCATACTGCCTTCCCTTCTTTAAAATTTTATTTTCATTGTACTAAGGAACCCGTATGGCGTAATATTACTGAGAATTGAAAGACCAGTTTTTCACCTCTCTGAAAAGCAATTGACCTGGCCGCTTTCTCTCTCTCTTTTCGTCTTTAAAAGTAAATGGTAGGCTAGGGCTGGGTTGTGGCTCAGTGGTAGAGCACTTGCCTAGCATGCATGAGGCACTGGGTTTCATCCTCAGCACCACATAAAAATAAATAAAAATATAAAGGTATTGTGTCCGTCTACACACACACAAAAATTAAACGGTAGGTGCCCCTCCCCCGATGTCACACAATTGTAATTGTGAATGACTTCAGTGCTGTCATTTTATAAATTAAAAGCACTCTAAAAATGTAAAGAATTTGTTTCAAAGAACTTTTCAAATGAAAAACCCTTCTATAAAACAAGTTATACCTAAGTAAACAGAATCTTTTATAGTTGAGAATTGTTATTTTGTTTTCATTTGACTATTTAGTAGATTGGATTATTATCTGAGAATGCACCCAGTAATCTTACTTGTATTTTAATTGTACACTTAGGTGTAAATATGTCCAGGAACGAGTAAAGAATTATTATAATCCCAAGTGGAGATTTAGCTTTTAACAGCTGTTTTTCTTATGACATTTGTTAGTCTACATTTAAACTTTTGATATTTTGAATTTTTAAAGTTTATCAGTCTTGTTATTTGCATGATTCAAAGTTGCATTTGCAGAAATATCTTAGGTAGGCATTTTAAAAACATTAAAAATGGTTTTACTTTTTGTTTCTCTTAAAATTTTAGCCAGATGTCCCTGGGGTCACACAGCTTTAAAAGCTGGAATTCAAGCCCAGGCCCTCTGATTGTATTGCTTCTGCAGTACTGCACTGCCCCTCCGGATGATTCTGATTATGTCTGTTTCATGGGATTGCTATGATGATAGTTGTGGAAGGGCTATGTAAACTGTGAGGCATTCCTTATAAGCAGAACATAATGAATATTATAAGATTAAGAAAAGTAAGTACCAAAGGAAAAAGAGATTGGAAATCCTTTTATATATCTCAATATGCATTTCTTAAACAATTTGAAATATTTTTTGATACTAGAATAATCTTAGATGAAATTCTGATTGTATCAATGGATCATGACCATATTTGAAAAATAAGTGCACTGTGGTCATATTTAAGTGAACTTTATTTTTTTATTTTTTTTTAAACACTTTAGTTGTAGATGGACACAATACCTACACTTTATTTATTTATGTGGTGCTGAGAATAGAACCCAGCACCCCACACATGCGAGGCAAGTGCTCCACCACTGAGCCACAACCCTAGCCCATTAAGTGACTTTTATAAGCAATCATTTTATCTCAGAAGTTTTTTGTATTGTTCTGTGTAGATTAATATCATCCCATTTCTAATTAAGTAATGATCTGGTGTAACTTCTGTGAAGAGAATAATATGATACATTCCTGGTCTTTAAGGATTTGATAGTAGTTTTCTGAACTATTTATGGACCCTAATGATTCATGATGTATAGTTTTGTTGAGATATAAACTTGTATGTTATATGATGTGGAGATGGTGTTGAGAAAGAAGTTGCTTGGCTAATTTGTAAGCCTCACCCATTTGGACAGCAGTATTCACACTTCAGCTTTACGTTTAACTTCATATTGCTGCTTATTATTATTCTTGGTAATTACCACAAAATGATTTATGTATACATATCTGTATTCTCTCTCTTTTTTTTTTCTGGTACCGGGGATTGAACTCTGGGTACTCTACCACTGAGCCACATCCCCAGCCCTATTTTGTGTTTTATTTAGAGACAGGGTCTCACTGAGTTGCTTAGCACCTTGCCATTGCTGAGGCTGGCTTTGAACTTGCAATTCTCCTGCCTCGGCCTCCCAAAGTGCAGAGATTAGAGGCATAGGCCACCGCACCCAGCTCATACGTATTCTTTGTTTCTTTGTGAAACATTACCCCAAGGAGAAAACAACATTCAAAAGCTGAGTGTGGTGGTGCACACCTGTAATCCCAGTGACTTGGGAGTCTGAGGCAGTAGGATCATGAGTTCAAGGCTGGTCTCTGCAACTTAGGAAGACCCTAAGCAACTTACTGAGACTCTGTCTCCAAAAAGAGCTAGGGATGTGGCTCAGTGGTTAAGCATCCCAAGTTTAATCCTCACTACCAAAAAAAAGGGGAGGAGGTAATGATAGTGAAGTGGCCCCCAGGCAGCAGTTGCTCTAAAGTGGAAAAATGGAAAGTATATGGCAGAAATTTTATGTAATAGTAGTATATGGCAGAAATTATATCTAATATTAGTAGCCACAAACTTTGAAATATGGGAAGATCTTATGTAATAGTAGTATATGGCAGAAATTATATCTAATATTAGTAGCCACAAACTTTGAAATATGGGAAGATCTTGAGATATCTCTCTCATCTATACTAGGAGTCAAGAGAATTGGACTTGTAGCTTAGGAGAAGTGGTAACATGCAATTATTTCATCAAATATCCATTATTCCACCAGGCATGGTAGTGCACACCTATAATCCCAGCAACTCAGGAGGCTGAGGCAGGAGGATCACAAGTTTGAGGCCCGCCATAACAACTTATTGAGGCCCTAAGCAACATACTGAGACTTTGTCTCAAAATAAAAAGGGCTGGGGATGTAGCTCAGTGGTTAAGAAGCCCTTGGGTTCAAACCCCAGTATACCTCCCCCCAAAAAATAAAATAAAAAGACTACCATTCTAGTCATGGAATATTTTAAGATTACATATCATAGTTCCATTTGTCTCAGGTGGTACAATTGCCTGCCATATTGAAATAGATGGCTAAGCAGGATGATCTAATTAGGAACTTTTATACAGACTCTTCAGTTGGCACATGGCTATTTTTTTAAATTTTTGTATATTTTTTAGTTATTGATGGACCTTTATTTTTATTCATTTATTTGCATGCACTGCTGAGAATCGAACTCAGTGCCTCACACATGCTAGGCAAGTGTTCTACCACTGAGCTACAGGCCCAGCCCCACATATGGCCTTGTTAAACAATAAGACTTGGGTTGGAGGTGGTCTGTCACAGGAATTCTCTCTCCCCAGATGTGTTTGTTTAATATTTTACTATCCTCTTCCCCCTCTGGAAACTTATATTATTTCAGTGTTTACCCTGATTGATATTTTATTAATGCAAGAAATGACTTACTCATTTATTCATGTATTTATCAAGCATTTAGAGTCTACTGTGTGCTAGGTACTATACTAAACTCTGGGGAATCAAAGATGAATCAGACTTATTATTTACTCCCGGGAGCTCATTCTGGTTAGAGAAATTGTAAACAAATAAGTATGATAATCTGTGAGACATTGTATTTTCAAAAGTATTAAATGAGATAATGTATGTGGGCGGGGGAGAACTTTGTAAACTTTACTAGTTTATCTTTCTTCCAGCCATAACACAATGTCTGACAAGCTACCTTAAATACTTGTTATATTCCTAAATGAACTGATAAAGAGCAGTTATGAGAGTGTAACATGATAGTGTAAAAAGGAATTAGTTTTTCCTAGAGTACAGTTGGGATTGAGGAGGCTTCACAAGGACAGGACTTTTGAGCTGGATTTTGAAATATATGTAAGTTGTTTATGATGAGAATTAAGAAAGGAGATTCCCAAGGGGGAGTGGCTATGAAATATTTAAGTGCCTTGATCTAGATCAACAGTATATCTATAATAGGCTTATATGATTTACAAGCTGTTTTTGTTTACATTACCTCTTCTGAGCCTTACAACAGTTCCATGAGGTGAGTTCATGTAGCCAGGTGCGTCTTCATCAGAACCCAGGTTCCAGGTCATAAGAAAAAGTATAGTTTCATTTTCATTTATGTGGAGGAGATTAGCTTGTACTGAATGATACATGAAGGAACTTTTTTTTTTAAAGAGGTTTCAGAAACAAATGAAATGAAGGGCTAATATCCAAAATATTGATAATACCAAATGCCAATGTGGAGCAATAGGAATTCTCATTGCTGGTGGGAATGCAAAATGGTACAAGCACTTTAAAAGACAGTTTGGCATTTTCTTAAAAAGCTGAATATAAGCTGGGCATGGTAGTGCACACCTGTAATCCCAGCTACTTGGGAGGCTGAAGCCAGAGGATCACAAGTTCAAGGCCAGTCTGGTCAATTTAGTGAGACCCTGTCTCAAATAAGTTAAAGGGCTGGGAATGTAGCTAAGTTGCACAAGGCCCTGGGTTCAATCCCCAGCACAGCGGGGGGGAAAAAAGAGTTGAATATAGTCTTTTCATATATTCCAGCAGTCATGCTCCTAATTACCAAATGAGTTAGAAACTTACATCTATACAAACACTTGCACATGAATGTTTGTAGCAGATTTATTCAGTAAGTGAATGTAAAAACAAATTGTGGCACATCCATATAGTATTGTTTAAAAGTAAGCTATCAAATGCCAGAAAGACTTGGAAAGGAGCTTTAAAATACATAAAAGAAGCCAATCTGAAAAGATTACATACTGTAGAATTCCAACTACCTGTTTATGAGATTCTGGAAAAGGCAAGATTAGCAATTGCAAGGGGTTTGGGATGGGAAAGGGAGGAAAAAATGAATAGGTGGAACATAGACATTTAGGCCAGTTAAACTATTGTATATAATACTGTCATAGTGTATACATGATAATATACAGTTGTCAAAACTCATAGAATTGCAGAGTGTAAAAAGTGAACACTAATGCAAATCAGGGACTTTTGTTAATAACATAGCAATATTAGTTCATCAGTTGTAACAAATGCATCACCTTAATGCAAGATGTTGATAATAGGTTAAGAGAGAATGGGTATATGGAAACTCTGTACCCTGTGTACCTTCTGCTTAACATTTCTGTAAATCTACAACTATTCCAAAAAATAAGTCTATTAAAAAAGAAAAGTAAGAAGTGGCTTTTCAAGATCTCTCTGCTGATGATTTATTTATTTTTTTCTCTTCTTCAGCTGGGTAGATTTCTGAGTCAGAAATTTTTTGTCACTAGATAACTTCCTGCGATTATAGGACAGATTTTCTATGCTAAATAAACCATGATAAAAGTTAGTAGAGGGGCTGGGGTTGGGCTCAGTGGTAGAGCGCTTGCCTAGCATATGTGAGGCACTGGGTTCAATTCTCAGCACCACATAAAAATAAATAAATAAAAATAAAGGTTCATCCACAACTAAAAAAATATATATATATATATTTTTTAAAAAGTTAGTAGATATTCCTGTTTACTCAAACCATAGAATAGAGTGCAGGTCTATTCATGTAAATGGTAAAGAAATTACAGATGGTTTCTACTTTCATCTTTGTTTTTCTGTATTTTCTAAATGTTATCTGTAAAATAAAAATCTGTCAGCATGAAAACGGCATATATGTAGCCTTTTTTTTTTTTAATATTTTTTTAGTTGTAGATGGACACAATGTCTTTATTTTATTGCTTTGTACATGATGCTGAGGATCGAACCCAGGGCCTCACGCATGCAAGGCAAGTGCTCTACCGCTGAGCTACAATCCCAGCCCCATATGTAGCCTTTTGTAGCTTAATTGATTGTTAGTTTTTTTGTTTTTGGTTGTTTGTGTTTGTTTTTTGTTGCCTTGCTCCTGCTAGTGTTCTTCCACCAAGCAATACCACCCCCCCAGCATATTTTAAGAGATATTTATGTAGAAATAAAGAGTCTCTCTGGTTAACTGTAATTGAGAAAGCAGCACCACAGTGCTTGATATAGATGATATGATTGGTCAATTATTGCAGCTTACAGAGAGATTGGTTTTTTAATTTTACTTACTATGTTTTCATATTTACTTGCTCATTTACATGTTTGTTTACTTATTCACTTACCCTTTTAAAAGAATTGTAATAAGGTGTTATCTAAAGTGATTTTGCCACATTCTTACATTTTGTTGTTTTAAATTGCTTTACAATAGATGCTTGTAATCACATTTCTACTCTTTCAACATGCATTATTTGCAGTTTTAGGGGGAATGAATAATTTTATAAAATAAAATTATTTACGGCTTTAGTAATTCCTCAGTACAGTAATTAGTGATGAAATTCAGCTCATTGTTTTCAACTTTTTAAAATTGGTCTTGAGAGAAACAGAAACGTGTTCCTTAATTACAGGCTCTAGATGACTTTAAAGAATGCCTCTGGGCTGTTATGAAGTATTGTTTAAAAAGGATAATGCTTCTTGATTATGTATTTTTATATCCCAAAGGAAAGCAATTTTAAATTCAATTTTTACTAGATTATGCCATCTTTATGGAGCCACTCTGTTGTTAAATTGTATCCACATAGAGTCTAGGGTGCTTTTTTTTTTTTTTAAATATTTATTTTTTAGTTGTAGGTGGACACAATAGCTTTTATTTTATTTTTATGTGGTGCTGAGGATCGAACCCAGTGCCTCCCGCGTGCTAGGCAAGCACGCTACCACTGCGCCATAACTCCAGCCCCTAGGGTGCTTTTTAATGAATGGTGTTTGTTCAGTTTATTTGGTCTTAGCCACATGAATAAGGACTTGGAGATTTTGAGCAGTTGAGAGTAAATTTAAAAATCACTGGCCTTCCTGTATTTATGCTAGGATGGAGGCTGTCTGTAAAATACTCGTGTGCGACTATTTTAACTCGTGTGCTACATGCATGATGCATGGTTAGGCTAGTGTTAGTATCTTCTTCCTATAAAACAAAAGTCACTCTGAGAGTTACTCCCGGATATTCATATATTTTAAAATATGCTTTACAGTATATTTTAGGACTAAAAGAAAGATGACTAATATTTAAGGGGATTTGAAAAGAGAAAAAACTCCTTCCTCTCTGTAGGGTAGGATATTTGTGATTATAATTTTAGTTTTCTTTACATCGTTTTCTTTTTCAGGTTAATGCAGAAACACTGTTTTCTTTGTAGTTCAGATGGTGCTATAAAATTACTATAATTGAGGATAAGTTGTTAAATCTTAAATATATAAAATGATGTTTCATTGTATTCTTTTAAGAAAACCTATATGAAAATGATTTTATACAGAAAATAGACATAAATATTTGCTTTACGAACTTTTTATTTGATTCATGTAAGTATGAAATGGCTTTATTACCTTTAAAATATAATTTAAATTGGCCAAAATGTCATTTGCAGAAAGCTACCTCTTAAGGAAAGTACTCATACATAAAACAAGGCTTATATTTGTGTGCCACAGGAACCTCAAGGAGTTTCCTTTGCATATAACAATGTAGAAAGCTATCCATTTCAACCTTGCTTTTTTCAGGAACATTCTTTGAATTCAAAATTTATTTTATTTTCTAACTATAGCCTAGTAGTTAGGCTATTTATTAGCTAGTTACCAAACTTTAGCTCTGACTTTATGGGTGAGAACAGATACAAGAAAAATTCTATTAAGTCTTCAAATCTGTGCAAAACAGATAATGAAGTGTATCTTGCTGGCTTTCTGGTGATTTGTGCTAAATACTTGCCTTTGTATTTTTACATTTCTTTCCAGGCATTCATTAAGTTAGGTAGAAATGTATTTCCATAGAATAGTTTTTCAGTTTTTCTAAATGCGGCTTCACACTGTGTATTACTTAGGTATGTAGCTTTCTATTCTATCTAAATTGGCATTGAGTTTGTATGGTTATTGTTTGGTACATTGCTCAATACTTTTGCTTTTGAATTTTTAATTTCTTATTTTGATTTAGATGCCTGGGATTTGGATGCAATTTTAAGAAATAATACAGAGCGGGGCTGGGGTTATGGCGCAGTGGTAGCGTGCTCGCCTAGCACATGTGAGGCACTGGGTTCGATCCTCAGCACCACATAAAAATAAAATAAAGATATTCTGTCCACCTACAACTAAAAAATGAATATTTTTTTTAAAAAAGAAAATAAATAATACAGAAAAATCCCATTTATTCTTCACCAGTTTCCTCCAGTGGTAGCATCCTGTAAAATTATAATACAGTATTACAACCCAGATATTGACATTGATGTAATCAAAATATGAAGCACTTCTTTTACCACAAAGATCCTTTTGCTCTTTTATACACACATGTACTTCCTCCCACCTTCTACCATCCTCATTAGGCTTTGACAACCACTGTTCTCCATTACTATAATTTTGTCATTTGAAGAATGTTATATATGTATGGAATCATACAGTATGTAACCTTTCAAGATTGGCTTTTTATTATTATTATTGTTATTAATGAAGTCTTACAATGTTGTTCAGGCTGGCCTCAAATGATCCTTATTCCTCCGCTTGTGGAGTAAAAAGATTGACTTTTTTTACTCAGCATAATTCTCTGGGTATTGATCTAGGTTGTCACAAGTATTAATGGCCTCCCTTCTACCTTTTTAAAAATTTTTTTTAATTATAGATGGACACAATACCTTTATTTTATTTATTTTTATGTGGTGCTGAGGATTGAACCTCACACGTGCTAGGCAAGCGCTCTACCACCAAGCTACAGCCCTAGCCCCTCCCACCCCCTTTTTTATTACTGGGTAGTTTTTCATGGTATGGACATACTATGGTTTGCTTAACTGTTCATCCATTGAAGGACATCTATGTTGTTTCTTGCTTTTGTCTATTACAAATAAAGTTGCTAGAAACATCTATGTTGGTTTTTGTGTAAACATAAGTTTTCATTTCTCAGATAAATACCCAGGAGTTTGCTTTTTAGGTCATGTGGTGGTTGCATGTTTTGTTTTTTAAGCTAATTTCTAAATTGTAAAACTGTTTTCCAGAGCGACTGCAAAAATTTTATAGTTCCATTGGTAATGTATGAATGATCCAGTTTTACACATCCCTACCAACATTTGCTGGCCTCACTTATTTTTTATTTTAGTTTGCATCACCCTAATAGCTAATGATATAGAGCAGCTTTCAGTGAGCTTGTTTGCTGTCTGCATCTCCTCATCAGTGAAATGTCTCTTCGTGTCTTTTACCCATTTTCTACTTGAATTGTTTTTATTTTAGCCATAGTATTCTAAGTTACTAATCTTTTGTTACATATGTAGTTTGCAAATATTTTCTCTCAGTGTGTAGTTTCTTTTCATCCTCTTACTAGGGTCTTTCTGTGATTCTTGCTAAAGTAGGGATGAGAGATACTCTAGAAGTAGACAAAAACTGGGACTAACTGTGGAGAAGGAGAGCGGAGGAGAGAGGTATCTTTTATTGAAATAGAGAAAGCCAAATTTCAGAAGTCAGTGTGCTTCAGTTTGAATCCTTGCTCTGCCCCATAACTGTGACTCCCTGTCTCTAGGCTCTAATTTCCTTATTTGTAAATGAAGAGAATGGTAGAATCAGTCTCCTAGGGCTGTTGTGAGGATTAAGTTAAAAGTCATTTAGGAGAGGACATGGCTCCTTAATAAGCACTTATAAGAATTAATTATCATTATTCTTAACAAAATTAGCAAATTAATAGATTGCTCTCATGCACTTAATTTAATAGTTTATTTCATTGATTTTTGTCTTCATTGAGGCTATTAGCACAAAACTAGTTTGTTGAGCTTAGCAGAATTCTTATTTTTTATAATGCTATCTGTATTTTGGAATATTTTATGCCCTTTAACATACAAAGAGGCCCTGATGAGGACATTCAGCCATACCATTGTGTTGAACACCCCCTTTTGCGACCTTGTAGTCCTTCTACCAAGACAGCTCTTGGTCTGTGTGTTGTCTGTCTCCATTAAAAGGTCTATAGTGGTCAACATCTTATCTTTGGAGCCACTGTGTGACCCAGTACCCTTCAGGGGCACTTCTGTACACATTTGTTAAAAAGAATAAATGCATACTTAATAATGAATAGATTTCAACAGAATAGGAATTGTATGGAAATTTATGTCAACTTTGTGCTTGGATTTAGAATCAATCTGTAATTATTGAGAAACTACCATAATGAGCAAAAAAACCAGTGCTTACTACATGCCACATACTGATCTAATCATTGCATATGTGAACTCCTTTAATTCTCTGAATAAATAGGGTTTATTATTATTGCCAGTTTCCAGATAAGAAAATTGAGGCACAGAGAAACTTGCCTAATATCAGATAGCTAATAAGCGGTAGAACAGCATTTAAACTGCCACACAGCACACAGTCTGGCTTTTAACCACCCTCTGTAATTTTTTAAATTCTTTTTTTTTTTTTTTTAATTTTTTTTTGGTTGTTGATGGATCTTTATCTTATTCATTTATTATTTATATGTGGTGCTGAGGATCGAACCCAGGACCTCACGCATGCTAGGCAAGCGCTCTACCACTGAGCTACAGCCCCAGCCCCATTTTTTAAATTCTTAATCACAGGATTTTTACAAGGTATTTATGCCTTTTTCTTTTTGGTACCAAGGATTGAACCCAAAGGCACTTCACCACTGAGCCACATCCCTAGCCCATTTTATATTTTTCAGACAGGGTCTCACTAAGTTGTAGATGGACACAATGTCTTTATTTTATTGCTTTGTATGTGGTGCTGAGGATCGAACCCAGGGCCTCACGCATGTGAGGCAAGCGCTCTACCACTGAGCTACAATCCCAGCCCTTCCTATTCCATTTTATAGTGAAACTTTAACTTATTATTTTAGAGAATGAACATAGAAATTCTTTTGGAAAGAGTAGTTGGGGAAAAAACATACAATATTTGTTTGTGTGCCCATGTGTACCTTGCACTGTGCTAAATGAATATAAACTTCATTTGAAAGTTTGTTTTCCTACTTTCCACTCTAAAGTTGCACCTCTACCAAACTTAGCTACCTATAAGTTCTTCCCTAAAATGATTTCTTTTTCTTTGTTTCCAGTGTGTGATGCATAAAGGCATTACAGTTCACAGTTTACAGATGGATGTTTGTTGTCTTTAGTCACATTCTTGTATTTTGAAGTTTAGTAAGCTGAGATTTGGTTGAGTTTCCAAAACAACTCTTTCCCAAGAATGGAAGGAACTTTAAGGTGTAAATAATTAATATATACCTTACTGGAGTCCTAAGCCAGAGGCCTTATTCTGTGGTTCTAACAAACTATGTCCAGGCACTTGCCCCGCCCACCACCAAAACAAAACAAAAAAAATGAACAAACAGAAAAGGTAATGGTGAAAAGCAGGAAAAGAAGTTTAGTCAATATGACCATGTCTGGAAGACAAAGTGAGATCCAGCATCTCGGCCCTGTCTTCTGTATATTGACAGGAATGTTGAGTTTAAATAGAGGAAGAATTGGGGCAGGAAGCAAGAGGCATGCATAATTAAGCGGACTATATATATATGTGTGTGTGTGTGTGTATGTATATTTTAATTGTGAATGGACCTTTTAATTAATTAAGTTATATGTGGTGCTGAGAATTAAACCCAGTGCTTCACACATGCTAGGCAAGTGCTCCACCATTGAGCCACAACCCCAGCCCTAATTAAGCAGTCTTTATCAGACTGTGGTCTGGATGATCATTCTCTCAGTTCTGGTTCTTTGAGGTGGCTCTGGAGAAGTTCTTTATTGCCTGAGGGGTGCTACTTTCACTTTGTTGCTCAGATGTTTATCAGACTTGTGATCCATTCAGGAAGGGGAGTGACAATAGACTTCTAGGTACCTCTCCAGGGGGTCTGATACTATAAAAGCTGATAGTCCCTGCAAATCTCATCCTAGTTTTCAAGGAGGATATGATAGGTTAGCTAATTTTAGGGCTAATAAATCTTATATTACTAGTTTTTGCATGAATGCTCCTTAAATGTTTCATATTCCTACATGCAGAGCTGAACAGGGACCTGAAAACAAATATAAAATGAAGGCAGAGATGCCAAGCTTCATCCTGTTTTTAGTTACCCACTAGGCATCAGCAGGTCTAAGTCAAGGGCACTGCTTTTAGCAGAGGCAACCTTTTTAAGTCCCTGTTACTCTTACAGGCATCGTAACTGTATTGTTTATCCTATCTCAACAAGTTGGTTGTAATTCTCAAGTTTTGGAAAGATGATGGTGACAGTTTGGAGTTCTCAAGATTAAAGAATTTGTTTTTCTTCTATGCTGTCATTAAAATTGTTCTGATTTAGCCAGGCTTAGACATGCATCCTATAATCTCAGTGACTCAGGAGGCTGAGGCGGGAGGCTCAAGACCATCCTCAGCAATTTAGCAAGATACTGTCTCAATATTTAAAAAAAAAAAAAATTTAAAAAGGACTGAAGAGATAGCTGAGTGCTAGAGCAGCCCTGAGTTCAATCCCCAGTGCCACACACAGAAAAATTGTTCTCATTTTAACAATCAGGTATCTACTGTGGAAAAATATTTAAGCTAACAAAAGGAAGATATACATTATATCCATGTGGGTAAGTTAATTTCAGAGTCTAGAATTTTCTCCAGATACTTTCAAAAATCTAAGTATTCTGTATACATAAATGGCTGAAAAGTTGATCTATAAATGTAGAAGAATTAACTATAAGTTTTAAGTATGTATTTCATAATTACAGGATTTGAGTTTTTTTTTTTTTTTGCAGCTCTGATCGTCTGATAGAAGAAACAATAAGGTAGGAATAATTTTTTGTTTTACTTTTTTTTTTAATGTTTGTTTGCACATAACATTTAATGAACAGATGAAGTTAACCGTATTATCTAAATCATCCTTCTTAAAGATGAGAATTTCATTACATGGTAATGTATTTATACTGTGACATTCTCTTAATGAGACATTTGAAGCCCAAAACATTTATTTCCATATTTATTGGAATTGGGCTGTTTAATTTAGGTTATTTTTCTAGTTAATTTATACGTAATATTTTTAGCCTCAATCTATTTTCACTTTTTTTTTTTAAACTTTTTTTTTTTTTTAGTTGTAGATGGCTGCAATATCTTTATTTTATTTATTTATTTTTTATGTGGTGCTGAGGATCGAACCCAGTGACTCACACATGCAAGGCAAGCGCTCTACCACTGAGCCACAACCCCATCCCTATTTTCACTTTTTAATGGAAAACGTTCTTAAACATAATCTGATTGTTTTACCACTTATATAACCTTGGTTTCTGTTACAGCAGCTATAGAAAATCTACTACAGAAATATCTAATATTATCTGTAATAACATTGAACTAGTTTCTTGCTTAAATTAAGGAACATTTGTTAGTTTGAATTGATTGTCTAAGTTTGAAATGTTTATATATTTTGTAGCAAAAAAGTAATGACTAGATATGCTTTCTATGCTTTAGAATTAAGCAATGCGTGAAGCACTGTTTTTCAGGAAAGGTAGAATAAATTACATGAAGCCAGGTGTGATGGCGCCTGCCGTGATGGCATCCGCCTGTAATCCCAGCACTTTGGGAGGCTGAGACAGGAAGATCACAAGTTCAAAGCCAGCCTCAGCAATGGCAAGGCACTAAGCAACTCAGTGAGACCCTGTCTCTACATAAAACACAAAATAGGGCTGGGGATGTGGCTCGTTGGTCAAGTACCCTTGAGTTCAATCCCCAGTACCCCTCTCCTCCACCAAAAGAATGAAGTACATGAAAACAATAAACATTTGTATTTTTTTTATGGGCTTTGATCTTGCTCTAAAGTGCTTTGCATGAACATTTTATTTAATCCTCTCCAATAGCCCCTGATATAAACACTGTCTCCAAAACAATCAAGAAACTAAGTAGTTTGCCTATCATCACATAACTAATAAATAGATAGTGTTGAGGATTCAAATTGGAGTCTCGCTAACTATAGAGTGAGAGCTGTATCTAAACTATTACTATACTTACCACCTTGTAGAGAGAATTCAAACTTTGGAGTGTGATTTGGTTTGAACCTGGCCATGCTAATTGATTTCTGTTCTTGGATAAGTTGCTTTAGCTTCTTGGAACCTTTGTAAACCAAGAAATCATAAATGAGGTTAAAATAAAAGCAAAAACAGCTTTTATTTGGGTACAGAGTAGATTTGCAAATTGGTAACACAGGTTCAATTAGAAACCAAACAACTGTTTCATCAAGGGAAAAGAGGACTAGATTTTTAAAGGAAAAAAGAGAAATAATGTCAAAGTAAGTTGTTTTGAACTTTCGTTGTTGTTTTTGTACAGCTCTGGATATGGAACCTAGGACCTTGCACATACTAAGCAAATACTCTACTACCTAGCTACACTCCAGGCCCTAAACAATTTTTGATCAACCCTATTAGTTACATAAATTGTTTTGTTGTTGTTGGGGGTTTTTTGTTTGTTTGTTTGATTGGTTTGTGGTTTGTTTTTTTTTTTTTAGTTGTAGATGGACATAATTTATCCTTTATTTCTTTATTTTTATGTGGTGGTAAGGATTGAACCCAGTGCCTCACACGTGTAGGCAAGCACTTTAGCACTGAGCTACAAACCCAGCCCACATAAATTGTTTTGAATGGATTGTGCTGAGAGTTTGTTCATACGTTGAAGTATTAGCTGCTGGGGCTTGTCATGAAGGGGTTAGCTGGCAAGTCAGCAGAATTCCCAGGACTGGAAACTATTCTTTCCAAACAGCATTCTTTATCTGGAAGTTGAACAATGAGTAACTTCTTATCTCTGAAACAAACTGCAGCCTGACAAGGGGCCTGAGAAGTTTTATTGTCTTTTGACCAAACTGTGGCCATCTTAATTTTTATTTCTATTTTTATTTTTTTTTTTTTTTTTTTTATTTTTTTTATTTTTTTAGTTGTATGCAATATCTTTTATTATTTATTTTTATGTGGTGCTGAGGATCGAACCCGGTGACTCACGCATGCAAGGCAAGCGCTCTACCACTGAGCCACCGCCCCAGCCCTTTATTTTCTTATCTGTTTAAAATCAAAGATTGATGATAATGCCTGCCCTGTAAGATTGGTATGAAGATTAATAATATGAGAAAAATGCCTGTACAGTGCCTGGCTACTAGGTAATCTACAAGTGGTAGCTGTATTATTTAATACTAATCTTTTTTTTACCTTTTATTTTGATACCATTTCAAATTTCAGGAAAGTTCCAATAGTGCAACAGATTTCATATACCCTTTGCCACGATTCCCCAAATGTTAACATTTTGCCACATTGGGTTGGTTTTTTTTTTTTTTTTTTTGGTATCAGGGATTGAACTCAGGGGCACTTGACCACTGAGCCACATCCCCAGCCCTATTTTGTGTTTTATGTAGAGACGGTCTCACTGAGTTGCTTAGGGCCTCACCATTTCTAAGGCTGGCTTTGAACTCGCGATTCTCCTGTCTTAGCCTTCCAAAGTTCTGGGATTACAAGCGTGAGCCACGGCGCCCTGCTTGCCACATTGTTTTTTTCAGTTTATTTTCTATTTAAAAATAAGTTGCAGGCATGATGCCTCTTTATTCCTAAGTATTTCAATATTCATTTCTTAAGTATTTATTTATATCAGGGACTCATGAATTCTTACTTTTTATGTTAACCATCATTTTTTAGTAATATTAATACATTATGATCTTTTAAAATAATATGTTTTAATCATGTTCTTGAAGTTTTATATAAACTGTATAGACTGTGTCTTCCATCTGAACAGTTTTCACAGAATTACCTACTTGTCGACTGAAATATTTCCCTTGTAACTCTTTCCCTTTCATTAGCACATGAAGTCTGATCACATTTTGCCCAGAATTCTTTACTTAAAGTTTCCTTGTATTTCTTTTCCTTTTTTTTTTCTTCCTTTTATTTCTCTTTCTTTCTGCCTGATCTTCTAGGACAGGGGTACCTTAATTAAGTTTTCAGTTTAGAGCTGGCCTATTTAAGGGTTGGTAACATGAGTATAAAAATTTGGAAGTACTTCAAGGGATAGGAACACTTGAGAACCATTGAATCACTGCTGCTATTATTTTTCCAGTTAAAACAAAGCTACTTCATCTTTCATTTTAATATTACCTGTTATTTCAAAATATAATAGTTATCACTGAATGTAAAGCTAGTTATGCTTACATGTAGATGATAAAAAATTTAAGTTCAAGTAATAATTCTGTTCAGTTCATATGTCAAAATGTACCCTTTTTGGAGATACATATTTAAAATATTGTACAACTGAATTTAGATCTTGTCATCAATTTATTAAAAAAAACTATCATTTTTAAATTTATAAATTTGTTTAGCTTTAAATTTATGACTAGTATTATCTGTTATTGAAAAATTAGTAAGTAACTGAGTTTAGGACAGGTGAGAATGTTGAAGTTCCAGTAAGGACATCAATGATTTATTATTTTAAAAGCATTATATATTATTTGAAGTTTATATGTCACCTCTTAAATATTTGACCCTTGAAATAATAGCCTAGATTTCACTCATATCCAAATGAGGGAATGAGATGGGAAAGTATGTCTATACTTTATGTGATACTGGAAATCATGCATATTCTACAAGGTAATCACTTAATGTATGATGATAATATTCATTCTCCAAGGAATACAAAGTGCTTTGTGGAAATTATTTTTTAATTTCTATCCACTTGTGAGTCGAAGTGCATGGGAGATAGTGATAGTCCCAATTTCAATAATAGATATATATGATTCAGAGGTTGACCTAAGATTACTCAGCATAGGTTTGAATTCTGTTATTTGCAAGATCATAAGGCCATTTTAAAATAGGCCACTAATATAATTTCAAACAGAATTTTGTCAGTTTTCATTTTGGCTTCTTTCATTTCTTTCTGATCATCTGTGCTTTCTTTCTTTCTTTTCTTTCTTTCTTTTTTCCCCTTTTGATACCAGGGATTGAACCCAGAGAGGCTTTACCACTGAGCCATATCCCCAGCCCTTTTTACTTTTTATTTTGAGACAGGCTCTCACTAAGTTGCTCCGGGCTTCACTAAATTTGTTGAGGCTGGTCTTGAACTTGTGATCCTCTTGTCACAGCCTTCCAGGTTGCTGGGATACAAGCATTCACCACTGTGCCTGGCTCATCTGTGCTTTCAAAAGTGTTCTCTAATCTCTCTCCTGTGAACCTAGCCTTCATTGTCCTCTTAGATAGGTTCCACATGGTAACCTGGCTTTCTGGGGTCTTCGTGGGACTTTGCATGACTTCCATCACTTCTCTGCTTTTCTGAGGGACTGGCACTTATAGAACCATCAGCTGGTTCTTCATCCCTATGAACACTGAGTCTGTGCACTTTGGATAACTCATAGCCTTCCTTGACAGGATCATCTTCTTGGCCAGAACCCTGGAGACATCTTTCTGGCTCATCTCAGCAGCATCTTTCACAGATTGTTTCACTTTATCTTTTCTTTTTACTTTATTTCTTTTTTAAATTTTTATTTCTTCTTTTTATTTTTGAATTGAACTCAAGGGCACTTGACCACTGAGCTATATCCCCAGCACTATTTTGTATTTTATTTAGAGACAAAGTCTCACTGATTTGCTTAGTGCTTCACTTTTGCTGAGACTGGCTTTGAACTCTCGATCCTTCTGCCTCAGCCTCCTGAACTGATGGGATTACAGGCATGCACCACCATGCCTGACTTCACTTTTTTTTTTTTGCCCTTTACATATCTTTTCTTTGCCTGTTACTAATTCTCATTTCCTTTCTTTTCTTCAATAACAATTTATTGACCAGCACTTTGGGAGGCTTTTGCTGGCTTTTTGGTCCCTAAGGTCACTGGCTTTGTGTGGTATTGTTTAGTGGTTTTGTTGTTCTTTTTTACTATTCCAAAATGCTTCAGTAGGTTTCCTTTTTTTTTTAAATATTTTTTAGTTGTTGATGGATTTTTATTTTATTCATTTATTATTTATATGTGGTGCTGAGACTCGAACCCAGTGCCTCATGCATGCTAGGCAAGCGCTCTACCACTGAGCTACAGCCCCAGCCCTCAGTAGGTTTCCTTTTATAAATCTCTTTACATAGTTTTGTTTGGTCTTTTGCCTTCTTTAATGTTGAAATTAAAGCTTTGGTTCATATGTCATTTGTGTAGAGTATTCCCTCTAGTATCTCACTTTAATAAGATACCTAGTAGGCAGGTGCAGTAGCGCTAACCTGTAACCCCAGTGACTCAAGAAGCTGAGGCAGGAGGATCGAAAGTTCGAGCCCAGACTCAGCAACTTAGACCCAGTCTCAAAAAAAAAATAAAAGGGCTGGGGTTGTGGCTCAGTGGTAGAGCACTCACCTAGCACATGTGAGGCACTGTGTTCGATCCTCAGCACCACATTAAAAAAAATATAAGTAAATAAAGTTATTGTGTCCATCTACAACTAAATATATGTGTATATATATATATATATAAATAACCTGGGGATGTTGCTCAGTGGTTAAGTACCCCTGGGTTCAATCTTTGGTACAAAGAAGGAAAAAAAAAAAGATCCCTGGTAGTCTTTTCTCTGAGTTTCACTTGGTTCCACTGCCCCAAAAATGTGTTCATCAGCTCCTGGATAGACCAGGCTATTAAAGACCCAAGCAGTGGCATCCAGCTGGTGGTGGAAGGCCAAGCAGTGTTTCCCTTAAGGCTGAACATCTCACCAGCTGTTAGACTGTGAGCTCTCTGCTTATATGTCTCTCTGTGGAGAGCACTCCTTTCCCGGCGACAGGAACTAGGAGCCAGTCAGTTGCAGCCCCTGTACATGCTCCACTGTCTGGGGTTCCTTAAGAAGCAAGGAAACCTGAGTCTGCACAGTGATTGAAGGAAAATATAGGTTTCCCTGCCTTTGTTTCCATAGTTTTCTCCTCATTTAAGAAAGTATAGCCCTCCACCTGCCTTTCTGCCCTTTTCTGTTCTTAACATCTTAAGACATCTTGGGGCGCCAGATGGATTCTCCCTAGCATGTCTGCTTTTGTTCTGGTGTATTTCGTGGAGGGAGACGGGTGGGAGACAAGGATCAGGAATTTGTACTCTGCCATCTTCTCAGAATCACAATCTTTGTTCTTTTTACTTTTTGTTTTTTAATGTTCCAGAATTGCACCACAGCATTCCATATCCTCTAGCTTTTTATAATGTCAATATCTAAAGCACTCCACTGTGTATTACATATCAAAATGGATACTCACCCTGCCCTCTGGAATTCTAATGTGCATGCATTTAAGACAGAAAATAAGTAATCCTGGAAGTGCTAGTGAAAAAATACTGATTCTTTTTTTTTTTTTTTTTTTGTACTGGGGCACTGGGGATTGAACTCGGGGACATTCGACCACTGAGCCACATCCCCAGCCCTATTTTGTTTTGTAATTTTTTTTTAATATTTTTTTTAGTTGTTGATGGACACAATACCTTTTATTTTATTTTTATGTAGTGCTGAGGATCGAACCCAGTGCCCCACACAAGCGAGGCAAGTGCTCTACCACTGAGCCACAATCTCAGCTCCCCCAGCCCTATTTTGTATTTAGAGAAAGGATTTCACTGAACTGCTTAGCACCTCGCCGTTGCTGAGGCTGGCTTTGAACTTGCAGTCCTCCTGCCTCAGTCTCCCAAACTGCTGGCATTGCAGGCATGTGCCACCGCGCCCAGCTTAACTTTGATTCTTTTAAATAGGACATCAAAGTAGTCACATGGAAGAGATCCCGTTCTACAAAGAGTGGCTTTTTCCCCTTTTACAGTCATAGTCAATCAATCTGTGACCTTTGTCAGCTTGTGGAAACCCAGCATAATGTTGCTTGTATATCCCAAAATTTCCCTAGTGTTTCTCAAGTAGAATTTCAAAACATAATTTGTTCATAGCATGAGGGCTGGTTATATATGAATATGTGCTTTGAGTTCTATTTTTATGATTGTAATTCTCTGCTTCCCTCTCAACAGTTTTTCCTGATTAAGAATATTTTAGTAGTTGGATCCATTCAAAACTATTTTAAGAAGCTTTGTGTGATTTGTTAATGTCTTACTTCATTTGTTACTTTGAAGAAAACAAATGAATTGCTGTGTTACACAAAAAGACATCATTGGGTTGCAGTGGGGTCATTCAGAAAAAGAACAATGGAAGGTGATTTGGGAAGTGATTTCCCCCCCACCATTTTCCTGTCTGGTGCTTTCCATGATGATGTTGCTTACTGTAGTTTTCCATTCACTTTTAGGAGTATGATGAATCCATGCAGAGTAACGTTAAATGCCAATTTAATTGTTTCTTTTTTCCCTTCTTGAAGCATTGCTATGGCAACGAAAGAAAATATGACTTCACAGAGAGGAATGTTGAAGTCAATTCACAGCAAAATGAACACTTTGGCCAGTATCCTTTTTGAAAGTTTGAAACCTACTTTGTGGGGTGGATAGAAAAGTGTACCTGTTCTTTTCTGTTTCCTTTTTTTTTTTTTTTGGTAGTGGTGGGCAGGGGGAGGTAACTAGTATCAATAGAATCTCTCAGTAATTACATAAGATGAATACTTCCTACTTTGTGGAAGTTCATGCTGCTTATAGTATCATTTCTGAAAGTATCACCAGGGATTTAATGCTAGGAGATGTAGGGCAAAAAAACAAACTGAATTTTAAAATTTTCACAAAATTATCAACATTTAAATGTATTGAATCCATGGTAGGACTCTGCAGTATGCATTATTTTTATCCAAACAACATAAATTATATGCCTCTTTATCCAGTTTGGAGAATAAGTCAGTGGTAGGTGAGCTTAGGAGAGGATAGCCATATACACAGATCAGTTATAACTGCTGATAATGGTGTTGTGATTCTTCATGCACAAGTTGAATTCCAGAATAGATGCTCAGCTTGTTCATTGTGACCTCTACTTCTTAAATTTTTCAATTTCCCAATTTAAATTCAGATTGTTAATTATATTTCCCAAGCCAGGCACAGTGGCACACGCCTGTAATCCCAGCACTTAGGGAGGCTGAGACGGGAGAATCACGAGTTCAAAGCTAGCCTCAGCAATGGCGAGGTGCTAAGCAACTCAGTGAGACCCTGTCTCTACATAAAACACAAAATAGGGCTGGGGATGTGGCTCAGTGGTCGAGTGCCCCTGAGTTCAATCCCCAGTACCAAAAAAGAAATCTGCCTTTCTATCTCTTTACCCTCTCTTCCCATCTCATAACTTGGCCTTCCTCTGTTAACCAGGCAGGCATTTCCTCATGATGATAGAGATGACACAACACCAAATCAGAAGACTGGGAAAATAGTGTCCTTTCTAACAGCTTTCACAAAAGCCCCAATGAGAACTGTGGTTTCCCTAGCTTGAATTACTGCCTATTCCTAACCCAGTCATTGGCCAAGAGAATGCATAGTTTTACTGACCAATTCTGAGTTTGTATGTACTCCTTTTTTGGGGGGTAGGGGGTTGGCAGTACTGGGGCTTGAACTCGAGGGCACTTGACCACTGAGCCACATCCTCTGCCCTATTTTTGATTTTATTTAGAGACAGG
This sequence comes from Xerus rutilus, assembly GCA_028644305.1. Lineage (NCBI taxonomy): Eukaryota > Metazoa > Chordata > Mammalia > Rodentia > Sciuridae > Xerus > Xerus rutilus. The sequence continues at coordinate 40,676,595 of CM053402.1, forward strand.
GTCTCACTGAGTTGCTTATTAGCACCTTGCTATTGCTGAGGCTGCCTTTGAACCCATGATCCTCCTGTCTCAGCCTCCTTAGCCACTGGAATTGCAGGCATGTGCCACCCCACCAGGCATTGTTTGTACTTTTGATGGCAGAGGGCAGGATCAGCCCCACCTTATTACATGCACTGAACTAGATTATTATAGGGGAGAAGAGTGGTTTCTAAAGGTAAACTGGGAAAAACTACGTCTTATAGGTAGTTTCCTGATGTCAGAAATTTACCATAATCTCAATGGATCTGTTTATCATTATTTAACTAAACAAAAAAAGATTAAGCATTTTCTATGAATTTTTTTTTTGGTACTGGAGATTGAACTCAGGGGCACTCGACCACTGAGCCACATCCCCAGCCCTATTTTGTACTTTATGTAGAGACAGGGTCTCACTGAGTTGCTTAGTGCCTCATGGTTACTGAGGCTGTCTCAGCCTTCCAAAGTGCTGGGATTAGAGGCATGCACCACCGCGCCCGGCTTCTGTGACATTTTTACCTTGTACAAGTTTTTGTGACTCAGTGCATGTTTCCTTTTCCACATTTTAAAACCATTTCTTCCAATTGTATTTTTTTTCTTTAATTAGTTAAAAAACTACATTAATGCCTGCAGTATGTATTCTATAGACAGGAAGAAATTTCAAGATTAGAAGACATGATCATATAGCATGTAGACTATATATGTACACAAATGTAGTCCATGGTGAGAGTTATTTTGTTACATAAGAACAAAGGGAAGACTCTCAAGAGCAGGGATTATTCCAGCTCTCTAGTATCCTCGGTGGTTTGTGTCATTGGTTTTCCTGAACTTGATATAATACCTCTGTTAACAAAGAGGGTTCATCTATATTGTCAGAAACCATTGCCAGAAATACAAAATAGTTTGAGTGCTTTGGTCAACAGCATACAAACAAGCAAGAGTATGAAGATAATTTGAAATACTAAGTAAAGTATAATCGTAACTACTACAAAACCCCCAAATTGAAAATTTCCCATATTTCTTAATATTCTCTAAATAGATTAGAACATTTTAACCCATTTTCTTCCTATATTCTGCCTAGTGCTGCAAAGTAAATTTTAAATTTTAAATAATTTACCAGTACCTGATTATATAGACCCTGGGATTGGCTTCTCCCGGTTGCTTGAATCCAAGAACAGTTACATCTCTATGGAAAAGGGATCAGGTTTTCTTCAAAACCTACAAGCAGAGCTGCCCAGTCTCCTGAAAGAATGCGGTGGGGGACAACAGGAGAAATAGGAAAGGGGGAAGTGGCAAGAGGGAAGGGAGGTAGGAGCTGGCTATACTGTGCCTCCCTGCCCCGCAGAATCCCTCTGTTCCTAACCACACTGGCTCCTGCCTTGACCTGAAGCTTGGCAGTAATCCCAGAGTACATAGGAACTATTGTCATTATTTTCTTTTTTCTATTAATTTTTTCTTTTTATTCTCATTTGTGTACTGCACACAAGACTGGTAGACTTGACTTTGTCCCAGTTTTGAAATATGTGTTTCCTAAAGATTCCCTCAGTGTGATTCCCCTCTTATTCTTCTCATCACTAATTCTTTTTAGACTCCACTTGTTGCTATTGTTTTAATTCCCATGACATTTCAGCAAAGAGACTTCTTTCAAATATGACCTTAATAATGATTTCCCAAAGATCGTTTTCCTGCTGTGAACAGCCTGATCCAGAGGATCAACCTTAGGAAACGGCGAGACTCACTCATCCTAGGTGGTGTAATTGGTGTCTGTACCATCCTATTGCTGCTCTATGCTTTCCATTGATGGGACATCTCCATGGACTCTTGATGACCACCACTTTCACGCCCTGATCTGGAATAAGGAAAAATAGAAAGGAGAAGTTGACTGTCCTGACAATTAATCTGACCATCTGGATGAATTCAAACTAATAGTATGGCTCTGTGACATGGTCAGGTCACGCTGAAGCCACAGTTTTTCTGTGCTACCTTTTCTAACACACATTTCCCTGTTTTTTAGTTAAAAAAAAAAAGAAGAAAAAAAGGAGGGGGTGGATTTAGTTGCTTTTGTCTCCCTAGGAGGTAAGTAAACCAATCAAAAACAGAGCCCATGCTCAGTGACGGTGTTGAAGCCTGATGACACACCATATCTTAAGGCTGGATTCTTCAAAATGCCAGGTTTCTCTATGTCCAAAGACTGCTTTTCTTTCAGCCACCGGATTAGGTTGTGAATAAAAATAATTCTTGTTTTTATTTAACACTCAAGATGAGAAATCACAAGTCCTTTCTTGGTAATCTGGGCTATAGATTTCTATTCTCTGTCCCCAGCTTTTTTGATATTCAAGGAAAACTCCATTTTTCACTGATTCTTGTGAGATGCTGATAAGCCAACAACAGCATGTTTGAGGTTGTCTGAAATGGAGAACACAGCAAAAAAGCTTTTGTCTTTTCTTTTTTAAAATTGTAAGTACACTGGGGTTGACTATTGCTGGAAAAACATCAAGAATGGCAGTTTTTTTTAAAGGAACCAGTCATTGCTTTGACTTTTTTGTTTTTTTCTTCCACTACAAGATAATGAAATCTTAATTCTACCGTGACAAAAGAAATAAACTAAGAGCCAATGTAACACCCTCAATTTTTCCTTATTATGTCAGCATTAATGCTGGTAACTGGAGGCAGGGGTACTGCTCAATTTTCAGTAAGATTTATTCAACAAACCACATGTTAAAATACATTCAGGAGTCACTATCCAGATAATCCTTTTGTAAATGCTCCACAGCTTAGGAGCAAAAGTTTAAGAACTACTGCCTGATGTATCAGGAATTCTGTATTCTGTGAAAATCTATTCATTCCAATCCCTTAGGCTTTTCCAGACATCCAGAGAATGATTTCACTGTCGAAGGTTCCTGTGACAGAATCTGTCTCTCTGCACCTGTCTTCTATTACCATCCCTGGACAGTGACAAAATTGTAAACTACTCACCAGAATTCTTTCCCAGTTTAAGCATTTCTCAGTTTCTGTAAAGTCATTACTTGTCTCACTGAACTACTAGGTAGTTTAAAGACTTCTAACATCTACACTCCTCACTGAGAGAAGGCTGCTGCTCTTCCCCATTGGATTTTACTGTGATGTTTCTATCAGCTTCAGACTGTGCCACAGGGAGTGAGGATATTGGCTTGCATTCTTCACTGCAGTGTGTATCCGCTGCTGTTCAAGTGGACGTGATGAACTGCCTCATGAGTAGACTTAACATCGGGCTGGCTGAGAGCTTTATCATTCTGGGGGCCAAATTTGATTACATGCTGGGTATGAAGGGCATTTGATATATTTTTCTTAACTATGGGGTTTATTTTTATAAATATGGGTTGATTGGTCAGTTCATTGACTAGGGATGCCCTTAAAAGAAAGTTAAGTTTTCCCATTGTGAACCTTAAAGGATCGGGGAAGTAAGTTCATTTGTTATATTCTCTTTTGGGAAAACAAAACTTCTGTCCCCTGATACTCTATTATCTTTGATTTTTCAAAGGGCCTTGATTGGTGGTTGTGCCTCAGTTAGAATTTATGGGACTTTGGTTGCTATATAGTTGGCATTTATAAAATCTGAAGTATCATAAATAAAGTTATTTATTTAATTATGCTACCAGTCTTTTTTACTGGTCCAGTTACTTGGTTCATTCATTAAAGCTGATTGTATGAGAGTAAAACTAAGACACAGGCTAGTCTAGCTTGCTGTAGCCAAGCACAGAGACAGTGCTGATGGCTGATGAGCCTTTCCAGGACGGTTGTGCTTATACAAAGTAATAGAATTATGTTGGTTATTATCTTTATGAAAATAAAGAAGCTAGTTCTTCCAAGGAAGTTGAAAAAGTTTGGTGTAGGTGTTGGTGTCAGATGGGTCTGACTAACCTCCCAGCGCTGTCACCCCGTAGTGAAGATGCCCCAGATAGCTAGGAGAGTATGTACGTGGATAGAAGAGTGCTCTTGCCTTCCTCTTCAGTTCCCGCCTTTATTTGCAGAAAGGAAATAGAGATGTGCCCCTTATAAAAAGGGTCTTAATTTGGAGCCTGAAATTGCTGATTTGAATTTCACTCTCATGTTATTTAAATTTTTTTCTTTTTTCTTTTTAAGTCGTCTGCTTTTCTCCCCTTTTTTGCTGTCTTCCTTACAGAGCAGCTGCTAGACTCAGGAGCCAACTGCTAGTTATTTATTAAAGCCAGAGCCCAGATGAGGTCAGAAGGAATTTTCAATTTCTGGTCCCAATGAAATATTGCCTCTTAGGAAAGTTATGCTCCTTTGGCCATTATCTTATATAAGTCTTTCCATTTTGGATCTTTTTACTAATGATTCAAAACTTCATTTCATTAAAAATGTGAAAAAGAGTGGCAACAAAAAAGGCAGAAATTTTTAGTGTATTTTTCTTTTCCTTCTTTCCTTTTTTTTTTTTTTTTTTAAATGGGGTTTTGCTAAGTTCCCCAGGCTCGCCTTGTACTTGCAGTCCTCCTGCCTTGGCCTCCTGGGAAGTTGGAATTACAGGCATGTGCCACTGTGCCTGGGTCAGAACGGTGTATTTCTTAAGATTTTGTTTTAATGTATATCAGTGATCTTAGTGAAAATATTTAATTTATTGCTCAAGTTCAGCTCAGATACCCAAGTATTATGGGTTATCCATCCTGGAAATCTCTGCATTATGATTAATGATGCTGGAGGACTCCTTGTAACCTGCATGGCTCACTTTTTATTTTTCTAATGTTAAGAAAAGAGCTTTCCTTCTCCACTATTCCTCTTTCCTTTTACCAAAATTTTTTTTTTTTTTTTTTTTTTTTTTTAATAATTTTTAGTTGTTGATGGACCTTTATTTTTTTCATTTATTTATATGCGGTGCTGAGAATCGAACCCAGGGCCTCACACATGCAAGGCAAGTGTTCTGCCACTGAGCCACAACCCCAGCCCCTCCTTTTACCAAAATTTTAAGAGAATGCCTTTTTCCATACTGCCCCATACTTAGACCAAACTCCTGAGAATGGAGACAAATGAGGAGAGGAGACACCTCGAGGGCACTTTTTGTACCTGGAACCAAATAATATTTACTTAGTTCTCTCATTTTGGATGTGAACACATCTAAATAGAAAAAGATATTTACTAGGCCTTTTGATACAAAGCTCAGCCCCTGTGGAATTGAGGCACCTTGCATTTTCATTCCCCCCATGAATGTTATGTTTCACTGTTGATGATTCCAACTTGATGGAAATGACTTTTAGGAATTGATCTAGCCCTTTTGGTTTCTAATAACTCATGTTTCGTTGTTAGCTAGATATAATTGCTGGACGTTGATTGAGTTTTTAATTTGTAATGTTAAATTAAGCTGTTGGGAATAAATGACCATGTCCAGTGTTACCCTGAGTTTGGTGGCAAATCTAACTAAAGAACAAATGGATTCTACTCAAATTACAGTGACTGTTTCATTCTCCTTTTAGATTAGAAGTTATTTAGCCTGGTCTCCAAAATGATGTAGAACTTTGCATCATGGTCTTAATAAACTAATCTTGTTTGTTCCTTTATAAACCTGTATACCCTTAAGTTTCATAGGGAGAAAGAAAATGAGGAAGAAACAAGTAAATTTTAAGAATATTTATTGGGTAAGAAGCTGAGACAAAGCTGAGCCATGTCTTAAGAGATCTTTCTCATTTTCTTTGTACCTAACCTAAGATCTGACTTTAGTATCAAATTATTTCATCCACTTTCATCCTGTTAGCTCTTAGAAAGGGGGAAATCAATTCTGATTATACTTTACTATGATGGAAGATGTTTCTCATGAAAAATGCCAATACAGATTTTTTAAAATCTGTTCTTTTCCAAATGCACTTTCTAATTTTTTGCTTTTAAAATAGCTTCTTGGAACCAATTTTATTGTATTTGTACTTAATTTTTGTTCTCATCTAAATGTGCATTTTCTGACTGTATAGAAGAAGCTTTGTTATGTAATTTAATAATAAATTAAATATCTAAATGGTTGTGCCTACAGTTGTTTGTATTAGAACAATAACCACAGAGGCAGTTTGGGACTAGTGATTATGAAATCTTTGGTGTTGACAAGTATTTTTCATGGTGTCCTAAAGCCCACAATAAAACAAAAAAGATGCTAAAATACTGTTACTCAATGTTCAAAAATCCTGTGGCCAGATATGGTGGCACACACCTGTAATCCCAGCAGCTCAGGAGGCTGAGACAGGATCACAAGTTCAGAGCCAACCTCAGCAATTTAGCCCTAAGCAACCTGGTAAGGCCCTGTCTCAAAAGCGGGCTGGAGGGGACTGGGGATGTGGCTCAGTGGTTAAGTGTCCCTGGGTTCAATCCCTGGTACCAAAAAAGAAAAAAATCATGTGAACAATCCCACTAATATTTTTTCCCCAATACTGGAGATTGAACCCAGGGGTGCTGTACCCCTAATGACTAGGAGTACAAGTATGTGCCCCTTAGCCCCACTAGAAATTTTTTTTTTAAGTGGCTTTAACTAGGATCAAATTTCCCACCCACCTCTTCATACCCTCTGGTATGGAACCTGAGTTATTCCTAGAAGAGTGCAGAAGGAAGGCCTGGCTCAGAGCAATCATCACAGACCCTCAGTTGATGCCTTTCCTTTTGAGTCCAGACTTTTGAAGGGCTCACTCCTTTTTGGTCTGCTTCACCCCCTTTTTTTGGTACCAGGGATTGAAACCAGGACATTTAAACCACTGAGCCACACCTTCAGCCCTTTATTTTGTATTTTTTTATTTAGAAACAGGGTCTCATTAAGTTGGTTAGAGCCTCACTGAGTTGTTATGGCTGACTGACTTTGAGCTCATGATCTTCCTGCCTCAGCCTCCTAAGCTGCTGGCATCATAGGCATGCACCACTGTGCCCAGCACTGATCTGCCCTTTTCTTATAAAAGTCTCTGTAGCTCTGCCCCAGCACACCCTTGTCTGATATCAGAAATGCCTAGAAATGAACATGTGACTGGAAAACTCACTGAAGATGTTTGCTGTCAGGACATTTTTTTTGTTTGTTTTTCTAAAGCAAAAGCCAGGAGAAAAATATCTTCTTCCTTCTAAAGGTACAGATTTGTGTGACTGATTTGGAGCAGGAAGGAATACACTTGGCCCTGATGCTTTCTGCTCAGTTTACCTTGGCTAAGATTTCCCAGTTCAGCAGACCTACTTTGCTTGCAAAACTCATACTATTAATCTTACAAAGATACTTAAAAGCTAAGAAGACTGGGCACTGAGAAGTCTGACTTCCTGCTTAGAGGAATACTAGCTATTACTTGAAGATGTTCTTGCCCTGTAACAGTGGTCTTTTATCTATTATCCTGACTTACGGTGTTCAGTGCTCTGTAGATCAGAAAGCTTTTAAGAAGCAATCATTTAACTAGTCCCATTTCTTTTAGATATTTTTAAATATCTAGTCTTTTCTGGAAATTGCTTACAGCTTGAGGAAGATCAAACTAATATAGTTACTTTTAATCCAAGGAACATGTAATTTAAACAATCATTTCCCTGAAAATGACAATTGCCTCTGAATATGGTACTTTGTGTGTTTCACCCTGGAATAGGTCCTCAGTCCTATTTCTCTCCCTGTCCCTCACTACCTGTCCCACAAAATGGATCCTGTGTAGCAGCCACTGTGAGTGGATATCCTGCCTCTCTAGCCTTTCACCTAACATCACCCCCGCACATAGTGAACTAACCTAACTTCCTGAATAACCTGCCATCACTGTCCCATACATGGGTGGCTCCCTAATATTTAGGGCAGTGTGCTATCAGAGTTAGCCAAAATATGTCTGTCCATCACTTCGTTTAATATGTACATAAAACACACGAAGTCCTCTTTGCTTACTAAAATAGCTTTCTCCTTTTATAGATGAGGACACAAACCCTGTCAGAGATGAAATGTTTGTTTAGAATCACAGGGTCCTCCTGATAGCAGTTGGCTACCTGTGGCCTAACCATTTTCCCGTCTTTATAGATGCTGACATTTTCCCATCTTTATAGCCCTTTATAGGGCTGCCTGGTACACTGGAAATGAGGCTTAGAGTGGGGCGTCCTATATTCTGGTACTGGGTCTGATACTTTTAGGCCATGGGCAAGTTACCAAACCATTGTTGTTTTCCTATCTGTAAAATGGACTCTAGCAACTTTATGCAGTTGTGGAGATCAAATCAAATAAAAGATAATGATGGTACAGAATTACTCAGAATGTCCTCAAGAAATAATAGCCAGTGAGGGCTGAGGAAGTTTTGTATCAGACAGCAAGTCCCTGAGAGCCAAGGTTCTATTGCCTTCACCTCTGTATCCTGTATAGGAATTTTTTGCAGAAAGTGTCACTATAGCTCTTTCAAATCATTTAAATCTGATTCAGAGCCCCTACCCTACTGGGCTTGCAAAAAAAAAAAAAAAAAAAAAAAACCTTGTTCATGCTTGAGTCTACTTCCCTTTGCCTCTTGGGTTGTGCAAAGCTCCCAAGAGTCTTTTACAGTCCAGACTATTTGGATCTCACAGATGCTCACTGAGCCATGTAGTCCTTTGAAGTCACCAGTCCCTCCTTTTCTATGCCACCCTTGGGCACAGGGATCTTTGCCCCATCCCATAGCCATTTCCCCAAGGTGCTGCCACCCACAGGGGCACTGTGAGGGCAAGGAACACTGGTGGGAAGCCAGCACAAGCTGATGGTCCCTCCTCCCCACCACATCCCATTTCACAGGAGGCTCAACATCGCCCTTGTCTTCCCATCTTCCTCCTCTCCCCACTCATCCAGGCGAGTGAGAACAGAGCCACTGTTCTTTTAGAATTTGGCATCTCTTGTGGGCATAGAAGGAAAAAGCTGCTAATTAATTCCCTCACTAACTCATCCCAACGATGGTGTCCTCAGTTCCTGAAACATAGTAGGCATCAGGTGTGTTGAGTGAATGGAGGAAGGAATTGTTTTAAAATGCCACAGAGTTTCAACACCAATTCTCTTGTCTTCATGAGCTTTTATAGATGGTCCTTCCCTGTATCCTATTGTGTCCACAGAGTTCAGACAGGGTGCCTCTGCTGCACCATATGATTAAATCTCTCTCTTAGAACTGGGGAGTACTGGGTCAGAGTTCTTCCAGTGGTCTCACCTAGAAGCACCTTCCCCAGGGGCATTTGACAGTGTCTGGAGACATCTTGGATTGTCAAAATGGGGAGAGGTGGAGAGGATGCTACTGGTATTTAGTCGGTGGATGCTAGAAAAGCTATAAATATCCTATATTGCACAGGACAGCCCCCACAGTAAAGAATTATCCAGCCGGGCGTGTTGGCGCACGCCTGTAATCCCAGCACTTTGGGAGGCTAAGACAGGAGAATCGCGAGTTCAAAGCCAGCCTCAGCAACGGCGAGACACTAAGCAACTCAGTGAGACCCTGTCTCTACATAAAACACAAAAGTAGGGCTGGGGATGTGGCTCAGTGGTTGAGTGCCCCTGAGTTCAATCCCCAGTACTCAAAAAAAAAGAATTATCCAGTCCAAAATGTCAATAATGCCAAAGTTGAGAAACCCTGGCTCAAACTGAATTCATGTTAAAGTTGGCAGTGTCCCTCTGGGAATGGAGATGATTCAAATGAGTCCTGATTCCTCCTTAGATCCTTGATCAGCTTATGCCGCCCAAGGGACAGCTGGTCTCTACTACATCTGCCCTGTCTTCTGTGCTGCCTCATCCATCACTCCTTCACCCCCAAGACATGCACATTCAACCATTCCAGGTGACTTAATGTCCCAAGACCTTTGTAAACTTCCTCTTTCTGGAATAGTCTTCTTTCCAAGCCTGCCTGTGAAATGTTTCCTCCTTGTTTTGAAATCCTAGATATCAGGAGAAACTGTTTACTGAGCATAGGGTTTTCTTATTTGGGTAATAAAATGTTTGGGAATCACAGGAGTGGTGGTTGCACAACTCTGTACTAAATGCCACAGAATTACACATTTTTAAATGATTAATTGTGTGTTATGTGAACTTCATCTCAATTTTGACTAGGAGCCACGTGTCTTTTTAGTTTGAACTGCTAAAACAAATTACCTTAGACTAGGCTAAACAACAACTCATTTCTCACCATTCCTGAGGCTGGGTAATCCAAGATCAGGGTGCTGGCAAATCCAGTGTCTGGTAAGTATCCACTTCCTGGTTTGCACATGGCTCTTGTATACTCACCTGACAGAGGACACAGAAAGCAAGCTTGTCTGTTATTCCATTCATGGAGTCCCCATACATCTAACCCAATTGCCTCTCCAAGCCCCTACCTCCTAATACTATCATGTTGGAGGTTAAGATTTCAATACATGAACATTGAAGGGAGGGACAGAACCATTCAATCCATGCCTGTTCCTCTGGGAAGACTCCCTGGCCTGCCCTTCCTCTGTGCCTCCTGATTTTCTCTATGCTCCCTCAACCTCCATCAGAGCATGTCATCTCATCCTGTTTCATTCAGTAGGTACCTCCCTGTCTCCCCATGAGGGCCTTGTGAGCAGGGGCTGTCTTTTATCCCCCAGTACAATGAATAATAGTATGTGCTCAATAAATATTGAAAAGGGGGAAAGAGAAACAGAAGGATCCAGTTGCCCTGAACTAAAAGTGCAGCATCTTGGGATTGAATGTCGTCACATGTTCTTGCCTCTTCATTAACTACCCCCTCCCAGTTGATCACCCCTAACCTTTCCATTTTCTTTTCCTGTGATTGGTCAGGTAGAGAGGGCACTGCAGTACCCCAAGTATCCACAGCCATTTCAAGACATCCCTATTGCCAAAGAAAACTTTGGAAGCAAAGACTAACTGCAAACCAGGACTGCACTATCCACTCATGGAAGAGTGATCACCAAGGAGATCCCTTTTGTGGAATTCAGGTCGTTGTTTGGGAGCCTATATAGGAATTAATTATCCTTTACATTTCAGAGAGGTGAGACTTGAATCAGTGAGAGAAATGAGACAATTGCGTAGCACCTATCAAAGCAAAACATGAGCATAACCCATGACCAAGTGACTCCACCTCTGAGAATCTCATAGAGATAAAAAGATGTATCTATAAGGACATTTATGGCACCATTGATTATAAATGAAAAGACTTTAAATAACCTAACTGTCCATAAGTAAGAGAATGACTAAATAAGGTAGCTGTTAAAAAGATAGGTAACTTACAATAGACTGATGAGGAATCATCTCTAAGACATGTTGCTAAGCGGAGGAAATGATACGTGTGTGTCACCCACATACATGCTTTTTAAAAAACAGCTTTCTTGAGGTATAACTGACAAACTCCAAATATTCAAAGTGAACAATCTGATAAGTTTTGATATGTATGCACCTATGAAACCGTCACCATAGTCAAGATAGTTACTATATCCCTCAACCCCAAAAGTTCCTTTGTGACCCTCAAAACTTCCTCCTGCCCTTTCTCACCCCCTCATCCCCAAGTAACCAAGGCTCTGCTTTCTGTCACAATAAATTAGTTTGCATTTCCTACAGTGTTTGTTCATTTGGTTGTTTTTTGTTGTTGTTGTTTTGTTTTGTTTTTTTGATACCAGAGACTAAACTTAGGGGCACTTAACCACTGAGCCATATCCCCAGCCTTTTGTATATTTTTTTTAGAGACAGGGTCTTGCAAAGTTGCTTAGGGCCTCGCTAAGTTGCCAAGGCTGGCTTTGAACTCAAGATCCTCCTGCCTCAGTCTCCCAAGCCACTGGGATTATAGGCATGGGCCACTGTGCCTGGTTCCTAGAGTCTTATATAAGTGGAATCATAAAATACATACTCTTTTGAGGTGAGGGAATCTGGCTTCTTTCACTCAGCTTTACTATGTTGATAGTCAAGCATGTTGTTTGTATCCCAGGAACCCACTCTGTTTTACTGCTGAATAGTGTCCCGGTGTGTGAATGGGACACAATTTTCTCATCTACTTCTCTGCTGTTGCCCTCGGGTTGTTTCCATGTGGGGGCCATTACAAGTGAGGCCGCTCTGAACATTCATGCACAAGTCTATGTGTAGACGTATTTCCTTTTCTCTTGGGTAAATGCCTATAAGGGGCATGACTGGATCATTTGCCAAATGTGTTTTTAACTTTTTAAGAAAATGCCAAGCTATTTTCCTAAGTGTTTGATTTTGCAGTTGAGTGTAAGACAGTCCCAGTTCACAGCCCTCCCAACACTGGTGTAAGTCTTCTAAGTTTTAGCCACTGAATTAGATGTGCAGTGATATCTCATTTGTGTTTGCATTTCCCTAATGACTAAGGATGTGGATCATCTTTTCACATCCTTGTCATCTGCATATCTTTTTGGTGAAATGTCTGTTCCAGTAGTTCACCCAGCTTAATAAGCTGTTTGTTTCAGGGTGTAGAATATTGGGAAAGATACTCAAGAAAATGTTACGAGCAGTTGCCTGGTGAAAACAATGAACCGGCCAGAGGTTCCAGATGGGGAGGACTCTTTGAGTTTTCACTCTGCATGGACTGCATTTTTCAATCATTTCAATTACATTTTTAAAAAGATAAATAGCTGCTTTGAAAACATCAGTATTGAAAGCATATTTCTTAATGGATAGACGGAGACTGTTCTGTTTAGCCAAGACCACTTCAGAAACTCCACGCTGGTAGGAAATTGGAGCACTGAACCATTAATGGAACCGTGATCGTTTCGCATCGTATCATATTCAATCATTTATGGTGGTGCACAGTTGGCAAGGATGACGTCTGGACCACGACTCCACTGAGACAAGCAGAACTTGGTGTTTATCTTTAAGTGAATACTGTTCCAGCTTTCTGATTTCTTACCTCTTTTCCACTGAAGGTGACCCATGAAAAGAATCCCAAAAAGGCTTTCCCAGCCTATCTTTGATCAAAGGTTTGATTCATTTTCCTTCTCACAGCCTGCTTTGTGTTTCCCACCTGGGATGTGACATAGGCTTATAGGTATTGTAGATCCTGGGGAGGTAAGCATCTCATTCAAATTCCTGTCATTTTAAGAAAGCAATGGAGAATTAACAAGAAATGCTTTCTCTTCCAAGACTTCTTTGTGACCCTATTCTGATCTTGCTCTGGGATTCCATCCATTAAATTAGTTCATAAAAATTTCACATAAATTAAGATTCATCTCCTAGGCTGTGTTCTATCAGATTGATATTTAATTCTAAGTAAACACTGACATTTTCCTTCAAGAAAGAAGTTCTTGACTGGGCTTAGTAGTGCATGCCCAAAATCCCAGCTACTCAAGAGGCTAAGGCAGGAGGATTGCAAGTCTGAGGCCCAGTCTGGGCAACTTAGCAAGACTCTGTCCCAAAATAAAATAAAAAGGACTGGAGATCCAGATATGGTGGCGCACACCTGTAATCCCAGCACTCAGGGAGGCTGAGACAGGAGAATTGCGAGTTCAAAGCCAGCCTCAGCAATGGCGAGGCGCTAAGCAACTCAGTGAGACCCTGTCTCTACATAAAACACAAAATAGGGCTGAGGATGTGGCTCAGTGACCCTGAGTTCAATCCTCAGTACCAAAAAAAAAAAAAAGGGATTGGAGGATATAACTCAGTGGTAAGAGTGCTTGCCTAGCATGTGCAAAGCCCTGAATTCAATCCCCAGCAATGTAGTATTAAAAACAAAATTCTTTATTCCAGGGAAGTATTTTGCTGTCATAATTTGAATGCCATTGATTATGACATGAAATTTTATATATTTCAGCTTAGAAATCCCTGAAATTCTTTTTTTAAAATATTTTTTTAGTTGTAGATGGACACAATATCTTTATTTTATGTATTTATGTGGTGCTGAGGATCGAACCCAGTGCCTCACACATGCAAGGCAAGTGCTCTACCACTGAGCTACAACCTCAGCCCCTAGAACTCCCTGAAATTCTATGTTGAAAATGGCAAAATTTTATGGATCAATCCACTGGTTCGGCTTCTGAGCTTTTTTTAGTCAATTTTTTTTTGCCAACAAAATTAACGTGTTTATTGTAGAAAATACGGATCACACAAGGAAAATAAAAATGTTCTATATCCCCAGCATTCCACAAAGGCTGTTCTTACTTTGAGTATTATTAATTTTTAAATGTCTAACCGGGCATGGTGGCACATGCCTATAATCCCAGTGGCTCAGGAGGCTGAGGCAGAAGGATCGCGGGTTCAAAGCCAGCCTCAGCAACTTAGCAAGGCCCTAAGCAACTTGGTGAGTAAGACCCTGTCTCTAAATAAAATACAAAAAATGACTGGGGATGTGACTCAGTGGTTAAGTGCCCCTGGGTTCAATCCCCAGTACCGAAAACAAACAAAATGTCTAAACACATGCATATTTTATAGAAAACTGGGAAAATATGGTATATACTGTCTTGTGACCAGATTTTTTTCATATCATGCTGCATGCACAACTTCACACGTCATTAAATCTTCATATGCAACACACTTCTCCATAGCCACATTGAATTTCATCATGCAGATGCCCAACCTCTGATTAATTGTTCAAATATAGCCAATACCCTATTTTTTAACTATATAGTAATTTCTTATTTTTATCTCATTATAAATAACCAAGCAACACTAGGTTTTCTGTTTTAAAAATCTTGAAGGCAGGATACATTCTGCCAATTCCCAGACTACTAAGTCTACAACTTCATGATTTCTTTCTGGGTGAATGGTTTTTGGTTTGTTTTATGAATGGAAGACTCAGTGGTGCTCTCCAGTTTGCCAAGAGGGATGTTTAATTGTTTCTTGAACTTTTTTTTAAGAGCATTCTTTTTTGTAACTTATTTATTTATTTATTTATTTTTATGTGGTGCTGAGGATGGAACCCAGTGCCTCCCACATGCTAGGTGTAAGGTAAAAAACAGCCCTTTTGTAATTAATTTTCACATCCCCTCTCTAAAAGCCCAAGGCAGTTCCTGCCCCAGGGGGTTCCTCTCCGGAATCTTCCATCTGGGAAACAAAGCCTAACCGCTCAGGTTAGCACATCAAAAGAAGACCGCTACTGCTTATCTGCCCTCAATTTTGAAGTGACCAATCCGTAGCTCGCCACACGGTTTGTAGTGGGCTCTATAAAATCCCTCCCGCGGGGGCTGGGATTGTAGCTCAGCGGTAGAGCGCTTGCCTCGCATGCGTGAGGCCCTGGGTTCGATCCTCAGCACCACATACAAAGCAATAAAATAAAGACATTGTGTTCATCTACAACTAAAAAAAAAAAAAAATCTTAAAAAAAAAAAAAATCCCTCCCGCGCATCCCCTCTCTCTCTCTTTCCTCTTTCCTTCACCCGGGCACCCACTCCCCTGAATAAAGGATTTCCTGGCTGCACGAGGTGTCCGTGTCTGGCTGACTGCTACCCCAACATTTGGTGCCGTGACTCAGATGGGGGAGTAATTCTCTATTGAGACCCCTCATCTTGAACCTCCGACCACACCTCATAGCCTTGCTCATTCTTTCGATTGCTACTTTCCACGCCCACCACGAACTTCATTTGGTGAGTTTCCCTTTCAAGGAGATTGCAACTTTGTAGACAGAGCCTCAGAGGTGACCAGCCGTGATGGTCCGGTGGTCCCTCTGACTGCCTCAAAGGGAAGACCGCACCCCACCACGATCTTCACGGTTACGGTGGACTTCCAAAATCTCCACCCTATTTTCTTAGATTCTCCATCCTTCAGGTCCATTTACTCTCTCTCTCCCCCTCCTTTCCTTTTAGCTCAAATTCTGCTGGCTGGGAGTTCCTGATCCCTTCCTGTTTACCCCAGATCAAATTTGCCCCAGATCAAATTTTCCGACTCCTCCGGGAGGAGTCTCCAGAATCCTGGCACTGGGTTGGTCCAGGGCCCCGCCACTCCGGGAGAGGTTAGACCCAGGGGGACTAGGGTGATGACCCTTCTCCCCCTGTTTGGTCTTATTCCTGTCTATTAATAGCTTCAAAGGGATGCTTTTGAAGCTGTACTAATAGACATTTCTAGGTGACAGAATGGGATCAAACTCTTCCCTCCCAGCAGACTCTCCATTACATTGCCTTCTTAAAAATCTTTCCACTATTAATCTTCTTCCCAATATTGAACCAAAGAAACTTATAAAACTTTGCACTCAGGATTGGCCTGCATACCGATTGGATAACTCTCTTAGCCACCTATGGGTTCCTTAGATCACAGTCTCCTTAGAAATCTACATAACTATTGCAAGAAATCGAAAGAACGGGTGGAAGATCCCTTTATTCAGGCCTTCTCCCTTCTCCAAGCCAACCCCTCCCTCTGCACTTTAAGTCTTACCATGTCCTCCTAACTTACAAACCAAATTCATCCAAGTTTCTGTCGACTCCGAAATTTGCCTCACATCGCTTCCTTCCCTGGATACAACAGACTCCAATCACAAGCTTCTCGGCCGTCTGCCCTCTTCTGGCTTATTTATACCTCCCCTCCACCTCCAGCTTTCCTTCCCCTTACAAGCTGTCTTCTAAAACATCTTGACAAACTTTACCCCCTTTTTCCTTAAGTAAAACACATGATACAATGTTCCAGCCCACAGCGATTAAGCCTAACTATTCCCTTGTGATAACCCTGGGCTGTCTCTCTGCCAATTTAAAAACCCACTATTGCCACACCGGACTCAAACTAAAATGTCTTATTAAATTCAGCACAAAAATCTGGCCAAAATACCAATTAAAAAGCCACCTTATGTGGCCAAAATATGGAACACCCCAGGTACCCCCATCCAATCCTTGGCTCCTCAGCACAAAATGATTGGAATGAGGGTTCTGACTTTTCACTCAGACAAAACAGCCAAAGCTCTTCACAGCCTGGCCTCCTACCTGGCCTGCTGCGGCAGCCCCTTCCCCACAAACCACTAGGCTTGCAGCTTTTCACAGCTGCCTAGGCCTCGTTTTTCAGACCTCAGCTCAAGGGAAAAAAAGAGGAAAAGGAGGTTAATTTACATCTAC
>CM053402.1:40694035-40727980 GCA_028644305.1 Xerus rutilus
TTCCTCTTATTAACTTGGATCCTGGAGTTGGACACTCAAGAGAATCCAAGGTGTAGTTAGGCACTTGCCTATAATACCAGTGGCTTAGGAGGCTGAGGTAGGAGAACTGTGAGTTCAAAGTCAGCCTCAGCAACTTAGCAAGGCCCTAAGCAACTTAGTGAGACCCTGTCTCAGAACAGAAAATAAAAAGGTGTGGGGATGTGGCTCAGTGGTTAAGCACTCCTGGTTCGATCCCTGGTACTGAGAGAGGGGGTGGGAGCATACCCAGGATGTTCGTTTTGATCATGAGTTGAAGTCTCCATACAAGCAGCTAAGACACCCACTTGGCTTTCCCTCATCCTTGGGCAGGTTCCAGAAGGTCCTGACATCCCCTGAGAATCATACTTTTGGGGTACACTCATTCTGACCCTCTCACCCCAGGCTGCAGCCTTACTGGCAACACTTTAGAAAGTGAGATACAAACCTCTGCTACTGTGAGCCCCCCAAGATTATCTGGGTTTTCTCTTGCCCTTCTCTTTGCTTCTCAAGCAAGCAAGATGGTGAGAAACAAGATTTCCAAGACTGTCTCAGTGAACACAATATACCCATTGTTAGCACAAAATGACTGAGCCCCCTGCAAACTTCACAGATCAGCACAGCCTTTATTCAGCGATGGAGTCGTACTTCTGATGGACCCAATTTCCTGATGGAAAATGAGCCACTGGACAAAGGGGGAGTCTGTGCTCGTGTATGTTACACTGAGAAGTGACTTCATTATTGACAGAGCGTGTCAGTTTGGGCACTCAGGAAACAGGTTTGTGAGAATTTGAAATTTGTTTTACTGGGCAATATTTTTACTTGAGGAAGAATGGAGAGTTGGGAGTCAGTGTTCGGTGCTTAGCTCTTTCCCTTCAGGGTCCCACTGTACTGTCACTGGGAGGGGATTTATTTGGGGGAGGAGCAATGCTTTGGCTTCCTCCAGAGACTGCTATTCTAGGCTTGATGGATATCTCCTTCCCAGGGATTGTCCTGTCACTGGGAAAGGACCAATGTTATCAATGTGTTGCCCCCTTCCTCATTCCCTCTTCCCAGGCCACACTTGGGGTTTGTCATTTTTCATATCTTATACCCATAAAGGTAAGAGGGCAAGAAGGATGGAAGGAAGGTTATTCTTTCCAGAGGGAAGACAAGGGCCCTATGGAGAAGATGAGGCCTGAAGTGTCTCTCCGTGGCTCTCCGTTTCTGAGACTGCTGGCCCACTCCTAAGGAAATCAGAGAGCTGGAGGGAGGCCACTTCTGGCATCTCCACCAGGTTTATCCAACTTCAATGTGTATGTGAACCACTTAATTGGTAGGGTGAGAGTAGGAGGGTGCAGCTTCATACCACTTTCCTGACAGTTATGAGTGATGCTCATTCTAATGGTCCAGGGACCACACTTTGAGTAGCAAGGCTATAGAGTCTAGACCAGTGGCTCTTGGACACCTGGGAAGCTTCTAAAACCTGGACATATAGGCCACATTCCAGTTAAGCCAGATTTTCTAGGAATGACACCCCAGTTGTCAGGATTTTGTACTGCTCACAGATGATTCCCATGTGTGACCAAGATGAGAAGCCTGCTCTAGATTGGCTCCTTCCTTTACTTGGAAAGACTGAGGCCCAGAGAGGGGCTGGGCCCTGCCCAAGACCGTATAACTGGTGCATGGAAGGTTTGGCACAGAGTTGGGGTGCTTGGTTCCTGTGCACACAGTGTTGTTATACATCAGAGAAGGAGGCTAGAGAGGAAAGCTAAGACTCAAGAATCAGCCTGGGGGGACCCAGAACCTTCCAGATTCTGGGATGAGAGGGGCTGCCAGACTGTGCCGGGACATTGCTCTTTATGTCCCTCATATATGCCCGGCTCTTGTCCTCTCACACCCTCATGCTCTTGGTCCCCACAGAGCTATGGTATCATCACACTGTTTATAGATGGGGAATTGGAGGCCTCTTGACCAGAAGAACAGTCATCTGTCATTGGAAGCTTCCTATGTTGTGGGAGCTCCAAATTTTCCTTTACTGATTTCAAAATACAAGTCTTCCCTTCAGCCACTTTTAAATTTCTGAAGCTGAGTTGTATCTGATAAACCAGGCCAAAGTAACATTCAGGCTACCAAGTGGGCAGTAAAGCCATGCAGTTACCATCAACAGGGCCTGTGTGCAGGTGCCCATTTGCCCGTGTTGCCTGTAATGTCACCCTGGAGGCATTGCATCTTATTTATTTATTTATTTTTATTTTTTAATTTTTTTAAATATTTATTTTTTAGTTGTAGGTGGACAGAATATCTTTTATTTTATTCTTATGTGGTGCTGAGGATCGAACCCAGTGCCTCACGCGTGCTAGGCAAGCACGCTTCCACTGAGCCATAACCCCAGCCCCGAGGCATTGCATCTTAATTTGTACCCCCAGGTGGTGCTTAAAATGCCTTTGAAAATATCACTGCTGGGCAGCACTGAGGCATAGGCTGCAGAGAAATATGACTATCACATGCCAGATGGTGCAGCCAAGGACATTAAAATGGCTAGTTCCCTTGGAAGAGCTCACACACTTTTTTAAGACCTGGAGGAGCTTCTGCCACCATGCTTTCCAGAGCATGCTGCTGGAAAAACTGTCCTGCTTCAACTGTCCCTTTTTATTTTTGTGTCCCCTGTTGCCAGTGCAGGAGCTGGCACATAATAGGTGCTGAGTAAAACTTTGCAGGAGGATGGAGGGAGGGGGCCCATTCTGCCAGGTCCCTAGAGGAAGTCTTCTCTGTTCTCCTCTTCCAGGTATAGCCTGCTGTTCCAGCTGGAGCTCTAGTGAGCGCACCCACACCCTCGTGTGTGTCTACTGGAACTGCTGGACTTTCTCACTGGGTTGGGAGTTCTGCAAAGCCAGAGCCTGCACTCGTTCATGTCCAAATGCCCAGTGCTGGCCCCAGGCTAGCACTTAAAGGCTGCTTGTTAAATTGAGATGTGTGGAATCTTGAGATGAGATTGATGTGCACACAGTCACTTCCTGGCTGCGCGGGAGTGCCTTTTGGGAAGTAGAGGAGGCTAGCTCAAGGCTAACCACTTATCCCTCCATAGGGCTAAGCAAAGCCAGAGCCCCAGGAGACAAAATTTGCGAAAGGCCAACTCCTTTGTGGACAGGCATGAAGTAGGCCTGAGGGCGTGCTCAACCTAAAGCAGACAGACCAGTGAGGGAAGAGAACTGGGGAACAGGCCCGTGGCCTGGACAGACCTTTGGTTCCCATGAACATGCCAGCTGCAGCCCTCTGCTCTGTCATGATGGTGGGAGATGGGCAAGTCTGAGTCAGCAGTTGAAGAGAATGTGCTGGAGTCTTGACAAGGACTATTCCATTGGATGCACTCATTTCCAGGTTGATGAGGCACAGACAGGCTAAGGAATTTCCTTAAGGGGACTCTCCTAGCAAGTAGCCTGGTAGGATTTGAACCCAGGTGAGCTGGTTCCAGCTCCCATGTGCCACTCCACTCCTCTCTGCCCCAGCCTCTTGCCCTCCATGTCAGCAGCCCTTCCTTCCCCTCCCCCTGGCCACCCAGCCTGATGTCTCTGCCCATACCCACCTCCCCACTGGGCCTACCCCATGAGTCATTAAAACAGCCACATAGATTTGTCATCGTGTGTAGAGCTGGAGCCAGCCACAGCTGATTTCTTGCCCTCTCTCTCCAGCCCAAGGGCTTTATTTATATCCAGAAAGAACAACTGGGGGCCAACGATGGGTCCAGTATTGCCCAATGGTTTTAAGTGGGACAAACTGAGGCCTGGTAAGGACACGTGATTTGCTCAGAGAAATATCTATGTTGGCCGTGGAGCCCCAGTGTGCCCAGGGTTCCCAGGAGCCACCCCCAACACTAGGAACCAACAGGCTGAGGGGACTGCTCCTCCCTTCGTTGTTTGGAACCCCTGGACCTCAGCAGTGCACACACAGGCAGGGTGAGCATGTATGTTCAGCTTTATTTCTTTCCATGCCAAGAAATACAGAGTCACTGGTGTGAATGGTGATGGTAGTGGGGTTGGGGTGGGGTCCCAGGAAGAGGCTGGGTCAGCACCCCCAGCCAGGGAACCACCATGTTCATGCATCTGGTGGCTGGATCCATGATGGAGCTGGAACAGCAGGATCACTGTCCCAGCCACTTTCGGCACAGCTGGGAGATGCCAGGCTGGTCAGAGGTTGCAAGGACCTTCCCTTAGTCTTCTCTCACTCCTTCCCTGGGCTCCCTTGGCCTCTGGGGGCTTCTGAGTTATATCCTTAGTACCACTAGAAGACTCTCAGGCTGAACTGAATGGAAGAATATTCCAGCTCAGCCACTTCTGGTATTTGCTAGTGGCTTCCCCTTAGCAGGGCCCTCAACTGTTCTGGGCTTGGAGCAGGAAGGAGGGTGTGTGTATGTGTGTGTGTGTTTGTGTGTGTGCACAGTGGGGCCTGTTGTGCATCTGTGATTGCAGGGTGGGAAGGCCTAGGTGTGGTGATGCTCTGAGGCAAAGGCAGTTGGAGGCCCATCTCTGCCTCATTTTCCCCATGTGACTGTCCCTAAGTCATATAGTCCCTTTCCCTCTTCTCCAAGAATTGCTGAACCTGGGGATCCCCGGGGTCTACAGGGAGACCATGCAAGACCAGGAGCCTGCAAGTGGCTGATCCCACAGGCCTGACATCTCCCCTTGCCTGTCCTGATCTCCCAAGTGACACGAATACTCTGGTTCATACCCTCTTCCCCCTGCCATCCAACAAACAAGGACACCTCTACTTTGGTCTCAAAGAGCCCATAAAACAAATCAAACTAGTCCCCCCTTCAGGAATGGGAGAGATTGGAGTTTATTCCCCCAGCGGGGAACTGATGTAGGAACACCAATCCCAAAGGGACCCACCCAGCCTCCTTGCCCTCCTAGCGGTCACGCAGGCCCTATCTGCAAGGTTTGGCGCTGCCACAGCAACCAGAGCACCTTCCAGCAGCCAGAGACTCTGCTCTGCCCCGGAGCCTCTGAGAGAGTGGGGAGGCAGGCAAGGTCCTCGGAGAGGAGCACAAGGGTCCTGATGGGGTGTGGGCAAAACAGGCTGTGGTTGGGAACCTGTCCCCCTATTAAGGGTAGTAACCCTGGCTGTGAGGTGGGGAAGCCTGGAGCATCCCTCTCCAGGTCTGAGTTGAAGCCAGGGGGCACCCGGGAGTACAGGTGAGGCCCCTGTGGGTAAAGCCTCTGCTGTTTGGAGAATTCTGGGGAGGATCACAGGGCCAGTGAACAGTAGGGAGGGAGAGGGTCCTACTCAGCTCCTTTCAGGAGTCCCACTAGGTCCTAAGACTCAGGGGGCCATGGCATCTAGCCCCTGCCTACGGGCATGTGTGTTTATCCCCAAACCTGAAGACCCTCACTCTTCAAAGACTGGACCCTTCAACTAAGTCTTTCCCTCTGCCTTGGAACTCTAGATCCAACCCAGCCCATTCCTTTTCAGACAGCAAAATACCCCTAGCAGCTTGGAAGCTCATGGGAAGTCCCTAAGAAAGATCCCAAAGCCACTTCAACAGAGAAAGCATTTTCTGCTTGTGGATATCCAGGGACACTGGGCCAAGCACAGAGCATCATATTGGGATGGGCTGGGAGCCTAAAACCAGACCATACCCAAGCCACTCTGCATGGAGACTCTGAGTGTTATATATGTGGACCCCTGAGCCACTTTGCATGGGTTCTCAAGCTTGCACCCCAAATCATGGAGGAGGCCCTGGCAGGACAAGCCCTGCCCTCCTCATAGGCTGACCTGCACTGGGTCAGGTCCCAGAAGTTCCTGGTTGGTGTCCCAGGCTATAGCATAGGAAGGGAGCAAGAGGCACACTGAATTGTCCTGGGAAACATGCTGGGGCCAGAATCCTCAGCAGAGAGGCTCTGAGGCTGAAAAGTTTGGGAAGGAGTCAGTGTGTCATGCAGCCCTGTACCCGTCTTCACCAATATCTCTATAAGTGCCTCCACCCTGCAAGGCAGGATTTAAGTGTGGCCCTTGCCTCTTTCTAGGGCAAGGCACTGCCTGGTGCCCAAGGATATCCAAAGCTGTGCTGAGTGGCAGCTTCACCTGTGAGCTCAGGTAGGGGGTCACAACAGGCATGTGGCACAGAGCATGCAAAGTGTGCTTTTGAGAAAATTATAAAAGGTAAAGTCCCACATCTTTGCTCCTGTCCACAGAATGAAGGGCTTGGGCTGCTGCTTTCCCTAAATAATTGGTCTTATTTGTGGAGCTGGTTTTCTTCTCATTCTGGCAGTTTACGCTGCTTCATAGGTCCCAGGAAACTGTGGGCATGAGGAACAAACCAGAGCCTTGGGGTCAAAATGCTGGGATATGTCCAGGAGATTAAACCACATTATTCATAGGTTTCACAGTAAATTTGATTTCCTTCTTTCCTTTCTTCTTTCCATTCTTTCTCCAGATTTTCCCATCTGATGTGGACTGACAGTGGGGTAACTTGAGGTTTCCCTCCAAGTTTGTGCTTTTGGAGCTTGAGGACAGGTGGGCACTTGGCAGTCAATCCAGTCCTCCTGTGGTGTACAGGGTGTGGGTTCGGAGCTCTCTGGCTGGCCAGGGTCTGCCTCTGCCTGCACGGCTCCCTGATTACTTTTATTTCTTCTGAACTGTAAATAAAAGAACAGATATGGAAGAACAGAGTGCAAAACATTGGGTCTTTAAGGTCCTGAATTGAGGATTTGGTTTTTGTTTCCTACTGGGAAAACTAACTGAATCAGCCCTAGGACTCTTCCTATAATTGTTGACAGAATCATTTTTGCACACACCTATAATTCCAGCTACTCAGGAGGCCAAGACAGGAGGATTCCAAATTCAAGGCTAGCCTGGGCAACTTAGTGAGACTCTGTCTCAAAATTTAAAAAATATATAAAAGGGCTGGGGATGTAGCTCAGTGGTAGAGTACCTGCTTAGCATGTGCATGGCCTTGAGTTTAATCCCTAGTACTAAAGAAAGAAAGAAAGAAAGAAAGAAAGAAAGAAAGAAAGAAAGAAAGAAAGAAAGAAAGAAAGAAAGAGGGCTGGGGCTGTAGCTCAGTGGTAGAGCACTTGCCTAACGTGCGTGAGGCACTGGGTTCGATCCTCAGCACCACATATAAATAATAAATTAATAAAATAAAGATCTATCAACAACTAAAAAAAATTTTAAAAAAGAAAGAAAAGAAAAGAATAAGAGGCACTTTTCCCCCCACTTAGTTATTGGACTGATTAAAATGTATGCCACTATTAGGGCCACTATTAGATCTGCTGGTTTCCGTCTTGCCATCATAAGGAGAGATCCTTCCTAGAAATGAAGCCTCATAAGGTGACACTAAGCTGATGCTCCTGCCTCTCACATGCCTGCACATCCATCTCCCTTTGCACTAATGCCATAAACTGAGGCTCAGAGAACATGCTTCAGTTTCCACAGGGAGGCCCTGGATTCTGAACCCCAGCAGGCTGACCAAAACCCTGAACACTTCCCTCTCTGGAAAGCCCATGGTTGTCCCTTGTCCCACCACTGAATCTCAAACTCTCTGCCCCAAGTTGAGCTCTTCACACTCTAGACCAGTGCCTCCCACACTTTGATGACTGGACTGGGAATCTTATAAAAATGCAGATTGTGAATCAGCAGGTGGGTGGGGTAGGGCATTTCTGACATGGTCCTATGTCATGCCCCTGCTGCCAGTCCATGGAACACATTTTGAGAAGCAAGATCTGTAGAGGAAAGATCTGCTTGATCACTGAACCAGGAGACATGTCTCAGTGTGAGGGCATGGGGCAGCTCTGAGAAAAGGTAGCCTCCAAACTCACAAAGCTGCATGGGCTTTATGAGCAGCTGAGTCTCCTTTGAAAAGGGTTCCCCGACTGGAATAACTTCACTAGGTCACATTTGGGTGCTCACAGAGTGTTGCTTCCTGATTTTCTCTGCATGCATTATTTGTTTCTGAGCCACCCAGGCTGTCTCAGCCAAGAGGCTTGTGCCTCTGGTCCAGAGTTTACAGAGCAGAATCACATCCATTATCTCAAGTGATGCTCACAAAAGCTTCCACTCCAGAGGCTTCTTCCTGGCACTTTATACAGGAAAAACACTGAGGCTCAGCCAGACAGGACACTGGCCCAGGTCCCAGGACCATCGGACCCGAGACTGGAGCTCTGGCTCCAAAGCCTGTGCCCTTTCCACACCCTTTTCTATTTATTCACTGTCCAGGCACAAATCAGAAAGCTCATCCCCATTCTGTTGTCACTGCTGGGGACTGGTCCACTTTTCTGGAATGAGAGGATAAGACTATGGCCCCCACTGGCTTGTATTCTCCCCCCACCCACCCATTGCCCTTTCCTCTGGGACTCCCCCTGCTCCATGTAGCTGGGCCTCACCTGTGAAATTGACAGTGACAGCCACAATGATGATGATGATCCCCATGATGATGAAAGTGATGCTGAGCAGCCGGGCCAGGCGGCCCAGCCTCCGGGCCCCATCCAGGTCCCCTTGTTGAACGCTACTTCTAGACTGCAGAGAGAGGACAGCAGAGGCCTCAGGACAGCTGTCCATCAACCATACAGAACTGAGCAATCTTCAGTGGCCTCCACATGGGCCCCAGACACACATCATCCCCAGTGCCACCCACTCCAGAAGTCCCCCTTAAGGAAAGGAATAAGGTTCCTCCTGGAGAAGTGGCCTGGGCCTCTTGTGGGGCCCCTAACCAAGACTGCCCCTCATTGGCAGGGAACAGGTAAAAGCTGAACCAAGAAATTTGAGGCACTTCTACTCAGGATGGTGACAGGGCAGACAGTAGGGGCAGGTGGTGCACTAGAGACCCAGGGCCTGAGAGGGTAGGTCCAGGCCAACTTGCAGGAGCAGACAAGCCAAAGTCCCCTGGAGCCCGAGACTCCGTCCTGCAGCCACACCAGAACCCCCAGGCAGCCCCTGTGGTTCTGATTGCCTCCTTTGCTCTGTGAGTCTCCCTCTTGCCACAAAAGAAAAAAGGGAACTGTCCTTCCTCCTGCTATTGCCTACCCAAGACCACATCCCCAGCCCTATTTTGTGTTTTATGTAGAGACAGGGTCTCACTGAGTTGCTTAGCGCCTCGCCATTGCTGAGGCTGGCTTTGAACTCGCGATTCTCCTGTCTCAGCCCCCCTAAGTGCTGGGATTACAGGCTTGAGCCACCGCACCCAGTTCCTTTTTTTTTTTGGTACTGGAGATTGAACTCAGGGGCACTCGACCACTGAGCCACATCCCCAGCCCTATTTTGTGTTTTATGTAGACACAGGGTCTCACTGAGTTGCTTAGCGCCTCGCCGTTGCTGAGGCTGGTTTTGAACTCGCGATTCTCCTGTCTCAGCCTCCCTAAGTGCTGGGATTACAGGCTTGCGCCACCGCGCCCGACTCCGGCTCCTTTTTTGTATTTTAACACAGGGTCTCACTGAGTTGCCTAGGGCCTCGCTAAGTTGCTGAGGCTAGCTTTGAACTTGCAATCCTCCTGCCTCAGCCTCCTGGGCTGCTAGGATTATAGGCAGGATCCACTGTGTCCAGCAAAGACCACATCCTTGTTCAACCAAGCCCACCTTTCAGACCATACAAGAAAGGGGAAGTGTCTCAGGGTTGGGGTACCAGGGCCCTTTTCTCTGCCTTGCTCCTTCTTGGTGAGCTATTTTTCTTGAACATAATCTGGTGAAATCAGGTGGATGCAGGTGGGGACCCAGGTCCCTTGATAGGAGGTATGTCCAGGAATCTGCAGAGTTGGCCCTATGCCCCTGCCTAGGATGATCAGGGGTCACCTGCTGGCTAGGGCTGGCCCCATGACCTCAGATTCTTTTTTTTTAATGACTAAATTTAATTAAACTTTTTTGTTCTTTATGGATAGACATGACAGTAGAGTGTATCTTCACATATTACATATATATATAGTGTATATATAACTTATTCTACTTAGGATTTCATTCACTGATTGTGTATTCATATATGAACATAGGAAAGTTACATCTGACTCATTCTACTATTCCAATCCCCCCACCCTTCCCATCATTCTCCTTTGTCTAATCCACTGAACTTCATTCCCCCTGCTCCTTCTTTTGTGTTAGCATTCATGTATCAAAGGGAACCTTCATTCAGCCTTTGGTTTTGCGGGGGATTGGCTTATTTCACTTAGCATGATAGTCTCCAGTTCCATCCATTTACCAAAAAATGCCACAATTTCATTCTTCTTTAGGGCTAATATTCCATTGTGTATATATACTACACTTTCTTTATCCATTCCTCTGTTGATGGGTACCTAGGTTTGTTCCATAGCTTAGCTATTGTGAATTGAACTGCTATAAACATTGATGTGGCCAGCTGGGCGCAGTGCCTCACGCCTGTAATCCCAGCACTTTGGGAGGCTGAGACAGGAGAATCACGAGTTCAAAGCCAGCCTCAGCAATGGCAAGGTGCTAAGCAACTCAGTGAGACCCTGTCTCTACATAAAACACAAAATAGGGCTGGGGATGTGGCTCAGTGGTCAAGTACCCTTGAGTTCAATCCCCGGTACCAAAACAAAACAAAACAACATTGATGTGGCCAAGTCACTATAATATACTGATTTTAAGTCCTTTGGGTAGAGACCAAGGAGTGGGATAACTGGATGACCTCAGATTCTTTACTATAGATTCCCTCTATTCTTCCTGGGCTTCGCGGACTTGCCCCAGCACCCCTTGGGAACATGCATAGGAATCAGTCCACCAAAGTGTGACCACTTTGGGAGCGTCAGGCAAATCATTTGGTTATTTTAGTTTTTGATTCTTAGAGGCCTCTGAGTTCAGCATGGAAATGTAGTTAAGTACCTTGAGGAGGAATAGGAGCACAATGACTTATTGAGCTCTCAGGTTGTGCCAGGCAGCTGGCTAAGGACGGTACCTAATGATCTCATTTAGCCTCAAAATCATGCTAAGAGATTAGCAGTGCTGCTCCACTTCCCTGAAGAAAAAGCAGAGGTTCAGAGGTGTGACCTTTCCTCTCTGTGCCCTTGATTCAAGACCAACGTCCTTTTACCTCTCAGAATTCTAACCAACTCCCCCCACCCCAAATCTGCACTTCCATTCCAAGTTACCTCTAATACAGTATGACATCTAACTCCATCTGTTCCTTACCTGTGTGACTTCTCTCACTCGCCCAAGTCCCAGTTATTGGCAGCAGCCTAAAGTCCACCCCATAGATCATAACTCCTCTGCCACCCCAGCTTGCTAGTTTGTATTCTTATTTATTTTTCTAGTGTCAAGGATGGAGCCCAGGGTCTGATGCATGCCAGGGAAGTGCTCTACCACTGAGCATAACCGCCTAGTTCATGTGTTCCCCACCCCCATTCAATTCCATTGCCACTCTCCTCTCTAACTTCCTTCCACCTGCCCTTGTTCCAAGCACCTCTTTCACTGGAGCCATGGCAACAGCTTCCTGAAGATCCCCTGGCTCCAAGCTCTGTCCCTCATTCTACTCCCCCCACTGCCATTTCACATCACAGACACTGTACCAGACCACCAGGATGCAGCAGGGTATGACAGTCTCAGTTTCTAGGCTTATGGAACTTACATCCTGCTGACCTCTCTACAGTCACACAAATATAGGCAAAATTATAATTGTGGGTAGAGTTACAGAGGAGAGATACATGGTACTAGGGGAACTTATAAAAGGGGACTCAGGGAAGCCTCTCTGGAAGAAGGAGCCTGGAGCTGATATGAAGGATGAGTCAGAATTAAGCAGATTCTTTTTCAAAAGGAAGAAAAGTGGGCTGGGGTTTTAGCTCAGTGGTAGAGCGCTTGCCTAGCACTGGATTCGATCCTCAGCACCACATAAAAATAAATAAATCAAATAAAGATATCGCATCCATTTACAACTAAAAAAAATTTTTAAAAAAGGAATAAAAATGTTTCAGCAGAAAAACAATATATGCAAATGCCCTGCATGTCAATTATGTAGATGCTAATAAATAGCTGTTGGCTAGAGGAAATAGTGACTAGATAAAGGCCCATGTGGCTGGAGCTGAAAGAGGGAGATGCTACAGAGGTGGGAAGGATCAGGCCAGGTAGGGCTCTGCCAGCACAAAAGGAGGTGGTCTTTATCCCAGAAACAGTGCAAGCCAGTAGAGTAAGTCTGGCCGGGGCAGGGAGTGCGATGATTGGGTACCAGCTTTTCTAAAAGACCCTTTTGGGCATCTTGTGGGGATCAGGGGTGGGCACAGGGAGGAAAGCCAGGAGCTGTTGTGTAAGTTCAGTAAGATGATGGAGGCTGAGAGGCATCTCTTCTGCTCAGCATCCTCTGTGTCTCCCCATTGTCCACAGAACAAAATCCAACTAAGGTTAGCTTCATTTCCTGTTTGAAATCCTCTACTCTTTTCTTCCATAACCTCTGGGCCCAGATGATCTGAGCTGTACGAGGTGAGATCACTGATTTGCTCCCACCTGCATTTCTGCTTTCCCACAGCACCACAGGTCCAGACCCTCCTGATCCCTCAAGGGCTGGCTCGCTCCAATGCCACCTGCTCTGTGAAGCTCACCTAGATTTTTCCACCTCTGCTGGAATAACACTCACATCATCTGAACATATGCTAAGTGCTTAGGGAATTTCATCCTCTATATACTCCTGTGAGGCAGGAATGGAGCCAGAGCATAGAGAGCTGTGTGCAATGGGTGGACAAAGGCCCAATCCATAAGGACTAGTGCATAGGGCAGTCTGGATTTGGGCAAGTGGTTTTCCTTTTCTGTTTTTTTTATCTTTAAAATTAGGATAAAAAATAGATACTGGCTGGGGATATGGTTCAATGGTAGAGCATTTGTCTAGCATGTGTGAGACTCTGGATTCAATTCCCAGTAACAAATATTGCAAAGAAGATGAAGAAGAAGGAAGAGGAAGAGGAATAAGAATAAGAAAGGTGAGACAGGAGAATCGCGAGTTCAAAGCCAGTCTCAGCAACGGCGAGGCACTAAGCAACTCAGTGAGACCCTGTCTCTACATAAAACACAAAATAGGGCTGGGGATGTGGCTCAGTGGTCAAGTACCCTTGAGTTCAATCCCCAGTCCCCCCCCCTCAAAAAAAAGAATAAGAAAGGGGAAGGAAGGAAAAAGAGTTACCTACTTGATTGGGTGGTCATGGGAAGCAGCTAGTCGGCCCCTCCTTGGGTTTCCCATGGCATTGCATCTTGCACCATTCCCTCTTTCTCTTATCACTCTGTCATTATTTCTGGTGGCCATGTCACTCTCCTTCTCCAGAATGTAAGCTTGAGCGCAGGGACCATTCAGCCTCCATCTTGGTATCCCTCACATCTAACTTAAGGCCAAGATCCAGTAGGTCCTCAGTAAATGTTTGAGGAAGAAAAGAATAAAAGGACCAAGACAAAGAATGAGAGGAGAATCTGTTTTCTAACCACTGAACTTCACCAGTGGAAAGTTCAAAGTTAATGGAGGATTCATGAGACAGATAAAGACCATGGGTCCCACTGGAAAGACATCTCACATCTGGGTTTGGGTCCCACCCACTAACCCATGCTGCCTACAGCTCCCCAATGGTCAGCTCAGGCCACTGAATTAAGGACTTCAATGACTAGGCAGCATTAGGAGGAAGAGAAGGCAACACCAAGAAAGGCCTCAAAGATTTCTACGAAGTTCAGCATTAGAGATTCTGGGGCTGCCTTGAGTGACGACCAAGGGACTCTTGAGCTGTAAGCATGACAGGAAGGGGGACAGAAGCAGGATTTGAGATGAGTCCTGTCCTCACTTTCCAGAGAAATAGCTGTGCTTTTAGTAATGATTCAGGACCATGAAGAGAGGCACAAAGATGTCCCCTGTTTTGGCAATGTTAAGTCCAGTCTCTCCTTTGTCCACAGAGCCACAAGCCCACACATCTCAGTCATGTGTGTGCCTTTGGGCCTGAAGACACCCTCAAGTTTGCAGCAGATGTCCCCGGTTGGGGCTCAGCACACTTGCTCTGTGGATGGATGAATGCATAAATGAACGCAGGTGTGAAAGAATGTGCTGCACCTACAATACATCAATAAGAATCATTAGAGTGCCAAAAAGGCCCAGGGAAGGAAGCGTCAAGGCCACTCTGGATCTCTGCAGTGCTCCCATGTGTTGTAGGAACAACCCATAGAGAAGGGGCTCTTTTGTGACCTCCACCCAAACCACAGTCAGGCCTCAGCACCTCCCCTAGATGGTGTGATGAAAGGTGAGACACTTCTCCCAAAACTGGTTAAGCCGGGCACAGTGGCTCACACTTGTAATCCCAGCACTTTGGCAGGCTGAGACAGGAGGATCGCGAGTTGAAAGACAGCCTCAGCAATGGTGAGGCGCTAAGCAACTCAGTACCAAAAAGAAAACAAGAATACTGGTTAAAGTCAGAATTGCCCATCCATGAGGGATTTGCCCTTTCCTCTGACATTACAAAGTTTTATTTAGTATTAATAATAACAGCAAGTGGCAGGCATGGTGGCTCACGCCTATAATCCTAGCTATTCCAGTGCGTGAGGCAGAAAGAGCACAAGTTCAAGGCCATCTTGGACATCTTAGCCAGACCTTGTCTCAAAATTTTTAAAAAGGTGATGGAGGAGGCTGGGGATCAGGAGGTTTGATCCCCTATATCAAAAAATAAATAAATAATGACAGCAGCAACCACTTGCATTTACTAAGCATTTGCTATGTGCCAGGCTCTGTGCTAAGTGCCTCACATACATTAGCTCGCTTGATCCTCCCAGAAGCCCCCTAAGATAGATGGTTTTATTATGTCCATTTGTGGGAGGCAAGGGTATCAGGGATTAAACTCAGGGGCACTCGACCACTGAGTCACATCCACAGCCCTATTTTTGTATTTTATTTAGAGATAGGGTCTCACCGAGTCGCTTAATGCCTCACTTTTGCTGAGGCTGGTCTGAACTCTCAATCCTCCTGCCTCAGCCTCCTAAGCTACTGGTATTACAGGTGTGCACCACCATGCCTGGCTTAATGTGTTCATTTTATAAATGAAGAAGCAGACTAAGAAAGGAGAATGGGTAATATGCACAGTCACAAGGCTCATATGGGACAGAGCTGGGATGCACACGCACATCTGTCTGATGATTATTCTATCACTATTACTGACTGAAGGCCTGCTGCCTGGGGTCTAGCTCCCCTCATAGACAGAGAACTTACTGGCATGCAGTAACATGGCTACTTCTCAGTCTGACCCAGAAGGAAAATCTGACCATCTTTTTTTTTTTTTGGTACTGGAAATTGAACTCAGGGGCACTTGACCACTGAGCCACATCCCCAGCCCTATTTTGTGTTTTATGTAGAGACAGGGTCTCACTGAGTTGCTTAGCGCCTCACCATTGCTGAGGCTGGCTTTGAACTCGTGATTCTCCTATCCCAGCTTCCCTAAGTGCTGGGATTATAGGCATGTGCCACCATGCCCGGCTAAAATCTGACCATCTTAGGAGGCTCATAGGAGGCCAGAAAGAGCTGGATCTGAACACCTGTGACCACTACACCTCAGACAAAGCCCCAGAGACTCAGCAGCCCTGGGTCACACCGAGCCCCAGTCAAAGCCCCAGGATGCTGCTGGACTCTTAGTAGGGGTAGAGGGAGAGGCAAAGGAGGGCATGAAGAAAGAAAGAAGGAAGTGGAATTTTCCCTTCCCTGAACAAATGGCTGAATCCCTGAACATTGGCTTTCCTGAGACTTTCACATCATCCTTGTCCCCAGAGCCAGATACAGGGTGGGGCAAATGAATTCAGCATTTAGTTGATGTGCCTCATCCCAGCTGTGTGACTATGAGCAAAGGCCCAGCTCTGCAAGGCTCAGCTGCCTCATCTGTTAAATGAGGACAATTAATCAGAAGGTCAACCTCATATGAAGTCCCTCCACTGGTTACCAAATGCAGAATCAAGTCCTTGACCCTAGGGATGGAAGGAGACTCGTCACCTCCACGGACTCTCTTAAGCTGGTTAATATCTGCAGAGCATGTTTTCACATGAGGTTGGCATCTGGATGTCACCATCTTCCTGGTCTCACTGCCTCCCTGTTCAGCCTTGTTTCTGCCATGTCATCTCAGTCACTCTTGCCTGCTTCCCCTGTGCCACTTTGTCCTGCTTTCATGGCAGCTCTGCCATCCCTATCCCCCCTATGTCCATGTCTACAAACCCACACCAACAGCTGGAGAAACTCACGCCACTGTGCAGGCTGATGACAACCCCCATCCATCATCTCTAACTTCGGCAAAGCCCTCTGGCCACTGACCTCTCTGTCTTCCCTCTGCCACCATGCCCCTATTTCTCAGCAAATCACCTTGCCTTCCATGTCCCCAGTAACAGGGAGACTGTAGAGCATAAGCACCTCCCTTTCTTGAATATTCCTATCTGCCTCTGCCTTCGTGGCCTCTCCTCTTCAGGAACCCACCCCATCAATCACCACTTCTCCTTTCATCTAGGTCTTTCCATCACAGGGGGGACCAGGGGTCTATGAATGGTCAGCTCAGTGGACACTCCTGTCCTCTTTGAACCTAACTTCTCCACAGCCTTTGTCCACTTCCTCCTTCAGATTCACTCTGCTCTGGGTGTCTCTCCTCTTTTCTAGCTTTCCTCCCACCTCCTAGAATCTTTTCACAACTGTTTTCTGGCCACTTCCCTCTGCCTTACGTGCTGTGGGCCCCAGAGCTCTCTCCAAGATGATGCCGATATTTTTGAATTGGATAGTCAGCGGCCTGAGGCAAACAGGGCTCCTCCTTCCTAACATTTTCCTCTCACTGTCCTTCCTTCTGAGCCCATTGCTGAAGTCAGACCTTCATCACCCCTGCTTAGACATGGGGTCTCCCTGTGGTAGTCCATTCCCACAATGCAGTTGAGGGTTGGTTTTAAAATATGAACTGACCACATCTTGCCCATGCTTAAAACATATCTGGGGTTCTTTAGAGCCACTGGAACAAAATTTAAATTCCTGGAGCAAGTCCCTGCCTGCTCCAGTCCTTGCCCCACTCTTGTACCCTTCTGCTATGTCCCAAAATACAATCCACTTACAACAGCTGTCTACTCCCCAAATGCCTAGCACAGTGCCTGGTTCATGAAGGGGCCCAGCCATTGACACAGCTAGGTATCCTCTACCACTTAGTTCCCTCAAAACAAGCAACTTGCCATTCAAGTCAACTGAATGAATGAATGAATGAATGAATGAATTGATGGATGATCAATGTAGCTGAGAGAGAGAGTTTCTAAAAGTCCCCTTGGCCCTTGCCCTGACCCTGGTCCAGGCCTCTTCACCTCTGTGTCAGGCTCATCCCCTTTAGCCCCTCCTCTCACCTTATGCCAGACAGATCCACCATAATGGAAATCTGGCTACAATACCTCAGCTCCACACCCTGCAAAGAGCATGCTACCACAGAGAAGAAACTCAAAGAGGACACCGTGCTAAGTGAAAAAAGCCAGTCACAAAGGCCACATATTCTCTGATCCAATTGACACAAACCATCCAGAATAGACAAATCTATAGAGACAAAGATCAGTGTTGGCTTAAGGCTAGGAGGCTCACAGGATGGAGAATGACAGCTGGAGTGTGAAGGACGTCTTTAGGAGATGAGGAAAATGCCCTAAAATTGACTGTGACTAAGTTGTAACTATCTGTAAGGACACTCAAAACCACTCAATTACTATTCAGCTATAAAAAAAGGATGAAATTCTGTCATTTACAACATGTGATGGAATTGGAGGCCATTGTGTTAAATGAAATAGCCAGGCACAGGGAGACAAGGAGTGGGACCTAGAAATGTCACTCTCATAGAAGTGGAGAGTAGAATGGTGGTTACAAGAGGCTGGGAACAGCAGTGGGTAGGGATGGGAAAAAGCCGATTACTGATACTAACTTATGATTCGGAGCACGATGCTCTGGGCTGCTACTGCACAGTGGGGTGATTCTGAATAACATACAGTACATTCCAAAAAGCTAGAAGGGATTTTGAAAGTTATCACCATAAAGAAATGCACACTTGTCCTCCCAGTGGCTCAGGAGGCTGAGACAGGAGAATCGCGAGTTTAAAGCCAGCCTCAGCAATGGTGATGTGCTAAGCAACTCAGTGAGACCCTGTCTCTACATAAAACACAAAATAGGGCTGGGGTTGTGGCTCAGTAGTTGAGTACTCCTGAGTTCAATCTTGGTTACCAAAAACAAACAAACAAAAAAACAGTGTATGGCACCCCTCTAATACGTAGAATTTTGTGTTTTTATGTATCAATTAAAAATATTTTTAAAAACACCATTGAGTTGTATCCTTTAGATGAGTGAACGGTATGTTATATGACATATCTCAATTAAACTATTTTTTTAAAAAAAAACCAGTGGGAGCCAGGCGCAGTGGCGCAAGCCTGTAATCCCAGCACTTTGGGAGGCTGAGACAGGAGAATTGCGAGTTCAAAGCCAGCCTCAGCAACCGTTAGGCGCTAAGCAACTCAGTGGGACCCTGTCTCTACATAAAACACAAAATAGGGCTGGGGATGTGGCTTAGTGGTTGAGTACCCCTGAGTTCAGTCCCCAGTACCAAAAAAACAAAAACAAAAACAGGTGGGGCGTGTAGCTCAGTGGTAGAACACTTGCCTAGCATATGCAAGGCCTTGGGTTTGATCCCCAACACTGCAACAACAAAACCTACAATGGCTTCCCATCCCCCACCAGGGAGACTCCCAGCTGCCACTTAGTTACTATTACAATGGACTAGCACCTAAGATGCACTGGGTGTTGCTCTTATGCCCTTGGAGTGGCCCATCCCATTTTACCCTCCAGCAGCTCCTTAATGCAGGCATTATGGTTATACCCCCTTTTCAGATAGGTAAACTGAGGATAAGAGGCTTGAGTAACTTGTCCAGAACTCCATAATTCCCATGTGGTTATGTCTAGCATGGATATTTCTTGTAATATTTTGTAAGGACCTGTTTACATGTTTCTTCCCACTGGACCATAGGTCACAGCAACTTGGCAAACGGTGTCTGGTTTAGGGCTGTACTTCTTGCACCAGGCCCAGCAACCATATGACCTTACTCAAGAACCTTAAAAGGACATAGACATACTGGAGGTGGGTTCAGTGTTCTTATGGTCTCAGGCCCAGTTCCCTTTAAGGAAGACAGCTCCTGCCCAACCTGGACTCTGCACCTCCGCCCCCATGCCAGGAGACAAATTCTAGAGTCTGTTTTCTCCTGAGCCCTTGTGTGATTTTCCTCCCCAAAGCCTGTCTCCCCTACTGGGACCTTTCTCTGTAACCAAGAGATTGGCCCTGTGCAGAGCCACTGGCTACACACCTGGGGCCTGGCTCTGTCCCCCAGCTATCCCCAAGAGAGGCAGGCAGCACAGGAAGTTCTTGGGAAGGTCCCAGGGAGCCCTGCCCAGCCCTGTCTCTTGAGCCCATGCCAAGTCCCTCATACTCAAGAATGCTACTGGGCATGGGGGTGCACGCCTGTAATCCCAGCAACTTGGGAGGCTGAGGCAGGACAATCACAAGTTCAGCTTAGCGAGACCCTGTCTCAAAATAAAAAATTTAAAAAAGGACTGGGGATGTTAATTGCCGGTACCAAGAAAAAAAAAAAAAGAATGTTGTCAGTGTCCCCTGATGTCCTAGGGGGTGGTACCAGATTTGATGTGGGGCAGAGAAGGCCTCCCCTAGATGGAAACTGGGCCTTAGTGAAGTGGACAGAGATGTTTGAAGACATGTGGGATTTCTCAGAGGACAGCCAGAGTGACCACAACTCTTAGGAACTTGGTAATAGATGTGTCAGCAGCATGTCACTCCAGGGGAAACAGTGTCACCCCACCTGGTCCTTTGGCCCTGACCAGCCTTGGGGGCACGAAGGAGTTTGCTCCCTGCTGCTCTCACCTTGTTCTAAACATCATCGCCACGCCTCTCCCTCTCTCTTTCCTTCCTGGATCTGAAGGGTCACCTGTCGACATCTATTGACATTTTCTGTGGGATCTTCCCTAAGTAGCTCTACCCAAAATGACTTGGCTGGAGAAAAATCTAAGACAATTTAAACCTCACAGAAGTAAAAGACCAGCCTACATACCCCTTCTTGGTAAAGCAGGCCCTTGCCCTCTGACTCTCAAATTTTTCTCTTGTGCCCAGACCAACCTCCCCTCCTCTAAAGACAGATGGTGGAGTCTGCGTAACCACTGAGGCCCACAGGGCTCCAGAGGCAGGCAGCTGACTTGCCCCTCCTTGTGGAAACCAGAGCTGGCAGAGGCTGGTAGAATGCCCAGGTGGCCCCGGACACCTGGCTCCTCTCCTGGATGCGTGGGCCCCTGAGACCCCCTTCTGGCTGCAATCTCTGCTGATACAGAGTTCTGCTCAGGAATGGCTCCTTGGGGCAACCACCCCCTCCAAATAAGCAAGACCTCCAACTTGGCTGACTCTGCCCCACAGAATTCAGCTCCAGGCAGCTTCCTGAGTTCCCCTCCCCAGCAGGAATGGGGCAAAATCAAGCTGTAATGCCAGGAGCAAGGAGGAAAGAATGGCACACACAGAGCTCCAGTCCCTGGCCTCTCTGGAAGGGGAAGTAGGAAGCTGAGCAAGCGCCTTCCCACAAGATCCCAGCCCCTAGCTCTCTTCCTCTGCATCCTACCAGGAGTGTCTGAGGACATGCCTGCCAACCCCAAGGTCCAGCCTTTACCCCTGAACAAAGAGCAGCACTTACCATAATAGAAAAGATGAGGGGGATGAGGTTGAGGGGCCAGACAGGGCAGAAGCAAGAGGCGATGGCAAGGATGAGGTAATCTTTGGGGACTTCTTGGTCCTGAGCAAAAGAGGTGGTGGCGACAGAGGATGCCCGCCTTGAGCTGGCCCGGGAAAGGGAGCCAGGGAGTGAAGCCTCCCGGTGCCCCTCGGAGATCACTTTGAAGGGCAGGCTGTGGCCATTCTTCTCCAAGTCCAGAGCCTCCGAGAAGGACTTCGACAGATTCAGGGCTTTGTCGTCCTTGCCCTCCACCTTGGTGAGGAGCTTCTCCATCTCGGGCAGTTCCAGTGGTGAGATGGAACCCGCTTCCTGCACCTGGGGAAACTGAGGCTGCCCTGGGTTAGCCATGTTGGCCCGGGCTTTGTACTGCTCCAGCTACAGACCTGAACAAGGAGCTCCAGAGGGACCTCAGTGCACCATTCCCTAGCCCGAAGTGGGAGCCTCCAGGACAGGGGTAGAAGCGTGGCCCAGGGGCCTAAGGGCCAACTGGGTGCTGGGAGGGTGAGAAGGAGCCAGCCAGATTCTCAAGGCCAGCTAGGTTCAGAGGCCAGGGCCTGGCCGCCCCTGCGGAGCTCCCACGGAGCTGCAGCCTTCAGCTCTGCTCAAGTTTGAGGCCAACTTTGCTGACAGCACAGATGGGCGGGGAAGCAAAAGAAAGAGAAGAATGCTCCTCTCTGGAGTAAGGCTTAGGCTGAGGCAGGGAGGCTGTGTGTGTGTGTGTGTGTGTGTGTGTGTGTGTGTGTGTGCGCGCGCGCGCGCACATGCCCCATATATCCTCCCTCCCTCTCCACTCTCCTTGGAGATGCCTTTCCTTTTCAATTTTCCTCTCCCCAGAGAGCCACCCCAGCAGCATCTTGCCTCTGCCTCAGCCCAGCCCAGTCCAGCCCAGAGGGACTCAGGCTGCTCTCTGGTTTCTATTGCAACCCCAAGACCTGCTTCTCTGGGCCAGGGGCTCTGGATGGGGAAAACAAAGGTGGGTCACAAAGACATGCCTTCAGCCGTCCGTGCACTGAGACCCCTGCCTCTCTACCCAGCAGGTTCATGCTTCCTCCTATTTGGTAGGAAATTCTGGGCCCTGGGTCTATCACATCCCACCCAGACCTTGACCCTCAGCCCTTACAGACCTCCAGGCCAAAGTCTTCCTCCTGGCTCCAAGAGGGAAGGGGAGATGTGAGCAGCAGAATGGCCCCTGGAGGACCCACTGACTGGGTTTCTAAGCAGCTCACCAAGGCGTGGGGAAGAGGGTCTGAGGGGGAAGAGTGGCCCCATCTCAGCCCATCAGGACTTTCCATGGTGGTAAAGAACAGCAGGCAGAGACCCTCCTGCTCAGTAGTTGCTCAGGCAAATGCCAGCTCTGGTTGTGGCTGACTTTCCTGATTCTTTCTCATCTTTATTCTCTCCCTATGTTAATGCCTTCTTTATTCTCTGCATCTTTTCCTTTCTAAATCTCTGACTTCTCTCCTTACCTTGTTTTACAAAGGTGATCGGGAGCCACTAGAGATGTGTATGGGGGATGGGACTTAGAGTTTGGAGGGGGTTTTGAAATCATTTAAAATCATAGGGTCGTGCATGACATGGGAAACTGAAGCTGAAAGGGCCTCAGAGGTTGTGGGGTTCAAATCTGTTGGTACTGTAGTTTGGAAACTGAGGCCCAGACATGGGAAGAGATGCTTATCTCAAAATGTATCCCAGTCAGATATCAATCCTTGGTCTAGGCTGTGGGGCTAGGTAGGAGCAAAATCAACTATGTTAGTGGGAGGAAATGGTTTTGGGTTGCATATCAAGCTGGTTTCAGAAATGTTGTTTCCAGCCAGGCATGGTGGTGCATGCTTATAATTCCAGCAGTTCTGAAAGCTAAGGCAAGAGGATCGCTAGTTCAAAGGCAGCCTCAGCAACTTAGCAAGGCCCTAAGCAACTCAGAGAGACCCTGTCTCTAAATAAAATATAAAAAAGGGCTAGGGGTGTGGCTCAGAGGTTAAGAGCCCCCAGATTCAATTCCCAGTACAAAAATGAATAAATAAATAAAAAGTTGCTTTCAGGAAAGCCTAGGTCAGACAGGTGGAGGGAGGTGTGCACACACAGAAAACTGGCCAGAGGGAAAGAAGGAAAGCCCCAAAGAAGAGCCATATGCAAGGCTGACCTGAAAAGAGCCCCAGGGAACTGAAAGGACTCCTGGAAGATAAGTTTGGAAAATATTTGTGGCTACAGGGTAAATTTTTAGGTTTAATAAATCCAATTATATTAAATTAAGAATTTTTGCACAATAAGGTAAATTCATTGTTATTTGCAAAATGCAGCCCCCAGTGGACGTGTGTCCACATCACTGACCTCTGGAAGCCCCTTAACCCCTAAGCCAGGAGCCCAGCCAGGGGAGTGAGCTGGGTTCCTCTGCCCAGAGGTTTCCAAAGATGCATCAATGCCTTTCAATAGTGAAAGCTCCTTCCAAGGGTAGCAAGTTGGGTTCCTGAGACTGCTGGTCCCCGTCAGTATCCAGGTACACAGAATTTTATGTTAAAATCCAGGAGCTGGCCCTTGGGTGGAAGGACTCAGGTCCTCCGCAGGACCTACATCTGCCCAACTCAATTCAGTAGCCTTTAGCCACATGTGACTACTGAGCGTTTGAAATATGACTAAACGAACTGAGATGTGCTGTACTTGTAGAACACACAGGATTTTGAAGATAAAAGAAAAAATAATGTGAAATATTTCATTCATATTTTATATGGATTGCATGTGGAAATAATATTTGGATGGATTAGGCTAAATTTTATATAGATATAGATATAGATGAACCTTTAATTATTTATTTGTATGCAGTTCTGAGAATCGAACCCAGTGCCTCACACATGTTAGGCAAGCACTCTACCACTGAGCCACAACCCCAGCCCTACATTATATACTTTTATTAGGTAGCCTCTAGCCTAGAAAACGGAAAGCACCAAACATAAATAAATCTTTTTAATTCTATAAGAAAAGGAAAGAAAAAAACAACTCCAGATTTGTTGGTGGCAGCAAGGTTGCCAGGTTTGCTCTGCCTGTGCAAGATGGTGGGTTGCAGCGCCACCTAGTGGACTGTATGATGAAGTGAATAACCAAAATTGGAGCCCAACCCTGCCAGGAGTCTCAGGTCCCCTCTAGTCAGCAGTTAGACCAGGTAGGTTCCCATGTAAGTCGAACATGGAAGCACATGGACTATATTCATCCTTCAAAGTGGGTTTGGTCTGCACAGTTTTGGTCTGCACAGTTTTGACTCGACTGGTATTTTTTAAAAATTCATTCCACATAAAAATTGGAGTTTCAGATTTTTTTAAAAATAAATTGACTAATTTGTTTATGGTACTAGAGGTTGAACCCAGAGATGTCGTACCCTGAGCCATATTTCAGGGCTTATTTATTTATTTATTTATTTATTTATTTATTTATTTATTATTTTTTGAGCCAGGGTCTTACTAAGTTGCCAAAGCCGGCCTGGAACTTTACAATCTTCCTGCCTTAGCCTCTCAAATCACCAGGATGCAGGTGTGCACCACCACACCTGGATGGAGTTGCAGACTTTTTTTTTTTTTTTTTTTTTTGGTACCAGGGATTGAACTTAGAGGCACTCGACCACTGAGCCACATCCCCAGCCCTATTTTGTGTTTTATGTAGAGACAGGGTCTCACTGAGTTGCTTAGTGCCTCGTCGTTGCTGAGGCTGTCTTTGAACTCACGATTCTCCTGTCTCAGCCTCCCAAAGTGCTGGGATTACAAGCGTGAGCCACCGCGCCCGGCTGAGTTGCAGACTTTTTTTTTTTTTTTTTGGTACTGGAGATTGAACTCAGGGGCACTTGACCACTGAGCCACATCCTCAGCCCTGTTTTGTGTTTTATGTAGAGACAGGGTCTCACTGAGTTGCTTAGTGCCTCGCTGTTGCTGAGGCTGGTTTTGAACTCGCGATTCTCCTGTCTCAGTCTCCCTAAGTGCTGGGATTACAGGCTTGCGCCACCGCGCCTGGCTGAGTTTCAGACTTTTAACATAAAATCTTGGAACTCTGAGTGAATTTCCTACAGAAAGTGGGCCAGCTGCAGCCTTTAGAAGGGCTTTGAACTCCTTGGTCAACTCTGTGTTCTCTGCTTGCCTGGGAATCTGAGTGATGAGCCCTGGCCCAGGTAGACGTTTGGATCAGCCTCTTGCTGTTCCACAGCTGGATGGCCTCGATGCTCTCTGGTGGGGACACAGGGAACGAAAGGAAGGAATTCCTCTCTTTCCCCCTTCCCAACTAGGTGGTGGGCACCTAAAGGGGCAGCAGTAACCCCAGCCCCCTAGTCCAGGGCCTGGCTCACAATCTAGGCTAACTGGGTGAATTGAAGGAAGAAGGAAACATTAAGCTGGCACCCAGAGTGTGTCCCCACCAACACCAATCCCATCTCTGCCCACCCCCATGCTGTGTGCTCTAAGTGTGACAGATTCTGAGAGAAGTTAGGGATACAAACAGTGGAGGAAAGGGTGGGCCTGCATACCAGGGGTGCTTTGGCTGGTGGGTGAACAGGAAAGAAACCCCAGAAGTTGCAAATTAGGTCCAGCTTAATTCAAGATGAAGAGGAAATATCTTATCTTCTCTGCAGCCCTTTTTACTCTGGGCATCTGATTGGGTGCCTTTCAACCCTACAGGGCTGACAGGGAAGTTATCATTGAGCAGATTTCTTGTCTCACTGAAGCCTTCCTGGGCCCAGCCACCCCTTCTTTAAAGGCAACAGAAGGGCTGGGATTGTAGCTCAGCGGTAGAGCGCTTGCCTCGCATGCGTGAGGCCCTGGGTTCGATCCTCAACACCACATACAAAGCAATAAAATAAAGACATTGTGTCCATCTATTAAAAAAAAAAAAAAAAAAAAAAAAAAAGGCAACAGAAGTCCCTTGGTATCTATGGACACACATGTACATGCACATGTATGAAGGGTGAGGAAAACTTAATCTGATGAATCTCTTATCAGTAAGCACCCCAAAATTTCACATCTACTGAGGTGAGTCCTTTCCAAGTAGCCCATTGGGGATACGTCATCCTTTCACAAAACATGTACCTACTCCTCTTTGGGGAGACAGATCTTGCACCTTTTTTTTTTTAATATTTATTTTTTAGTCGTAGGTGGACAGAATATCTTTATTTTATTTATATGTGGTGCTGAGGATCGAACCCAGTGCCTCACGCATGCTAGACGAGCACGCTACCACTGCGCCATAACCCCAGCCCCAGATCTTTCACCTTTTAACAACAGTTATGTTTTTTAAAAAGTTATAAAGAATCTAATGAAAATTAAAAACTGTGCTTATCCCTCCAAATCCTCTCCCCATATGTGCAGGCACCTACATGTTTGCTTGCGTAATAATTGGTGGGCATGGATCATTTTGTGATCTTCCCTTTTAACTCACTGTTATGTTCATTCTATTAAAGTAGCAGAGTTTGCTTAACATGCCTTTATGGTTGGACATATGTGTTTTTTAAAACCTTGCACTATTATGTACTAGACGGCTGTGATAGTTTTTACAAATTAAGCAAAAAAAAAATCCTTTTGGATTACTTTCTTGGTGCATTTTTTTTTTAATTTTTTTTTTTTTTTAGTTGTTGATGGACACAATGGCTTTATTTTATTGATTTGTATGTGGTGCTGAGGATGGAACCCAGGGCCTCACGCATGCAAGGCAAGTGCTCTACCGCTGAGCTACAATCCCAG
Organism: Xerus rutilus; assembly: GCA_028644305.1. Classification (NCBI taxonomy): domain Eukaryota; kingdom Metazoa; phylum Chordata; class Mammalia; order Rodentia; family Sciuridae; genus Xerus; species Xerus rutilus. The sequence goes on from CM053402.1 coordinate 40,720,447, forward strand.
CCCCTTTTTTGGTGCATTTTTATCATGAGTTTTCCACATTTACAAAAAAGGAACAGATTTACAGTACAACTAGAAATCTATAAAATGTGTCCCTTTCTCCATGTCCCTGGCAACAATGGGTTTTAAACGTCTATATTTTTGCTGTTATAGCTCATCATTGCTAGAACCATGGCAGGCACTATTCCCTGTGACAAAGGTAGTCAGTGTAAAAGAAAGAGTTAGAAGGCACATACTTCTAAGAGGAGCCAAAGAGACTGAGTATATGAGTCCTGGTGAACTGTAAAGCTGCTAAAAATGCTGTAATTACTACTATAGTGATTATGTGGGCCGAACCCTATTCTACATGTTTTAAATACATTGTCTCGTTTAGTCTGTACAACCATCTATGATGTAGGTATGTATTTTAGCTCACTATACAAATGAGAACCCCAAGACTGAAATCGGCTGGGTGATTTCTTTGTGCAAGGTCATGCAGCAGAAAGAAGTGGTCCCACCCCTCTGATCAACTCCCTCACCTGCCGCATTTTTATTTCCCCTGCAGGGGGCACCCTCACCATTCCTGGGCTGAGAGGATTGCTGTGTGTGGAAAAAGCACCCTTTCTTTCTTTTAACCCTGGAATTTAGGAAAACAGGACTTGCTGGTGATTTTATCATGTTTCCAGAGAATAAATCCCTGAGGCCAAAACAAGGCTAAAGCACTGTCCAGGCTGATCCATCATAAGATTAAAATAGGAAACAAACAGTAAACTTTGTGAACTCCTTCTAATTGCCCAAAACTATACATTATGAACCACGTTCACCTTACAGGCACCCTGAGGTGGCATCATTATCAGTGTCACAGGTGAGAAACCAGAGGCCAAGGAAGTGGCAGAGGAGGGACTGGATTCCAGGCAGGTCTGGCTCTTTCCTTTCCACTGTCTGTCCTTGTCACCATCAGTTTCAGTGGGCAGGATCGAGGCCAAGGTCCCACACATTGCTCCTGGCTACACTCAGAGTTAAAGCTTCGCTGTGGTCTGTGCCATAGCCTGAACTGTGAAATCAAGAGCCCTAAGCCTGTGGCTAGGGATAGGATGCCAAGTGTGCCAGCAGTGTTGGGGCTTGCACAAAGCAAAGACATCTTTAATTATAGCAGTGAGCCTCACCTTAACTGTTCTGAGGAAACTCACTCTCCCCTGGGTCTGTGCCCATCGGCATCTCCTGAGCTTCTATGGGTTCCCCCATTCTGAGCTAGCTGTATTTAACCATTCCCCTCAGGCAGCAAGAGCTCAGTTCTCCAAAGGGACCAGAAAGTCCTCAGCCCTCCCCTGGCACATTAGATCCTCAGCCCCACAAGCACCACCTACAAAATTATCCCTGTCAGCCTGAGCTAGGCTAGGCATGAGCTCATTTTGGATATAGCAGTTCTCCAGAATTCTCAGGGAGGCGATGGTCCTGTGCCTCCTACTCTCTCTCTGCATCCTTGGCCCGAGGACACCCTAACTCTTTCCCCATTAATCTTTCCTGAATTCCAAGTCTACCCCTCATCACAGAGGAGCTGGCCCACCATTCCTTGAGAGTTCTGCCTGGCACTCCAAGTATAAACAGGACTTCCTGACCCTTCCTCAGCCCTGCCCTCAGCTTCCTTCCCTGTGAATGGTCAGACTTTCCTTTCACAGTGGCCCCTACTGCAGCTCACTATAGATGGTAGTTCTGCAGGGAGGTCCACAGATGAGACTGATCACATCCTTAACCTCCTCATTAACTTTCTGCAGATAATTCCCTCCCACAGGAGGAATGTCCTCTCTGGATGTCTCATTTCTGAGGTCTACTTGTGGGATTTGGTCCCTAACCCCAAAATTTCTCAGTAAACCCCCATCCCTCAGGCTTTCCTGTCATCCTAGACCATTGAGCCTGTGGAGTCGTGATAGCAGACAGAAATGACAATTTTCCTTTTTATTTGGCTGCTTCTGCCTGCATCTCCCAGATCAGACCTGGGGCAGCCACAGGGGAAGAGTCCTGACACTGCACCATCAACCAAAACAGGTGCCCACCCACACTCCCACACAAGTCCCCCTGTCCAAAAGCAGCAGGAGAAAACGGCTCAGAGGCATTGGAATGCAAAGGCCACTTTCCAAGAAGACTTCAACAAGTCCAAACCTAAGAGCCAAGCAGTATCCTGCTTCTTTTGCAGAGCTGCTACCCAGGGCAGAGATGTGGGAGTGACTCTCCAGCTCCCACAGTTCCTTCCAGCTGCCAAGCAGGCTCCTTTCCCCCTTAGGTCTTAGCTCATTCCGTTTTGCTCCATCCAGGACATTTTTTTTTTCCGTCTTCCCTTTTATAGTTATCCTGCCAGCCCAGCTTTCCATGGTGTCCGGCTCAGGAGTGCTGGTAGCCCAACCCAGTGCCTGTTCGCAGGTAGCCCCGGGACCAGGGAAGCGGACCAGCAGAAGGAGACCCGGGACATCGGCGCCAGTTTCCTCCGTAGGCTTGGCCCAAGCCTGGGACCTCGGCCACCGCCCTGGGCCGTCCCATATACGTGTGCGGCGAGCACGAGGCGCAGCGCGGCGCAGCCTGCAGGAAGGGGCCGGTGGCGTCCCGGCGCACGAGGCTGGGCCCTGCAGGTTGCGGCGCGGGCCGCGTGGGGCTGGAGCCGGCGTCCCCAGCGCCCCCAGCGCGCGCCGCCTGGCTGTAGCACTCCAAGTGGCCGCAGGGCCAGCGGGGAGGGGGGCTGGCACGCAAGACGAGGGAGAGCGCGGTGATACGGTGGATGGCCCTGCGCAGCGTGGCGATCTTGGAGAGTCTCTTGCCGCCCAGGTCGTGCCGCAGCGCCCTCCGCAGCGCGTTGAAGGCCTCGTTGTAGTCCAGGATGCGCTTGCGCTCGCGCACGTTGGCGGCCATGCGCCGCGCCTTGGACCGCACCGGCCTGGCCCGCTTTCTGCCTGCAGCCTCCTCTGGCTCTCCCAGGCTGCGGGGGGCGCCGTTTTCCCTCAGCACCCCAAAACTCCTCCTAGTCTCTGGGCAAGAGCCTCCCAGGTCCTCTGCAGAGCCTTGGGCCCCTTTCAGGCCCCTGAGGCCTAGCCCTGGCGAGCCTCGGAGCATGGCCTATTCCCAGGCCCCTCTGCTTTGGCGCTAGGAAGGTGAGGTTGACGGTCCACCCTCTGAGCGTTGGCTCCTGCGGTCTGGACACTCCCTGGACGGCCTTCTCTAGCTGGGCTTTATGGCACCACGTGGCTCCCCGCCCTCCGCATCCATCTATCTCCCTCCTCCTGCTTTATTACCTGCCCCCAGGTAGGTTGGTGAGGGAGGAACTGAGAAGGAAGCAAGCAAGGAAGGAAGCATGCAGATTCTTGTGCGCACATGGAGACCCGCTGGGAAGCCTGGCCACGCCCGGGGCAGTACTCCAATCGCCACCAGGAACTTGCCCTGCCTCACTCCAGGGTTCTCTCTGGGGTGACTGGGATCCACATTCTTCCGCCTGACCCCAGAGAGAGTGCGGAATGTGGCCTCTGGGCAGGAGAACTTGTAGACTCGTAGAAGGGTGGCAGTGGTGGATTGGGTGTGCTTTAGAACCTTGAAAATTCTTGTCAAGTCTTATGGACAACCACAGAACTGTCATTGAGGAACAGCGTGACCATCCCAGAAGGATCAATAAGGGAGGGGCAGATTTGACACAGTCAACCCTGCAGAGCCCCCTAGGTAAGCTGCTTAGAGCTTCTGGCTTTTTCAGCTACCAGCTGAGGTTGGTCAGGATTCTGAGTTGGGGTTTTGATTGGGCTCAACTCTCCTCCTATTTCCCTTTGACTTCCCCTCCTTCAGAAAAAGTGGGGCTGAATCAGCAGAGAAAGTGTTGGAGATCTTTTTCCTCTAGTTGTCCTTGTAGTACTAATCAGGGGCGTCTTGTGAAGTCCAGGGCACTTGGACAGTCCTATCTCATGACACAGCACTACCCTGTCAGGAACTCACCAAACCATTCCGGCCATTACCATCAGGGATTTGAATTTTAAATAGAGTCTCAGAAAAGAAAAATGCTTAATCCTAGAGAAAGACTCCCAGTGGAATTTCAGGCATCCACAGGGAGTTATTTGGAGTTCCTTAAAGTTAATCTCATTCCCAGCCATAACCAAATGCTAAGGCCTGTTGTGGCATCAGCCAGAATGAGAATGCAGTTTACATCCATCCCAGAGAGCAGCAGCAACAACAATTTCATTATTTCAACTGAATTTCTCCACTGGGGAAAAGTGCAGGGCACTAGGAAACAAACTATATTTATTGTGTTATTGTTAGTCTTGTTCACTAGACTAGAAGTAGCCTAAGGACTTTTGTATTTCCTGAGGTCTCTTCTTCCCAAAAGTGCAGTATTGTGTGGAATTAAAAGTCAGCTAGAAGCCGGGCGCCGTGGCGCACACCTGTAACCCCAGCACTTAGGGAGGCTGAGACAGGAGAATTGTGAGTTCAAAGCCAGCCTCAGCAAGGGCGAGGCACTAAGCAACTCAGTGAGACCCTGTCTCTACATAAAACACAAAATAGGGCTGGGGGATGTGGCTCAGTGGGCAAGTACCCCTGAGTTCAATCCCCAGTACCAAAAAAAACCAAAGTCAGCTAGAAGCCAGGCGCGGCGGCGCAAGCCTGTAATCCCAGCACTTAGAGAGGCTGAGACAGGAGAATCGCAAGTTCAAAGCCAGTTAGAGACACTGTCTCTACATAAAACACAAAATAGGGCTGAGGATATGGCTCAGTGGTCGAGTACCCCTGAGTTCAATCTTCAGTACCAAAAAAGTAAGCTAGAGGGGGGCTGAGGTTGTGGCTCAGTGGCAGAGTGCTTGCCTCGCACATTTGAGGCACTAGGTTTGATCCTCAGCACTGCATAAAAATGAGTAAACAAAATAAAGATACTGTGTCCATCTATAACTAAAAAATTTTTTTAAAAAAAGTCAGCTAGAGGGCCTGGATTGTGGCTCAGTGGTAGAGCACTTGCCTAGCATGTGTGAGGCACTGGGTTTGATCCTTAACACCACATAAAAAACAAACACATGAAATAAAGGTATTGTGGGGAAAAAAAAAAGTCAGCTAGATCAGGGGGCTAAGGGAGGAGGATTGAGAGTTCAAGGCCAGCCTCAGCAACTTAGTGAGGCCCTAAGTAACTCAGCAAGACTCTGTCTCTAAATAAAATACAAAAAAGGGCTGTGGATGTGGCTTAGTGGTTAAGTGCCCCTGGGTTCGATACCTGGTATCAAATAAATCAATTAAATAAGTCCAGTAGAACCAGAGGTTTTCTTCTTGATCTAAGCAGCCTCCTGCCTCCCCACAACACACAATCACATACACCTGCATTCCTCACGCAGAATTCTGCAGACATCTTGGGCCACAAGTACCTTAGCACCCATGCCCACCCATCCAGCTCAAGTAGCAGGATGTCAGCCTTGGTAGGTCTCAGAGTAGGAGGCAGGGTATGGGCCAAAGCCCAGGCATCTGGTTCCTTAGTGTCACATTCCATGGCCACCTCTCCTCTCACCCTCATCCATGTCCTTTAGCCCTTTGAAGCCATCCTAGAAAGAGCTGAATTACTGCTCTTTTCACCCAGACACTGGAACTCAGGGCCTTGCCCAAACCCTCAGAAAAGCCTCTGGCCTCAGAGGAGGGCAGAGGATCTGGACCTTCCGGGAGGGAAAGGAAGTCTGAGGTAGGAGACCTCTTCCACCCACTGCAAGCCAACGGCTCTTCACACTGTGACCTTGTGCCAGTCATGTCCTTGCTTCTGCACCTCAGTTTTCTTTGCATGGAGTATATCTTCTCTATGAAGGTGTAGGCAGGACTAGCTAAGTAATTTGCTGGGCCCAGTGCAAAGTGAAAATATGGGACCCCTTGTTTCAAAGTAATAAGAATTTAAAGATGGTGACAGCACAGCATTAAGCCAAATCTAGGGTGTCTCTAAACCACTGCACAGGTCCCATGCCCATGAAGCCGGCCCTGAGTGTAGATACTAAGCTCAAGCTCTGGATGGAAACTCACCTGGATACTCATGAGACCTTGACCTACAATTAAGAGTTTTGTAGGAGCCAGGCGCAGTGGCACAAGCCTGTAATCCCAGCAATTAGGGAGGCTGAGACAGGAGAATCGCGAGTTCAAAGCCAGCCTCAGCAACAGCGAGGCGCTAAGCAACTCAGTGAGACCCTGTCTCTACATAAAACACAAAATAGGGCTGGGGATGTGGCTCAGTGGTCGAGTGCCCCTGAGTTCAATCTCCAGTACCAAAAAAAAAAGTTCTGTAGGTCCGAAGAAGTAGATGGGAGAGCCATGAGCACTCCCCATCTCCACAGAGGTGTCCCATTAATCTCTAGGGCAGGCTCATAGTGGGGAGAACCTGCCTGGGGCAGCCCAGGAGCTGAAGGGAGGGCACTACTGGGTGACAAACAAGCTTAGACTACATCTAGCACCTTTCTTCCTCCAGTGACTCAGCATCCTAGAGCTCACCACTATGGATAGGATACTGCTTGGTGATCATTAACCATAGCAATAATTAATAATCTTAATAATACTGGTGCTGACTTCTATAGAGTGCTTCTCATAGGCCAGGCATTGTACTAAGTGCTTTCAAACATACATTATCTTAGCCTCACAACAATCCCATATGGAAGGCTCATTATTAGGATGCAGACTGGAAACAGGGTTAAGGACCTTGCCCCAAGTCAGAGGGTGAGCTGTGGTGTGTTTCCTATTCCAAGACGAGCATCGAGCGTCTTAACCTGTCTGGGCTTGGCCTGCATATTCAGCTCAGGGAGCACCCCACCACCACTCAAATCCCCCCACTGACCTCTGCCATTATTAAGACCTGACATCTGCCCTTTGAAATAGAAATTTTAAGAGATTTAAGTAGTTTCATCCGAGAATGAAAAATAACAACAGATTTGACTAATGTAGAGAAAACCTGGAAGGTGGCGGGGGCAATGGGCAGAGACAAGCAGAAAAGAATGTGAGCTGGAAGGCAGAAATCCAGAGCGGCCCAACTGCCTGCCTGCTGGGACTGAGATTTGCTCCCTGGGATTTCATTGACTCTGTCCCACGTAGGCAGACTGTTGGCCACCGGGACCTCAAGGAAAGCACCAGAAAACTGAAGTGACAGGCCTGTGCTCACCTACTAACCCCTACTGCAGGTGAGTCAGGATCCAGCCAGCCAGGTAAAGCCTGAAGAGAGTCAGGATCAGCCTGCTGCTCCCTGACTGCATCTGCAGGGAAGGCTTCAGGGCTCTCTGCCTGCCAGAGTTCTGGATTGAGTTCAGGTGGCCTGCAGTGAGTCACCAGCCTCAGCCGCTTGCGGCCCTTTCCTCCTTTGGAAACCAGCCCTGAGCCTCTCCCACAGGGTTCCCAATCCAGTCTAGATTTAGCATATTGTACTGCACTCTTGTGCTCATGCTGGGGCCACTTCTAGGTCACCTCTAATTTCCCAGTTCTTAGCATTGTGCCTGCTACCTAGGAGGTATGAGGAAATATTTTCTGACTGTTCAATAAATGGTACAATCCCTGATATGAAGATAATTATGAAACTGGAAATTCCATA
>CM053402.1:40728480-40759384 GCA_028644305.1 Xerus rutilus
GTCTCACTGAGTTGCTTAGCGCCTCGCCATTGCTGAGGCTGGCTTTGAACTCCGATTCTCCTGTCTCAGCCTCCCTAAGTGCTGAGATTACAGGCTTGAGCCACCGCCCCTGCTATTATTATCCTTTTTTTAGCAAACTTTCCCAACATCCCAGGGGTTCTTGCTTGCAAATTTATGCACACATTTGGCTCTTTCTATTCTTTTCTTTTCTTTTCTTTTTGGTACCAGGGATTGAACTTAGAGGTACTTGACCACTGAGCCACATCCCCAGCCCTATTTTGTGTTTTATTTAGAGACAGGGTCTCACTGAGTTGCTTAGCACCTCGCCATTGCTGAGGCTGGCTTTGAACTCGCGATTCTCCTCCTGTCTCAGCCTCCCTAAGTGCTGGGATTACAGGCTTGCACAGCACCAGGCTCAGGCTCTTTCTTTTCTTTTTTTGGAACTGGAGATTGAACCCAGGGGCACTTCACCACGGAGCCACATCCCCATCCCTCCCTTTCTGTGTATTTTATTTAGAGACAGGTCTCACTGAGTTGCTTAGGGCCTCACTAAATTGCAGAGGCTGGCTTTGAACTCTCAATCCTCCTGCCTCAGCCTCCTGAGCCTCTGGGATTACAGGTATTTGCCACCGGGCCCAGCCAATCAAGCCCAATCAAGCACTTCTTGGATGCTGCTTAGTCTAAAGCCAAGGTGTTTGTTAGTCCTTCACCTGCACTCACCTGCAGTGCCCCTATCACCTGACAACAGAGTGGTTTCTCTGGAGAGGGCTCTGAAATAAGACCATCATTTATTAGAACTATAGCCTTGGGCAAGATGCTTACCCTTTTTGAGCCTCAGTTTCCTTATCTGTAAGATGGGGGTGTGTAATAACATTGCTTCATCAGATTTATTGGGAAGAGTAAAGAAAACAGCATGTTAAGCTCTTAGCTTGGAGGCCTAGCTCCTAGTAGGTCTTTTCTGGATATTAACTTTCTTCTCCTGCTGCTTCCCTGCTCCCTTCCCAGGTCAGCCTGGCCACAGCAGCTGTAAATCATCCAGATAACCAAGAGCATCCCCTGCCCTCCCACCCCAGCACAAAACTCCTCATCACCTCCACCCACTAATGACTGGGTGATTGGCTTCTCATTAGGGAAATGACAGAGGCCCCAGTGCTTTTAGCAGGGAGTCTAATCAGCTAGATCTACCCCAGAGTCAGTGGGAGTAAAGTAGGAATTCCAGGTCTGGGGGGCCTGGCTTGGTGTGGATGGAGGGCTTTGCCACTTGGGAGAGGCAGCTTCTGTCCTGGCCAGGGCTGCTGAAGGCCAGGAACTCTTAGGAAGGAGCTCTGCTGTCCTGGAGAGGAAAATCAGGGCTCCTGTCCTGTGCCCAGGAAGCTGAGAGCTAAGTGTGGCTTGAGAAGCCACCTGCATCCTTTTTTTTTTTGAGGGAGGGGCACCGGGGATTGAGCTCAGGGCCCTTGACCACTGAGCCACATCCCCAGCCCTATTTTGTGTTTTATGTAGAGACAGGGTCTCACTGAGTTGCTTAGCGCCTCACTTTTGCTGAGGCTGGCTTTGAACCCACGATCTTCCTGCCTTAGCCTCCAGAACCGCTGGAATTACAGGTGTGTGCCACAATCTCTGTCCTCTTGCGGTTCAGTTTTCTCATATGTTAAATGGGACTAATAAATGATAATATAATAGTAATGGTGGGAGAATAAACTGATAAATACATAAAAGTAAATTTCTAGCACTTTGTAGATGTCAATAAGTGATGTCCATTATTTTTATTCTTACTGTTTTTGCTGTTATGATTATTACCGGAACTCAGGTATCTATTTTTCTAACCCCATTTGCTAAACAGTTCATCCTGTCCCCAATGATTTGCAGTTCCACATCTCTGCCATGCCACCTCCAACCACCTCTGGAATATCTGCCTCCTTGGGAAATCCTTTAATCTGCTCATTTTCAGAATTGTGTTGAGTGTTCTTGGAAATATTTAAAACTCTGTGGGGAGCTGGGGATTGGTTAAGTGGTACAGTGCTTGCCTAGCATGTGAGCCCCTAGATTTGATCCCCAGCACCACAGTAAATAAATAAGTAAATAAATAAATGAATAAAATTTGTGGAAATTTTTAAATTCCTTTCTTTAGTTCAATGACTATTCCTTTTTGTTTGTTTTTTCAGTTCCAGGGCTTTGTGTGTGCTAGGCAAGCAAGTACTCTACCACTGAGCCACATCCTCAGCTCATATAAATTTTTTCATATCTCTTCCCTCATGGTGTTTTTTTCTTTTTCTTTCTTTTTTTTTTTTGGTACTGGGGATTGAACTCAGGGGTACTCCACCACTGAGCCACATCCCCATCCCTATTTTGTGTTTTATGTAGAAACAGGGTCTCACTGAGTTGCTTAGCACCTCGCTAGCTTAGCACCTCGCTGTTGCTGAGGCTGGCTTTGAACTTGTAATTCTCCTGTCTCAGCCTCCCAAAGTGCTGGGATTACAAGCGTGCTCCCTCTTAGTGTTTATCTTCCCTCATGGTGACAAAAAGGCTGCAGGAGTTCACATGTCTAACATGCACAAAAGGAGAAGACAATGACCCAGGTAGGCCCCTCCCTAAAATCTTTTTTTTTAATATATATATTTTTAGTTGTAGATGGACACAATTTTATTTATTTTTATGTGGTGCTGAGGATCAAACCCAATGCCTCACACATGCAAGGGAAGCGCTCTACCACTGAGCTACAACTCCAGCCCCCCTCCCTAAAATCTTGACTATAAACTAATAAATGTTTATTGCTGTTTTCAACTAAAAGGTTTGAGGGTTATCTGTTGTGCAGCAATCACACCATTTCCTAGCCTTTCCTGCAGTGGACTGAGTTTCTGGTGATTGTAGCAGAAATTATGTGCACTTTCCAGGCCTGCCTATAATAACCTCCCATAAGCAGCCTCCATGTTCCTTCCCCTTCCTGCTGGCCGCAGGACCCCTGGAAGCCATAGGCTGGAAATAAAAGAGCCACAAGGGGATGAATTCTGTGCCCTTCATCATGCCTGGGGCAGAGCTGCCCAGGAAAAACTGCATGGCCAGGAACACCAAACTGACCATAGATGAGCAAGAAATAAACTTTTATGTTTAAGCCACTGAGAGGTGGGCATTTATCTATCAGAGCACCCCAAATCACCTTAACTAATACCCTTTCATACTGAACTTTATAATTTATAAGTGTGTTCATAAACTTCCTTTAAATTTGATCCTCCAAACTCCTTGTGAGATAAGTAGACAGAGTACTCTCTTGCCAATGAGGGGAACTAAGGCTCAAAGAGGCTAAGGCATTTGCACAAAGGCACACAGTTGAAGGATGGCGCAGGAAGACGGTAAGGCAAGAGGTAACAAAGAGGCAAGATAATCTTTTTAGCGACAGATGGTTAGGAGTATGAATCCTGGACCTACTACTTACTAGTCAAGTGGCCTTAGACAAGTCATTTAGCTGCTTCTTGCTTTCATTTCTTCATCTGCAAAATGGGAACCATAACGATTAACTTTCAGGGCTGGGGACGTTCGGGAGATAATATATGCAAGACTCCTCCTGGCACCTATTAGGTATTGAATAAATATTTGATGAATGAATTAATAAAGTGTTTCACACAGCTTGGCACACAGCCTCTCCAAGCTAGCTATTATTATGTTTCTATTTAATTTATATGAAGCACATGACAGTTTACTATCCATATTGCCACTTCAACGAGGTCCTGAGAACTTAGGAGCCCCTGAGGTGTCCCGGCCCCCACCCCTCCAGACTTCCCAGACGCGCCCGCCGTAAATCTGGCTCTGCGGGCCTGTAATTAGCAGCCGCAGGGGGCGGGGCGGGGGCGGGGCGGGACCGGCCCCGCCCCCTGTCCTGGGGGCTTCCTGCACCCCGCCCTTCCCAAAGGGTCCGGTCTGGGCTGGGAGCTGGGGGGTCCCCGGCAGGCCCTGATTTATGGCCTTCTGTGTGAAGGAGATTTACGAGCCAAGACCCGGAGCCGGGCCCTGTCGGGGGCGCGGGGAGCGCGACACCCGGGACTGAGGACCGCGGTCGCCACTTGCGTAAATCCTGCCGCGAGGCGGGCTCGCGGACCCACCTCCAGCCTCCGGAGCCAGGCTCCGGGTTGGGGGTCCTCGGCGACTGGGTCCCCCTGACTCGAGAGCTTCAGTTCTGTGGTTCTGTCCACAGCGACTTATTTTGGGTCGATTTCCTCCCCTTTGGCTTCACTGCCTGGGAAAGCACCCCCGGCTGGGACAGGACCTGCGTGGGGCGCGTCAGGAGAGGACCAGGGAGCCGCGGTTCTCCAGCCTCCCCCGCCGTCCAGGTGTAGGTCTCCGCGCTTCGCTCTTTTTCTGCCCATTTCATAGATGTGGAAACAGAGCCCCCTGCAGGTGAAGCAGCTCTTGGGAGGTCACACAACCAGGAGGTGGACAGGCGTCTGAAGTGCTCTCCGCACTGAGCATGGAGAGGCCTGAAGGGAGCGCGACTGGGTTCACTGCTGCACAGACTCACCCGTGCTCCAGTGAGGAAAGGGCTGTGGGCTCAGAGTCCTGCCTGCCTGTGAATAGGGCTGGTGTAACCAGGTCTCCTCCTGGGAATTTGCCCCTCCTCTGGTGGGATGTGAAGCCTGTCCTCAGATATAGCCACCTCACCCTATCCACTGTGGTATGTGGCAGCTCAGGAGAGGAAGTTGGGTCTCCCGATTCAGCAGTGCCCAGCAACCCTCAGACCTCATGCTGGAAGGAATGAGTGGTGACCCTCAACTAGAACATGGAAAAAGACCTTTCAATAGATTTTGAGTCAGACAGACATAAGTTCAAATCCCAGCTCCATCTCTGACCAACTGAGTAACCTTAGGCAAGTTACTTAATCTCTCTGAGCCTCAGGTTCCTCATTTGAAAAATTTGTTGTAGTTGTTGTTGAGTTTTTTGTTTGTTTTTGTACTGAGAATTGAACCCAGGGGTGCTCTACCACTGAGCTACATCCTCATTCCTTTTTATTTTTTATTTTGAGGCAGAGTCTGGCTAAATTGCCTAGGCTGGACTTGAACTTGCAATCCTCCTGTCTCAGCCTTCTTAGTCACTGGGATTACATGTGTACCACCACACATGTAAATTGAAAAATTAGAATGATAAAAACCTCATATGGTGGTGTGAGGCTAAATAAGATACAATATGGAATGCATTCAATGTAACTATTAGCACCCTGGACACAGGAGCTGTTCAGCAAATATTTTTCCCCAAGGTACAGGACTAGAGCTTTGTTTTGGTTAGAGTCAACTATATAGTCTACACCAGAAAGATTCAAGGTAGATAACTGGCGTGATAGCACATTCTTGTAATCTCAGCAACTTGTGAGGGTGAGGCAGGAGGACTGAAAGTTCCAGGCTGGCTTTAGCAATTTAGTGAGTCCCTGTCTCCAGATCAAAAATAAAAAGGGCTGGGGATGTAGCTCAGTGAGCTCAGTGGTAAAACATCCCTAGGTTCAGTCCCTAGCACTGGGTGGGGAGGGGGAAGAAACAAAAGAAAAAAAGATTCAGGGTAGAATTTCTTTTTTTTTTGCACCAAGGATTGAACTCAGGGGCACTCGACCACTGAGCCACATCTCCAGCCCTATTTTGTGTTTTATGTAGAGACAGGGTCTCACTGAGTCTCACTAAGTTGCTTAGTGCCTTGCCGTTGCTGAGGTTGGCTTTGAATTCGCGATTCTCCTGTCTCAGCCTCCCAAAGTGCTGGGATTACAAGCGTGAGCCACCATGCCCGGCTCAGGGTAGAATTTCACAGACCCCAAGAATGTTGGGACAGGAAGAGATCAGCTAATTTCAGGATTCTGAACCTGGGCTAACTTCAGGTGGCGGGGGATAGGGGGCAGATTTCTAAATCACAATCACAATCCATTCATCACTATTTATGGCACATCTGCTATATGCTAGGAACTGTTTTAGTCTATGAACAAAATACACACACAAAATCCTCTCATTGAGTTTACATTCTAGTCAGTAGAAAAAAAATACATAAAATATGTATTATATATCTAAATTATTAAATCTATGGGTTGATATCAAATTGTCAGGGGAAATCCATAATCCAAAAAAGACTAAGAATTACTAATCTAATCCAACCACCTGCCAGAAGTGTAAGTCACTTATTCCTAGTCACAGGTCCAGCCAGCACTTGAATCAGAACCTCCCACTGCCCACTGTCCTTCTGACCACTGTACCTTTTATCCTGGAGAGCAGCTGAGCCCACCAGGTGTTTTATGTGTTTGGTGAATTCATGTTTTGAGGTTTCCCGTCACAGGTTCAACCTTCCAGTGCTCACCTACAGCCCCCTCTAATCTTGGCACTTCACTCTGACAAAGGATCTATAGACTTTGTCCACAGGGAAAGAAGTCATTTAGAGCTTTGTATGTGCCAAACACTGGGTTCAATCCTCAATATGGGGGAAAAAATCTTTTGTGGGGAGCAGGGAAGTCCCCAGCTTTAGTCCCTCTTCCCACTTTGTAAACACTTCACATGTCACTGTCTTTTGTTGTTGTTTTGTTTAGTGTTTGGATTTTTAAGATCATGGTAAGTATTAATTTCTGAAATGCTTGAAGAGAAAAAGAAACACTGTAGATTAAGTGAAATATCCCAGCAGAATGGTCCTTCTCTCCCTGGAGGGGTGCCTGTTTGCCCTCTGCCAACCCAAATAGGACTGACTGCATGGGGTCTGAATGGCACCTGTTGGTTGAACTAAGAAAAATCTCCCCTCCCTTTTTTTTAATATTGGAGACTGGACCAGGGAAGCTTTGCCACTGAGCTACATCCCCAGCCTTTTTTATTTTTTATTTTGAGACAAGGTCTTGCTAAGTTGCTGAGGCTAGCATCAAACTTGCAATCCTCTGGCAAGCCTCCTGAGTCACTGGGATTACATGAGTGTGCCACCACACCTGGCTTATCCTTTGCTTTTGTGTCATAGGGAAAAGTGTCTCTCCCTCCACCCAGGCCAATCCTTCAGCCTCCTGGACAAACTCACTCCATCAGTTATGCCCCCTTTGCCAGGAATCAGCATCTCTCTGCACCTCCTTCCTCTCACCCCATTCACATGTGACAAATTATCCCACTTAGTGATTTAAAATACCATTTTTTTTTGGTACTGGGGATTGAACGCAGGGGCACTTGACCACTGAGCCACATCCCCAGCCCTATTTTGTGTTTTATTTAGAGACAGGGTCTCACTGAGTTGCTTAGCACCTCGCCGTTGCTGAGGCTGGCTTTGAACTCGCGATTCTCCTGTCTCAGCCTCCCTAAGTGCTAGGATTACAGGCTTGCACCACCGCACCAGGCTTCATCTGGGAACTCTTCTGAAGCTAGAGTGCCCAAGGAAGCCTCTCTTGCCACATGACCTCCATTCCTGTGTAGCCTCTCCTCTCAGTCAGTTGCTCCAGCAGGACGACCTGGACTTCCCTACAGCATGGCTGCTGGATTCCAAGAGGTGGGAAGAAGAGGAAGTTGCCAGTGTTCTTTTAAGGACTGGGAGCAGCATTTCTGCCAACTTTCTTGGTCAAAGCCAAGTGGCAAGGCCAGCCTATGGGAAACTGACTCTCCCTCAGTAGGCAAAGCCACATGTCTGTACCTGGATCAGAGGGATCGCTCACAGCCGTATTTGGAGGCCACCATTAGTGCTCAAGTAACCAGTATCAAACTCCCTGGACCCTGCTGCACCCAGAATTCCCCTCATTGCCTCACCTCACCCCGGCATATTTATTCATCCATAATAATCTGGATTAGCCCCTGTCCACTCTGCTGGAACCCTGCTCATCAGTGACCTCCTGATGGCTGATGTCATCTGCAGTTTCTGTCTTTCTTGCTTTACCCATAAGTGCGAGATCTGCTCACCACTTCTTCTAGAAACCGTGTTTCCTACTAGACATGAACCTCCCCTTTGGGTCTCTTGTTTCTTCTCCTCCTCCTTCATCTTTCTCCCTCATTCTCCCTTTTTCTCTCTCTTTCTCCTTTTTTTTCCTTCTCCTTCCTCTTTTTCTCCTCCCCTTCACCTCCTCTTTCTCCTTCTCTCCTCTCCTCTCTCCCCCACTCCTTTTCTTCCACGGACCCCTTAAATATCCGATCTTTGTTTGGTGGTGGTGGGCAGGTGGTTGGCTGAGGATCAAACCCAAGACTTCCCACATGCCAGGCAAGCCCTCTGTTCCTGAGCCCCCCAGCCCTAAAATATTAGATCTCTATTACCAGCTATATTCTCCCTCCTATCTTTCAGACCCATGTTTCTAATTTCCAGATGACTATTGTGCAGATACCTGAACCCAAATTCAAAACTCTCCTTCCTGGCTCCACATGGCAAATAAGATGAACAAAAGAACCAAACCATCACTTATCTAGTTGGTCCAACCAAAAGCCCGGAAGCACCTGCATTCCCAACCTGCCACCCTCCATTGTCCACCCCTCTCACATACCCAGAGCCCAAGGCCCACCAAGCTGGCACCTGTATATCAGGGCTCGCTCTCCATTCTGTCTTCTCTTCAGCTCAGGCTGTGTGGTAGATTTGGGAATGCTGAGTTTGAACAAAGCCCAGGCAGCTTCTTCACCTCCTGACTTCAGATTCGGGAATAGAGAGTTTGTGGCCGCCCAAATTTAATGACACAGGGTCTTTTCCTCACAGAGGAAGTGCTTGAAGTCAAGATGACTCCTTCCAGTAACTTCCTGAACCAATCTGTGGGTCTGTCAAATGGCCTGTAAAATAGAGGTGATGTCACTGACCCTGCCAGAGGTGGTCGTTGAGAATTCAGAGACAGGACACTTAGAACAGCACCCCATAACCACACCTTTCTGTGGGCAGTCATGTCCTCTCCCTTGCCATATCTTCTTTGGAGGGTCTTATGGGGGAGGAAAGTAAAATAAATTAGCTTTCAGAAGCATAAGTTAATTATTTCTCTTCAAAGTTGTTCTTTTGAGCTATATCATAGAGTTTTTCTCTCTCTCTCTTTGCAGTGCCAGAGATTCAACTAGCGTTTCGTGCATGCTAGGCAAGCTCTCTACCACTAAGCTACTTCCCCAGACTCTCATCCTTTAAGTATAGCTAACTCAGAAAACTTTTGACTTCTAGAATTAAAAGCTTTGGAACTCAGAGAACTTTGGGGTGTGGAACAGCAAAAGAAAATTTTGCTGGTGTTTCTGCGCCCTCTGCTGACCAGGACATGGAACTCCAAGTAGTCCAACTACGGACCTGGGCTGGGGAATCTCTGGGGCTGCCAGCTGCAAACATGGAAGTTGTATTCTCATCTATGAAGGGGAAGGAGATTGCTCTTTTTCTGCCCCTGGTCATTGTTGTCCCTCACTCCCCTCAGGGGCTTTACAAGTCTTCATCACTTTTGCAACCATGCTTCTTCCCTCTGCTTACTCATCTCCCAGCATAGCCCCACCCTCACTTCTTGTCATAGAGGAAAAATTGAGGTCTCAGGTGTGAATCTTTAGCTTCCTGCCTGGGCCCACCAATTGTCTGCACCCACTTGCACTTCCTTTCCTCTTGCCCTCTGAAGCTGGCAGATGCTGCTGAGCTCCTCCACTCTCATCCCTTACAGAAGCTAGATTTTTTTTTTTTTTTTTGTACCAGGAATTGAACCCAGGGGAGCTTAACCACTGAGCCACATCCTCAACCCTTTCTTATATTGTATTTTATTTTTTAATATTTTTTAGTTGTAGATGGACACAATACCTTTATTTTATTTATTTATTTTTATGTAGTGCTGAGGATGGAACCCAGTGCCTCACACGTGCTAGGCAAGGGCTCTACCACTGAGCTACAACTCCAGCCCCTTATATTTTATTTTGAGACAGGATCTTGCTAAATTGCTTAGAGCCTCCCTAAATTGCTAAGGCTGCTTTTGAACTCGAGATCCTCCTGCCTCAGCCTCCCCAGCCACTGGGAATACAGGCATGCCAGATTTTGACACACTATTACTTTCCCTTTCCAGTAAATTATACACACACACACACACACACACACACACATACATACATACACACAAACATATATCTTTAATATTCTAACATAGTATATAAATATAGAGAGATTTTAAAATATACAAAGATATTTTAAAGGCTAAAAAACAAATATATAACTCCTGTAATCCTAGCACTTAGGGAAGCTGAGACAGGAGAATCGGAGTTCAAAGCCAGCCTCAGCAAGGGCGAGGCACTAAGCAACTCAGTGAGACCCTGTCTCTACATAAAACACAAAATAGGGCTGGGGGTGTGGCTCAGTGGTCGAGTGCCCCTGAGTTTAATCTCCAGTGCAAAAAAGAAAAAACAAAAAACAAATATATAGACTTTTAAAATTAGACTTTATTTCCTAAAATGATTTTAGATTTACAGAAAATCTAAGGCACTAGTACACAGGATTCCCATATACCCCACACCCATTTTCCCTTATCTTTAATGTATTACATTACATGTATGTTTGTTACAATTAAGAAACCAAAGTGAACACATCAGTATTAACTTAAGTCAATAGTTGAAATTTCTTCACTCAGATGCTCCATTTCTTTTCCAGGATACCATCAACACATTGCATTTAGTCATCACGTCTCCTTAGCTCCTCTTGACTATGACAGTATTTCAGACTACTTGTTTTTGGTGACCTTGACAGTTTTGAAGAATGCTGGCATTTTTCTGATTTTTTTCGTAATTACTCTGGTGCTACAATTTGGATCCTATGAGGGCTCATGTGTTAAAGGCTTGGTCCCCATCTTGGTGCTGTTAGGAGGGGTCAAACCTTTAAGACGTGAGGTCTTAGGTCATTGGGGATATACTCTAGAAGGTGATCGTGGGGCCCCACTGCCTTCCTCTCTTTTTTGCATCCTGATCCTAGCTTTGCTCTGCCACATGTTCCTGCCATGATGGACTGCCTCACTACAGGCCCCAAAGCAACTGACTGTAGACTGAAATTTCCAAAACTTGAGCCCAAATAACCCTTTTGTCTTTATAATTTGATTATCTCAGGTATTTGTTACAGTGACAGAAAGCTGACTAACACAACTGGGGTTATGGCTTTGGGGGAGGAAAGCCACACAGGTAAAGTGCCATTTTCATCCCACATGTGAAGGGTACACACTGTCAGCATGGCTTATCAGTGTTAGTGATGACTTTGAACTGGGGCTGTGTTTGTCAGTTTTCTCCACTATAAAGTTACTCTTTCTCCTTCCCCTTCTCATACTGTACACTTTGGAAAGAAGTAACTAAGGACAGCCCAAACTGAAGGAGTAGAAAGGTACATTCCCTGCTTTGACCACAAAGCATCTGCAAAAATTTGAAATTCTTCTGTATTAGAGATTTATCTCTTCATTTATTTATTTATTCAATTATCTGTATATGTCATTATGGACTCATGGATATTTAATATAAATTTAATATAGCTGAGTATGGTAGCACACACATGTAATCCCATAAACTTGGGAGGCTGAGGCAGGAGGATCAGAAGTTCAAAGACAGCCTCAGCAAAAAGGAGGTGCTATACAACTCAGCAAGACCCTATCTCAAAAACAAACAAACAAACAAACAAAAACCATCGCCAAAGGGGGCAGGTGCTGGGGATGTAACTCAGTGGTAAAACATCTTTGGGTTAAAATCCCAGCACCCCCCCAAAATTTTTAATATAACTTTGGGTTATAATCCAATATTACTTATTTGGTTGCTCAAATTGTTCTAATATATTTAATTTCTTTTCCCTTGTCTTTGGTTTTAGACATAGTAATTTTATCAAAGGCTTGTTCAATGGTGTATATTGCATTATTTTTTTCATATTTCTATTTTTTTTAAATATTTATTTTTTAGTTGTAGGTGGACAGAATATCTTTATTTTATTTTTACGTGGTGCTGAGGATCGAACCCAGTGCCTCACGCGTGCTAGGCGAGCATGCTACCACTGCGCCATAACCCCAGCCCCTCTATTTTATTTTTAATGTTAAAAAAGATTAAGATACAATGAAAAATCAAAATATCATTCATAGGTAACAAGTCCCTGCATGAGCCATTTCTCCTAGAAGAAAGAAGTTTTGCTTTCCATGAGGTGCCAGCATGTTTTTCTCTTCCTTCCTTCCTTCCTTCCTTTCTTTCTTCCTTCCTTCCTTCCTCCCTCCCTCCCTCCTTCCCTCCCTCTCTTTTTTCCTTCCTTCCTTGTACCAGGGATTGAACTCAGGGTCACCCAACCACTGAGTCACATCTCCAGCCCTATTTTGTATTTTATTTAGAGACAGGGTCTCACTGAGTTGCTTAGCACCTCACTTTTGCTGAGGCTGGCTTTGAACTCGAAATCCTCCTGCCCCAGCCTCACGAGTCGCTGGGATTACAGATGTGAGCCACCACAACTGGCATGTTTTCCTTTTTAAAAATATTTACATATTTCTCTTAAATTTCCCCAGTCATAACTTTCTGTTCTAATTTACATTTGACTTATCTTGATTTTGTCTTTCTTATTTATATTTTATGACTTTTCTCAATGTTTGTCATAATTTGTCTACAAATCCTGTCTGTGTACTGAAGCCAGGCATACACGCACATTCACAAAAACAACCCAGGACTCCTATGGATTGCTGTAGCCCATGCACTGAATGCTGTGTTCCTGTATTTCAAGTTCTTTGGTTAGGATATTAAACAGAATTATGCCATTCAAACTCTCTCTCTCAGATTAAAAAAGTACAAATTGCAATATTTCCCTGTAATACTAATACCATATCTATGTAAGTCCCAAAACCCCGTAATAAAAAGTCAGTTTTGTTAAATGCTCAATTCTCAATTATTCAGTTAATCAATGCTCTTAGTCATTAAAAAGCCTCCATCCTCATCCCACCCTCTCTCCAAACTAGGTATTATTCAAGCAGGATTAAGCTCAACAAAGTCTACCACGTATCTAAAATCAGGGAAGACAGGAGGTCCCATAGTGCAAAGTCCTGCTTAGCTAACTGGTACTGGGGGGAAAAAATGGAAACAGCTAACACAAAAAATGGGAAGGGAATTGGAATGGGCAGCCTCACAAAAGACTTTTATAATTTTTACCAATTTACAAATATTTAGTGTGTCCACCAAGTCCAAGAGAATAGACCCAACTACAGAATGTTTCTGCAGGACTTCTCTTTACATCAGGTCCTCCTCTCCGGAATCATTAGAAAGCCCAAACAGCCTTACAGTCCCAGCTTCCCAGGTGCCGTCCTATTTGCTATCACAGGCAAATGCCAGCAGAGGTCTTTTGGGGTGATAAGCCACAGTAAAGGTTAGGGACTTACACAGCACTTTCTATAGTTTGTCTCTACTTCAACCATGTCAATCAAACGATCCTCCAAGCCGGGCATGGTGGCTCAGGTCTGTAATCCCAGCACTTTGGGAGGCTGAGACAGGAGAATCATGAGTTCAAAGCCAGCCTCAGCAACAGTGAGGTGCTAAGCAACTCAGTGAGACATTGTCTCTACATAAAACACAAAATAGGGTTGGGGATGTGGTTCAGTGGTCTAGTACCCCTGAGTTCAATCCCCGGTACCCCTCCCCCAAAAATCTTCCGATGGTGATACCAGCATTTTCCCATCATGGCTAAAACTGAGAGTCCTCACAGGTCAATCCAGCCTGGAAAAGCACCTGCACACATATTAACTCATTCACATCCCAGAGGTTAACCAAAGCATCTGCACTTCCTATAGCAAAGGACTTGTATAGGATCAGACTTGATACAGATACAACTGGAAGGATGGATGTTGATGTACTGCACAAGCTTCAGTTCTGGGTAGCTGAGGATGTTGATACAACCATTGCTATTTGTCAAGAAAAATATGTTATTGTCATTGTTCCAGGAGATTTTGTTGACCTCAAACTTGAACTGCTCCTCTGCTTTGGAACCGTGTGTCTTGGCATCAGTAAAGGTCACCACATTATCTTGTTGTGTACAGCAATGGTCTGCTAATCGGGACTCCAGCAGATAGTAATGTTCTCCCCTTTAGTGTTGATAGTGGCAATGCATTCTGCAGTCCTCACATCCCAGATGTGAATGGTTTTATCGCCAGATGCAGTGACAAAGAGACCCAGGATTAGCCGGATGCCAACAAAGCTGGTCCATGCTATCCCCATGTCCCTGATAGCTTTTTTTCTTTGATCAACTGGGCCTTCTCCAGAAAAAAGACACTAGCCATCTTGTCAAAGAATTCAGAGGCTAAGCGATGCCACTCGCGGCTCCAGACCACTGAGTGCACCTTGGCACTGTGCGCTGGGAACTTGCTGTGACCCCAGAACAGCTCCAGCATCTGGAGCATGTAGCGCGACCAGCCACTGCTCACGGGGACTATCGCTCTTGGGCCACTCTGGCCCTGCGCCGAGGGCCCCATGGCTGCCATATTGGCGAGGCAGCATTCCAGCCCATCGCCACACCATAGTTTCAGAGGATTGCCCCACCACCAGCCTGAACGCAACCGTTCCTCACACATGCGCTTCTGCAGCATGGTTTTAAATAGCAAACATTGGAAATAACCTATATGTCCATCAATTGGGAAATGATTAAATGAGCTTTGATAGCATCATTGTGTGAAATACTGCAATAGCCTCCTTTGTGCCCCCCTCTACTTTCTGTCAATGAAGTGGATCTTGAAGTACTTAAGTGGAAAATATTAAGGTTACAAGCTTTTGGAAACCAGTGAGTTCAAATTCTGATGCTCTGGCCTTGGGCAACTCACCTAACCTCTCTGAGCTTCAGTATCTTTATCCATAAAATGGTGAGTACCAGAAAATCTGTCTCATGGATTGTTATGAGGATTAAATGGTGCATTTAAGCACTGAGAAGCATGAAAGGCACATGGTAAATGTCAGTAACTGTGAAGTATTATTGGCATTATTATAGAAAGATCTCCAAGAGATTGTTGGGATGAAATAGGCAAGTCACAGAAAAATGCATAAAGCCTATTACCACATGTATACAAGATGTGGGACAAAACCAAGCCTTTCCTGTGTGGCAGGGTGGGAGAAGCCCCCTTTGTCCTGCATTCCCAGCTGTGTGCCTAGAAGAAATAATTCTACTTATAACTCTTTTTCCCAAGTACTGAGGGACAGTAATAAAAATAGGAGATATTAGGTTTTTGCCATGAGCCAAACACTTAAGCCCTGGAGAGCTTGAGTTTAGAGCTACCTAGCGTGCAGGCGAGGCAACATTCAAACCCAGACACATGGGCCTCCCGTAATCCTTACCCGGATTCACCAATATTAAGCACATTTTGTTCCATTTGCATTGTCTTTTTCTTTCCCCTCATACTGTGTAGGAGCATTCCCCATACCTTCAACCCCTCCCCTCCCTCTTTCCCCATTCTTTTTTTTTTTTTTTTTTTTTTTTTAAATATTTTTTTAGTTGTAGATGGATGCTAATATCTTTATTTTACTGACTTATTTTTATGTGGTGCTGAGGATCGAACCCAGTGACTCACGCATGCGAGGCGAGCGCTCTACCACTGAGCTATAGCCCCAGCCCCTCTCTTTCCCCATTCTATGCTGATGGACTGTGCCCCTGACAGAGCGGTACCCCATTGGTTGTAACCTCAGGGCCATGATTGGTCCGAAGACCATACATAAGCTGTTGTACTTTCTGGAATAAACGGGTTCTGCATCTCACTCCGACAGAGCAGTCTTACCAGCCCCCAGAGTCTGGGTGAAGTGACTCTGTGACCGACCACCCCATAACTCATCCCGCGGGACCCCATTTCGTCCTTCCTGAGGACCCCTTTTCATCCCTCGGGGCCCCAACTCCTCGGCAAACCCACAGAAGGCACGACAATACTGGGGATTGAACCAGGACCTAAAAAATGGCTAAGCAAGTGCTCTACCACTGAAACACACTCCAACCCTTTTTAGAGACAGGGTCTCTCTAAGTTGCCCAGGCTGGCCTCAAATTTGCTGGCCTCCTGCCTCAGCCTCCCAAGTACTTGGGATTATGAGTGTGAATCACCATGCCCAGCTACATTATCTTGAACTCAGGGGCACTTGACCACTGAGCCACATCCCCATCCCTATTTTGTGTTTTATTTAGAGACAGGATGTGACTGAGTTGCTTAGTGCCTCACTGGTGCTGAGGCTGGCTTTGAACTCACGATTCTCCTGTCTCGGCCTCTCCTGTCTCTTGCCTGCTGGAATTACAGGCGTGTGCCACCACACCCAGCTTACATTATCATTTTTTGTTCTTTTTATATAATATTTTTTCTTGAACATTTCAAAAGTTATAGACAGCATGCCCCTTTCCCCCTAAAGATTTCAGTGTGCATTTCCTAAGAACAAAGACACTCTTTTACATAATCTGTATAAGCTGTAAAAATAATACAATAATTTATGGTTCATATTCAAATTTTGTCAGTTGCTCCAATAACGTCCTCAATAGGTCTATATTTTTCTCCTCTGGTCCAGCATCCTATATGGGATCATGCTTTGAATTTGCTTGTTGTGCATCTTTGTCTCTTTTAATTGGAAACAGTCTTTGTCAGCCTTTCTTTGCCTCTGCCACAAACATCCCTGCTCTGCTTCATGGCTGTGACATGGAAGAAGTGCTACCAAGGGCTGGGATTGTAGCTCAGCGGTAGAGCGCTTGCCTCGCATGCGTGAGGCCCTGGGTTCGATCCTCTGCACCACATACAAAGCAATAAAATAAAGACATTGTACCCATCAACAACTAAAAAAAAAATATTTAAAAAAAAAGAAGTGCTACCAAAATGTCAAAAGCAATGACTATTCCAGGCATCCACATCAAAATGAGTCCCTACAAAGAATCAGAAAACTTTTCCTCAAGCGCATGAGATCAAGGCAAATGGATATTACTAAAGATATCAAAATTGCTGAAGAGCCAAGTGTGGTGGCACACACCTGTAACCTCAGCACTTTGGGAGGCTGAAGTAGGAGGATCTCCAGTTCAAAGCCAGCCTCAGCAACAGCCAGGTACTAAGCAACTCAGTGAGACCCTGTGTCTAAATAAAATACAAAATAGGTCTCAGTGGTTAAGCACCCCTGAGTTCAATCCCCGGTACCCCCCAAAAAAAGGCTTTGCATGTGGCATTGGGGAGATGGAGTTTGTCCTTCTAGAGCCTCTTCTCAGGAAGAGAATGGTTTGAACTTGAACTCTGCCTCATTTGAATGCAAATATCCCTAAGAAAAGGTCACAGGGATGCTACAATCAATTAATAGCCTCACCTTTGGAGTCCAGTTCAGAAAGCCTGGGTCAGATCATTGTGGGAGAGGCTGAGGACACTGGGAATTGAGTCCCAGTGCCTGTGTTTGAATCTCCTTTCTGCTGTGGCTGTGTGACCCATGGAAAGTTGATAGATTTGCTTGATTCTCTGCTTTCTGGGCTCTAAAGTAGAAGATGCTAATAGTGCATATGTTGTAAGACTGTTGAGAAATTTAATAAGAAAACACATGAGAAGTGTTCAGTAGAGCACCTCATACTCAGCAAACACACATCTAGGTACACACAGCTATTGTGGTTGTCATTTGTCCTTAAGTCATCTCAGTGGAAGTAGCTGTCTGTTGTCCCAGTGTACATTGTGTATGAACACCTCCAGAAAAGATTTGATCGGAGATGTTGTCTTCATCGAATAGGGAGAATCCCTGTCATTCTTTTTTTAAAAAATATTTTTAGCTGTAGATGGGCACAATACCTTTATTTTTTTAATTTATTTTTATGTGGTGCTAAGGATCGAACCCAGTGCCTCACGCATGGTAGGCAAGCGCTCTACCACTGAGCTATAAGCCCATCCCTGTGATTCTTATGTCCAGCTAATCATAGCCACTTCAGGCTTGGGCTCTGCTATACTTGGGGTTTGGTTTGTCTCTCAAGAATCCATATGTGGGGTCTTGGTCCTCAGTGTTGAGGTCGTGGGACTTTTAAGAGGTGGGGCTTAATGGTAGGTCTTCAAGTTATTGAGGGTGTGCCCTCAGAAGGATTAAGGAGATCTTTATGCTGCCCTTTAGTAGTTCTCCGAAGGGGGTTGTTATAAGAGCCTGAGCCTAGCTCCATCCAGCTCCCTGGCTTCCTGTCTGGTAATGTTCTCTGCAGATATTCCCACCATTGCCATCCACCATGATATGACACAGTCTTGAGGACCCTCACCAGATCTGAGTGGATGCAGGTGTCATGTCCTTGAACCTCCAAAACTGGGATCTAAATAAGCCTCTTTTATTTATAAAGTAAGCTGGTCTCAGGTGTTTCATTATGGTGATGAAAAACTGACTAATGCAGGGCCCAATCCCAGGACCAATACTTTGGCATCAGAAGGGCAGTTTGGTCACATGACACAAGGTGAATCAAGAACCTCATCCTGAGCCGGGCGCGATGGCTCACGCTTGTAATCCCAGCACTTAGGGAGGCTGAGACAGGAGAATCGCGAGTTCAAAGCCAGCCTCAGCAACGGAGAGGCGCTAAGTAACTCAGTGAGACCCTGTCTCTACATAAAACACAAAATAGGGCTGGGGATGTGGCTCAGTGGTCGAGTGCCCCTGAGTTCAATCCCCGATACCAAAAAAAAAAAAAAAAAAAAGAACCTCATCCTGGACTGGAGTTGTAGCTCAGTGATAGAACACTTGCCTAGCATATGTGAGACATTGGGTTCAATCCTCAGCACCACATAAAAATAAATAAATAAAGTAAAGGTATTGTGTCCATCTATAACTAAAAAGACAACCTCGTCCTTCCCACAAAAGGTAACCACTTTCTTCAGGGGTGGACTCTGGATGGAGAAGGCACTCAGAACTGGCTTGTGCAGTACAGTTGGTCAGGAAAGAGAATCCAGGAACAGCCTGGGAGAAAATGAAAGAGACAAAAAATCTATTACTGCTTTATGGTTGTTGAGAGGATCAATGGAATGAATTGGCATTCAGTACTTAGCAAAGTGCTAGGCACATTGTAAGCATTCAATAGATGGTACCACAGAGGATGACAATGATGATGATGAAGATGACTGTTACTGGACTGTTACTAGTGACCCCAGGATGTAACCACTCAGGCTGAGGACCTGAGGATGAAAATGTGACCTGAGTACACCTGGCTCCTTCCTCCCTGAGCCTGCACACAGGTCTGGCGTGTCTAAGCTTTGTGTTCGCTGGGGTCTCACCCAGTGCTCACTATTTCTGCCTCAGCTCCATAGGGAGCCCTTTGCAACTCTCCGATGCTCTTCAGAGAGTCCCCAATTGTCTCTCCTTCCGAGGAATTCAGGAAGGGTCAATGTTTGAGGCTCTCCTCCCATTCGGAAGGGGCACTGTGCAGATGCAGAGCAGCTGGGTGGCACTCACAGGAGACTGGCGTGAGCTTGGGCAGCGGAGGAGGTTCCAGAACACCAGGCTATTTTTAGCCTGGCACAGATGCCCAATTCCCAGCTAAGGGAGGGGGTGTGGTAGGTGGGAGGCAATCTTGCTTTCATCATTTATTATTTTATTAACTACTTAGGATGTAGAAGGCAGCAGGCATTACCTGGTTTCATTGCCAGTTTTTTTTTCATGATTCCTGACTCCTTATTTCTTCACAAACAATATTCTCCCCCAGGGGCCAAAGAAGGATGGAGAGAAAATGAAATTGACCAAGTGACAATGAATGAGGGCAAGGAAGGGATAAATATCCCAACCTGCTCCATCAGCAGTGGGAGAGGGTCCAAAAAAACACTTAGCCTCATAAATTGCTCACTTATCCTCCCTGTAGTGAGTTTGCTCCAAATGGCTTGGAAAACTATTGCAGCTAATCAAAGGCGGCAGGACGGTTGCTGGAAGGGGGCCAGGCTGGGCTCAGCAGGAGTCTGAATTGTGCCTGGATTCATTATCTTTATCCAGTCCAACATTTTAGTGGTAGGTTTTTGTTTGATTTCGGAGTAAGATGGTTAGGCCTTTATTTGTTAAATTATAGCTTTTAATTAGCAGATCTATCGAAATGAAAAGCCTGAGAGAGGCACACATGCCTTTAAGTTTTTGTTTGGAATTTATAATTATTGCTCTTTGGAAAAGATTAGTTGGGGGCGTTAAAGACTTTCTTTTAAGAAACTCCTCAAATGATATGCTGTTCAGGAAGGGAGTGAAGGAATATGCCAATAAACTAGATACAAACCTTTCTAGCAATGCTATCTGTATCATTACAGTATCCCAAGTCCTTGTATTTGCAGAAAAAGAGGAAGACAGGATCCAGGTGCATGGCTCAGTAGTGGAACATGTGCTTAGCATGCATGAAGTCCTGAGTCCAAGCTCCAGCACCAAAAATAAACAACAAAAAGAGAGACCAGATATTTTATAATAATTCCTGTATCTTTTTATTTCAGTGCTGAGGATGGGACCCACATATGTTAGGCAAGTGTTTTACCACTGAGCTATATCCCCAGTCCAGTTTGTATACCTTTTCTTCAGGGTGGGGTCCATACAGGCATTGATGCACCAAAGGAGGTAGTGACTTGGCCAGCAAGATGGGTAGTGGCAACCCAATGCCATGGAATTTTAAAAAGTCACCCATTCCTGATAGAGTAGGGAAGATGGGAGGGCCTGGATCCACGTTGGTATATGTTGGCCCTTGGGGATTTGGTCTCTGCCTTTCGGAGGAACAAGGCACGGCTGGTATTGTTTGGGTCTCAGCAATCTCTCCAACTGGGCTTCGCCCACGCTCCGCGGATGCAGAACGGCCTTATCTCCAGCAGAGGGCGCCCCACCTCCTGATTTAGATGCTCTTGTCTCCATCCCTTCGGAAACCACACCCCCACCATCTGCTCGAGCCCGGTTGCTGTTCTTTCTGCTACTATGTCGGTTTTCCTTCTCTGGTAACAGCAAGGAAGCAGATTACAATCTCTGCACGCGTTGGGCCTCGAGCTGTCAGAGGCTGCCAAGGCGGACGCTCCTGGTTTCTTCATCTTTTCACATCCAAGCAGGACATCGCTGCTCGCGGCAAGGAAGGCGTGGGGCGGCAACTAGACGTGCTGGGCATCTGAGTCTTTGGCCGGAACTCCCAGTTCTCAATATACCGCTTCCCTTTGTTCTGTGCTCTGCAGGGCCCACCGAAAAAGGGTAGGAAGCCTCTCCAGAGTGAGCCCTTACACACCGTCCCTTCTGGGATCTCCTCTGGAACATCCATATCCAACGTCATGGACCACAAATCCTGGGTCCAAGATTGTCCTTTTTCCTGTCACCAGCACTCAGCACGGTGCCTGACACAGACACACAATAACTATACTTAATGAAAGAGTTTTTACTTTCATGTAAATTGCTATTTTAGTTCATCCTTTCATGTACTGATCATATACTTTGTGCAAGGCACTGAAGAATCAGAGATAAGAAGTACAATTCTTTGCCGGGCGCAGGGGCGCACGCCTGTAATCCCAAGGGCTCGGGAGGCTGAGGCAGGAGGATCGCAAGTTCAAAACCAGCCTCAGCAAAAGCGAGGTGCTACACAACTCAGTGAGACCCTGTCTCTAAATAAAATACAAAATAGGGCTGAGGATGTGGCTCAGTGGTTCAGTGTCCCTGAGTTCAATCCTCGGTACCAAAAAGAAGGGGACACTTTTTTTTTTTTTTTTTTTTTTTTTAATTTAGAGACAGGTTCTTGCTGAGTTGCCTAGGCTGGCTTTGAACTTGCGATGCTCTTGTCTCAGCCTCCCAAACTGCTGGGATTACAGGCGTACACCAGTAAGCCCAGCTCTGAGCAACTTGAAATCTAGCTTTCCTTAGTTAGTCGCTAATTTCACACATAGTAGAGTTGCTTGCTGGTTGGACTGATAATATGCTTCTGAAATTCAACCACTTATCTCGGTGGTGTATTTAACTCCAAACCTCTCCCAGACTTGTGGGGGAAGGGAGTTCCAATTCAGATGTCCTCTTATCTTCTCTTACTTTGAAGCCCCAAATTACACTTTACATTCCATGCTTCTTAGGAAACCAGACTACCTCACAAAAACCACTTTGGTTGTGCAGAGAAGAAAGCAGCTCATTAACGCATGGCACGTTTTGTAAAGGATTTGGGGGCTTTTGCTGTTAGGAGGATTTTGTTTGTTTTGATTTTGCAAAATTTGAGTGTAGATCTGATGCTCTGCCTTCCCATCTTTCTTTTATCGTTATGCTTACTAATCACATTTATTCTGCTTATGGGAGTAACAAAAGAGATAAAACCCTCTTCCTGTGAGGGAGAACAGCGCAGATAAGAAGCCTACAAACAGAAATTGTTTTCTGATGAGCCAATGTCAAATTTTACAGATGAGCTGTGGAAGCAGAGGAAGGGTTATTATGACCTGAAGCAACTTAGACTCATTTTTAAAGCAGAATAAATGTTTGGGAGATGGTTTGGGAAATGGTTTGGGTACAGATTCTGGTTTCTGAAAAAGGCTAGCACATGAAATAATTAAAAGAAAAGGCTTTAAAGGTTTTTTACTCTTCAGACAACAAAAACCAAGGATTTAATTTTTAAAATTTCCTGGCATTGGAAATTTACTCTAACTAAATGTTTTGTTGCTGTTGTTGTTTAACCACACAATTGCTCTGGCTACAGCTGTGTGCACTGGTGTGAATAAAATACTGTCTGTCATTTATTTTATTTCACCCCTCCATAGCCCCCAGCAAGAGTCTCAATGAATACAATTAAAACCACTGCACTGGATGGTTTCATGGGGTAATTCTATAAAACCTTTCAAGACAATATAAATCTAGGGCTGCTCAAATTATTATAGTCCACAAAAAAAGGAGAAAATTTCCAAAATATTTCAAGAACATGAGTATAGAACTGATACCAAACTCAATAAAAACTTCACTAAGTGGCTGGGATTGTGGCTCAGTTGTGGAGCACTTGCCTAGCATATGTGAGGCACTGGGTTTGATTCTCAGCACCACGTATAAATAAATAAATAAAATAAAGATATTGTGTTCATCTACAAAAAAAATTTTAAAAAACTTCACTAAAATATTATATAGATCTATCACATTAATAGTAATGCAAAAGTATAAACAATATTAATAAACAGAACATAGCATATTCAAATTAATACATCATGGCCATGTGTTGCTTTTCTCCAGGAATTCAAGGATGGTTCATCATACAAAACTTTACTACCATAACCCAGAACTTCCTCTTCTGATTGTAATGAACAAAGGATTGTTGTTTTTGTTTTTCCCAGTCCTGGGGACCAGGGTCTTATGCATGCTAGGCAAATACTCTAACACTGAGCTATACCTTCAGCCCAACTAGGTAAATTTGAATAATCTTTTCTATGAAGGAAAAATTAAAAGCTGTACAAAATATAATAGAAACTTTTTTTTTGGTACTGGAATTAAACCTAGGGGTGCTTAACAATTTCTAAGGCCCTTGATTCTATCTCTGGCATTGCAAAAATCACAACCAAGGGCTGGGAATATAGTTCAGTTGGTAGAGTGCTTGCTTCACATGCACAAGGCCCTGGGTTCAATCCCCAGCACCACCAAAAAACAAACAAACAAACAAAAAACATACACAATGAAAACATCCCCAGTGCTTTTTATTTTTTTATTTTGAGATAAGGTCTTGCTGAGTTGGTGAGGCTGGCCTTGAACTTGCAATCCTCCTTTTTGAACTGGATTACAGGTATGTACCATCACACTTGGCTAGAGACATTTTTTTAAAGCACGCCTGTAATCCCAGCACTTTGGGAGCCTGAGACAGGAGAATTGAGAGTTCAAAGCCAGCCTCAGCCAAGGCGAGGCGCTAAGCAACTCAGTGAGACCCTGTCTCTACATAAAACACAAAATAGGGCTGGGGATGTGGCTCAGTGGTCGAGTATTCAAGTTCAATCCCAAGTACCTGCTCCCCCCCAAAAAAATCAAGCTTTGAATTTGGTATTAGGAGATCCAGAATACCAGAAAAAGCCAAAGAAAATCATCTTTGGAGGAAAATCACATCCTGGACCAAAGATTAATTTTTACAAACAACATATGGCAAAAGTTACAGCTAAACAGGCACAAGGGGATCAAGACAACGTTAGTACCAATGAGAAAAAATAAGTTAGCAGAGATGGGGTACAGCTCAGTGAGAGAGCATTATCTAGCATTTGTGAGGCCCTGGGTTCTATCCCTGGCACTGTAAAAAACAAAAACAAGCAAACAAAAAACCTAACTCAACCAAAACAACAAAATAGTTAATAGAAACAGAAAAGACTCCAGTTAATGGGATGAGGGCAAAATGACTCTCAAACAAGTATGCTTATTACGTTCAAAGCAACAGAATGCAAGTTTGAAAATATCCAGGGAACTGGAAACTACAAACATAGCATACCAGATTAGAAAAAGAACCAAAGAGAAATCCTAGAACTGGAAAATTATAATAACTCAAATTTAAAACCAAATGGGCTTAGTGAGCAGCAGACACAACAGACCAAGAATAAGTGAACCAGAAGACAAATCAGAGGACAAGGTCCAGAATGAGGCATAGAGAGACAAAAGGTTGGGAAATATAGCAGAGATCATAAGTGACTTAAGACTGGAAGATTTAAAGGAAGAGAGCAGGGAAATAGCAATACTTGAAAAGATAAGTAGCTAAGTAGCTGATAACTTTTTTTTGGAACCAACAAAAGATATTAATCTACAGAATAAAGAAACCAAATAAATAATAACAAACAAGATTTTTAAAAACTGAAATCTGTGCCTAGACACATTATATAATATTGTATTAGATATACTGAAGATAACGAAAAATTTAAAACATTCAGAGAAAAAGTCACCATTAAAGAAACTGACAGCTGGGCTGGGATTGTGGCGCAGTGGTAGCATGCTCGCCTAGCACGCGTGAGGCACTGGGTTCGATCCTCAGCACCACATAAAAACAAAGATATTCTGTCCACCTAAAACTAAAAAATAAATAAATATTTAAAAAAAAGAAAAGAAACTGACAGCTGATTTTTAATAGTATCAATAGAAGCCAGAAGAGAATGGGATGATATCTTCAATGTGTTGTAAGAAAACAACCACAGATTTCCAACCAAAACAACCATACACTGCCATAGCCAGTATGATATCCTGCAAAAACTGGAACTAGGAAAAAGAAGACATTTTCAGACAAACAAAAATGAGAGGGGGCTGAGAATGTAACTCAGTGATAGAGCACTTGCCAGCTGGGCGCAGTGGCGCAAGCCTGTAATCCCAGCACTTAGGGAGGCTGAGACAGGAGAATCGCGAGTTCAAAGTCAGCCTCAGCAATGGCGAGGTGCTAAGCAACTCAGTGAGACCCTGTCTCTACATAAAACACAAAATAGGACTGGGGATGTGGCTCAGTGGTCGAGTGCCCCTGAGTTCAATCTCCAGTACCAAAAAAAAAAAAAAAAAATAGAGCACTTGCCTCACATGTGAGAGCCATAGGTTTGATTCTCAGCACTGCAAGAAGAAAGAGAACTGGGCATGGTGGCAGTAGGATTGCAAGCTTGAGGCCATCCTGGAGAGACCCTGTCTCAAAATAAAATTTAAAAAAAGGGCTTGGGATATAACTCAATAGTAGAGCAACCCTGGATTCAATCCCCACTACCAAAAGAAAAGAAACAAAATTCGGAAATTAATCAACAGCTAGGGAGCACAGTCCTGTTTTCACATATCAAGTTAACTAATCCTCACAATAATCTGATGGAAAAGGCTCTTCTAACATTGTCAATTTCCAGATGAGGAAACGGAGACTCTGAGAAGTAGGTAACTAGCCCAAAGTCACATTCGTAGTAATGATCGGGACCAAGATCCAAATTGAGGGTTTATGTTCCTAACTGCTGTGCTTCACTGCCTTCAGAGTTTCAGATATTATAGTTACATATTGGGAAGACCCAGAGAACATAGGAAAATCCTATTCCAAACTAATAAAAAATACATTAAAGTAGAAAAGTATAAACTAATATATAATAATCAGTAGATTTCATAAACAAACAACACCTAGTTTCTGCATACAATGGAAGGAAAGTAACAACATTAATAAATAAATAAAATTCCCCCGAATACCTTTAAGAGGAAAATTTTGAGATTTATAGGAGGACTTGAACAATGGAAGGACATATATTTCTGAAAAGAATGATTTAGAATCATCAAGACAATCTCCTTCACTTGATTGGTACAATTAATGCAATTCCAACAATATGCCACTATGTTTTTTCCCTAAGCTAAAATAAAGTGACTCTAAGGGTCATATGATTAAAAAAGACATGTAGCCAGGTGCAGTGGCTGAGGCAGGAAGATCGAGAGTTCAAAACAAGGCTAAGCAAAAGCGAGGAGCTAAGCAACTCCGTGAGATCCTGTCTGTAAATAAAATACAAATAGGGCTGGGGATGTGGCTCAGTGATTGAGTAGCCCTGAGTTCAATCCTAGGTACTAATAAAATAAAATAAAATAAAAAAAAGATCCAGGAAAACCAAAAGAGAACAAGAAGGACGGTGTGTCCCTCTACCCCTTTCTCAATCCAGCTGCAGCTACATTGCCCAGTTCTACCCAGATGCAACCTGAACGGATCCTGCTCTATTCCTGCAGCTGCATTGCAGCGTTCCCACAGAAACCCCTTAACGCATGCGTACACAACTGAAGAAGGGGGCGGGGCGTTAACACCCACGGTGCCATCTTGATTGATGGGGAAAGGGAACCGATAGATAAAGACTCCCCCACCCTTTTAAAAATACTTTTTTAGTTGTAGATGGACACAGTACCTCTATGTTTTTTATGTATTTTTATGTGGTGCTAAGGATCGAACCCAGAGCCTCACAAGTGCTAGGTGAGTGTTCTGCTGAGCCCCAGCCCCAGCCCAAGCCTTCCTCCTTTTGTCCTCAAGGCAGACAGTTCTGAAAACCTTTTCAAAAGGCTCCCCTGAAGGTGCGGCAGGGTTGAGCACCAGTGGCTTCGGGATGACAGCTGACTCCACGTTGCATCCTGGTATTGGATCTCCCTCTGTCTGTCCACCTGTTCCTCACTGCCATACCTGGGAGCAAGTCCCAGATAAGCGACCTGCGTGAAAGCCTTTGTCTCCAACTGGGCTTCACAGGAAACCCAAACTAAAACAAGGAACAAGCTTGATCGTCTATTTTGTTTGTTTTTGTTGTTGTTGTTGTTGTTGTTGTTGTTGTCCTGGGGATTGAATCCAGGGACCTTAACCACTGAGCCTTATCTCCAGCCCTTTTTATTTGTTTATTTAGAGACAGAGTCTGGCTAAGTTGCTTAGGGCCTTGCTAAGTTGCTGAGGCTGGCTTTGAGTTTGGGATCCTCCTGCCTCAGCCTCCCAAGCCCTCACTGTTGACATGTTTAAAACCACTAGAGGGGGCTGGGATTGTAGCTCAGCGGTAGAGCGCTTGCCTCGCATGCGTGAGGCCCAGGGTTCGATCCTCGGCACCACATACAAAGCAATGAAATAAAGACGTTGTGTCCATCTATAACTAAAAAAAATATTTAAAAAAAAAAAAACCACTAGAGGGCCTGGGTGTCTAAGAGGGTGTGGCACTGGTGCCTGAGGTTGAAGATCTGCTGTCCTTGCCTACTGGAGCTGAGCTCCTACTATCTGCCCCTCAGTTCTTACTGAACAGGCCTCTGGACTTTACCCCAAATATGCCTGTCTAATTCCCACTTTCCAGGCCTTTGTATTTTTATTCCTCTGCCTAGAATTCTTTCTCCTAGACATCCTCATGGCTGCCTCCCTTAACTTGTACTCCAGGGCAACTTTGATTTGCTCCCAGGGTTTATTGTTCTCTTTATCACTTATTACTATCTAATATACACTTATTTATTTTATTTTATTTTCCTGAGTCTCCTCACTAGAATCTAAGCTCCACCAAAGTAAGGATTTCCCTCTGCTTTGTTCAAGACAAAATCCTCCATGCTTAGAATGGCACCTTGCATAGGAAAAGCACCCAATAAATAGTTGCTGAATTCTTGAATTATATGCATGGAGAGACAGACTGATAGAAAAAAAATAGAAAGTGTCATCTAGCTCAGTAGAATTTTTTAAAAGTTTTTTTAGTTGTTGATGGATCTTTATTTTATTCATTATTTATATGTGGTGCTGAGGATCGAACCCAGTGCCTCACGCATGCTGGGCAAGCGCTCTACCACTGAGCTACAGCCCCAGCCCTAGCTCATTAGAATTTAAAGGAGACAAAAATCTAAAACCACTGAGGAAATTAGATTGATTCCTCAATATGTAGTATCGAAACAGCTGGGTAGCCACTGAGGGAAAAAAGTGAGATTCATCCTTTCACACTGCACATGAGGACAAATTGCATTTGGATCAAAACTTAAAGTGAGAACAAAGAGAAACCATTAAAGTAATAGAAGAAAACATGAAAGCATTCTTTTGTAATTTCAAAGTATGGCATTTCTCCTATCACAAAATCTAAATGCCATTAAAAAGAAATTGATAAATCTGGCTACATAAAAAATTCTTCAAAGCAGGGGCTGGAGATATAGCTTAGTTGGTTGAGTGCTTGCCTCACATTGTACAAGGCCCTGGGTTCAATTCCTAGCACCACCACGAAAAAAAAAATCTGTAAAGCAAATGATAGCCTAAGTGTAATGGTTTGAATGATTGTCCCTTCTGAAACTCACTTTGAAATTTATCATGGTAATTTTTTTTCAGCACTAGGAATTGAACCCTGGGTCACTTTACCACTGAACTACATCCCCAGCCCTTTTAATTTTTTTTTTCTTAAGACAAGATCTCACTAAATTGCTAGGCTGGTCTTGAGCTTGCTATCCTCCTTACCTCAGCCTCTGGAGTAGCTGGGATGACAGGCATATGCTACTGCCCCTGGCAGGAGATGGGAGCCTTGAGAGGTGTTTAAGCCACCCTTCTGGGTGGAATTAATGCTATTTTTAAAAGGGCACTTTGGGGGATGGCTTTTGCCTCCTGCTCTGTTGCCATATAAGGGACAGTGTTCCTTCAAGGCATCATTTTGGAAGTGGAGACCAGACCCTCCCAGACACGAACCTGCTGGTGGCTTGATCTTGGACTTCCCAACCTCTAGAACTGTGAGCTAATAAATTTTCTATTTATTACAAATGACCAATCTCAGATATTCTGTTAGAGAAGCACAAAACAGACTAAGACAATAAAACGCAAAGTCAGAATAGAAATGACAAATTTGCAAAAATATTTTCAACTCATATTACAGGCAAAGGGTTAATTTCCCTAATATTAGAAGGTCTCCTGCAAATTGATAAGAAAAAGGTTAATAGCCTAAGAGAAAAAATGAGCAAAAGATACGAACAGATGGTTCACAGAAAGGAAAGGAAAAATGGTTCTTATTATGAAAAGATGCTCAACCTCAGTCATAATGATACATGTGAATTAAAATTACAATGAGATATCATTTTTACTCATTATTTTAGTAAAAATCCAAAAATTCGGAAATTGCACTGCATGAGCCAGGCTAGAAAAAAAAATAGTGCTCTTAAATATTATGGGTAAAAGGATAAATTGGCAGCCGGGCACGGTTGCGCAAGCCTGTAATCCCAGCACTTAGGGAGGCTGAGACAGGAGAATCGCGAGTTCAAAGCCAGCCTCAGCAACTGAGAGGCACTAAGCAACTCAGTGAGACCCTGTCTCTACATAAAACACAAAATAGGGCTGGGGATGTGGCTCAGTGCTCGAGTGCCCCTGAGTTCAATCTCCAGTACCAAAAAAAAAAGGATACATTGTCAAGGGTCAATTAGTTAAGTATTTATCCAAGTAGCCAATTTATGTACCTTCTGATCTAGTAATTCCCCCTCCCAGAATTTCTTCCTATAGATAGCCTTACACATGCGCAAAATGGCATTTAGACAAGGTTATCCTTTGCAATTATACCATGGCAAAAGATTGGAAACAAGATAAATGTTCAACAGTAAAGGAATGGTTAAATAAATTGTGGTAACTCCATGTGTTGGTATCAAATATAACTATAGAAAGAGACTAAGGAAAATCCTTAAGCTCTGGATAGAAAGATGAATAACATACATTGTAACAAACAAACAAACAAACAAAAACACCAAACAAACAAGGTGCAGAAAAGCAGGCACTAGTTAGGTTAAAAAGAAAAACAAAAATATAAGGCTGAGGGTGTTTGTATCTCCTGTGAGTGGTAGAGTGCTTGCTTACCTTGCACAAATCCTGGGGTTCAACATCCCCAGCATTGCAAAGAAAAGAAAAAGAAATAAAAGGAGGGGGATAATATATTCATAGTAGCCTATTGGATAAACAAGACACTAAAAACAAGTTGGGACACATGGAGACAATGAACAGCAAATAGCACTGGGAAGATGTGTTATGATATTCTCTGTGTGTGCGGTGCTGGGAATTGAACCCAGGACACTGAGATACATCCCTAGGTCCTCCACATGCTTTTTTTTTTTGATGTTTGAACCTTACAGATATCTCATCTACTATACCTCCCAGGTGTGATCTTCAGTGTTTTTATTCCCCAACTTTTTAAATTGGTGCATTATAGTTGTATATAATGATGGGATTTGTTGTTACATATTTGTATGTGCACACAATATAACAATATAATCTGTTGGCCAATATCACTACCCAGCACTTCCCCACCTCCCATCCTTTGGTCCCTTGCCTCTACTGATCTCCCCTTGATTTTCATGAGATCTGTCCCACCTTTCTTTTCCTTTTTTCTCTATAGCTCACGCATGACAGAAAATATATAACCCTTGACCTTCTGAGTTTGACTTACTTCATTTAACACAATGGTTTCTCGTTCCACCCATTTTCCTGCAAATGACATGATTTCATTTTTCTTTATGGCTGGATAAAACTCCATTGTGTATATATACCACATTTTCTTTATCCATTCATCTGTTGATGGACACCTAGATTGGTTCCGTAGTTTGGCTATTGTGAATTGTGTGGCCATAAACATGAGTATGCATGTGTCACTGTAGTGTAATCACTTTAATTCTTCAGGATAAGTAGCTAGGAG
>CM053402.1:40759484-40776016 GCA_028644305.1 Xerus rutilus
TTTTTTTTTTTTCGTACCAGGTATTGAACTCAGGGGCACTCGACCACTGAGCCACATCCCCAGCCCTATTTTGGGTTTTATGTGGAGACAGGGTCTCACTGAGTTGCTTAGTGCCTCGCCGTTGCTGAGGCTGGCTTTGAACTCGCGATTCTCCTGTCTCAGCCTCCCTAAGTGCTGGGATTACAGGCGTGTGCCACCACGCCCGGCTTGAACGTTTTTATCATTCCATACCGAAACTCCAAACCCTTTAAACACTAACTCCCCACTCCCTCCTATCCCACCTGACCTGTCTAGTCCCTGGTAACCATTATGTCCACCTATATGAGTTTGCTCATTCTAGGAATCTCCTGTAAGTGGAATCATATGATATTTGTTCTTTGTGCCTCACTTATATCAGTTAGCATAACATTTTTTTTTGTTACCGGGGATTGAACTCAGTGGCACTCGACCACTGAGCCACATTCCCAGCCCTATTTTGTGTTTTATGTAGAGACAGGGTCTCACTGAGTTGCTTAGTGCCTTGCTGTTACAGAGGCTGGCTTGGAATTCATGATTCTCTTCTCAGCCTCCCAAAGTGCTGGGATTACAGGTGTGCGCCCCCGCACCTGGCTAGTTAGCATAACATTCTGAAGGTCCATCCATGTTGTAGCATGTATCAGAACTTCAATTCTGAATAACATTCCATTATATAACTATGCCATATTTATTAATCCATTCATCTGTTGATGGATATTTAGGTTCTTCCTAATTTTTGGCTATTGTGAATAGTGACGCTATGAACGTTGGGGCACCAAGTATCCGTTTGATTTCCTGCTTTGAATTCTCTTTTTATTTTAAATATTTTTTTAGTTGTAGATGGACACAATGTCTTTATTTTATTGCTTTGTATGTGGTGCTGAGGATCGAACCCAGGGTCTCAAGCATGAGAGGCAAGCGCTCAACCACTGAACTACAATCCCAGCCCCCTGCTTTGAATTCTTTAAGGTATGCAAAGTAGAAAGTGAAATTGCCCTAATTTCAGTTTTTAACCTGCTGAGCTAACTAACAGAGCAACACTCCTCCCACTGCCCCTCACCCCCACCCGCAAAGATGAAGGATTAAATTAAGGACTCTGACTGCAAGGAAAATTTGGGAGAAAATTAAAATGCAAACAAACAATACAGAATAGCTAAGTACCTTCTAGACATAGTTGTTATCACAACGAAAATGGTGAAAGGAACGTTAGACTCCCAAAGGGCTGCTGGCTTTCATACCTCCCCTTTGTTTCCACAAATGATCCACAGTTGTGTTCTGTGTTTGTATCTGATGTCAGGCTTTGTCCTGGGGCCTGAGGATTTCAGAGGACATCTGGTGCCTCTCCCTTCCCCCATTAGCATAGGAAGGACAGATGGAACTGCCACTTCCACCAGCTCATAAGGTAAACAGTAGCCAGAGCTGTGTTTGCTTTTTTTTTTTCTTCTTCTTTTTATTTTTTCTTATTTTGAGACAGAGTCTCACTAAATTGTTGAGAGTTAGCTGGGCATCCTGGTTCTCACCTGTAATCCCAGCACTTAGGGAGGCTGAGACAGGACAATTGTGAGCTCAAAGCCAGCCTCAGCAATGGCAAGGCACTAAGCAACTCAGTAAGACCCTGTCTCTACA
Source organism: Xerus rutilus (assembly GCA_028644305.1). NCBI lineage: Eukaryota > Metazoa > Chordata > Mammalia > Rodentia > Sciuridae > Xerus > Xerus rutilus. The sequence continues at coordinate 40,761,126 of CM053402.1, forward strand.
TAAAACACAAAATAGGGCTGGGGATGTGGCTCGGTGGTCAAGTGCCCCTGAGTTCAATCCCCAGTACCAAAACAAAAATTTTTAAAAAAAAGGGTACTTAAACCGGGTGCAGTGGTGCACGCCTGTAATCTCAGCAGCTCAGGAGACTGAGGCAGGAGGATCTCCAGTTCAAAGCTAGCCTCAGCAAAAGTGAGGTGCTAAGTAACTCAGTGAGACTGTCTCTAAATTAAATATAAAATAGTACTAGGGATGTGGCTCAGTGATGGAGTGCTCCTGAGTTCAATCCCTGGCACTGCCCCCACCAAAAAAAAAAAAAGAATAAAATAAATTAGTAAAAATAAAATAAATTAGTACTTCAAACCAATAGGATGCAAGGAAAGGATTACAGGGGCTTCTAAGAAAGAAAAGTTCTTGGAGGAAGTTTGCAAATAAGGAAGAATGTACCCTCAAGAGTGCCTGGCAGGGCTGGGGTTGTAGTTCAGTGGCAGAGCACTTGCTTAGCATGTGCAAGGCACTGGGTTCTATTCTCAGCACCGCACACATATAAATAAATAAAATAAAGATCCATTGACAACTAATAAAACATTAAAAAACAACAATAACAACAAAAGAGTGCCTGGCAGCTATTGTGCAACCACGAGGGAGAGTTTGCCTGAGATTCAAATCAGTGCTGAGGAAGATGAGACTCTAACTGAAGAGTCAATGTCTACCCAGGGAGTGGAAATCCCACTGAAGATCACTTACCCAGGAAGGGAGATGCTTCAAATGATGGTATTAGGAGAGACAGACAAGTTTGGTTCAGTGTATTCTTGCCCCATTTTTCCCATTTCCTCTCTACAAAATGAGGATGTTGGATTTGGTGAGATCTTGAGGCTTGTCTAGTTTCGATATTCTGCATGTTTTTGTTTCTATAGAAAATACACAGGCTTTGGGATTGTGTGTGTGTGTGGATTGAATTCGGGGTTTCTTGCATGCAAAGCAAGTGCTATACCAGAGTCACAAAGCACAGGCTTTGGAATTTTGTTACAGGGTTGGGGCCTTCTGGGAAACAGGCAGTGTGAAGACCCGTTTTTTGGGTGGGGAGGTTCGAGGAATTGAACCCAGGGGTGCTTAACTACTGAGCAACATCCCAGCCCTTTTTAAAATATTTTATTTAGAGACAGGGTCCTTAAAAAAAAATCAAAGCCAGGCATGATGGCACAAGCTTGTAATCCCAGCTCTTAGGGAGGTTGAGACAGGAGAATCGCAAGTTCAAAGCCGGCCTCAGCAATGGCAAGGCGCTAAGCAACTCAGTGAGACCCTGTCTCTACATAAAACACAAAATAGGGCTGGGGATGTGGCTCAGTGGTCGAGTGCTCCTGAGTTCAATCCCTAGTACCAAAAAAAAAAAAAAAAATCAAATTGTATACTTTATTTTTATGTGGTATGGAGGATTGAGCCCAATGCCTCCAATGTGCAAGGTAAGTGCTCTACCACTGAGCTACAACTTTAGCCCCAAGAGACAGAGTCTTACTGAGTTGTTTAGAGCCTCATAAGTTGTTGAGGCTGGCTTTGAAGACACAATTCTCCTGTTTCATCCTCCCGAGTTGCTGGGATTCTAGATATGGGCCACCTTTCAGGGTTCAAACCCCAATTCTTGCACTTAAGTCAGAAAAGATTTCAGACAGTTTACTCAGAGGAACAGTCATGAGTTTATTAGAAGGAATGGGACTGGGACAAGGGGAGAGAGTGGGTCCTCTCAGAGAGGAGAGAGACTGAGTGCCTCTCCTGCACTCCACTTTTATTGAGGATCCCAGAGAAGTTTCCAGCAAGTCCTGTCAGGGTCCACCTCTTGGGTTTTGATTGACAACAGGATGACATCAGAGTTTTAAGTCTCCACAGTTGTGACAACTCTAGGTCACTTTGGCTCATGCTGACTGGTTTCTAGCTGGATTCTTTTTTTTTTTAATAGTATTTTTTAGACCTTTTTTTAAATTTTTATGTAATGCTAAGGATCGAACCCAGTGCCTCATCCGCGCTAGGCGAGCGCTCTACCACTGAGTAACAACCTAAGCCCCTCTAATTGGATTCTTAGCCATACATTCTTACAGATTTTATTGTTAGGAGGATTTACTCTTTTCTCCCTGGATTTCGGGATCTGGTCTGTGGAAAGGATCACAAAAGTCTTCCTCCTGAAGCATAACTTGGGTTCCTGTTATGGACATTTTTTTGGGCCTACATTTCTCCTGCAGATAACAGATAAATTGCTGAGGAATGTGACATATCCTGTCTGCTTAAGCCAGGCAGAGCTGCAGGTAAATTGCTTCTTGGAAAAGAAAGCACATGGGGGTCAGCACTGTGGGCTCATTTTTTTAGAATTATTCCCTTAACCTCGTACTCCCACCATTCGCACCTGTCTGTCCCCTATCAATCCCTCATACCTCAGGTCAAATTCTGATAATATCCTGTGCAACCTCAACCAAGTTACTTAATCTCTCCGATCCTCAGTTTCTTCAGCTATAAAGTGGGATATCTATCATACTGCACAGTGATTTTTCTGAAGACTGAATGAAATACTGCATATCCAGTTGTTGGTGTAGGGCTTGGCATGTGTTACATCTCACTACCCTTCTCCAGAAATGTAGAGTGGAGAGTTTATAACCTATGGACAGGTGGGCCAAGTTGGGCCCTGCTTTTTTTTTTTTTTTTTAATATTTTTAGTTGCAGGTGGACACAATACCTTTATTTTGTTTATTTAGTTTTTTTATATGGTGCTGGGGATCAAACCCAGTACCTCACACGTGCTAGGCAAGCCCTCTTCCACTGAGGCACAACCCCAGCCCTGGCCCTTGCTTTTGTAAATACAGTATATCTATTTGTTTGTTTTGTGTGTGGTACTGGGAATCAACACAGGGGTATTCTCCCACTGAGCTGCATCTCCAGCCTTTTTTATTTTTTAATTTTGAGACAGGGTCTTGCTAAGTTGCTTAGAGCCTTGTTAAGTTCCTGAGACTGGCTTTGAACTTGAGATCCTCCTGCCTCAGCCTCCTGAGATGCTGGGATTACAGGTGTGCGCCACAATACCCAGCACTTGAGACAGCTTCCTGCTAGGTTGCCCAGTCTGTCCTCAAACTTGAGATCCTCCTGCCTCAGCCTCCCTAGTCACTGAGATTACAGATATGCACCACCACACCGGCCCAGGGTAAAGTTTTGTTAGAACACAAAATTGTTCTTCATTTACATGTTGTCTAAGGCTGCTATTCAGCTACAAAGGAACAGTTGATCCCCATGACAATGGAAGTGGGGGTTGCCTTTGCTGTGAGAGACACACCTCTGTGTATGCAGATCATATACTCGATAAAGCCTGAGATATTTGCCATATGGCCCTTTACAGAACAAGCTTGCTGAACCTTAATGTAGAACATAAAGCCTTGAAGTAGTTCAAGGAATTTTAAGCATGAGTCAGGAGATAGGAAAAATATTGTGAAGATCTTGAAGGAACTTACTGATGCCCTTGAGGGCTTTTACAATGACTGAAGACATGTGACCTTTCATTCTGAGCCTGGTGCCCACTCTCTGAGGATAATGCCCAGAGCAATAAAAAAAATCCCAGCAAAATAGTCCAAGGTTTTCAAAATAGTCCAAGAATTCAGACCTTCCCTAGCACTGGAGGAAAGGGGCCAGGGGAGGTAGCCTTTCTAGAAACACACACACACACACACACACACATACGTGCATACCTGCACACACAAAAAGTACTGGAGAGGGGCTGGGGTTATGGCGCAGTGGTAGCGTGCTCGCCTGGCATGTGTGAGGCACTGGGTTCGATCCTCAGCACCACATAAAAATAAAATATATTCTGTCCATCTAAAACTAAAAAATAAATGTTAAAAAAAAAAAAAGTACTGGAGAGACAGAAAAAAAAAAGTAAATGATACAATAGGTCTCGGGTTCTGCTCTTTTTTCTTTCTTTTTTTTGGTACCGGGGATTGAACTCAGGAGTACTCGACCACTGAGCCACATCCCTAGCCCTATTTTGTGTTTTATGTAGAGACAGGGTCTCACTGAGTTGCTTAGCGCCTCGCCATTGCTGAGGCTGGCTTTGAACTCGCGATTCTCCTGTCTCAGCCTCCCTAAGTGCTGGGATTACAAGCTTGCGCCACCACGCCTGAATTCTTTTTTCTTTTTATGGTACTGGGGATTGAACCCAGGCATGCTCTACCACTGAGCTACACCTCCAGCTCTTTTTATTTATTTATTTTTTTATTTTGAGATAGGGCCTCCCTAATTTGCCGAGGCTGATCTTGAATTTGTGATCCTTGTGTTTCAGCCTCCCCAAGTCACTTGGATTACAGGCATGTGCCACAGAGCTCTGCTTAAGTTCTGTTCTTATGGAAGAAAAAACAGTTTCCTTTGGGGCAGCCGAATCTTCAGGGTGCATGGCATCTAGAAGGGATTACCAACACTGGTTGGTCTTGGGATGCTTGGGTGGCCGTAGCATTGACTGTTTGGAACTGAGCTTCATGCCATAAGCATGCTTCCTGACCCACAGAGTAATTTATGCTTTTCTGTGCACATGGGACTATCTGAACAAATAGCCTGCTCCTCCATTCACCTGATGCTTTTCTAGGTGGTGCAGTACATGGAAACCCACTGCGACTGTCCACAGAGATTCTTTTTCACATGCAACTTGGAGCTGTTGGTTGGTCTTAATAGAAAATAGAACCATTGGCATCTCAGCTTTCTTTCCTAAACAGATAACATAAAGATTCACATGCCCCTGAGCAATATGATGGTTTTTTAAGTAAGACATACCTTGTTGGGATGTATGTTGGGGTCATGGGCTCCATATGAGTGACAAAATCCCCTCTAGGTAGTTTTGCTCTGTGAGAGAAGTTCACCTCTGTGCATCCTATTTTCTTCCCAGAACTCAGGCTGAGGACTGACTCCACCTTCCTATAGAAATGTTGATTAACTCACTCTGTCTTTCTCCTCTCTCGGTATACATAAAAACAGAAATATATAAGTTGCTTAGGCTTTCTTCATATGTTAACCCTTTCAGTTCTTTTCACTCTCACAAAGTCAGTCATATTATGATCCCTGTTTTGCAGATGAGGAAACTGAGGCACAAGTCATTAGGTCACTTGTCTAAGGCCACATGGTTGGTCAGTGTCAAGAATGATATTCAAGCCGGGTGAGGTGACACAAGCCTGTAATCCCAGCACTTTGGGAGGCTGAGACAGGAGAATCGCGAGTTCAAAGCCAGCCTCAGCAAAGGCGAAGCGCTAAGCAACTCAGTGAGACCCTGTCTCTACATAAAACACAAAATAGGGCTGGGGATGTGGCTCAGTGGTTGAGTACCTCTGAGTTCAATCTCTGGTACCCAAAAAAAAGAGTGATATTCAATCCCAGGGTCTCTCTGGTTCATAGCCACTGTGTCTTTCTGCCTCTCTGGACATCACATACACGTGCATGTACGCACGCACACACACAGGCACACACACAAGTGATCTGGACAAGCTGCTGGAATGTGGTCCAGCAGGGCGTGACCTGGGCTTCTGGTATTGCGTGGATCATCTCTGCTGGTCTTGAGAATACCCCTTCCTGCTGGGCTCTGCCCCTACCCCCGCCTGTCGGTGTTTCCCTGGCCGCAGTTCTTGGCCTCTTCCAACTATTACACATCATTGCCCTAATCTTGGCTCTGCCAGGATGCAGAGCTTGCTTACCCTTAGGTGTTTCCTGTGCTCAGGAGCTGGTTGGCTCTCGGGATGTGAAGTCTTTGTTGATGATGCCAGAACAAGGCTTGGTGGTGTGGACTGGGACCACACCACCATAGGAACCTGACATAGGAACCCGAAGAAGAGAAAATGGGTAGCTGAACCATGTTCTCACTTCTGAAGTAGGAACTCAGTGCACAGAGTCAGATGGGTTCCTGCCTTCAAATCTGGAAGGGATTGCAAAGCATTTACTCCAACTTCCCTATTTCACAGATGAGGAAACTAAGGGCTAGAGAGGCAGTGTGGTTTCCTATACACCCCGCAGACTCACAGCAGTGCCCCAGGCAAGTCTCAGGTCCTCTTTTTCACATGGAGCCATTCTCATGCACCTGTCTCCAGCACCAAATGAGGATGTGGCTTTCCCCAGAACAGTCTTTCTTATAAAACATACTGACAAGGGACAATGATGTCTCTCACTGTGTTTCAATCAGAGAATATCAACACCTGTAGGGCAGTGATCTATTCTTTTTTTTTAACCAGGGATTGAAACCAGGGCACTTAACCACTAAGGCACGTCCCCAGCCCCTTTTATTTTTTTAAAATTTTTTAAATTTTTAATTTTTTTTTGGTACTAGAGATTGAACTCAGGGGGCACTCAACCACTGAGCCACATCCCCAGCCCTATTTTGTGTTTTATGTAGAGACAGCATGTTTTCTGTAGAGTTGCTTTGCATCTCGCTGTTGCTGAGGCTGGCTTTGAACTTGTAATTCTCCTGTCTCAGCCTCCCAAAGTGCTAGGATTATAGGCTTGCGCTACCGCGCCTGGCTCCCTTTTATTTTTGTGACAGGTTCTTGCCACATTTCTTAGGACCTCACTAACTTGCTAAGGCTGGCTTTGAACTTGGGATCCTCCTGCCTCAGCCTCCCAAGCAACTGGGATTACAGGCATGTGCCACAGCTCCCAGCTAGGGAAGCAATTTTGAGTGTGGTTGCCCAATAAGTTGGACATGAAGTGTTTCAGGTGATACCCACTTTTTAATTTCAAGAGTAATCTATATACGTAAATGTGCACTAGACAAGTATAAGTAGATACCAAATCTAATAAAGTTTGTTACATTTGCATTTGACTGCTTAAGAAGATGTTCAGTAAATAAAAGTATATTCAGTAAGCAATAGCATGGTGATTTGTGGATTGGAAAAAAAAACAGCATGCAGATACCTGAAGTTTGGGATCTGCTGTTCTGGACACTATCAACAATTTAGGGAAAGAGGTTTAAACCAGGGACTTGTCCATAATGTAAAGACACCTGCCTCCAATTACCAAATAAATACTAAAAAAAATTACAAGAAGCCAGACGCGGTGGCTCAAGCCTGTAATCCCAGCACTTAGGGAGGCTGAGACAGGAGAATCACGAGTTCAAAGCCAGCCTCAGAAAAGGCAAGGTGCTAAGCAACTCAGTGAGACCCTGTCTGTACATAAAACACAAAATAGGGCTGGGGATGTGGCTCAGTGGTCGAGTGCCCCTGAGTTCAATCCCTGGTACAAAAAAAAAAAAAAAAAACTACAAGAAGATACAATTTTTCACCTTGCACATTGGTAAAGATTATAAAATATGTTCTCACCTAGGCAACACATTTGCTAAATTTAGAATAACAGAGTGTTAGCATGGTCTCTGGGCGTGGGTGACATGTAAATAATGACAAATCCCGTGAGAATGTATGTGAGTAATCAGGCTAGAGCTACTGAAAACGGGCTCTTTTTTGAGCAGGAAAAGGGAGAAGGAAAAGTGAGATCACTGAGATTAAGGGAAAATTCTATTGTCTCAAATGCTCATTAGAAAACACACAATAGCTTTGTGATATAATTTAAATAAATGTTTTTCCTAGCTGTGCTCACTGAAAAGAATAATGAACAGACTAATAAACAACCCAAAAGAAATAAGCACCTCTAATATAATACCCTTATTTGAAGCAGTGGGTATGAACTGAGGGCACTCTACCACTAAGCCACATTCCCAGCCCCTACAGCCACTTTTTTTTTTTTTTTTTTTGAGACAGGATATTGTTAAGTTGCCAAACTGGCCTCAAACGTGAGATCTTCCTGCTTCAACCTCCCAAGAAGCTGGAATTACAGTACAAGTATACAGCACTGTGCCCCACCAGGATATAACATTTTCTTTCTTTTCTTTTCTTTCTCCCTCCCTCTCTCTCTCTCTCTCTTTCTTTCTTTCTCTTTCTCTCTCTTTCTTCCTTCCTTCCTTCCTTCCTATCTTTCTCTTTCTTTCTTTCTTTCTTTCTTTTTCTTTCTTTCTCTCTCTCTTTCTCTCTCTCTCTCTTTCTTTCTTTCTTTCTCTCTCTCTCTCTTTCTTTCTTTCTTTCTCTCTCTCTCTTTCTTTCTTTCTTTCCCCTTCCTTCCTTCCTTGCTTGCTTCCTTCTTTCTTTCTTCCTTTTTTTCTTTCTTTCTTGGTACAGGGGATTGAACTCAGGAGTACTCAACCACTGAGCCACATCCCCAGCCCTATTTTGTATTTTATGTACAGACAGGGTCTCACTGAGTTGCTTAGCACCTCGCCATTGCTGAGGCTGGCTTTGAACTCGTGATTCTCCTGTCTCAGCCTCTCAAAGTCCTGGGATTACAGGCGTGCACCACCACCGGATATAAAATTTTCTACAACAATTTTTTTTTTCCGGTACTAGAGATCAAACCCAGGGTCTCATGCAAGCTAGGCACACACTCCACCACTAAGCTACACCCCTAACTGTACATCAACAACAACAACAACAAATTTAAATTGAAAACATTCAATGTTGGCAGGGATCTGGAGAATGGTCTCTCTCACACACTGCTGATAGGAGCACAGATTGGTCCCGTTTTTAGATGGTAATTTAGCAGTATCTGTCCAAATGTCAGCGCACATACACTTTGACCCAGGGATTCCATTTTGGGGAATGTAACCTAAAGAAACATTTACAACCATGTTTCCTACAACGGTCTTACTAATAGCAGAAAAACTGCAAGTAACCCAATGTTCATCAATTGGGGACATTTAAATAAATCTTTGCTAGTACTAGCAGAGATAGAGAATGCCTACAACATCTGTCAGTAGGGGATGTTAAATAAACCATGGTACATCTATACAACGGAATGCCATGAAGCCCTTAAAAAGAAAGAGGAAGATCCCCACCCATATTATAATAAAAGATAAATATTTGATCTTGTCCTTAGTTCAGGGCACAGAGTTCCTAAAATCCTTGGAATTTACTGTCCATTGTATGTTAATGAGATGACTCAATGCTATGACGCTAGTTAGCCATTTTTTTTTAATTTTTAAAAATTTGTTATTTTTACATATACATGACACTAGGGTGTATTTTGATATATTATACAAACATGGGATGCAACCCATTACAATTTTGATCCCATTCTTGTGGGTGCTAGTTAGCTTCTGAACGGGGACAGAAACACCAACCAGGAGATTAGAGGGCAAGAATTTTCAGGGCTTCTACCCTCATCCCTATACACCTCCACCTCCAGAGAGCAGAGGGGGCCCGAGATTGTGTCAATCATCAGTGGCCATGATTTAATCAATCCTGCATACATAATGAAATATTCCTAAAAATCCCTACACAATGCAGTTCAGAGAGCTTCTGCATTCGTGGACACATCGAGGAGGTTGACACATCCTGCTCCATCGGGACAGAAGCTGCTGTGCTCAGGATCCTTCCAGACCTGGTCCAAGGAACAAGATTGTTCACTGGTATCCTTTGTAATAAACCATAATCATTAATATAGTGTTTTTCTGAGTCCTATGAGTTCTTCTAGTGAGTTATCAATCCGGACAGGGAAGGTTGTCAGAGTTCCAAATTTGCAGTCTGCTGGGCAGGACTGTGGGTGGTACCCTGAGCACAGCATTTGCAGCTGACACCTGAAGTTTATCAAAAGGCAAAGATTTCAAAATAGCCAAAGCGATTTTTAAAAAGTAGGATGGTTGAAAAACTTACGCTACCTGTTATTGGTTCGGATCTTTAATGTCTTGCCCAAAGCTCCTGTGTTAGGAAATGCAGGAATGCAGAAGTGAAATGATTAGATTATAAGGGCTGTGACCTCATGGGTGAATCAATCCATCTGATGGATTAGTAATCTGAATGGACTACTGGGTGGTAATTATAGGCAGGTGGGGTGTGGTGGGGAGGAAGTAGGTCACTAGGGACATGATTTGGGCACTATAGCTTGTCCCTGGCTTCTGTCTCTGCTTCCTGGCTGCTATGAGCTGAGCAGTATGTTCTGCCTTATCTCAGACCCAGAGCGATGGAGTTGGCTGACCATGGACTGAATTTCTGAAACCATGAGTCCAAAATAAACTTTTCTTCCTCTACGTTGTTTTTGTCAGATATTTTGGTCACAGTGTTGAAAGGCTAATTAACACAGTACCTAAATCAAGACCTACCAAAAACTTTAGTAATCAAGACTGTGGTGTTGCCATGAGGATAGACATATACATTACTGAGACAGAAGAGGCTTCAGAAACAGATGCTTATTTCTATGCTCAATTGTTTTTCTTAATTTTTTTTTTAACTGTTCCAGTCAATGTAAGGGAAACTTTATTGAGGTCCCAAGGCCATACATGGGGAAAGGAGCCAGCTGAGGGGCATTATTTGCCCTTCTTCTTGGAGCGGGGGTTGTTGGTGTGGCCACACTTCTTGCGGCAGTTGACAGCACAGGGGTGCAGGTGGGCATAACACTTGTGACAGATCCTCGTTGCAGTTGTACTTCTAAGCAAGTTGGCGCCGGGAGGCTCAATGATGCCACCTCACAGGGGAAGCACCCAAGTGCAGGGTGGACTCTTTCCAGATGTTGCAATCTGAGGGAGTGCAGCCATCCTCCAGCTGTTTGCATGCGAATATCAGACGCTGCTGGTCAGGTGGGATGCCCTCCTAGTCTCGAATTTTGTCTTTGACATTCTCGATGGTGTCACCGGGCTCAATCTCGAGGGTGATGGTGTCACCCATCAGGGTTTTCACAAAGATCTGCATCTCTTTGGGCTGGGGTCGTGGCTCAGTGGTAGAGCGCTTGCCTCGCATGCGTGAGGCACTGGGTTCGATTCTCAGCACCACGTATAAATAAATAAATAAAATAAGATCCATCAACAACTAATAAAAAATATTTTAAAAAAAAATAAAAAATAAAAAATAAAAAAAAAATTAAAAAAATTAAAAGAAAAAAGATCTGCATCTCTGCGTCTGCTGCTTGGAAGCCTTGTTTTCAGTTGGTTTTTGACAAAGCCACCAAATGACTTTGGTGGAGGAAAATACAGTCTTTTTGCTACTAGTACTACAGTAACTGGATATCTACATGAAAAAAAAAAAAGAAAGAAAGAAAGAAAAAGAAAACATCTTTACCCTCACTCTATACCATATCCCAAATTAACTAAAAGTGATTACAGACTCAAACATAAGATCTAAATCTATTAAATTTCTAGAAGAAAATGAGCAAAAATCTTTGCGACATTGGGTAGGGTAAATATTTTTTAAGTAGAAAAACATGAAGTTTGAACTATTAAAAAAGTAATAGAATGTGCTTCACTGCAATAAAAAATGCTCACTATTCATAAGTCACAGGTAAGAAAATAAAAAGATAAGCCACAGACTAGCAGAAAAATTATTTGTAAAACCTACCCAGGAAAGGGCATAAGTAAAGAATATAAAGAACTATTACAAGCCGGGCGGGGTGACGTATGCCTGTAATCCCAGTGCTTAGGGAGGCTGAGACAGGAGAATCGTGAGTTCAAAGCCAGTCTCAGCAATGGTGAGGCGCTAAGCAACTCAGTGAGACCCTGTCTCTACATAAAACACAAAATAGGAGGCTGGGGTTATGGCGCAGTGGTAGCGTGCTCGCCTGGCATGCATGAGGCACTGGGTTCGATCCTCAGCACCACATAAAAATAAAATATATTCTGTCCATCTAAAACTAAAAAATAAATGTTTAAAAAAAAACAAAACACAAAATAGGGCTGGGGATGTGGCTCAGTGGTTGAGTGTCCCTGAGTTCAATCCCCAGTACCAAAAAAAAAAAAAAAAAAAAAATCTATTACAACTCAATTATAAAAAGGCAAATATCCTATAAAAAATGAACAAAAGACTTGAAAAGAACACTTTTGCAAAGAAGATATGGCCAAGAAGTACATAGAAAGATCTTCCACATCACTGTGGGGTGGAGTTGTGACTCAGTGGCAGAGTGCTTGCCTAGTATGTGTGAGGCACTGGGTTCAATCCTCAGCACCACATATAAATAAATAAATTAATTAAATAAAGGTATGAAAAATATCTTATACATTATTAATCATTGGGGAAATGCAAACTAAAACCTCAAAGTAGCTTTACGTGCCCCCTAAAATGGCTAAAATGAAAAGACTGACACCAGGTATTGTCAAGGCCATAGAGCAATGGGACTCTCATACATTGTGGGTAGCAATCAAAACTGATAACGCTAAAAAAAAAATGGAATTTTTTTTTTTTTGGTACTGGAGATTGAACTCAGGTAGCAATCAAAACTGATAACGCTAAAAAAAAATGGAATTTTTTTTTTTTGGTACTAGAGATTGAACTTGATCACTGAGCCACATCCCCAGCCCTATTTTGTGTTTTATGTAGAGACAGGGTCTCATTGAATTGCTTAGCACCTCACTGTTGCTGAAGCTGGCTTTGAACTCATGATTTTCCTGTTTCAGCCTCCCAAAGTGCTGGGATTACAGGCTTGCGCCACCGTGCCTGGCTATGAAATTTTTAAAAAATGATACTGCTAGCTGGGTGCATGGTACATGCCTATAATCCCAGTGACTTGGGAGGCTAAGGCAGCAGGATGGCAAGTTTGAGGTCAGTCTCAGCAACTTAGCAAGACCCTGTGTCAAAATTAAAAAATAAAGAAGACTGGAGATGTAGGTCAGCGGTAAAGCTCCTTTGGGTTCAATCAGTAGAACCCCCACTTCTCCCAGCCCCCACCAAAAAAGGTACTACAACTTTGGAAAATATTATATGGCAAGATCTTAGAAAGTTAAACATAGAGTTGTTGTAGGATCCATCAATTTAATTCCTTTGTGTCAAAGACTGCTCAAATGCCCATGAACTGGAGAGTAGGTAAATGAACAAATAAACTCTTACAATGGGATACTCCTTAGCAATAAAAAGGAATTATATAACCTCTAATGACTCAATCTCATCAAACCACATTTATCTGTAAAATGAAGATAAAACTTCTGTTACATTATAATAACTTTTGAATGTCAGAAAGTAACATTAAATGCCTATTCCCAATTTGGGATGATGTGAATGAAAGAAAAGAAAATATAAATATACATAAACAACATAGATGTAACCCAAAAACATTATGCTAAGTGCCAAGAATCAAACACCTAAGAGTACATTTGTTCATATAAAATTCTAGAAAAGACAAACTATATTGGCAGAAATTCTAGAAAACTATGTTTGCCTGGGGCTGGAAGTTGAGGTAAGAGATTGACTGCGAAAGAATAGGAGAGAATTTTTTTAGGTAGGACTGTTCTGTATCTTGATTATTGTAGAAATTACACGACTGTTCGCAATTACTAAAATTTATCAAATTGCACACTTAAAGTGAGTTTTATTGTACTGTGCCTCAATAAAGCTAGGAATAAATAAATAAATAAAATCCTGATGTGGGGCCCCATTCCTGAGATTATGAAAGAATTGAAATTGGAGGAAGTCCAAGTCTGAATGGTCTGAATGGTTCTCCCAGGTTATTCTAATCTGTGGTCAGGAGAACACTTGTGTTAAAGAACAAACGTCTGGTAGACCAGGTACTCTCTACCTGGCAAGACCCCTTTTCATCTGTCAAAGCCCAGTTCCAAGGGAGGTACTCAAAGGGAGGGGCTTTTTTTCCATGTTCCTACCTTCTGCACTCAGAGGCAGGTCACACTCCAGTATGAACCGCGCCCCCCCCCCATCCCGCCTCCTCCTGGTTAATCTGCTTTCTTTTTCTTTTCTTTTTTTTTTTTTTTTGGTACTGGGGATTGAACTCAGGGGCACGCGACCACTGAGCCACATCCCCAGCCCTATTTTGTGTTTTATGTAGAGACAGGGTCTCACTGAGTTGTGTAGCGCCTCGCCATTGCTGAGGCTGGCTTTGAACTCGGATTCTCCTGTCTCAGCCTCCCTAAATGCTGGGATTACAGGCTTGAGCCACTGCGCCCGGCTTAATCTGCTTTCATTCTCTTCCTCCACCCAGTCCTTTCCTATTAGACTCAGATAACCATGAGGAAAGCAAAGCAGTTCATACTGAAGTGTGAATGACTGATAGCCCCAATTTTGTATTTCTTTAGAGGTTGCTTGTTAATACAGAATGATTCTTTTATTTATTTATTTATTTATATTTTTTTAGTTGTAGATGGACACAAATATCTTTATTTTTATGTGGTGCTGAGGATCGAACCCAGGGCCTCACGCATGCAAGACAAGCGTTCTTCCACTGGGCCACAGCCCCAGCCTCCAGAATGATTCTTTTAAAGGTAGCTGCATAACCTTCACAGGCATCTCCCCACTCTGTTTCTTGGACAAAGGTGATTCTGCTTTAAGGCTTGAGGTCCAAAGAGCCCAGATGAGTACTCATCATTCATTACTTGGACATCATTCATCCATCCCTTCAGCAGACATGTACTAGGCACTGATTCTGTTCCACATTTTGTTAGGTGTTGGGGCAATTGGAGGTATAAGAGGTGCCAACTGGACGGGAGCCGCTGATCCTTGACAAATCATGGATTTGAGGCTTGGTGGCTTGAGCTATGGACTTGAAGAGCCATGGAATTCATTACAGAGTGGTGAACCCTTGCTGGGTCTGTAGACAGCCATGCCTAACTGGGCCTGGGGAAGGGAAGGCATCAGAGAGGAAGTCACAGTGAACTGGGCTTTGACAGATGAAAAGGGGTCTTGCCAGGTAGAGAAGGAAGCAGCCTGGTGAAGGAATGCATAGAGACCAAGGAAGAATGGTGAAGGGCCCCATGTGGTTATATCAGAGAGAGGATGGGGGCGCTGGAGGGTGTCAGAGTAAGGGAGTGAAAGCAGAGGCTGAGACAAGGACCTGGGGGAGGTGTAGAAAGCAGGAGTAAGGGAGACTGAGACAGAAAGCCAATAGCTCTTTATCGATTGGTTCACACTCGTCTCTGA
>CM053402.1:40776116-40850619 GCA_028644305.1 Xerus rutilus
TACTGGGGATTGAACTCAGGGGTACTCGACCACTGAGCCACATCCCCAGCCCTATTTTGTGTTTTATGTAGAGACAGGGTCTCACTGAGTTGCTTAGCGCCTCGCCCTTGCTGAGGCTGGCTTTGAACTCGCGATTCTCCTGTCTCAGCCTCCCAAAGTGCTGGGATTACAAGCGTGAGCCACCACGCCCGGCTTGGGCTACTCTTGAGAGCCTTGTGACTTCGGAAAAACAACAACAATCCTTAGGCAAAAAAAAAAAAAAAAAAAAGGAAAGCAGTAAGGATGGGTGCTTGAAGAGAGACATGGCAACCTGTGGGAACTGTCCAGTGAGGCTATAGCAGAAATCTAAGTTATGCCATGAACAAATGGAATGGGACATAAAAAGCATCTACAGAGGAGGATACTCAGCTTGGGGGCTAAAGGGGACAGCCAGCAAAAGAGATCCAGGTAATAATGTTGGAAAAGTAGGCTGAGGTCAGAGGATCCATGGTGGAGAAACTCATATGCCAGGCTACAAAGTTTAAGCTTAATTTGCCTGGTCCTGGCACCTAGTAGGTGCTCAAGAAATATTTATTGAATGAATAAGTGTCAATGACAGATGCACCCGGGTCACACCTTTGCAAAGCTGCTGGGCATTAGAACTCAGCAGACTAGCGGCATGACCTATAACCTCTTTGATCTTTCATTTTTCTCTTTCTAAAATGGCAACAATAATACCTCATTTACAGGGTTGTTGTGAGGGATTCAATGGGATCAAAGATGTATGGCAACTAGAAATATGGACTCAATAATTGTCAGTCACCCTACTCCTGTCCCCATGATAACCCGAAGCCAGGTAATAAAGCTGAACTACCCACCAGCTAGAGACAATGAAGGCTGCTCCTGGAATCTGTTTACAGAAGATGTATGCTGCCATTTCCATCTATATTGGCCCTAGTGGAAAAAATTAGTGGTTTTGGTAACAACTTCCTTGGGCCAAAAGGGAATCATACCACTGCTTTAATTAAAGGACAGAGTTGAAACTACCCTCCCAGGGAACTTACACATAAATTGATGTTTATAGTAACTTATAATTTTCTTTTTCTTTGTGCATTTAAACATACACACTGAAAGATTTCCCAATCAATATGCTATTGACTGGGATCATCCATCACTGCCATGTGGCATTTTTTCCCTCCCCTTCTGAAATCTTAACAGAAACCACAATACCTATAGACTCCATTTGATGGAATACTCCTGCACTGGCTGGTTGTAAGTATTCACTGGGAGCTCCTCAGTCCTTCCCAGTAGACAAAGAAAATTATGGTGGCTTCTGGAGCTTCATCACATGGAGCTAAGGTAGGAAAGCACATGGAGGAATTAGATAAAGAATTGAGAAATCACTTACATTGGGAAAATCTACATTAGTGTATTTAAAAACATATCCATTCTCCCATGTCAGTCTGGCATGAAGACAAATACTGTGAAGATTCATGCCACCGGCACACCAAGTTAGAGAAAAGAAAAAAGAAAACAAAGAAGGAAGAGATAGTAAAACAAGCGATCACAGACTGTGGCAAGAAATTCCAGAGTTGAGAAGCCTCTGGGGGAAGCACATCTGACCCAGTTTGGAATGATAAGCAGTAGGAGGAGCAGAGCAGGAATGGCAAGGTGGGGGATGGGTTCATCTCTTCATTCATTCATTCATTCATTCATTCACTTTTTTCCTTCAACAATTACCAGTTATTTCTACATCGCACTGCCCGCAGCAGCAGGAATACAAAAAGCGGCAAAGACAATTCCTGCGCTTGTGCAGTTCTTAAAGGAAATAAAAGTTGTTCTTAATAAGTATAATAAGATGGAAGGACAGCCAACAGATAAAGATATGCACAGGATTCAGTGGCGAAACAAGAGCAGGAGGGGCTGGAAAAGGCTTCTCAGAGGTGGAAGTCTTCAGGCGGCAGGGAGCTTCCTTTTGTCTAGGGGGAAAACAGGAGCTCCAAGGAAGAGCAAAAGGCACATGTAAAAGAAAGCCAGGTCTTTGGGGACAGTGTTGTTAGTAAGCATGGGAGAAAGAGAAGTGGGCAGAGACCAAATTAGATAGGATCTCCTGTGTCATACAAAGAGTTTGGACTTTGCCCTGTGGGTGATGGGGAGTCACTGATCCATTTTGAGCAAAAAGCATTGGCACCATCTCATTTGTGGTTAAGAAATATCTTCCTTTTAGCTTGAGGGATGAATTGAAGGGGATTGAAAAGTGGGAGAAGGATGGCCTGTGCCCATGGTTGAAGTGAGTGGCAAGTGGCTGGAGAGAAGGTCCCCGAGTTTAGCTTCAGGGGACGGGAAGAAGTTGCAGCTGCCAAGTCATCTTGGCCTCCTGTGAGTATCAATTTCTTCACAAGCAGGAGACGATTTATTAAGGACTCTCTCATCAGAGGGCAGACCCCACCCAGAACCCTGGAGTAGTGGAAAGGCAGGGAAAGTGCAGGGCAGCCAGGAGGAAGAGGGAGGGTTAAGAGGGAGTCACGGGGCTGGGGCTGTAGCTCAGTGGTAGAGCGCTTGCCTAGCACGCTGAGGCACTGGGTTCGATTCTCAGCACCACATATAAATAATGAATGAATAAAATAAAGATCCATCAACAACTAAAAAAAAAAATTAAAAAAAAAAAAGAGGGAGTCACAATCCAGCCAGCGGGGAGCCGCTCCCCAGTTCCTTCTTTCCCTCCCTAGAGGCTTGTCTGAGGCCTTAAAGAGGAGGAGGGAAGGGTCCTCTACTAGGTCTAGGTCCCTGCAACCATGGTCTGGTTCAGTCACACGGGAGCTCCCTCAGCTTTGAAGTCACAGGAGTCTCCGAGCAGAACCACTTGGAGCTCATCACCATTGTCTTTTTCTCCGGAGAATCTCTATAGTGAGCAGTGGAGAGACTGTTTAAAGGAACTCAAAAACCAAAGTTTTATCCCCAGTTTAGGATTAAGCTGCCGTGTGATCTTGGACAAGTTAGTTCAAGAAGCTCATTAAATCCCTGAGCAGGACAACACCGCGGATCAGCAGACCACTGCTTTCGACACCTGCCCTAGCCGCGGCGCCACATCGCTTTTTTCGAACCTTTTCCTTGTTGGTCCTGGGCGCCACCCTGACTCTGGGCAGGAGAGGTTGCGGAGAGCCGGGCGGCGGGAGGTTGGCTGCGGCCCAGGGCGCCCCCGCGCGCTCCCTCACGCGGGCTCCCGCCTCCCGCCCGCCGCGCGACCCCGCGCTCGAGTGCAGGAAGGGGCGCCGACTGCGCGCTGCGGCGCGAGCTGCGCGGCAAGAGGGGACTGGCTGCTGCGAGCCTGCCCTACTGCGGCCAGCACTTGGTGTCGCCAGCGTCTCTGAGGTGGGCAGCACCGCAGGCCTGCCCCTCAGTGGCCCTCTCCTGGACGCCCAGCAGCTCGGGGACGCGCCCGCGGGCTCTAGCCCAGCGCCCCCGAGGCTCCGCCCCCGCCACGGCTTTCCTGTAGCCGGAGTCCGTGGGGCTCCCGGCCCAGCAGTGCAGCCGCAGATCGCTGGCTCCACGCGTTCTGCCCGGGGCGGGCCCAGGGTCCCAGGCTCCCGCCTCCACCGCGGGTGGCTGCTTACGTCAAGGAGACGAAACCCAGAAGAAGAAGAAAAAAGGCACCAGGGCGGAAGGGGAAAAACTTTATTTTTTCTCTTCAGGCGCTGGACCGAAAGGCTGGCGACTACGCCATCGTGGGCTTCCCTGGGAGAGCCCAGCGCGACCTCAGCCGGCTGTGGCGCAGAGGATCCGGGCCGCGAGGCCCGACGGGGCGCCCAGCATGTGGGACCCGCAGGAGTTTGAACGCCACTGGAAAACCGAATTCCCCGGGGAGGAGGCACCGGTCATGAAGCTGGAGTCGGTGCTGGACATGGAGCGGGAGCTGGAGCGCTGCAAACTCAACCTGAAGCGGCTGCAACAGGTGTTGGCCGAGGAGAAGTTCAAAGTCTTTTACCTGCAGGCGGCCCTGGCCGGGGAGAAGCTGGACCTAGGCTGCGAGGATCCGGCGGGTGCAGAAGGCTGCAGCCCAGTATCCTCCGCAGAGGAGCTGGCGCCGGCGGGGCCGGGGCGGGCTCCGCTACAGCTAGAGGAAAAGGGCGCAGCGGGCTGCGACCCAGACCCCTCAGGCCCTTCAGACTCCTCAGGCTCCTCAGGCCCCTCGCGCCCTGACCCGAAGGAGGCGGGGAAGGCCGAGCCTCCCCGGTCTGTATGCCTGGATCTTCCTACCTGGCCGATGCCGGCTGAGGGAGGGGGCGCGGTGCGCAGCTTGACTGCCGCCATCCACCAGCAGCTACTGCAACCTCGCCTCCTCTTCAGGCCCAGAGAGGACTGCGCGCCCCTGGGCCGCGATGGCACTGTTCCCACCGCGCCGGGAGAGGAGCAGTCCTCAGGGACACGCGCGGGGAGGGGTTCAGAAGAGGGAGAGCCGGACGCCTCGGACGCGGATGATGGGGGCGACAGCAGTGATCACGACTTCGAGATAGTGGATTTGAACGAGAAATTCGTCCTTGGCCACTTGCTTGTGGCCCCCTGCCGGTTCGGGACCCGCGATGAGACCGAGAAGCCGGCGCGGGCGTGCAGCCCTCACCGCTGGATGCACCTGTTTCCCGGGGGCCGGCGGCAGCAGCGCCGGAGCCGAGACCTGGAGCCGCTGGAGGCGGAGGCCAAGGACGGTCGGGCCCAGCTTCCCGCCGAGGATGAGCCTTCCAGGCGCGGGGTCCGTGAGCACTTCCCCCAGTGGGGGCGCAAGAGGTATCTGTGGGTGCCGGAGCGGGACTCTGCCAGTCATAGCTCTCCCGAGAGAGGCAGCGACTGCAGCCACAACAGCTCAGACCACGAGGACCGCTCCTCTGCAGGTAGGCAAGCCCTCACTCCCCCAGATCCCTTCGCTGTTTATCCTGCAGTCCACTGACACTCCTCCCTGGCAGACCTTGGTGGGTGGTCCTGTTTAATCTCAGGTACCTGGGAAGAAGGGTATTGAGCTTTACTTGTTGACCTTAAAGTCGCTTTTGGAACTTATAAAAAGAGTGCAACGTGAATTTGGGGCTTGGGCGAGTTTATAAAAATAAGTATGATGGCCATGACTGGGAGGGATGGATCAGTGGGCCTGGCCTGACCATGAGTGGAAGCTTTCACTTCAGGTCTTGTAGCCTTTCTGTTCTGTTGCAGCATCACTTACTACCACCACCCAGCTTCAGCAGGATGTCTACAGATTCACCAGATTCATTTGTGCCAACCCGTTAATGTTCTATATAAAATCCAGTGGCTCCCCCACTTTCCTCAGGTCCTTAGTGTGGACGTCTATAAATCTACTTAATTTTCCGAACTTATCTCACATCTTCTCCAACGTGTATTTTGTGCTGGGGCCAAATTCACTCTGGAAAGGATGCATAATGCTCACCAGTTCTCCATTGCTGACTTTTCACCTTCCTAGAAAACTGCTCTGGGTTTGTTAGCTTCCTAGGAGCTTGGGAGCCTGAGAGGAGGGCAAAGCTTTGAATTATATTTTCAGCTGGCCTAGTTCCCAGAGATCCTGTCTAGTCCAGAGCCTTCACTTGATAAAGGAGGAAATTGAAGCCCCAAAAGATTAAGTGCTTGCCCAGGTGAACTGAGACCTTTGCTAGGGCCTTCTGTCATCTGTTGTTTCCCTTCACATCTTCCGTCTTTTTTGAGGACAGGGCCTGGTCTTAGTCATCTTTGAATCCCCTTGTGGTGGTCCACACAGTGTTCAATATATATTGGCTGAATAAATGGATGATTGCTTTGGATTGAATGACCACCCAGCTCTTTATAAGTCAGGGAGTGGAAATGAGATAAGGAGTAAAGATCAGATGGGTGTAGGGTGGCATGTGACTGGGGACTGTCAGGGTCCCTACAGTCATGTGAAAAGCATATATTGATATCTAGTTGAGTCAAGCCATATCCAGGAACTTAGGATGCCTTCCTGCTCAGTAAAGAAAAAAAAGGGGAAGAAATCACTGATGCTGGGATTGTTCCAAAATTTCCATTATTAGATCTTATCTGGGTGAGTTTGCATTTGAATGAGAAACTGTCCCCTTTGCTAAAAGCACATTTGGAAGGTCCAGCAAGTCATCTGTTTTGATCAATTACACTTATTCATTAGCAGGCATTGGCTGCTTTTCCCATAGGTAATGCTTTTGCCATCCATCCTAGTTACATTTTTTATGTGCCCCTTTAGCATAAAGCAAGAATCTGAAGATTTCATTCTAGTGCCAAATTCCAAATGTCCTCAATGGAGGCTACCCATGTGGCTCTAGTTGCTTCAGAGCTGGCTCCAATCCCATCTCCCCCCACGACCTGCATCAGTCACTCTGTCAGGTGTGCCCAGTGTACTGGAAGTTCCCCCAGGAGTGATTTTTATTTCTTTGAGTGGTCTCCCTCCCTAAGATCACTCTAGCACATACAGGCATACCCTGATGCGAGTTAGAAACTGACAGTACCTCTGGGCTAATGAATTGCAAAAGATACCCCCTCTGGATAGATTGATGATAATATTCTCCTTCCTCTGGACTAAAGACTCCAGCCAGAGCACACCTCTGGCACTCATGGCTTTGACTAGTGCCAGAGCTGTGTTTCAGACCTTATACCAGACCCCCTCTGCAGGGTAACCTTGTGTAGGGGACTCTACAGCTCATGTGGAGGCCCTGCCTCTGCTCTCCCAACCCTGTTCAGTGAGGAAGTGAATAGAGGTGGGTTTGCACATGCATACATATGTGTACACACCTACATGTACATATACTCATGTACATACATTTATGCACATGCACACAGTCTAGGAAAAAGCCTTCAAACATACAGGGAGGACTAGAGTGAAACAGTCAAGGGCAGGGGCTTTCACCCTGCAGGCAATAGCCAACTGAAATTATTATAGTGGACAGAGAAAGCATTGCAAGGTCTTCTTTGATCACCCTTGACCTTCCCTGCTTTTTATTCCCTCCATAGCAAATCATCTAATTACCACCTCATATGCTATGATTTTGCCTATGAATTGGATCCCCCCGCATGAAATCAGAGCTGAAGGAGGGCAAGGATTTTGGCCTCTTTTATTCACTGACAGCCCAAAAGCCTAAAACAGTATCTAACATACATTAAGTGTTCCAGACATATTTGTTGAATGTTATGTGTCATAGGAATAAAATAGAATAGGGGCTGGGGCTGTAGCTCAGTGGTAGAGTGCTTGCCTAGCATGTGTGAGGCACTGGGTTTGATCCTCAGCGCTGCATAAAAATAAATAGGTATTGTGTCCATCTATAACTTAAAATATGTTAAAATAGAATAGAAAAATGTCAGGGCTCTGGGGGCTCTGGGTGTAGCTCCATAGTAGAGGGCTTGCCTAGAATGCACAACACACAGGGTTCAATCCCTAGTGCATGCGCGCGCACACACACACACACACACACACACAGAAGAAAGAAAAAGAGAGAAAAGAAGAAAACACTAAAGTGCATTGCACATGGTAGTGATGAATACTATACTGTTTTGAAACTACATTTTATATGTGTGAGTGTACAAACACTGATTAAGACCATGATTTCAGACTCATGCTGCTTACGTGACCTTGAAAGAAATTATTTGACTTTTTTGTGGCTTGTTTTCTTCATCTGTAAAATAAACTGATAAACACTGCTTATGCCATACTGTTGATATGAGGATTAGGCAGGCTATTATCTCTAACCAGATCTGAACAGGTCCTAGCACATAGCAGCCATGAATGTCAACTAACCATTGCTATGGGGTTTTTGTTTTTGTTTTTGATTTTTTTTCTTTTTTTTTAGTTGACTCTTCAAAGTTTCCTACTTCCAGATCATTTGAGATCAAAGATGCTTTGGTTGTCTATAACATATGTTTTCAACATATATTTTTTTTCTCTAGCACTGCTCTGGCTGTTCGTAGAACCTCCCAGGAAGAAGGGGAGGCAGTAATAATCTTAGTTTATGAGCTTCTTTAATTGGATTGGTCCTTATGCTATTCTCTGTGCCAGTGATCACACCCAGTATCTGTACCCTGAGGACTTAACTGAAGAGCAGGTTTTATTGGCAATAACAGGCTTTGCCTAGGTCTCAGGGTTTCAAGGACATAGAGTATGTGAGGCTTTATATAAAAAGGCTCTACTGGGGCGGTGGCACATGCCTGTAATCCCAGCACTTAGGGAGGCTGAGACAGGAGAATTGCGAGTTCAAAGCCAGCCTCAGCAATGGTGAGGAGCTAAGCAACTCAGTGAGACCCTATCTCTAAATAAAAACACAAAATAGGGCTGGGGATGTGGCTCAATGGTTGAGTACCCCTGAGTTCAATCCCTGCACTCCACCTCCCCAAAAAAAGCTCAAACGCAGTGTTCCCCTCCTTGGAAAAGGGACACTTGCTTTTAAATAAGGGGCAGATACCTAAACCAAGACATATCTGAAAATTCTTTGCACACATGATGGCAAAATCATACTCTAAATAAAGTTAGAGGGGGCAGGAAACATTGTAGAATAAGATGGACATCATTGCCCTAGGTACATGTGTAACTGCATATATGGTGTGACTTTACATCGTGTACAACCAGAGAAATGAAAAGTTGTCTTCCATTTGTGTACAATGAATCAAAATGCATTCTGCTGTCATATATACCTAATTAGAATCAGTAAATTTTTAAAAATTTAAAAAAAGAAAAAGAAATTTTGATTCAAATAAATTCATGTTTTTTTCTGTGTGCAAAAAAGAAAAAGAAAAAATAAAAACTATTGTTTCCAAAAGTAAATAAAGTTAGAATGCCAGTTCATTTAGTATCTTTCTTTTAGCATCTTGATACATGAAAAGACTAGTCCATGCTGGCGTAGTTAAGATTGGGGGATGACGTTAGTGGTGTGAATGGGGAATACAGGTGAGCCGAGCTAGGACAACTGTGTCATGTCATGTTTGCTGTGAAGTCAGACCTGCCTCTGTGTCCTGGCTCTGACCCTTACCAGATGTGAAGCCATGGATAAGCCACACTGGCCTTTTCCATCCCTCAGGTGAGAACAGCAAGAATAGTGAATACTAACTGAGGATTTACTTTTGCAAGCTCCTGTTCTGAGCACTTTATTCATATTAACTCATTTATGCCACGGAACTTCAGGGGACAAGTATTATTATTATTTCCATTTTTACATATAAGAATCATGAGGCCTGGAAAGCTTAAATAATGCTGCCCAAAGTCACCCAGCCTATGAAAGGATTACTTAGGATTTGACCCCTAGGATTTGAACCCAGGCAATCTGGATCCCAAGTCCATGATTTCAAACACCAAGCTGTATTGTCTTAGATATTACTGTCTACCTCCAAGCATAGTTAAGAAGATTAAAAACAATAAAGTAGCCACACATAGTGGCATTTGCCTATAATTCCAGCTTCTTCTTTTTTTTTTAAGAATTTTTTATTTTTTTAGGTGGACACGGCATCTTTATTGATTTATTTTTATGTGGTGCTGAGGATCAAACCCAGTGCCTCACGCATGCGAGGCAAGCGCTCTACCACTGAGCCACAATCCCAGCCCTAATTCCAGCTTCTTGAGAGGCTGAGGCAGGAGAATTACAAGCTCAAGGCCAGCCAGCCTAGGCATCTTAGCAAGATCCTATCTGAAAGAAAGAGAAAAAGAAGAGGACTAGGGATGTAGCTCAGTATCAGAGTGCCCTTGCACTCAACCTGCAGTACTGCAAAATAAACAAACAAATGAACAAATACATATAAGAAAATATTTAAAGAGTTTAGCAGAGTACCCGGCTCATAGTGACCATGAAATGCATACATTTGTATGTTTGCATTATTACAGTCTTCTTTATTACTAAAATCCCAGCAAACCTCGGACCATCTGCTGCTGGGATCATCCATCAAGGATGCTGCCCACCTATAGGGCTTTGGGGTGGACTCAGTCTCACAGGCAGCAGACCACAGCTGGATGTCAGACCTCCTCTCTGTGGCTGGATACCCGTGGGTAGACAAAACAGCATGCCTGCATCCTGAGGCCTTGTATTTCCCTTGCATGTTGGAATGCTTCCCTGGCAGCATCCCTGTCGTAGGAGTTGAGAGTCATGCCTTTCTCAGGTTTATGCATCTCTTCTGCAGCCTGTGGTTTCCCCTGTGTGCCTGCAATCCTTGTGAACCAAAGTGCTTTTCTCTAATAAAGCCTGGAGATGGCTTTTCAGAGTCTGAGGATACCATTTTTTGGTGATACTGGGGGTTCCCAGAGGTACTCTACCACTGAGCTATATTCCTAGCCCTTCTAGTTTTTTATTTTTTATTTTTTATTTTTTTATTTTTATTTTTATTTTTAATTTTTAAAATTTTTTTGGTACTGGGGATTGAACTCAGGGGTACTCGACCACTGAGCCACATCCCCAGCCCTATTTTGTGTTTTATGTAGAGACAGGGTCTCACTGAGTTGAGCACCTTGCTGTTACTGAGGCTGGCTTTGAACTCGCGATTCTCCTGTCTCAGCCTCCCTAAGTGCTGGGATTACAGGCTTGAGGCACCGCGCCCAACTTAGTTTTTTATTTTGATACAGAGTCTTACCAAGTTGCTGAGGAAGGCCTCAAACTTGCATTCTCCTGCCTCAGTCTTCTGAGTAGCTGGGAGTATAGGCATGTGCCACTGCACCTGCCTCTCTGGCATCCTTTGACTGGCAGAAACTATTCATCTGATATTCTGGTTCCAGTTCACATGATAAACCAAATAATGTTCATATTTTAAATGAGTAATGTTTTCTCCTTGCATTAAATTTCACTCATTGAAAACAAGTGCTCTCCATTTTTCTTGGCCCTTGGAATGCCTTCATTCATCCATCCATTCACTGGCCCATCCATTCTGCTCAGTAAGCATTTATCAAGACCTTATATCTGGCTGAGACTGTTCAGGTTGGTGACCCTCCCCGCCCCCCATGATTCTCACTGGCTCTTTGGCTCCTGGATAGAAATGCTTGGTTTTTAGATAAAGAAACAACTTTCTAATGGGTAACTATGGTTATATCAATATTAGTTAACTAAAGATTGTTATTTAGAACCTTGGAGACATTCAAGAGCCTAGAACTGGAAGAAAATCTTAAAGATGAGATACTCCCTACCCTTTTCCTGCAAGCAGCTTCAAGGTCACATGCTTAGGACCCCTAAGTTGGGATGTGGAGGTCAGATCTAGGCTCTTTCCATTGTATGCTGCAGCCTCTTTCTTGGAATTTTAAGCAGGCTCTTTCTTGGAATTTTAAGCAAATACCAAAGCCTAAGTCCTATTAAAGTTGTAGTGTCAGGAGTAGCAGACCATCTCCTACAGTCCTACAGCCATCTCAGTGGGTATAAATGATTAGTCCCATTTTAAAGGTGAAGATGTTGAGGCTGAGAGGTGAAGAAAACTTGCCAAAGCACCACAGTTAGCACGTAGTGGAGTCAACATTTGAACTTGGGTCAATCTACAAAGGTACTGGGAATTGAACCCAGAGGCACTTTACCAATGAGCCACGTCTCCAGCCCTTTTTGCTCAGGGCCTCACTAAATTGCTGAAGCTACTCTTGAACTTGGCAATCCTCCTGCTTTAGCCTTCTGAGTCACTGGGATTACAGGTGTGTGTCACCACACCTGGCAAAGCCGACACTTCAGTCATCCAACCTATAATGCTGTCCTGGGCCAGCTGTGTATCATTGCGAGTTTTCTCTGCCATTGGAGTCTGCCAGGTTGCTGATGGAGACATTTTGTTTTTAATCTTTATTGGAAATGCATTTCCTACTGGGTACTCATGTTACCTTGCCCATTTGTAAGCTGATGGGTTTCTTTACCTTCCTGTCAATGACTAATGAGATTTTTGCTCCAGGAAGAATTCCTGGTGTTCAGTGGATGTGTCTGAATAACTTAATTCAAAGTATCGAATTTTTAGCCTTAGCTGTGATAAGAATAATTTTTCCCCCCAATCCGTGTTGTGGAGAGATATTAAAAAAACTATTTGAGGGGCTGGGGTTATGGTTCAGCGGTTGAGCGCTTGCCTCACATACGAGAGGCACTGGGTTTGATCCTCAGCACCACATAAAATAAATAAAGATATTGTGTTCATCTACAACTAAACAAAATATTTTTTAAAAAAACAACTATTTGAAGCTGGGAGCGGTGGCGCATGCCTTTAATCCCAGCTACTCAGGAGACTGAGACACAATGATGACGAATTTGAGGCCAGGAACTTAGACCCTATTTCAAAATAAAAATAAAAAGGGCTGAGGGTGTGCTCAGTGGTAGAGTTCTCTGGGGTTCAATCCCCTGTACTGCAAAAACAAAACAAAACAAAATTATTTGAGACGTATGAGTTGGTGGATTGCTGTTGTCCATTGATAACTCAAGTGACCCTTGCATTTTCCTTTGCTTGGCTCTCCAGTGCTCTCCCTCCACCCGCCCCTCAACCTTACTTGTCCCCGTGTCCCCCACAACCTTATGAACACTTTGTCTGCCAGCCAATGGTGATGGGTGGGTGTAATGTGCCTTTTCCTATCCATATAGTAAACACAACCGTCTGAAAACTGGTCTGGCTGGTTTTTTTTCTTTTTGGTAACAGAGATTGAACTCAGAGGTACTCTACCCCTGAGCCACATCCTCAGCCCTATTTTGTGTTTTATATAGAGACAGGGTCTCACTGAGTTGCTTAGCACCTCGCTATTGCTGAGGCTGGCTTTGAACTCACGATTCTCCTATCTCAGCCTCCCAAAGTGCTGGGATTACAGGCATGCGCCACCATGCCTGGCTGGTCTGTCTGTTTTTCTTCTGGTTAAGAGATTAATTCACAAAGCAATTGACTCTGTATTTGGCTCTGGGTCTTTCTGTTTTAAAATCAGGATCTTGCCAGGCATGGTGGTGTAGGCCTGTAATCTGAGCACGCTGGAGGTTGAGGCAAGAGGATTATAAAATTGAGGCCAGCCTCAACAAGTTAAAAAGATCCTGTCTCAAAAATAAAATAAAAAAGAAAAGTGCTGGGGATATAGCTTGGTGGTAAAGCAACCTTGGATTTAATTTCCAGTATCCAACCTCCCCAAAATGTCAGGCTCTTCATACTTTTTCCTGGCTTTGAAACAGTGGGACTAACCCTTTCCTCATCTGAAAAAAGGGGTTGCCACTACAGAAAAATGGGGTTACTCAATTGGCAGGGTCACAATGATTATGTTGGATGAGTTACTGACCTTCTCAAATCCTCAAGTTCCTTGTCTACAAAAATGAGAGTGAGTGATAATAATAGGACTATTTTATAGACTTATGAACCTAATTGAGATGCTATGCAGAAAGTACAGAGCACAGGACAGGATGTGGTGTTTAGTAGATCTTAGATGGCATTATTGGAGCAACTTTTTTTTTTTTTTTTTTTTTTTTTTTAAACCAGGGATTGAACCTTGGGGCACTTAACCACTGGGCTACATCCACAGCCTTTTTAATTTTAAATCTTTTATTTTTGAGAAGGGTCTCACTAAGTCACTTAGGGCCTTGCTAAATTACTCAGGTTACCTTTGTTTTTTTTTTTTTTTTTTTAATTTTTTTTTTTTTTTTTTTAAATAGATGGACACAATGTCTTTATTTCATTGCTTTGTATGTGGTGGCGAGG
This sequence comes from Xerus rutilus, assembly GCA_028644305.1. Classification (NCBI taxonomy): domain Eukaryota; kingdom Metazoa; phylum Chordata; class Mammalia; order Rodentia; family Sciuridae; genus Xerus; species Xerus rutilus. The sequence continues at coordinate 40,789,728 of CM053402.1, forward strand.
ATCGAACCCAGGGCCTCACGCATGCGAGGCAAGCGCTCTACCGCTGAGCTACAATCCCAGCCCCTCAGGTTACCTTTGAATTTGGGATCCTCCTGTGCTGCTCGGATTACAGCTGTGTACTGCTGCCCCCAGCTAGGATTACAGGCCTACACCACCATGCCCAGCAAGAATCTGATTTTAAAACAGAAAGACCCAGTTGGTTGACCCAGGCCACTGCTCTTGTCTGCAGCTCTTCACATAATGAAGTTCCCCTGGCCTCTTTGTTTTGCCTTTTTCTCTCTCTTCTCAGTCCTAAGGTGCTTTGCTCCCTTAGAGACCAGCTTTCTTGGTCTTTTTGGTCCCTGGTCCCTTGCGTTTACACTCCTTTCCCATAACATCCGCAGTGCTATTGCTTATTATTTCTTACTCTCTACCACTTGGTTCCAGCTAATGCTTTTTCCTGCTAGGGTCTTTTCCCATGCTCTTTTGGGGGCATTTGAGATGTCTTCTCTTCTTCATTTCCCCAGTCCCAAACCCGATACTTCCTTTATGGGTCTGGTTTTTCCAGGTAATGGTTAAGATATGGGTTTGCTGCATATGATCACCTACCCTGGAAAAAAGTGGCTTAAACAACATAGAGGTGTATTTATATCTCATGTAAAGGAACTCCAAGAGGTAAGTAGTTCAGGGGGAGTATGGTGACTTGGCGATCATGAGAAATTCAGGCTTTTGAGTCTTTCTGCCTTTCTGGTCTCAAGGCTGCCTCATGGTCTAATAGAGCTGCTGGAGATCTAGCCATCATATTTATGTTTCAGGCAGGGATTAGAAGCACTGGAAGAAGAGCGTAAGAGTGAGTGGCAGCTGTTGATTTATCTACTTTTCAAGGCACTTTCCTAGAAGGCTTTCTTAACAATTTCTGGTTTTATCTCATTAGCTACCTCCAGCTACAAGGGAGGCTGAGAAATGTAGTATTTAATCTGGGCATGTGGCCACCTCAAATAAAATGGAGGCTCTGTTACATGAAAAAATGGAAGAATTGATATTGAGTAGGCAACTAGCAGCCTCTGGCACAAGCCTTTTCCAACTACTCCAACCCATCTTGTGGTTCTTAGAGTGAGCCCCACGCTGCACAATTGTGTCATTATTCTGCCATCTATTAATTCATTGACCCTGTGGACAAACAACAGAACCACTGCTCTGTGCAAGGCACCATGGCTGTGAAGCATTGCTCTCAAACTGAGAGGTTAGCTGGCTCCTCGAGAGCAGGGCCCATGGTTTATTTCTTTCTCTCACAAAGGTGTCTTTCACAGTGCTGAGCATATGGCAGGCACTCAATAAGTACCTAATGGATTTTAGAATAATCACAGATGAAAAGCATAGTGAGAAAGAAAAAAAAAAATCCCTGCATTGGTACAGTGCTTGAAAATTCTGGTTGTGTAAAGTTTGTTTTGGATTCATTTTGATTTCAAAGAACCCATATCAAAGAGGATGGAGCATCCACCATCTTTATCTACCAGAGCTACATTATAGCTCTGTGCACTTTTCCAGGAATTGGGACCAAATTGGCTGTTTTGGACATTGGACTGTGTATCATACTAGAATTATAAGCAGAAATCTCTGTGCCTATCTGACTTTCCTTGCCGCTGCTTTGTGTGTAGCTGTATTTATTCCACATGAACCTCCTGTGTTATTTCTCCACTGTGTAGCTGCAGAGAAAATCTGCATTCTTTCTACACTGAGAGTCAACTCCAGTCCCTGTTCTGCCTTCCCATTTGATTTTGTTACAGTCTACCTGAGACAAGACTGTCTGAAGTTGCCTGGAGCTCACGTCGCATCTTGCAGCTGCTTAGCAAAAGATTGTCTTAAAAAGTTCATTGGCACCTAGGAGGGAAAGAACTAGAATATATTTAGCACCTACTGTCTGCAAGGCAGTAGGTTAAGTGCTTTACCTACATTCTCACATTTAATATTCAGAACATTCTCCTGAAGGACTACCTAGCTACCATTCTCATTTTGCAGGTGAGGAAACTGAGGCCCTGGTTGGTTAACTAACTAAATGGCCCCAAATTGCTCAAGGCTAAGTGGTAGGGTTATTTTTTCCTGTCTAATTTGAAAAATGAAATTAATTTGTTGAGAGAGAACTCAAGTAGTATAAAGTTCACCCCTTTGATAAGTATAGTCATGGTTTTTAGTGCATTCACGAAGCTGTGTGATCACCACCATTTTTTAATTTCAAATCCTTTTCCAGGAGAGGGATTTTTGAGTGTAGCCTTCTCCACAACAATGCTGTTCCATTTTCTGATTTGCCATGTGCAGAGATTTAAAATAATGGAAGCAGATGTGGCATGGACCATCAAGATTCATTTGGGTGAGACATGAATATAAAAAGGGCATTGGTCTCTTCAGTCACTTTCCCATCATGGTGCTGGCCCTGGGGACTGTTAGAATGGCCAGATTGTGGGACTTGCCTGAGGTCCTCTGGGCCCCACCCTACCCTGTGTGTGTTTCCTGGACTTAGGGCAAGAGTTACAATACCCACACTTGAGGTTCCAAGAGCACCACTCATTCCTGCCCTGGGGCTGTGGCTGGCATGGCCACAGGGGACCTGGTTAAGACCTATGCCTTCTTTGTCTTTGTAGCCCCAGAATGTCACAGTGCCTGGCACATGGGAGGTGCTCAATAAATGCTTGAGTATCTGCATGTTCATTCATCACTCCTCCCTAAACTACCAAAGCAGCCGATTATTCTGCCTCTAGCTTTTCCTCTCCAGCACATGATTGTGTTCCACAGTAAAGATAATGCTTGTTCTAGCCGGGCGCGGTGGCTCAAGCCTCTAATCCCAGCACTTTGGGAGGCTGAGACAGGAGAATCGCGAGTTCAAAGCCAGCCTCAGCAATGGCGAGGTGCTAAGCAACTCAGTGGGACCCTGTCTCTACATAAAACACAAAATAGGGCTGGAGATGTGGCTCAGTGGTCGAGTACCCCTGAGTTCAATCCCCAGTATCAAAAAAAAAAAAAATGCTCATTCTATGCCCTAGTCAAATTTTGCACCCCCAATTCACACTCATCTGTGGCTGTCACCTATCAGAGAAAAATCTGAGCTTTTTAAATACAAATGTGGTTGGCCATCCATGAACTCTTCTGCCCTCATCTCCACCTTCCCCAGTGCTGAACCTGCATGTGCTTCATGCTGCCGCAGTACTGAACTGCTTATGGTTTCCTCACATCCCATGCACTCTCATGCCTCTTTACATTTCCCCAGAATGCCCTCTCCGTATTGTCCATATGACCAATTCCTACTCATCTTTCAGGTCTCAGCTAGGAGGCCACCTTGTCCACGAAGGCTTCCCCAGGTAGACCTAGGTACTGGGTCTCAGTTAAGAGTGCATTTGGGGGCTGAGGTTGTGGCTCAGTGGTAGAGCATTTGCTTTGCACCTGTGAGGCACTAGGTTCGATCCTCAGCACCACATTAAATAAATAAAGGTATTGTGTTCATCTACAACTAAAAAAAAAAAATTAAAAAAATAAAAATTAAAAAAGGAGTGCATTTGGTATCCAGGCCTGGTGATACACACCTATGATCCTAGCAACTCAGGAGGCTAAGTTAGGAGGACTGAAAGTTTGAGGCCAGCCTCAGCAACTTAGTGAGAACCTGTCTCAAAATTTAAAAAGGGCTGGGGATGTGGCTCAGCAGTAGAGCACCCCTGGGTTTGGTGCCCAGTGCCAAAGAAAGAAAGGAGGAAGGAAGGGAGAGAGAGAGAAGAAAGAAAAAATAAAGAGCTATAATATTCTTCCTGAAGCCTTTTTCAAACTTCATGAATCCCTGAGGTTTTGATGCATCCTTCTTGCTGACTACCTTGTCCGTCTGCTCACCAACTGAGAACCCTTGCCATTTTGTGCTCTTCTTCCTGATGGGAATATACGATTTCCAGAAGGTGGGCAACACAGAGAAAGGCTAATGCTTAAACCTGGACAAATAGGCCCTCCTGACTAACTGAGACCTATGTGAGTCATTAGGACTCCAGACTAAATACTTTGATCCTCTTTTGTCTTCTGGGAATATGAGAGGCAGGATTGTGTTCCTGGTTGCTTTGAAATCTGATGGGACTGTTTGTCTCGTCCTGACCAATGAGTGTGAAAGGAATTGATGTGCACAACTTATGAATCAGAGCATTTAGTGCTGATATGAGACCGTTCCGAGATCTCTTTTCCCACTATCGCAGGTGCACGGTGCTCTAGATGGCTGCTCTGCCATCCTGTGTCCTAGAGAGAAGGCAATGCAGAGCAGAGCTCCTAGCAGATTCTACTGATGGAGGAGGAGGAGGAGACAGAGTTTTTTGTCTTTTCACAAAGGATACAGAGCACGGACTTTCAATGTCCCTCCTCATCTGTGACCAAATAGGAATGCTGTCTCTCTTAGAGAAAATGAGAGACATATGGAATATCTGCCCAGAGGAATTGGTTGAATCTCAAGGTCTGAGACTTTTATGAGGGCTGGTCACACGGGAATATTCTGCTATGCAACCAACCATCCATAGCAACCCAAACCAAGAACCCCAACCATGAAATGAAACCAGACACACATCACCAATTTTTTGTGTGTGGTACTGGGGATTGAACCCAGGTCCTTGCAGATGATAGGCAAGCATTCCACTGCTGAGCTACATCCAACCCTTTTTAAAAATTTTATTTTGAAGCCAGGCGCGGTGGCGCATGCCTATAATCCCAGCACTTTGGGAGGCTGAGACAGGAGAATTGTGAGTTCAAAGCCAGCCTCAGCAATGGTGAGGTACTAAACAATTCAATGAGACCCTGTCTTTACATAAAACACAAAATAGGGCTGGGGATGCGGCTCAGTGGTTGAATACCCCTGAGTTCAATCCCCAGTACCAAAAAAAAAAAATTTATTTTGAGATAGAGTCTTGCTAAGTTGCTGAGGCTGGCCTCCAACGTGCAATTCTGCCTCAGCCTCCTGAGTCATGGGGATAACAGGTTATGTGCCACCGTGTCTGCCACACCATCAGTTTTGATGGATGTTGAAAGGAAAATGACAAGCTGTTTCAGCAAGGTCCATTGCTCCAGATGCAAAATCATTAAATCACTAACAGTGTAAAGGATCCGAGAATTAAAAACCATGGAAACCTATTTTGTCTGTGATGCCATTGATCTAGTCGTATATCAAGTCTATTTGTGAGAATGGAAGTCCTAAGTGTCTGATCGTGCAGCTGTCTGAGAAATGTGATTTCCTTGGGGATCTTACACATTTGAAGTGTGTTGCTCAGAAAAATCCCAGAAGTGCAATGCAGTTTTCAAGGTCCTCGTCTGTTGATTAGATTTCAGGAGCTATCATGGCAACCTATTTACCGCTTACCCCACCATTTCAAGTCATAAAGAATAGACTTGTAGGGGCTAGGGTTGTGGCTCAGTGTACAGCACTTGCCTAGAATGTGTGAGGCACTGGGTTCGATTCTCAGCACCACATATAAATAATAAAGGTCTATAGACAACTAAAATATTTTTAAAAAAAATTTTTTTAAAAAAGAATAGACTTGTAAGCAGAAGTCTTATACCATCAATTTGTAATTTGGGAACACCTGACTATAATGATATGTTTTTGTCATGTCAAGTGTTTAGTAAAAGTGTATATTACACACATACTATAAGCACAATTCTATAAGCTAAGTAAAGTATTATCATTCACATTATATACTACTAAGTCCAGAGACATTGAGTCACTTGCCCAGAATCACATAGCTGATAAGGGATAGAGCTAGCACTGGAACTAAGCTCTTTCTGGGACCAAAGCTACTATCTAATCCATCTCACCACTAACTGGTAATCTCTTCAGGCTATAGCTCTAAAATAACATTATTGGACTAGATAATTTTCCAGGTCTAAATTTTATGAACCCTAGTAAATTAAATGAGCTGGGCTGGGACTCTGTACCAAGTGAAGAGACTGGCTTTAAATCGGAAGGACCTGGGTTTACAGTGAGGCCGTAGGCTGCTCGTTATTTTGTGCCCTTAGCAAAATTACTTCACCTTTCCATAAAACTATTTTCTTTTCGACACAATAGGGATGATTGTACCTCACTTGGTGTTGTAAATAATGTACAGAAAACAGGTAGTGCAGGGTCTAGCATATAATCCCTAGTGCATAAATGCACTGGTATGATGGCCAGAGTGTGCCGTCTGGGATCACTTACTTCACTTGGATTCAAATCCCAGCTCTGGCTGGGCATGGTGGCACACGCCTGTAATGCCAGTGGTTTAGGAGGCTGAGGCAGGAGGATTGTGAGTTCAAACCAGCCTCAGCAACTTAGCAAGGCCCTAAGCAACTCAGCGAGACCCTGTCTCTAAATATATAAAAAAGAAGCCGGGCGCAGTAGCACAAGCCTGTAATCCCAGTACTTAGGGAGGCTGAGACAGGAGAATCGCGAGTTCAAAGCTAGCCTCAGCAAAGGTGAGGCGCTAAGCAACTCAGTGAGACCCTGTCTCTACATAAAACACAAAAAATAGGGCTGGGGATGTGGCTAAGTGGTCAAGTACCCCTGAGTTCAATCCCCAGTACCAATACATATATATATATATATATGTGTGTATGTGTGTGTATATATATGTGTGTATATATATATATATATATATGGACTGAGGATGTGGCTCAGTGGTTAAGCGCCCTTGGGTTCAATCCTCAGTACCAAAAGAAGAAAAAAAATCCCAACTCTGAGGCTGGGTGTATAGCAGCTCAGTGGTAGAGCTCAAAGTCCTGGGTTTAAATGAACCTCAGTATTTCAAAAAGAAAAAAAAAATTGCAGCTCTGGCACCTAACTGCTATGTGACCTTGAATAAGTTTACTTGGCCTTTTTGTGCCTTGGTTTCTGTATCTGTAGACTGGAGGTGATAATATGATATCAGTGTCTAATTAACTGGGGTGAAGATTAAATGGATCGATAAATATAAAGCACTTTGAAAAGCACTTGGTTTGTAGTAAACACTTGATGTGTGTTGGTTAATCTTATTATTGCCGTGGTTACTAGTTTGGCCATGTGCATTGCTGAAATAGACTCTAAGGGCGAAAAATGGTATCTTGCTTATCTTGTTGCCTGGTCGCATCCTTAATTGAAACCTGAGGCTTCTGGAAATCCTGCAGTTTGAATAATCCAAGAGCTGGAGCAATGGAGCATCCAATTACAAATGCCTCCCAGCTGCAGCCTGGGGAGGAAGGTGAGACCTCAGCCGCTGTCTAGCTGGGGTTGTAGTCCTTGATTGTGGAGAAAGCCCTGCTTTGTATGCAGCTGCCTTGCCTCCGTTTGGCTGCATAATTGTGTCTTTTTGTCTTATTTTAAAGCATCTTGAGGAATCCAGAGCCCTCTCCCGCTGACAGCAGTGAAAGCCACAGCATGTCACATCTCTAACGAGCCTTGAGCCTCGCTGACACTCTTATGGCCCCACCGAGCTAGCCAGGCAGGGAGCAAGCACCAGGGCCAGGCTGGCATCCACTGGCTTCCTCTGTGCATAGGCTACCATGCAAGACTTCATTATGGGGCTCCCTGAGCACCCCTAGGGTCCCCCAGGCCTATCCTTACTGTCTCAGAAGAGCATGGAGTTGCTTCCTGAATGCCAGGCTTGTTGGTAACCTTTGTAGGCCAGCACTTTGAAAACAAGTTAATTATTCATATCAGTAGGCCTGAAGACCACCAGACCCAGAAGTCCCCAGAGCCTTTGGACAGCAGAGACAGCTGTTTTGAAAGCAGGGCCACAGGGTGGCAAGCGGCTGGCCCCAGGCTAATTTCTGACGTGCTTTGTTTCAGTTGCAAAGCGTCAAGACAAAATTGAACTTTACGGAGATTTCACATGAAAATCTGGATTTCTGACTTATTGAAAGGTGGGAAGATTGGCAACATGTTGGGTGGAGTTGAATGGCTGACCCCTTCGGACTGGTGTGACTTCTGATTGTTCTCGCCTTCTTCTTCTGACTCCTTTGTCCACTTGCCTTGAGTGCAGAGAGGGCAGTGAACAGAGCAAGACGCCAGAGCTGAGCTGCCTGGATTTGCATCCTGCCTCTCTCTGCCCCTTACTAGCTAGCTGTGTGACCTTAGGCTAATTACTTAACCCTTTTGAGCCTCATTTCCCTCTGAAAAATGAGGTTTATAACAGTTTAACTTCTTCATAAATTTGTGAGAACTAAACAAGTTAATGTAAGTGCTCAGCCTGGCATGTTGTGCTATTAGTTGTCAATAGCTACTAGTATTATCCTGCCCGCCTAGTTCCTACAGGCATGTGAGATCAAAATCTCTGTGTTGGGGCTGGGCTTGTGGCTCAGTGGCAGAGTGCTTGCCTAGCACATGTGAGGCCCTAGGTTCGATCCTCAGCACCACATAAAATAAATAAAATAAAGGTATTGTGTCCATCTACAACTAAAAAAAAATTAAAAAAACAACAACCCTGTGTTAAAGGGTTTTCCATTGAAGAAATGTATTTCTTTCCCAGTGTGCCTGTGCACTAATAAGCCTTTTCTTCCTTCCCTACCCCACCTCCATCTCAGTAGCTCAGAATGCAACAATTTATATTAAAATTAGAGCTAGCCACTGTAACAAATCCACTCCAATGTTTCAGAGGCTGAACAGCTGTGTTTCTTTATGGTTATCCAAGAGCGAATGGGGTGCTTTTGATGAGAAGATTTGCTTCTTCCCATGACCACTCTTGCTTCCCACAGCCACTCAGAACCCAGGTAGGCACCCTTATGGTTCTCCCACCTCTGGATCCTAGAGTTGTCAGCTTTAGTAGGGCATTGAGGGAGCAAGAGAGGGAAGATACACTAGCTTCTTAACTCAGCCCAGAAGCAGTACCCATTTATTCTATCCACATTTCATTAGCAAGGACCACACACATCACATGTGTCCCCTCTGAGACTCTTGTTTTTGTCTTTTGTTTATTTGGTTTGCAGGGGATGAGAGGGAGAGAGGGAAAAAGAAACAATATTATTACTTTTATGCTTCAATATTTTTTTCTTTTGGTATCAGGGATTGAATCCAGGGGCACTTAAATCACTGAGCCACATCCTCAGCTCTTTTTATGTTTTATTTTGAGATAGGGTCTTGCTAAGTTGCTTAAGACCTCGCTAAGTTGCTAAGGCGGCTTTGAACTTTCATCCTCCTGCCTCAGCCTCCTGAGCCGTTGGGAGTACAGACCAGCACCACCACTCCTGGCTATGCGTCAAATTTTTACAAAACATAAAAACATTATTTTGGGATATAAAAATTAGATTTTGGCAATATTATTTCATCTGAATTTTTATTTGGAAAGAAGTATAATTTATCATATATACACTGAATTACAATTATATATATAATGTATATTTTATATATATATGTGTGTGTGTGTGTGTGTGTGTGTGTGTATATATATTAAATATATAATTTTTTTTCAGAGCTAGGGATTGAACCCAGGGCTTTGTGCCTGCTAGACAAGCACTCTACTGCTGCTACATTCTCAGCCTCTATACTCAAATTTTGTTTTTGTTTTTGGTACTAAGGATTGAATGTAGAGGCACTTAACCACCGAGACACGTTCCCAGCCCTTTTTTGTATTTTATTTAGAGACAGGGTCTCAGAGTTGCTTAGGGCCTTGCTAAATTACTGAGGCTGGCTTTGAACTCACAATCCTCCTGCCTCAGCCTCCCCAGCCGCTGGGATTACAGGCATACACCACTATAGCAGCCCCTATATTCAATTTTTTAATTTTTTGTTTGTTTGTTTGTGGTGCTGGGGATTGAACCCAGGGCCTTGTGCATGCAAGGCAAGCACTCTACCAACTGAGCTATATCCCCAGACCCTTATATTCAAATTTTAAAGCCCTTTGTTTTTCTTTTATATTGCCATTGAGCTAACTGTTGACATTTAGCATTTAGCTTTGTTAATATAGGTAATTTTAATCAGTTAAGGAATTATTTGCATATTTTGTCCAAATTGTTGTTAGGGAGGTGGTCACTCCTTCAATAGAAACAGTGTCTTAGACTGCCTTGTTTTGAATCATTTTGTTGCTTTGGAACCACAGAGCTTGTTATCTTTGAAGGAGTAAGACCACTGTGGGGTAAGACCGTATCTTTGCTGAGGTTTGCACACAGTCTGAGAAAAAGGAACACAGAAAAAAGCACAGAGGAACTTATGAATTAAGACAATGACCTTCAACCTCTGCGACCTTAATTCAGACTAAATAACATCTTCTTGGTCACCTAAAACAAGTTCGTCTTCCTGCTCTTAAGATGCCCCTAAGCTTGCTATTTGGGTCCCAAATTGACAGGCAGCTTCCTCTGTCTCCTAAATCACAGTCTTCAGGGAAATTTGGTTACAGGCAGTGTTTGGAAGAAAAACAGAATCTGTAGTTTCACTTCTGACCACTTCCCTGACCTGTCTTCCACCCCGAGAACATCACAAAATCAAGAGATTTTAGAAACTGAAAAGTACAAATAATAAACCTTCTCTCTTGCTTTCTGGGCTGCTGTTTGTTTGGGCCATGTCTTGAAGAAAGATTTGTGCTGTGCTCAGGTGGGTTGATTCTGATTATATGCTGCTGCATTCAAGGATTTCTTGGGGAGCCAGGTGTGGTGGCACATGCCTGTAACCCCAGCAGCTCAGGAGACTGAGGCAATAGGACCATAGATTCGAAGCCAGCCTCCACAACTTAGCAAGGCTGTAAGCAACCTGGTGTGAATCTGTCTCAAAATTTATTTTTAAAAAAGTAGGAGAGGGCTTGGGGATGTAGCTCTGTGGTTAAGTGCCCTTGGGTTCAATCCCTGGTACAAAAAAAAAAGGGAGTGGAGGATAGATTTCTTGGGAATTTCAGGATCCTTTAGCTATTTTGCAAAAACAAACAAACAACAACAACAAAAAAATCTGAAGTCCAAACCCCCATCCCAGACATGGCTGCCACCCACCAGACCCTCTCTTTGCATCTCACTTTAACACATGTTTCCTTCTGCCTCTTATTATAGTAATTTAGATGTTACCTCTTTCTCACTGGACTTGTTGAAGGCAGATACTGGCTCGTGGTGGTAAAGGGTGCAGGCTCTGGTGCCAGATTGTCTGGGTTTGCTCAGTTCTACCCCTTACTAGGGGTGAGGATATTAAAAAGTTGTTTTGCCTTGATTTTCTTATCTGTGCAATGGATGTGTTAAAAGCTTCTATCTCCTGGAATGTCCTGAGGACGAAAGAGGAAATTTATGGCAAACTTTTAGCACAAGTGGCTGCCAGACCTCAACCAAACCTCATATTATTTACTCTTTGTTTTCCTAGGATTTGCCAGCAGCTTATCCATCTTATCTACTTGATAAGTGTTTGCTAATTAGTCTCAAAGAAAGATTGAGGAAATTACTAAAACTATTATTCTTCCACTTCTGAAATAGTCTAAAGAACTGACTGCAAATCAGAATCCTCTTTATGAACATTATGAAAATACTCCTTGTGCTGGGCCCCACTGAAATGGAATCCATGAAGCCTGGAATTTATCTATCTTTCTTTGGTGGTTGTTTTTAAGAGATGGGAGTCTTGCTTTGTTGCTCAGGCTGACCTCTAACTCCTGGGCTCAAGCCGTCCTCCTGTCTCAGCCTCCTGAATAGCTGGAACTACAGGCTTATGTCATGGAGCTAGGATCTGGAATGAATATATATATACCTTTTTTTTTTTTTTATGGTACCAGGGTCGAACTCAGGGGTACTTGGCCACTGAGCCACATCCCCAGCCCTATTTTGTGTTTTATGTAGAGACAGGGTCTCACTGAGTTGCTTAGCCCCTCACCATTGCTGGGACTGGCTTTGAACTCGCGATTCTCCTGTCTCAGCCTCCCAAAGTGCTGGGATTACAGGTGTGCGCCACCATGCCAGTTTGGAATCTATATTTTTAACAAGCCCAGGGGATTCTTAGCAGCCAGCCCAGCCACCCCAGAGTTCTACAGGCTTTGCTAAGAGCTTGATGTGAGGTGGTAGTAAATGTCTGGTGAGTTTTTAATATAGGACCTTTTCTGTCTACACAACCCCAAAGGTTGACATTGAAAGAAAGAAAAAAGAAGTTCTCAATTTACTTAAGAACTTAAGATATTTCCAAGTAAAATGGGAGGGAAAAGCCCTTTTTTGAGTTTGTGTGTAAGTAGATAAGGAGTTGCCAGACAGTTGATAAAGTAATCCATTTGGTTAAGAGCCAGCCAGCCCTCAGAGGAGGGAGCCAAGGTGATCTTTGGCTAGAAAGCAAACACGACAGCCCAGAACTGACTGACACTTGGATGATGGTACAGAGAAGTCCTTTCAGATCTGCTATTCCAAAACTCTTGACTGGTTGGGGCTTGAATCGTGCAGGTGACCTTTGCTGCCCCGAGTCATCCTGGTGTCTAAAGTGACAGGCTCTGGGTTTGAATGCTCACTCCATTTTTTCCCCTTGCTGAGCTCAGGAAAGGAGAACATTGGGGTGGGGTCAAATCTATGTAGGTGACAAGGGACAGTTCCAGAGTCCCAGTCCTGGTGAGCTGAACTTCAATCTCTCAGAAGTTGATTACTTTCTGCCTCTGTTTTCTCCCTCTCTCAAAGAGATCAGCCTTCATTAACTTGGATGTAGACGGCATGAAAAAATACGTGTGTGTTCTTCAGGAGTAGAGATCACTGTGGAGTTAAGAATACAGCTTTGCTGAAATTTGTAAATTTATTGTTTGTAAATAATCAGACATATCTGCTGGGCTTTGATAAATGGAACTTTCCCTTTCTTGGGGGGCAATGGAGTTTGAACCTAGGGGCACACTACCACTGAGCTACATTCCCAACCCCTTTATTTTTTATTTTAAGACAAAGTCTTGATAGGTTGCCCAGGCTGGTCTTGAACTTGCAATCCTCCCTGCCTCAACCTCCCAAGTCACTGGGATTACAAGGATGGGCCACCATACCTGGCTTTTCCTGGTATTTTTAAAAAGTCTGTGGAGAAGATAGAGTGCTTATAACCTTGAAAACAATCAATAAAAAAGATCAATAAACCTGAGTCCCTGGGTTCAGTCCCCAGTACCCCTCCCCCCAAAAAAAGTCAATTAAATACCTTTACTGCAGTTCTTAATGTTTATGGAGCAACCAAATCGCCAAGAATCAGAAAGTTAAAAGAGAAGGATGTGGACAATAAAACATGACCCACTTCAAAGCAGGTCCAGAGAGTAAAAGCATTGTATGTTTGATTTTATAACCCATGGGCTACCATAAACTCCTCTGTCTAGGAGAAAGGGATGCAGGCACCATTAAAGCAAACTTTTTTTTTTTTTTTTTTTTACTGACACCTAAATTGTGAAAAGCAGTACATCAGGGGAAAGAGTTCAAAATTCTGCTTCAAGAGCTTCAGTCCTTGCGGGAAGCCATCCGTGAACTGTGCATGAACTAAAGCAATGTTGAAGCCATTAGGCAGGAAAGCCTGGTATCAGGAACTTCCAGTAGGAACCTGGCTGGTTTGAGAATGCCTGGTTCATGTGGCATCCTGCTTAGCTCGCCGCTCCAATTCTAGCATAATTCAGGAGATGGGAATGACTGGTTGGAGCCACACAGCCTCCCAGAGATGGGTGTGGCTTGCCAAAATGCCAACCAACCTGTTTACTGCAAGACTCCTGCCATAGTGAGTAGCAAGCACCAAACCAAGACTCCTCCGGCTGAACCCTTATCCCCGCCTTTGATGTACTCCTCCTTAAAGAATCGGAGCCTTTTTTTAGTTGTTCAGTTCCAGCTCCCATCAGAACTGGAAGACCCAGCAGGTGCTCCTCTTTATATCTAATTTCTGGCACTGTCTTTATTTCTTACTGATTATTTCAGACTTTTTATTTCCAAGGCAGCCCACATCTCCTGAGCAGGAACCTACCCTGTCTTGGTGCAGGACACCTAGCTACAGGTCCTCCTAGAATAGCAAAGACAGAGATAACCAGTTACTAGGATAGTAGACACATTTGTTGCATAAATGTATAGGCAAGAGACCTATATCCCTGGCATAGTGGAGCACGCCTGTAATCCCAGCGTCTCAAGAGGCTGAGGCAGGAGGATCACAAGTTCAAAGCCAGCCTTAGCAATTTAGCAAGGGCCTAAGCAACTCAATGAGACCCTGTCTCAAAAATGAAATATTAGAAAACGGCTGGGAGCTGGGCACGGTGGCTCAAGCCTGTAATCCCAGCACTTAGGGAGACTGAGACAGGAGAATCACCAGTTCAAAGCCAGCCTCAGCAATGGCGAGGTGCTAAGCAACTCAATGAGACCCTGTCTCTACATAAAACACAAAATGGGGCTGGGGATATGGCTCAGTGGTCGAGTACCCCTGAGTTCAATCCCCGGTACCAAAAAAAAAAAAGGACTGGGGATGTGGCTCAGTGGTTAAGTGCCTCTGGGTTCAATTCCTGGTACCAAATAAACAAAACAAAAAAACATTTTTGACTGGCTTACAAGAGCCAAGGTAGGTCTTAATGCACTATTGGCATCTGCTGCTGTTGGGGTTCTGAACAGCAATAACCACATCTTCGTTAGCTGACCAGCACATACGTAAGTGGCAACGCTTGCTCTGTTATCTTGACGTGCTTCCTTTGGCATTTTTCCTATTTCTTTAGCTCCAGCACCCACATACTTAACCAGCAGAAAGTCCAGAAGTTCCCTCCTGAAGTTCTCCCTTCAGAGTCAAAAAGGAAGCTGTAGTCGGTGCTGCTATCCCCCCATGTTGGCAGAGAACTTCATTAGCATCAAGGGCGTCTCACTGCCACAGATGTGCCTCTAAGACTGGCTCTTCACAGGCCAACACATGACCCTGGCACACAAAGGTGGAGTGGGGCTCACAGGATCTAGACCCAGCACAGCTGCCGTTGATCCTGGAGAGAGGAACTATCAGTTCATCAGTGCTAAGCTTGGCTGAAGGCACCTCACACTTGGGTCCCCTGAGTTGTTCCAGTTCTTTCAGGACACAGGCAGAAATGTCTCTCTTGTGTCGGCCTGTCCAGGAAGACCTGTCAGGACAACCTCTAGCATCCATACCACCCTATCCTCGCCACCCTCAGGAACCCATCTGGGAGTCTGGTAATTTTTCTTTTTAAACCCTCAGAACTCTTTGAGGTTGCTTACACCCTCTTTCCTAGACAAAAGCAGAGAGGCCACCTCTGATATCAGTGGCTCTAAAGTAGTTGATCTTCTAAGAGAGGCTGCCTAAGGAATTATAAAGTCACAAGGTCGGTGATTCCAAGAACTCACCTCTCCCACTCCCCTTGCTTGAAAAAAAGGCAAAAGGAACAAACCTAATCCCTGTTGGGGTATCTCAGTTTTTGCTATTCCAGACAACATTGTAATGAAAAACCATATATGTTACATAATACAAGTTCACATGTATGAACATATCTCTAGAGGATATCTACACGTGGAGTTATAAAGTTGAAAACTATGTGCATTTTAAATATTTATAGGTACTGTCAAATTGTCCTGCAAAAAGGTCAATCCAGTTTATAGTCTCACTTTTTCCTTTTCTTTTCTTTTTTTGGTATCAGGGATGGAACTCAGGGGCACTTAACCACTGAGCTACATCCCCAGCCCTATTTTGTGTTTTATGTAGAGACAGGGTCTCACTGAGTTGCTTAGCTGTTGCTGAGGTTGGCTTTGAACTCGTGATTCTCCTGCCTCAGCCTCCCTAAGTGTTGGGATTACAGGCATGCACCACCGCGCCTGGCTTATATTTTATTTTTGAGACAGGATCTCTCTCACTAAGTTGCTTAAGGCCTCACTAAATTGCTGAGGCTGACTTTGAACTTGGAATCCTCCTGCCTCAGCCTCCTAAGTACTACAATTACAGGCATGTGTCACTGTATCCAGTGTCACCATGCTTTCTGAGAGAACCTGTTCACATTGTTACCCATATTTGTTATTATTTTTCATTTGTGTCAATCTAATGGACAAAAATGGCATCTCACCTGGGCACAGTGGCAAACACTTGTAATTCCAGCTACTAGGGAGGCTGTGGCAGGAAGATCCCAAATTCAAGGCTAACCTGGGCAACTTAGTGAGACCCTGTCTGGGGGTATAGCTCAGTGAGAGAGCACTTGCCTAGCATGCACTAGGCCCTGGGTTAGATTCCCAGCACTGGAAAAGAAAAAAAAAAGCATCTCAATATACATATGATCCTGATTACTAATAAGGTAGAGTGTCTTTCTATGGGTACTCCTATTTCTTTTTTGTTATACTCTGTCCACTTTTTAGATTTAATGTGAATATATTTAATGCTTCATGGTCAAATAGCATGCTATTATAGTTTTTGTTTGTTTTGGTACTGGAAATTGAGTCCAGGGGTCCTTAACCCAGCTGCTAATGATAGATTTGTATAAGGAAGTTTTTTGTTCTTTTATTTCCAGTTTCCAGGAGTATTTTTCTGTTCTTTTAAAGCAGAAATGAATATTGACTTTTCATAAATGCTTTTCTTGAATACGTTAAGATACTCATCTGCTTTTCCTTCCTTAATTTATTAATGAAGTGAACTACACAGATTTTCTAATGGTGGACAAGGCTTATATTCTGGGATAAACCCTATTTGATCTAATATACAGGGTTGCAGGATGCTCTGTTGTACACTAAACAACCCACTCATGGTAGTAAGTTGTGCAGTGCATAGTGGCTCTGAAATACACTATTCAGGAAAAAATGTTGCTAGATTCAACCTGATCCTTGCAATTAAGATTCTTTGTATCTGTGGCAAAGGAAAGACTGACTTACAGTTGCCCCCCCCCCACTTTCTCTCTCTCTCTCTCTCTCCTCCTCCTCTCTTTCTCTCTCACTGTCTTTATCCAGAATTATGGTGGTGTCATAAAATTAGTCGAGTAGCTTCCCATCTGTTTCTGTGCCCTGAAATAGTTTATGTAACATGGGCAGTTTCTGCTTGCAAAGGTTTAGAGGCCCTTACTTTTATAATCTACTAGGTCTAGTATGTAGGTCTCTACCTGTGTCCATTTTTTGAATGGTTTTTTAAGTTGTCGGTGGACCTTTATTTGTTTATTTATATGTGGTGTTGAAAATCAAACCCAGTGCCTCACACATCCTAGGCAAGTATTCTACCACTGAGCCACAACCCCAGCCCTATCCTTTTTTTTTCTCTAAAGGTTAGTAATCTGTTCAGGCTTCCCTCTCAAACCATTATTTGGACTTTATGTTTTCTTAGAAAATTGATCATTTCAAATTTTTGATCAATTTCATGCTGTGAATTCATGTTTTAAGCTTCTTCCTCTGCTGTAAACAGTCCTGATGTTTGAACATTTTTTTATTTTTTAAAAAATACTACTATGCTGAAAAATAAGATATGCTTCTTGCTGGGTATCGGGACGCATGCCAGTAATCCCAGTGGCTCAGAGGCTAAGGCAGAAGGATCATAAGTTCAAGGACAACCTCAGCTATTTAACAAGGTCCTAAGCAACTTAGCGAGACCTTGTCTCAAAATAAAAAATAAAAAGGGCTGGGGATGGGGCTCAGTGGTTCAGTGACTTCAGGGTTTAATCTCTGGTATAAAACAAACAAACAAACAAAAAACCAAAGAAAGATATGCTTCTGTATGAACCAGAAATGGAATGAAGCCACAGTGTAGAAGGGGAAGCTGAAGCCAGAGCCTGTTGGGGACTGGGTCTAGGACTGGGAAGGTGAGATGGAACAGAAGCGTTTCTGGGTGCTGAACTGCTTGGCTGCTCCTCCTGCCTCTTTGCTAGTCTCCCACATAGCTCCCCTGCCTGCTCTCCTGTACCACGATCTGCTTCCTCCTGCCCTCCCACATTTTGGCAGGAGCCAGCTCCTGGATGTGTTGTGGCCTTTGCTTTCCTTCAATCTGATCTCTCTACTTCCATCTTTCCAAGGAATCCCTGATCCTTGAGAGTACCCTGTGTTATCTTTCTGGCCTGAAAATGGGTTTTGTTTTATGATTCAAATCATGTTTATGGATTTGAACTAAGAGGGAGAGGCATATGACAATGATTTAAAACATACACAAGCTCCATGCACTGTCTTCCACTTTGAACCAGAGCCAAGTTAAAATTAAGTAAGAATGAATATTTCAAATTTTAAAATTCAGAGTATCTACCATGACACAGGTCTGTTACTAAGCACCTGAATTACATAAATGAATTTTCAATATAAAAGCTTCAATCAGTACTGAAGTCTTTGGACTAAAACATGTCAGTTTCTGTCACATTTCCCCACCACTTCCACTCCTGTCACCAGAAGGAACCTGCACTTAACACTATGTTGTAGACTATATATCCTTTTATGGCATACTTAAAGGTGTTGTATCTAATTTGTGCATTGTTTCATTGGTTCTCACAACAACCATAAGAGGTTAGTATTATTAACCTCGCTTTATGCAGGAGAAAACTGAGGCCTAACTGAGGTTAATTCACATAGCACTAATTAGTTTGAACCTGTTTTTGCATTTTGAAAAGAACCAGTGCCTCTTTTTGCAGAAATCGAGGCACCACTCTTGAAAACACACAAAGGAGCCTTGCTCAGTGACATATTTTTATACAAATCCAGAACGGTCTGAGGGAGTGCCCAGGGACACTTGGGATGGGGCCGAGACCTCTCAGCTCAGCTCTACTCTCCTTTAGTAGCTGAACTTTCAGAAATCGGAGTGGGGCACACACTTGCTTCATTATTTGAATTTCAGAGGACCCTCATCTGGATTTCAGGTCTTTCCTTTTGCTAAGATGGTTTTAAGTCTTATGCAAACGTCTGTAATTTCCTCCAGGGAAAGTTTCTCATGCTAGGGACTTCAACATGCCCCTGTGGAATGAGCTGCGGGAGAAGCCAAGAGGAAGTGGGCTGGCCCAACTCTTGGACGGTGGGCCTTGTACTTTCTTGCTCTTTTCCCCTCTGTTCCAGGGATTTCTCCAGTGGACCCGTGGGCACCAATGCCAGAAAACAAAAACTCTTTCAGCTATTTATTTTAAATCTGAATAAAGGGTTGAAGCTGGTTTCATCTCCCGTGTCAATCAGCACCTCCTATGTCAATAAGAAAGCAGAAGGTCCACCGCTTCCTGGTGTCCACTTGGGAGGTGGTGGGGTCCATGTCAATGTCACACCCGCCTTGCAGAGCTTTACCTACGGTTAGGGAGAGCCTGAGCATCCTATCACCCCACAAGATCCCGAGGGTGTAGATAGGCTCCGGGAGCATTGCGGCATCTGCTTCTCTGAGTCATAGGAAAAGGCCCCAGACCTTGAATGCATTTGCATCCCAATTACTGCGTAAACCTCAGAAACCAAAGCTGACTCCCCCGCCTGGCTCCTGGCAGCATCCGGCTGCGACGGGGTTTCTAATTTAATGCTGGATTAATCGTGCGTGCAGGAAGAGGTAACCCTGGTTGCCTGCGCGGTTTGGCTGCGGGTGCTCTATTTCAAGTTTAAACGCTGCTGCGCCGGTCACATGACCAGTAACCCCCACCCCACCTCGCTCCGGAGCCTCGCTGGGGCCGGTCAGAAGCCCTTTTCAAGAGGTCCTCCCCTAGTTCTGCTGCGAATGGAAAAACTAGTACTGGGGCGGGAGAGCGTTTCGCAGGCAGCTGGGGCCTGTTTGGTGAAAGGAGAGAGCCGGTTGTCTCCAATCCAGCAATTTCCAACAGCAGTGTCTCCGAACCCTAAACCTAGGCGGGATTTCATCGAGGGTCTGCGAATTAGTAATAGATGATTATGAATCATCTTCTCTTCCCTAACAGGATCATCAAATTTCATGCAACATTTATCAAGAGCTAATATGTGAAAACATGAAAAGGACTCTATACACGTTGAGGAGCACACAGTAACTGGACCGCGTCCCAGGAGCAATGCCCTGAAGTGTGACTTTATCGTGTGTGCATGCATGCGTATGTGTGACTGATGTTGTGTTTGAAGAGAATATAAAGAGACAGCAGGGATACTTTTCAATTTGCAATTTAGAATAAATGATCACATTGATGTCTAAGATGAGTAATAGAAATAGATGAGATTTTTCTTTTGAATATAAGCTGTAGGACTCTAGTATAGCTGAATCCATTATTAAGAAATTCTGCATTGAGGGCTGGAGTTCATCTCCCATGTCAGTCAGCACTTCCTATGTCAATCAGAAAGCAGAAAGTCCACCGCCTCCTGATGTCCACTTGGGAGGTGGTGGGGTCCATGCCAATGCCACACCACGTGGCTCAGTGGCAGAGCACTTGCCTCACACATGTGAGGCACTGAGTTTGATCCTCAGCACCACATGAAAATAAATAAAGATGTACATATATAAAAATAAATTCTGCATTGAATCATGCCCCTGCTATAATATTCACGTATGTCCCAAGTCTATAGCATGTAGGTGTGTGTGTGTGCACATGTGCACAAAACTCAACCAACATAATGATGATGGTAAATACTGCTTGGGCTCTTACAGTGGAGTAGGCACTGTGCTGGGGGATCTTACAGCTGCTATCTTTTTGATCCTTTCAGCTATCTCAGTTGGGGCAGTAACCATTGCTGTCTTCACTCTGCAGTGAAAGAAATGGAAGTTCAAAGTGGTTAGATTACTTAGGGACACCAGTCTTGAACCCAGGTCTACTCTGTCTCTAGAGCCCACATCTGAGCGAAACCATCCCACTCTGTGTCCTGAACAGAAGCAGCCCAGATACTGGGCCTGTGAAGCTATTGCTGATCTAAATTCCTGTGAGTGCTGCTGCAAACCTGAGACCAAAGCCCCTTTAGCAGTGCCCAGGGCAGTTGGCAGGTTCTCCCCCAACCCCACCATGGTAGAATGGGTTAAGCCAGGTAGAAGTCTCTAGAGGAGACCAGCTACTGTGTTCGCAGTGCTGCTTTTGTCAAAGTAAATGTCAGTCTCCACCTTGGCCATTGGGCCTGTGAGCTTCTGAGTCCTTTTGACAAGACCGACTGATGGAAGCTAGGCATGGAATTATCTTCCAGACTATCAACTCTGCTTTATCAGTGGCCATGGCCAGCTATAGGATGTCCTCCTGGGGAGAATGTCCTATGCTCCATTGTCTGTGCAGCTGAATTCACCTGGACACTGCCACATTTCACCCGCTGTGGGGCGAGGATTGCTGCCTTGGAGGAGGCTTCATTGATTTTATCTTGGCAGGCAGTGAAGAGAGTTCTAAAATCAAAATTGCTCACCCTGCCCCCCTCTCTCGGTTTCCCAATGAGCTTGTCTAGAATGAATTGAAAGTATGAAGAAATACAATTCCACCCTCCCCCATCTCTCCTCCAACCACAACTCTGTCTACCCCAGCGTGCTGTGCGTATGGTATCATTTCCTGCATGTACCATGGTGTGAACAAGTCTAGGAAGATTTGCAGTCTTTTGTCCTTCTGAGGTTGGAATGGCACACCTAGCCCTCCACTTTGTTCCTGCTAAGGGTTGGGGTTTGGGTGGTGAATCCAAACCTAACTTTTTCTTTATAATTCTTCCTGCATCTCCCTCCTCTCCTTCTCCTCAGTTCCTATTGCCGAAAGGCTGATGTCACCAATACAGCCCCTCCTGGGGCAGGTGTGTGGCCCTGGTCAACCACAAGACTTCCTTCTAATGTCAAAGCTAGAGCCGAGCCCAGAGGAAGAAGAGCCCCCAGGTCCTATCAGGAGCAGTTCTTGGCTTTCTATTATTGAGGACCCTACAGATGAGTCCTTATCTCTTCCCCTGGACTGCACTGACGACACGGGTGCTATTCCTCCCTCTGCCCAAGAAATCAAAGACATCTCACACCATGAAAAGAATTAAATAATGTACTAGAGTTTCCATACAGGGACTCATCTTTGTGTCTGTGGCTTAGGAGGCCAGCCCTGAGCAAAGTGAGGTCATAACTCATCTAGGCAGAACTTGCCCTGCTTGATGTAACAGGATAGGAAGGGAAAATGAAGGTTGGATTGGCCAAGGATCAGAAGGAGAAATTTTTGTGCACAGTCTACAGAGCCAATCTGACTATAAGTATGTAAAGATACTATTGTATGCATCCCCTGAAAGACTGGAAAATGTTAATTGGGGTGGGGCATTTATGGGTCCCATTTCACTCTTTTTGTTGTCTAAAAGGTGTGTGTGTGTGTGTGTGTGTGTGTGTGTGTGTGTGTGTGAGAGAGAGAGAGAGAGAGAGAGAAAGAGAGAGATTGAGAGTGCTGTTGCTGGGGACTGAGCCTCACACATGCTAGGCCAGCCCCCTACCCCTGAGCTACACCCCTACCCCTGTCTAAAAAATAACTGAATAACCTTACAGAGAAAAATAACTTAATGAACTTAAAAAGAATCAAACAAACAACAGTGGCTAGGGTATAGCTCAGTGGTAGACTGTTAGCCTAGCATATAGGAGGCCCTGGCTTCATTCCCCAGTATTGGAAAACAAAAACAAAAACTAAACAGTCTATATACTTTATAACCTCCATGTGGCTTTTTGATGATGTACAAAATACATACAAATGAGCAAATGACAGGATGCTAATTGCAGTGTGGCTTCTGAGCCAACAGCTTGAGTGTCATAACAGTACCTTGGTGTATCTCATCTATTTTCTACCTGCAGAGCTAGAGAGGTTTTGTTTTCCAGAATAAGGTATCTGTGACTGACCATTCCAGAGCAAAGTCCCCCCACCTTTACCAACTCCCTCAGAAGAGTGAGGGTCCAGTTAGGAGACAGCGCCTTATGCTAGGACCCAGGCATCTTTGGTTGCAGACTTAGGCAGGCCAGATGGGAAGTCAATTTCTGCTGGTCTAGGGCCCATAGTCTCCTTGGTAAGACAGAACCTCTTCCTTTTCAGTCCTAAAAGCCACACTAGAAACTCTGCCTTGGGTAGATATGCCCACATGTACTGATGTGGGGTTAGCAGACTTTGCAGGAAGATAAAG
Organism: Xerus rutilus; assembly: GCA_028644305.1. Taxonomy (NCBI): domain Eukaryota; kingdom Metazoa; phylum Chordata; class Mammalia; order Rodentia; family Sciuridae; genus Xerus; species Xerus rutilus. The sequence continues at coordinate 40,812,567 of CM053402.1, forward strand.
TTCCTTATGAGTCTATCAGGAAGCATGGCCTGCTTGCACGTACAGCTCCACCTGTGGCTTCTGAGAGACAGCAGCCGAGAACTGGGAGCCCTGAAGATGAGGATGCTTCTGGATGGCAGCTTCTTCATCTCTGCTTACTTATAGTGAGAGGAAAATAGGGTCTCTACAAAAACAGCTTCTTTGCCTCCAGAAGAAAAGCAGCTCAGCTCCCTGAAGGGCCCTTAAAGAATTAACCTATGCAGAGGTGTTCACTAGCCAGATGTAGCAGCACATGTTCCTGTCTCTGGCCTGCAGTGTGGCTTTGATCTGACAGACATAGGGTGCATTTGCCCCAGAAACAAGGGATCTGAGGGACAGAAAAGACTCAGAGCCCAGGTCCGGCTAAGTATTTAGAGGAGTCAACCTGGGAACTGTTTCCTGGGGAAATTGAAAACCAAGTTATATAGTCTTATTCAGGCCTGTGCTGGGCTTCTCCCCAAGTGAGTCAAAGCTCCTTGGGATATTGGCTATAGGGAGTGAGGAGTCAGTCACTACCTGAGGCTTGGGCTCAGGATTTCCCAGCACCCTCCTCGCTGCTGGTGGCCTGTGGCTATTCTCATGTGACAAGCATGTGACTTCCTGGAGGAAAGAAACTTGCATAATCAGATCGAAATAGGAACCTGGAAAATAGCTCAGTGGGGCATGTAGGCATTGGGCAATGAGATGTCTAAAACACATTGGGCCATGAGAAGGAGGTTAGGGTGAGGAACCAGATTTCATCTGAGTCATGTCTAAGATCTGAGAAGGCCCCTAGAGTTGAGGCTTCCGGGTAGCCTGAGGCAGAGACCAAGTGTCTTTCTGTCTCCCACTAAATCAGAGTAAAATTGAGCATGAGACTAACCTGGAAGAGGCGAGAAGGGGCAGAGATTTAAAATCGTGTAGCTTGAAGCTAAGGCTGCGGCAGCTCAGCACCTCCAGCCATCCCCTTCCTCATCCAAGAGTAGGAGGTCTGGGCCTATTTCCTGGTGACTCTGAAATAGGAATGATGTATCTTAAAGTGCTGCCTGGGCCAGGCAGGGCTAGAGGCTGCCTCTGAGGAGTGGGGAAAGGGCTTCTGCCCCGGTGGCACTACTGGGAACTGAAATTCCTGGCTTTGCTCTTCTAGTTTCTGTATGGGTTTCTCAGAACAAAATCCTTCTTTAAGAAAGTGAATCTCTCAGACCTCACCACATACCACATTCTGTTATTTTCTCCCAGGGCCTTCACACCCTCACCCCTTGAGAGTACCAAGCAGAGAACCTTCCAGAAAGTTCTACATATATTGGTACTCTTCTTTAAACCCAGGGCAGCAGATACATGAAGGTTTGGGAAGGGGGTTGAGTGAGGCCAAATATAGAGCTGATGCCCGCATGTGTTCCCCTTAGACATTAGCTGAGGGATACTCACCTTTAAAATGTTCCTGATAGAAATGGGTAGAGAACATGCTTAGCCTGTAGGAGGCCCTGAGTATTTGATCCCTAGTGCCACCCCTACCACCACCACAATAACAACAAACACTCCTTATAATACACACTCAGCTAGCCTGGGTCAGGCTGGGTCCTGCCTCTGAGAGAGATGTCCCACGGACTAGTTAACATTGTCACCAGGGACCCTTCAAACATAGGCCTCATGCCCAAAGACTAGTGCAAAGACCCTAGACTTCAGTTGAGGAGGAAGAGCATGGAAATTTGTCTTTGTGTCTTGGCTCTGCCATTTCCCCTGGAGAGTAGCTTTAAGAGCTCTGAGGATAAATTCATATCAGCCTCATGTTCTCGTGTAGCCACGCCACCTGGAGCCCAGGTTCTGCCATGAGTGTCAACGGGGCTGCCTGGTTAGGATGCTTGCTAAAGTATTGTGACTAGTGGCCAAACCAGTGTGAACTTGACTCAACCACTTGCTGGAAGTGTGGCCTTGAGCCTCTTCTGTAAAATGAGGGTAGTGATTGTGTCTTCCACATAAAGGTGTCACATAATAAAAAAGAGTGAAAATAATGTGTGTGTGCCTAGAATATAAGTATCCGTGCTGCCAGGGAGAGTTAAATGAAAGGCTTTCAGTGAACTCAGCAAGAGGAGGTGCAATCTTAGCCCTGCTGTGCACTAAGGAGGAAGGGGTGTCCCAGAAAGTCTTCTTAATAAAGACAAGCCTAAGAACAGCTACAAATTCTGTTGGGCCACTGAGTTCATGCTTAGGTCACACATTCAATTAGCAAGCCTCTCTGTTCTTCCCCGATTCCCAAAAGAACCTCCTCCAGGCATCCACTCCAGTTCTGCTTCCACTTGTCCCCACTCTTTTTTTTTTTTTTTGAGACAGAGTCACACAATATTGCCCAAGCTGGTCTCAGACTTCTGGCTCAAGTGATCCTCCCCGCCGGCCTCCAGAGTAGCTAGGACTCTGGGTATACACCTGTCTGCCTTTCCCTTTTTTGCTTCTACAATTACTTTTCCTTTTCCTTTTTCCCCAGAATGCCCTGCCTTCCAACCCTATCATTTTTGCCAGTGAAACATTAAGTATCTTTCCAGGCCCCAGGTCAAATGCCACTTTCTTCAAGACGCATTTAGACTGGGTATGGTGGCACATACCTGTAATCCCAGCAACTCGGGAGGATGAGATAGGAGGATCACAAGTTTGAGGCCAGCCTCAGCAACTTAGTGAGGCCTTAAGCATCTTAGCAAGACCCTGCCTCAAAATAAAAAAGGGCTGAGGATGTGACTCAGTGGTTAAGTGCCCCTGGGTTCAATCCCTGGTACCAAAAAAAAGAAGAAGAAACATTTAGGCATCAACTCAGTTGGAAGTGGTGACCCCTCATAACATACTGTCCAGACTGCTCTTGACGTATCAGGCACTACTTTGCCTTTTTGTGATCTCTGAGCTTATCTCAAATTTACACTCACTAGCAACCTGGGCAAAAGAACCCTGTCTTATACATGGCTCATGGAATAGCCCTCAAAAGCCATTAAACTTCCTGGAATACAATAATGGAGGGATGGGAAAGAGGAAAGATTTCCCTTCCCTTGCCAACTGCTTCATGGTTGTCCATCTCTTTTTTTTTTTTTTTTCACTGAAAACATTTGTTGAGGCAAATAGAAAAAAATTGTTACAATCATAATTTTTCTAACTTTGCACAAAATTATAAGCAGATTACATTCTTCATATTAAACATCTTTATATGCACTTTCAATGAACAGTATATATATATATATATTTATATATATTTTTATCAATCATCTTTATTCAGCAATAAGAGAGAATAAAATTATGGCATTTGCAGGCAAATGGATGGAACTGGAAAGCATTATGGTTGTCCATCTCTTAAAGAACCTTAGATGGGGGCTGGGATTGTGGCGCAGTGGTAGCGTGCTCGCCTAGCATGCGTGAGGTACTAGGTTCGATCCTTAGCACCACATAAAAATAAAATAAAGATATTCTGTCTACCTACAGCTAAAAAAATAAATAAAAATATTTAACAACAAAAAAAAGAAACTTAGATGGTATGACTTCTATTCCTCATGTCAAGGTGAGAAAACCAAAGCTACAAAAGGGAAAGGGAGCTACTCAGACACACAGCAAGTTAGTGGTGAACTAGGATTTGTTGATAATAATTTTTTTTTAATACTGGGGATTGAACCCAGAGGTACTTTTCCATTGAATTACATTTGCAGCCCATTTATTTATTTATTTTTATTTTTTTGGTCCTGGAGATTGAACCCAGGGGCACTCAACCACTGAGCCACATCCTCAGCCCTATTTTGTGTTTTATGTAGAGACAGGGTCTCACTGAGTTGCTTAGTGCCTCGCCGTTGCTGAGGCTGGCTTTGAACTTGTGATTCTCCTGTCTCAGCCTCCCAAAGTGCTGGGATTACAGGCTTGTGCCATCGTGCCTGGCTCCTTTTATTTTTTTATTTTTTATTTTGAGACAGGGTCTCACTAAGTTGCTTTGGGCTGGGGCTGCGGTTATAGCTCAGTGGTAAAGCGCTTGTCTAGCATGCATGAGGCACTGGGTTTGATCCTGAGCACCACATAAAAATAAATAAATAAAATAAAGGTATTGTGTTCATCTACAACTAAAACAATTTTTAAAAGTTGCTAAGACTTGCTAAATTGCTGAGACTGCCCTTGAATTTGTGATCCTCCTTCCTCAGCCTCCCAAGTCATTGGGATTATGGGTGTGTGCCACTGGGCCTAGCTGAGCCAGGATCTGGTCAGGATATGCTCAGTTTAATGCCCTCTCCCTTCTGTTGGAGAGAAGGAGTGTTGAGGGGCTAAAACATGAATTCTGGAATGGTCATGGGTTACTGTCACAATTAAATGATTTAATACATGTAAAGTCCTTAGGTCAGTCTTGGCATAATAAACATAATGTAATTTGCTTATATTGTTGCTTCACTTTTATTATTATTCTTTTATTCTTTATTCATATCTCTCACCAGGTTTATTAGTCAGTTTTTCATTTCTACAACAAAATTCCCAAGGCAGGCTACTTTATGGAGAAGAGAGATTTATTTACCCCACAGTATGGGAAGTCCAAACGGCAGTGCAGACTCTTGACTTCATTGAATAACGGCAGGAGTGCATATGTATTTCTTTTTTTTAATTTGTTCTTTTAATTATAGTGCATGTGTATTTCTGTGTGATCTCTCCCTCTCTTTACAAAGCCACCAGGATTCAGTCATAGGGCTATACTATAATGACCTAATCTAATCTAATCACTTTCCAGAGTCCCCACTTTTGGGATGAGTGTATAGCTCAGTAGTAGCATTTGCCTAAGTAGGCCCTGGGTTTCATCCCTAGCACTGCAAAAAGAAAAGAAAAGAGAAAGTCCTCATTGCTAAATGCCAGTCAGATTAAGTTTCCATACTCTTTTTTTAAAATTTTTTTTTAGTTGTAGTTGGACATAATTCTTTTATTTCATTTGTTTTTACATGGTGCTGAGGATCGAACCCAGTGCCTCTCACGTGTTAAGCAAGCACTCTACCGCTGAGCCACAACCCCAGCCCCAGTTTCCATACTCTTAATACCATAAACATGACTCTGGGGATTAAACTTCTGCCTGAGTTCCAGGGAAACAAATCATATTCAAACCAGATCCCCTCGTTTCAGGAGAGAGAAGAACTCTGAGAGTATTAAGTATGATAGAACATCCTTACTAGGTAGCAGGTGAGAAGATGGCAGGAAACTTAGAAGACCACCTTTCTGGATTACTGACATAATGGCCTCAGGTGATTTTCCAGGATGTCACAGACCTATGGCCCAACAAACCAGACTTTGAATAAATATTGAGAGTTTTATTTATCTCTTTGTTCTGGTGAAGGGAAAGGAATCTTTTTCACTGTTTGCAGGCTTTCAGAAGACCTAGTGAGTCTGGGCTCTGAGGGCTGCCCAGTGGTCACTGCGGCTCAGTGCAAGCAATAGCTACAGAGGGTCTTCCAAGCCCTGCCTGTCTGTTAGGCTTCCTGTAGACCCTCTCCAGCTAGGTCCTTGGGAGGGTGAATGCCCAGAATTTACTTCTTCCATTGCTGACTTGAAAAGCAAGATTTCCTGTGTCTGGGTGGCGGGGCTGTCATGAAAAATGAGTGCATTAAAAAATATCATCTCGGGCTGGGATTGTAGCTCAGTGGTAGAGCGCTTGCCTTGCATACGTGAGGCACTGGGTTCGATCCTCAGCACCACATAAAAATAAATAAATAAAGATACTGTGTCCATCTATAACTAAAAAAATATTTTAAAAAAATATCATCTCGGGCTGGGGTTATGGCGCAGTGGTAGCATGCTCGCCTAGCATGCGGGAGGCACTGGGTTCGAACCTCAGCACCACATAAAAATAAAAAATAAAGCTATCATGTCCACCTACAACTAAAAAATAAATATTAAAAAAAAAAAAAAATATCATCTCTAGCTGGGTGTGGTGGCACCCACCTGTAATCCCAGTGCCTCAGGAAGCCAGCCTCAGCAAATTAGTGAGCCCCTAAGCAACTCAGCAAGACCCTGTCTCTGAATAAAATACTAAAAAGCTCTGGGAATGTGGCTCAGTGGTTAATTGTCCCTGGGTTCAATCCCCCGTCCAAAAAAAAGTCATCTGTGGGAGTTCGGGAGTTCCAGATTTAGCCTACAGCGCCCTGGGCAGAGGAGTTTAGCAACCAGCATCTTCTCTGTTAGACTCCTAAAATGATAGGAAGAAACAGGATAGGCCTGCAGCCAGACACTGTTTTTTCTGAAGGAGAACTACGATTTGCCTCTCTTCTCTAAAAACAAATTGCATTGCAAATATGGGTGAGGTCTAGGTGAAGGATTCTAAGAATTGAGACTGAAATTCCCTTAGTGTTCTGAATCTTTTCTAGGTTTCTATTCCATTTCCATCAGAGCCTGATTGGATGAAAAAAGAATGCAGCCTCGAATGCTGGCTGCTTAGCAAGTGAGCCCTGTGCACACTGGGGAGATTTTAGTTGGAGTTTTATGTGAGCAGTTAGAAGATTAAGTGGAACAGCAATTGTCCTGCCCCAAATCTGATTCTAGGATTCTATTTTGTGTGTGTGTGTGTGTGTGTGTGTGTGGCCAATGACAGACATTCCATCCAGACAGTTCTTTTTCAATTGGTGGAACTGGGCTAGCTAAAACAACTGTACCGCCTCACTTCAGGCTCTTTATAAACAGGAACCTACTTAGTCATTCATTCATTTACATTTACTCATTCATTAGAACCAGTATTCGAGCAAGGTGCTTTGGTTTCCATGAACAAGAGAGGTATAGTTCCTACTCTGTCAGAGGTCTCTGCCTAGCAGAAGAGATAGGCACTGAATTATTTATAAGAGCACTGAGAATTTGGAAGAAGAAAAGCAGGCCTCCCTATTCTGGTGGTTAGGGAAAGCTCCATAGAAGTGATGTTTCAGTTAAGACCAGAAGATAAGTAGCAGATGTTCAGGCAGAGTGAAGGAAGAGCTTTTTCTCCCCAGTACTGATACTCTAACCCACTGAACGACATCCTCAGCCCTTGTTACTTTTGAAATAACTTGAGATCCTCCTGCCTCAGCTTCTCGAGTAGCTGGGATTACAGGAGTGCACCATTGTGCTCAGCCAGGAAGAACATTTTCACTAGAGATATCGATCAACCTGTGCAAAAGTTCTGAGGCAGGAAAAGGGAAGGGAAAAAAAAAAAAAAAGAAGAGAGAGTAAAGAGAATATGCCATGTGAAGCTGAAAGTGCTGCAGAGGCCAGGACATGGGCCTTGTGGCCATCAAAAAGATATGGGAGTGTGCCATAGTGGTACATGCCTGTAAACCCAGTGGCTCAGGAAGCTGAGGCAGGAGGATCATGAGTTCAAAGCCAGCCTCAGCAATTTAGGGAGACCCTGTCCTCCTGCTAAAAATATAAATAAAAAGGGCTAGGGATGTGGCTCAGTTAAGCATTCCTGAGTTCAATCCCCAGTACCACCTGCCACCAAAAAAAAGATATGGGAGGCTGGGGTATAGGTCAGCATTGCAGTGCTTACCTAGCATGCACCAAGCCCTGGGTTTGATCCCCAGTACTGCAAAAAGAAAAAAAGGGCCAGGCACGATGGTGCACGCCTGTAATCCCAGCGCTTAGGGAGGCTGAGACAGGAAAATCGCGAGTTCAAAGACAGCAGCAGCAATAGTGAGGCGCTAAGCAACTCAGTGAGACCCTGTCTCTATATAAAACACAAAATAGGGCTGGGAATGTGGCTGAGTGCTCGAGTACCTCTGAGTTCAATCCCTGGTACCAAAAAAAAAAAAAAAAAGGAAAGAGAGAAATGATACGGGTCTTTGTATTGATAGAGGTGGGAAATCAGACTCGTTTTCATAAGAGAGGGGTGGCATGCCAGATTTACAGAGTGCTCCCTAAACTTTTTCCTCCAATTGATCTTTGTGTCTATGATGTGAGCCTCTCGAGCCTGGGGCTGCTTAAACACCAGATCCAGCTCAGATGTGACCATTGTGCAATTTTCACTGACCACCTTGGCCAGAATCTTGTCCTGTTCCACTCTCCCTTCATTAGAACATGTTTGTTGGTTTCTCCTTTCAGCCCCTGGCACTAGACTGGGAGTCAGTTCATGAAACCAAGCTGACCAGCTTAGGACAGGGCACAAAGAGCTTGAGGAAGAGGAAATTAGTAGTCACAAGGTTTCATGATCAGAACCTGAAAGTGCATGCCATGTCTGGGTGCAGTGGCGCATACTTGTAATCCCAGTGACTGGGGGCGCTGAGACAGAATGATCACAAGTTCCAGGCCAATCTCATCAACTTAGTGAGACCATCTCAAAATGAAAAATCACAAGGGCTGGGGATGTAGCTCAGTGGTAAAGCAATCCTGGGTTCAATCACTGGCACAACAAAAAATCCAGGGTCATGATGAGCCAGGTGGACTATGTACAAGTGTGTGTCCTTGTTTCTAGGGAAGGGCAGCTAGAACATTGGATTCCCTTACAAAGGTGGCCTGAGCCAGATCATTCCCCCCACCCTTAAGTTTATAAAGGTAACATTGATTTAAGGAGGATACCAAAGGCGGTATGATAGAAAAAAGAAGATGAGGGTATGAGTTTGCTAAGGAATGATCTTCAGTTGCCCCCACCCAGATGTGTAGTATTCCTAACACTGTTGGCATTGAAGTCAGAAATTCTTTGGGACAATCCTGTATATTGCAGGACACTGTAACATCTCTGGCTTCTGCCCATCAAATGCTAGTCACTCCCTAGTTGTTGTGACCACTTTAAATTCCCTTGCATATTTTAAAATACTTTCTGGCAGGGCAATACCAACTACTCCTTCTCTAATTGAAAGTCACTGTCTCAGTGACTAAGTCAATAAAGGTATGTTCGGCAGTGCCTCAGGTCCCTGCAGCTGGTGAGTGGAGAGACTGGGGAAGTCCCCCATTTGAGAGGATCTTACTGAACATTTTGTCTGGTGGGGTGGGCATTCTCCCCTTCATCATTTTTTTTCATATTTTATTTATTTGTTCTATTTAGGCTTATGTGATAACAGAGTGCAGTTTGATTCATTGTACATAGATAGAGGACAACATATCAATTCTCTAGTTGTAAATTGTATAGAATCACAACATATATGCAGTCATACATAAAGTTAGGGCTATGATGACCATCATATTCCACCACCTTTACTGTCCCCATGTCCCCTCCCCCCTTATACTCCTGTGAACAGAGTTCCACCATTGTTCCCATGTCCTTCCCCACATTATGGATCAGCATCCACTTATCAACGAGTACATTTGGCATTTGGTTTTCTGAGATTGGCTTACTTCACTTAGCATGATATTCTCCAACTCCATCCATTTACTGGCAAATGCCATAATTTTATTCTCTTTTATTGCTGAGTAATATTCCATTGTGTATATATACCACAGTTTCTTTATCCAGTCGTCTAAACAAGGGCATCTAGTTTGATTCCACAGTTTAGCTATTGTGAATTGAGCTGCTATAAACATTGAAGTGGCTGCAGCACTGCAGTATGCTGTTTTTAAGTCTTCTGGGTATAGACCGAGGAGTGGGATAGCAGGCTCAAATGGTGGTTCCATTTCAAGTTTTCTAAGGAATCTCCATTCTGCTTTCCAGATTGGTTGTACCAATTTGCAGTTCCACCAGCAATGTATAAGTGTGCCTTCCCGTCATCATTTTTTTTTTTACCTTTATTTATTTTATGTGGTGCTGAGGATCGAACGCAGTGCCCCACAGATGCAAGGCAAGCGCTCTACGGCTGAGCCACAATCCCAGCCCCTCCCGTCATCATTTTTGAGACTCCTGATCCTCCTGACTTCCCCAGCACTGTTGCTTACAATAGTAACCTGCAGCCTTGGACAGAATTTGTTGGGAAGCTGAAATTTGAATGCAGTCACTCTAGAGTACCTCGGGTGGCCAAGATTCTGCTCTTTTGGGCCACCAGATGGCGCTTGAGAGCCCAGCTCTCTGCCGCAGGACCCGTGGTGGCAGGAGTTGACTGCAGAGGGAACTTGCCTTAAAGAGGTCCAGTTCTTAAAGAGACACAGTCACATACTGACTTGCTCGACCATTAACTCCAAAGCAAGACTCTGCCAATAGCAAGCACCACTAGCCAGGCTCAAATGCTCCTTTGTCTTCACTTTCCTGGATGTTGAGCCGCCACCTCCTGGAGCCAGTCTCCTTGACAGCCTTCAGCCCCTGAGGCTACTCCTGGGCCTGACAGGGACAGGGCCAGCTTGGTGGGTGGCGTCAGAGCTCCTGGCAGAGCAGCACAGGACTGCGATGCATCAGCAGAACTCTGGCTGAAAGAGTGGGGAGCACAGCCAGTTTCAGAGCCGTGGTGACCACAGGAGGGCGGAGGGCCAGCCTGTGAGTTCTGAGCTCAACTTGGACATGCCTCCCTGTGTCCCTTGGAATTGATGATATTGGAGGCATTTAACTTGGTCTCTGAGTTTTGGGGACTTGGAGAAACCTCTTATCGCTTCTACAGCTGGCATCTTTCCAAATGCTGATGGGGATTCAGTGGTAAGTAAATGATGGAGGGGACCCCAAACCCTGCTGTGGAGCCTTCTGATTGATTGTAGGGAAACTCTCATGGTGATTCCTGGGTGGTACAACCTAAGCAATGTCAGATGAGAGCCACGTTAGCTGGGGCTTGGCAAGAGACCCTCCTGAAATTGCAGCGTGGTTAGTCTTTTCTAAGCCAGCTGCTCTGTACATGATACTGAGCTTGCTGTGGCCCTGGCTGTGGGAACAGAGCTTGAACACAGCCCTTGGGAAATGTATGGGTATGTGCGGGAAGTGTCACCGCTGCTGGGACCTGGATGTCTCTGTGCTCTATCCTGGCGGTGATGCTGAGGAAGGCAACAAGGGGGAATGCAATTCCCTGGGGATAGGTCTACATCTTACCGGGGCTAGATCTTTCCTATGATTCACGCCCACACAAAACTTCAATAGAGAAATGAATTGGGGATGGCTGCAAATTAATCTGTTACCTGTAGATCTCACTGTCTGCTGGAAAACCAGGAAGCTGGGAAGGGGCAGATAGTAAGAGGTTAAAGGACGGAGTCTTGGGCCAAGCCTTCTCCCTGACTGGATGACTCAATAGGCATGGGGAATTTTCTTCTTTCCAGACCCAAGGGGTGAGGGTGAATCCTAGAAGAGTAGATGCTGCTTTACTATACCAAGGAAAAAGAAATGAAGCAAGGAGTGGAAAGAAAGCAAAGTTTATAGTCTGCTACTGCTGATAGGAGGTCTGGAGTCATCTCTCTGCCTACCAGGTCCCCACCTTCTGTAGATGATAGAGACTGGTGTAATGCATAGAGGCAGTAGGGTTTGGCAGGGGCTGGCACACAAGGGACTGCCAATTGGATTGTGTTCAGCTTGTTTCTAGGGTCATCTGCCCTGTTATAGCAGACGTGGTTTTCTTTGGGAACCAGTTTTTTTGTTTTGTTAGCAATGGCCCTAGGGGGTTCTGGAATAATACTGCCTTGCCTCCTCATGTGGCCCCGATCTCTTCTCCCCCTAGTTCAACTTCATTCTGTTTATTCATTTGATTCCTCTTTATAGCCCAATACAGAGCTCTACACGTGGACTCTAGATTCAGACTCGGTTCATTTCCAAGTGTCTCCATCTGCTAGCTGGCCAATGCCTTAGCCTTTATTCTTCTTCTGTGAAATTGAGATAAGAGTAGTACCTGTCTCATTGCCTTATGATGAGGATTAGGTGAGATAATCCACATAAAACTGTAGACTAGTGTCTGGCACTTACCAAGCACTCAATAAATGTTACCTGTCCTTAATTTTACTTATTCAACATGCGTTATTGAATGCCAATCTGTGGGATTTTCGGCAGAGAGCTCATCTGGGGACACAGCATGGTGACAGCTGCTTTGGAAGTCTATATGAGTGTCATTCATCCATTGGGCTGGGTGCTAGGTACACTCTTGTGCAAAAAACACTGACTGGCTTTAAAGAACAGATCTGCTAGGAGGGTGCAAACTCTTGGGCTTTTAGTCACTGGAGTCTGTTTCTGTTTTTTCACTTGAATGTGGAGGGCCACACACCCCATCAATACCTATGCATCCAGCTTCTGCACACACTGGCTTTCTCTGCCTGGCCGCAGCATGCAGACAACATTCTCTTTGCCAACAGTAACAACAGTAACAATGTTGGGTGATCAAGGCAGCAAGGACTCCTGGGTCCCGTTGTGCACAGTGGAGCTGGGTTGTTGCTAACTTGAGAAGGGAAGAAAAGTGGAGATACACAGTTTTTGCTTCTGTTTTTGTTGTTTGCCATACTAGGAATTGGAGATACCCAGTTTTGATTCTAAAATCATATTTTTTTTCATTATGGCCAAATGGTTGGTAGAAGATTTGGTTGTTGGATGGCAACATACCACCCCTGGGAGTAAAGGGCAGGGCTGCTGGCCCTCAGAATGGGATCTATCATCTTCTTCCTGCTCAGCCTCACATCATCAGCCCAACTCTGCTGGCATTGTAACCAGCCCTTAAATCTCTGTTAAATCCAGTGGTGAGGGAGGAGTGGGTAGGTCACCACAAAGACGGAAGAGCTGAGGACAGCCTGAGTGCAGATGCTGGAGGGAGGGCTGGGGAAGATGGACAGCCCTGGCCCCAGGGACTGGACAATGTACTGGTTAGTTGGGGAGTGGAGGAGGTGGTGTGATGGATGCTGACTCAGTACCTTGGGGTGCACGGGCTGGTGCAGGCACTTAGCTGAATCAGGGAGGTCTGTCCACAAGAACACCTTCTTGCTGCTCTGACAGATTGGGGTTGATGGCTGGGGTTAAGAGCACTCAGGGTAGCATTCCTTGGGCAAAATACTGAGGCAGGTAACTCTTTTTAACTCCTTTTCCAGGTGTGTGGTAGGGTTTCCCCAGCCTCCCCCTGCCCTCAGTGCTAGAGATCTGAAGGCAGCTGTTCCAATCTCAAATTGCCATGGTATTCCAAGGCCCCATTCACTCGTTGCAGTAGCTGAGGTTAGAAACAGGTTGTGTGATATTAACACTGAAGGTCATCCCATATGGCATCAAGAAAATCTTGAAGTAACTACCATTTTCTGAGATGGGCATCTAGCGATAGAACAGGGCTAGAAGGGTTTTCTAGAAGAAGGTCTCACCAGTGGACCAGCCAAGATTTCCAGGGACCTTCAATACCCTGTGTTTAACAGTCAGCTGACAGTGGAGGCAGCATGTACATTATTTAAGCAGACAGCTGGGGTCCAAGTCCCAGTCCTCACCAGTCTGGGTGGGTTATTTAGCTGCTCAATGCCTCAATTTTCTCATCTGGAAAATGCGGAAAAACTAGAATAACAGTCGTGTTCCCAGTGAGGTCATCCTTGTGAAGAAAATTCTAAGGTCCAAGCTGACATTCAGTGTCAGATATTAGAAATATTGCCACCCAGGTTGTTTCTCCCTCTACCTTACATTGTGTTGTAGAGGGGAAGGTCCAGGGAGGATTGGACAGAATGTAGGAAAAAAGCAAACTATCGCAATGCTAAGGAGAGCAACTGCAAGATTTTAGCTTGAAAAACGCTGAAAATAGCTTGTTCAAGCCTTTGTAGATAAAAATGTAAAATGTATGCAAATGTATGTGACTCACACAGAAACACATATTCATGGCCTCCTCACAGCACTGGATGTGACCATCAGGAAAATCCCTGTGGTGTGGGGAGAGGGTCCAGGCAGTCTTGATTGTTGTTGTTTTTGGAGAGGGAACAGTGCTGTTGTCTCCTTGGGCTGATGATCAAGGATGGCTGCAGCTCATGCTCCTGTTTCTTCCTCTCCTTGATTCTGCCTGTGCCTTCTGAGAATTCCATGCAGGAAGAAGAGAAGCCTGAGGCCCCTCTCTGGTCCTCCGCCTGCTTCCGTGGAGAGCCTACTGCTCTCTCTCTCATCCCGGAGCTCTATTTCTGGAGCTTCTCATTGGAGATGCATGGCTCTCTCCCTGCCAAGCTCCAGGTGCCTGTTTGGTGCTCTCAATCTTATGTGCCAGTCAGAGATGGTGAGAGGGTGGCAGCTGAGCAGGGAGGAGCAGCAAGACACAGAGCTAGAGCCTGAACCAAGAGTGGTGGGGTGGGGGACAGACAGCCAAGTAGACACAGAGAGGGGCTCATGTTAGAAAATATTGCCAGCAGCCACCTGTAGAGGCTTCTACACCTCAGAGCATCTTCCCCTGCCCCTCTCAAGGGCTCAACCCAGTCCACTGTGAACTGGTATCCACAATTTCCTTTGGATACCTGTGGAGGTCTGTGCCCTGGCAGCTTATGGGACTGAGCACAGGCTTCCTCCCAGCATGATGGGCAAGAGTCTGCTTCTCCCCTTAAGAACTAGATCTGGGGCTGGGGCTGTAGCTCAGTGGTAGAGCACTTGCCTAGCATGCCTGAGGCACTGGGTTCGATCCTCAGCACCACATATAAATAATAAATGAATAAAATAAATATCCATCAACAACTAAAAAAATATTTAAAAAAAAAAAAGAACTAGATCTGGGGCTGGGGTTGTGGCTCAGTGGTAGAGTGCTTGTCTCACATGTGTGAGATACTGGGTTTGATCCTCAGCACCACATAAGAATAAATAAATATATTGTGTCCATCTACAACTAAAAAAAATTAAAAAAAAAAAAAAAGAACTAGATCTGTTTGTTTGGAATGATGAGGACCTCCCCTGCCTCCACACCATCAAGTTCAGTGGATGATAACAAAACTGCCTTCCCCAAAGGCCAGGGTGAGCTTCGTGCAGACTTTGGTAGAACTGGATCATGAAGGTTTTGCCCCTAAGCTGCCTGGGTATGGGGTGGAGTGGGGTGAGGACTGTTCCATTATTAGAAATGTCACTATTTTGGTAAATAAATGCTCTAGTGCAGGGCTGCCTTGGTGGGCCATGCTGCTTCCTTTCCAGGGAGTTCAGAAAAGGGTGTCCGCCCCTGCTACCGTAGACCACCCTAGCCTGATTCACCTCCTCTTTAGTCAAATCTCCAGTGCGACTACAGGACCAAATCTATGGGAAAGTTGTCTTGGGTCCCATAGAATTGGCACACATAAGGCCCAACTCCCAATGTCTTTACTACTTTTGCGGGGGTCTTTGTTGGGAGAAATTTTGCCTGTTCTCTGAGGCATCTTGACCCCAGAATTCTCTGAACTCAAACACGATCGTGCATATGTAATAGGCCTCCTGTGCTGCCTCTAGAGATACCCGGAGAGGGCTCCTGGAGTTTGCCTTCTGAGAAGGGACACTTCTGAGAGATGATCGTCCCGGCCGCCCCTAGTTGGCATTCTCCCGCTTTTCTCCAGAGCCGCCCCCTGGTGTGTAGGGCTGGAACAGATGCACTTTAAGGTCATGGATGGTTGAATAGATGAGGCACTGTTAAGGTTTGGAAGCCACAGTCCCTGGGCGGCTGAGCCTAACTGCGGGCGCGCAGGACGTTAACCCCGTCAGCGCCGCTCCCCAGGCTCGCCTAGGGGAGGGGCCTGGCAGCCGAATCAGCCCCCAAACTGCGCTTGGAGATCCTGGGGTGGCAGGTGATGTCACCCCTGCGGGCCCATAGGTCTTCCCGCGGCACTTAGTCTGCGGGTTGCCAGAATTCTGCTCAACCCAACGAGAGCAGGAGGGGGAGTCTGGGTCTGTGCCGCAGCCCAGAGATCCCGCCTGACCACTCCTCGCGCTCGGACTCGCGCCCCTCTTTCCTGGGCGTTGGCGGAGCCGGGTGCTGCTGCCCACACACCCAACGGGTCCGGAGGCGTGCTGCGGTTGGGGGTGGGGGCGTGCCGGAGCCTCACGCGGATTGGTCGCGGCCCCCGCCCCCCGCCCTTGGGCGCCGCGTAGCCTGGGGGAAGTTGCTAGTTGGCCGGCGGGCTGCGGGGCCGCGGCGCGGGGATCTGCAGCAGTGCTCGCCTTGGCCGAAGCGACCCGAAAGGTTCCTGGGGACACTCGCCTGCCCTCGCCTCCTCCTCAGCATCTCCGGCTCTTTCCTCCCAGCTACCTGTTTCCCTGCCTCCCTGCCTCCACCCTGCGCTTGGCAACTTCGGCCTCCGGTTCTGGCCGCCCCTCCCGGCTCCCAGCCCGCCCGCGCCCTCCCTCCTTTGTTGTGCGATGAGGGTCGGGTTTCCGATCTGACGGAGCCGCCGCCGCCGCCGCCGCCGCCGCCGCCGCCGCCGCCGCGCGGAGCCGCGGGCATGGAGCCGCTCAGCCACCGGGGCCTGCCGCGTCTCTCCTGGATCGACACCCTCTATAGCAGTACGTGTGCGCTCGGGCGGGGGAGACCGGGCGGGAAGGGGCTCCTCGCCTGGCGAGAAGCCCCGACGGCCGCAGGTCCCAAGTGCTGGGCTCCTCTGGGAGCTGCGTGGAATCCCCGTGATCGGCTGCAGATGGAGTACCCGAGATTGGCTGCAGATAGGGTCCCCACAGCGGACTTAAAGGGGTTGGGGGCAGTGGACCGACCAGGCTAGGGAGCTGCTTCACCCCCTCCCACCTGTTGTGTAATCCAGTCCTCTCCTGCCCTCAGGGAGAGGGGAGCGCCCTTTTTAGGGTGCCACCTCGGCTCCCTGACTAGCGGCTTCTCTGTCCATACTGAAGCAAAAAGGCCATTTCGGGAAGTCCTTGGCGCTCAAGTTTGCCACCTCAGGGATATTCCGAGGCCGATGTGTGGTTGGGGCGAAGGTGGGACTGATTGGGTTGGGAGGAGACCGTAAGTGCAGATCTCGTTGGGGCCCTTTTGGATGAAGAAGCTGAAAATCTCTGCTTCAGCAGTCTTCCCTGCCAGCCTCATCACCACCCCAGTCCTCATCACCCTCCCCCCCAAAAGGGAGGTAAAAAACCCTTCTCGGGCTCTCCACTCCCTCGCAGTTCCCAAATCTGCCTAGATCGTGTGATTGCTCTTCCTTGGCCGCGGGGGATGTGTAACTGATCACTGGGACTTCCTGGGCACTTGGATTAAACCAGGAGCTGTCACCACCCCCACCCCCGTGTGGCTTAGGTGGCTAAAACGGCACCATCTCTTCTCCCCACCCTTCCCTTGAGACACCTTCTCCAGATGCTTTCTCCAGATGCAGGAAAGGGGTCCTGCTGGCCTCTGAGGAAGATAGTAAGTAGATTGCACCCTTCCAGAACCACTTGACGGGGAGGCAGATGGAGCCAGGTTCTGAGTCTGGACACTGGACACCATACTAAAAGGACATTTTTATTGCTTTTTATTTTCAAGGACATAGTTAAGGGTCAACCTGGCTCGAGTTCCTTGATAACAGTCACATTGGGAGGAGGGGAAAGGTGATAGCTTGAGCCCCAAGGTCTTGCCCTGAAGACTGTGCAGTACCCAACACCCAGCCTCTTCTCTCTGCATCCCCTTGAATCCTGTTTTATTCCACATATCTCCTCTCCCCCACCCCCTATCCTACTTTCTTTGCTCACCTCCTCCCAGGAGCTCTCCTTGTGATGGTTTATTCTGCTTTGGTTTTTCAACATCAAAGGGGCAAAGCTGGATCCCCTGGGCTTCCATCCTGGACCAAGCCCAGCCACTCCATCTGCTCCTTTCCCTGCAGAGGTCAACTTCATTGAGTGAGGGTTAGGGCCCAAGGTTGTGTGGCATGTGTGTGTATGTGTGTCTGTGTGAATGGGGACACACATCTGTTCAGAACTCTGATGTAGATCAGCTCCTGACCTGCAGAAAGGATTAGTGACCTCTGCTTAGCTGTGCTTTTGCAAATAACAGTCATAACAATGCCTCATATTCACATGCTGCTTATGCTCCTGGATATTTCTGGCTTTTTGCAAAACCTAGTAGTGGTTTCTGTTTCTCAAAGCATAGAATCCTATGGAAACCCATCTCTGGCTTTCTCTCCATGTTGAAGAAGACCTCCCCCTGCCCCCACACACCCACCTGATTATTTCCAAGTGCCCCCACCCCCCAATACCCAGCCTGGATCTGAGATGCAAAATTGCCTGAGGCTGCCTTAAGAATCCCTGACCTGAGGAATGTCAGAGAAGAGAATTAGGCCAAGGACCTCTTTGGGATACTGTGAACCAGCCCTGACTCAGGCAGGCTGGCATCTGAACTGTACCCTGGTGCTGCCACTGTGGCCTCTGGACCTCGGGGGCAGCTGGATGACGAGGTGGGTAGGGTGAACTGACTTGGCAGCAGCGTGAGGAGTTCCTGCCTCCCTCTTCAGAACAGCTTATTTGAGAGCCCCATAGCATGAGGCTTCCTGGGGAGGTGCTGTGTAGTCATGTTTGGGCTGTAAGCCATCAAGTTTCCTCTTGACAAGAGCCTAAATTAAAACAAATACCCGGGCTGTCATTTGCCTGGCAGCATGGTTTTGTGGCTCCCAGAGGAAGTTCCTTTGCCTCTCGGGAAGCTGTTTGCTTACGAGGCTCACAATCTTGAGATGGAAGGTCCCTGCAAATGCCAGATCATCAGGAATTGTAATGGGGGTGCACTCTAGCTGGAGTGACTTCTCAGAGATGTTAATGATGCAATGATAGAGGCTCAAACAGTGTTGCTCCCATAATGGTAACCAGCGCATCTCCTGAGCACCTACTGTGTGCTAGGAGTACTTTCTATCACTCTCACCAAACCTCACAACTCTGAACTCACAGATTAGGAAATGGAGGCCCAGTAAACTTAAATTATTTTACCCAAGGTCACATAACCGATAAATGATAGCAGGAATTCAGATCATGCCCCTAGGACAGTGAAGAGGACTCTGAGCTTCAGATATGTCTGAGATTACGCAAGACCTTGAATTTGTAACATGGAATGGGAGACCTTGGTCTCTTCAGTTCTGTCCCAAAGTTCTCTCCAAAATGGTTCAGCAGGGTGAGTGGCTTCAGTGATCCTGACCCCAACACATCCCTGGTTTCTTGTAGGAGTGAGGGGCCAGACCTAGAGCCCAAGAAGGGATGGCTGAAGCTCCATCTGTGGCCCCCAGGAGCTCTCTGCTCCTAAGGTGCCAGACTGCACACAATGCCTTCTTGCCTTTGGAATTGTCAAACTGTTTTTTCAGCATGTGTGGCGGGAGGAGTGTATTCACTTCATCACAGGTTGATGGTCATTAGAGAAAGAGGGGATGGCAAATCCCCTCTATCTGTTATGGTAGGAGTCCTAAAGGGCTGAGGGAATGATTTGTCTGATTCAAGGATGTGGATTAGATTCCAACTGCCAATGGAATCTCTGCTCTTGGTAAACTGGAGTGGCAGGCAAGGGTTCCCACCACCCAAATTCTTGTCTCTACTACTCTTTTTCCTGCATGAATATAATAATGCCAACTTCATTCCTTAATATCCTGTCTAGCTTCTTTTCCCTAGGGCTGGTGTGACTCTTTCTGTGGGCCATTTGCTTCTTCTTAACTTCTCTGTGTCTTTCACCAACCATGCTTCCCACTGGTTGCTTAACACCTATGAGTTGTCTTCTATACCCTGGGGTAAGACGAGTAAAGTAAGTTTTGTGAAGTAACCCCCAAATGAGGGGTGCTCTGAAGCTTTCTGTGTCCCTCCAAGTAGAGACATCCCTCCAAACAGATCTGGATTGAGACATGTGTGCTCTAGGCAGACTTGTCATTTGGCTCCTTTTCAAATGGTCATGATTTTTTTTTAGGAGAGGGGCTGAGGGCTGCCATTTCAGGTCTCTTCCTTTGCTGTTTCAACCTCTTTGTTTTTATCCTGGGCAATTCAGTACTGATCCCAAACATATCTATCCCACTGAGCCAAGCAAAAACCTGTAGTTTCTTGGACCTTATAGAAGGCAGCACATGACCATCCTGCCTTTTGGAGCTAATATCTCTTAAAAGCCCTTAAAGACTGAGTCCCTATCCATGGACCAGGAAAGCATTCGAGGCTGTGGGGATACAAATACATCTCCAAATGACCGTGAGCCTGCCTCAGTTTCATCTTAGGGCTACACTTGCCACAACAAGCCACTGGCACTGTGTGAGTTTCTGTGTGAGTTTCATCAGAGCAGCTCTCTCAGCCAGGCCACATCAGATGGCCCCTGATGTGCCAGCGAACACCTGCAGATGTTCGCTGCTTTCTTGTGCTCTGAATAGCCCCAGTAATTTATTCCTTCTTGTCAACACCAGCCCATAATTGTCATGGTTGCTGGAGTCTCAGAGGTGGGGCTGGCAGAATAATTAAGTCATCTGCTCAGAAAAACTTTTTGTTGCTGTTGTTGTTCTTTGGGAAAAGAAATAAAT
Source organism: Xerus rutilus (assembly GCA_028644305.1). NCBI lineage: Eukaryota > Metazoa > Chordata > Mammalia > Rodentia > Sciuridae > Xerus > Xerus rutilus. Next base: position 40,832,745 of record CM053402.1, read on the forward strand.
GACAGGAACATTTGTAAGAATTAGCAAGAAGATGCTCTGGGAGGGTGGTGAAGCGGGGATGATAAAAAAATCCATTCTGCCTCTCTCAGGGGTAGGATAGAAGATTTGGGCTATTCTCTGAGATATGATCTGCTTCCTGGGGTGGTTCTTGAACCTTCCTTGAGCCTACTCCTCTGTAAAGTGAGGCTATGATGTCTCTCATGGGTGTTGTGTGGATTAATTAGTTAATGTTTATAAAGTGCTTTGAAGATGAGTGGTATTGACCTGCTCAGCTGTCCAGCTTGTCACAGTCCTCATTGTTGAACAGAGATCCTTTTGCACATGAGTTTGGAAGGGGCTTTGAAAGTGGCAAGGAGATGGGTGGGAATAGAGATTTGGACCAGATTGCCTGTGTGTGTGTGTGTGTGTGTGTGTGTGTGTGTGTGTGTGTGTATGTGGTGGGGACTGAACCCAGGGCCTTGCACATGCTAGGCGAATGCTCTGCCACTGAGCCACACTCCCAACTTTTTAGGAGGTTCCTAGCTCAATTCTCAGGTATAAGCCCTTGATAGTTTTTGGTTGCATGAGTATGACAGAGAAGTTCTGGGGCCTTGGCTCCTTTAATTCCTTACTCCATCAGAAATCCTAGAAACATGTTAGCTGGCCCATTCACAAGTTTCCTGGTGTGTAGATTTGGTAATTGTAGTAGCTTGTAGTGGAGTTGAGACCCCCCAGGGGAGTCCCGCTTTGCTAGGGCTTGTGATTGGAAAGCTTCACTGCAGCGTTTCCTGCTGCAGCTGTTTGATTCAGCTGGAGGCCTTTGGGGGCAAACCTGGAACCAAGCAGCTTTAGGCAGATTCAGGACAAATCTTGCCACCATCGAGGCCCTTGGCTGTGGTAGGCTAAGGAGATGCGCAGGCTAATCACTACCATGTTTTACTTACAGTGTCTTGGCACTTTTCTCTGAGGGCTGCTTGTACCAGTGGGAGAAGCCTGTGCATACAGCCTCCTCTATCACAGTCTCCAGGGCTGCAATAGAAGAGGCTGTTTTTGATGTGTGACCTTGGCCTGACTCAGTTTGCATTTCTCAGGATGAAATATGGTCATTTGGAGCCAGGGGTGCCCCTGATTGGGAATATTCCACTGTCTCTGAAGCTTGGGGAGAACCTGCTGCAGGCTCTGAAGGGGGAAGAAGAAAGAAATCAGGGCACGGGGCAGAGTAGAGTCTCCCATCAGAGGCTGAGGACAGATGCTCAATCCTCCCCCTTCCCAAGGCATTTGGAAAAAAGACCTTTAAGGCAGGACCAACTGATACTGTGACTATTTGTAGGTGAGGCAGCCAGCTCTCTCTGTTCCCAAATTCAGACCTAATTTGAATTGTTCCCTAATTCAGACCTCAGTTTTCTGCCCCCATACTTATTTCCTGACTTCTCCTCCTGCCCTTCCTTCCCCACCCACTACACATCAGGAAAAAAGATGAATATGAGTTCACTAGCTATACTGAAAGTATCAGAGTGAGTCTGGCCTTCAGGAGATGGGGCTAGATGAGGTAAGCCCTTTGGGGACCCAGTTTTTCAGGTGCCATTCCACCCTTCCATATCTCTGTTTTCCTGCTGATGGCTTCATGTCCATTTAGACCATACGTGACATGGCAGACGTGATCAAGTGAGAAAGGTCTGCAGAAGGGGTTGGGTGGTTGGGGGTCTCAGGTGGGCCAGGGCTGAAGGAGCCCAGAGTCCTTGTTACTCCAGGCAGGATGGCCATTGGCCTCCCTTGGTGCCAGTGGAGCTTATGCTACCTAGACAAGCCCAGGATTGAGTAGGGATCTGTGGGTTTACTTAAGTCAATTGGGAAAGGATGTGTCTGTAATTACCTTCATGGAATTGAAGGGTTGATCCTGTTAATGTGCTGGGCTAACCCCTTCCTCCGGGGCATTGCCTCCTAGAGAGCAGCAAGGGTTTAATGGATCAAGATTGAGGAGGTCAAAGATGCTGTGTAATTAAGCCTAGTTATCTCCCTGGCTGGGAGACATGTACTTCCCATAGCAGCAATTGATTTCCTCGTTTGTGGTTACCCCCACCTAGCCGCACATTATCCTGGATCTAAACAGCCTACAAGCCATCTTTTTGAGTTAGTCTTTCTCTTCAAGGCATAGTTTAGGGAGAAAGACCCCTCTATGAGAATTTTAGGATCAGGGTGGTAGTGTCCTCTGTGTGATAGTACACCAGTGGTCTTTCAGGATAGTGTCTGTTTTCTGCAGAGGAGCAGAGAAACCTCATCCTTGGGTCTCCCAGAACCACTGGGCCCCATAAAAAGAAGTCCATCAGTCCTGCCGAGTTCATGGAAAATAGTTTCTATTTGTCCTAGAAAGAATGGAAGCAAATGGGACTTTACTCATCTCTACTCTGTGCCAGATGTTGTTAGGTACTTTCTGTGCATTATCATAAAACCCCCAAAAGGATACATTTTATCATCCCCCCATTATATAGATGAGGAAACCAAGGCTCTGAGACATTCAGTTATTGCTGAAGGCCTCCCAGTTTTTGCTGGGCCAGACCTTAGGTCCTTCTGACCCTCTAGCCCACTCAGCTTCCAACAGCAATAATGATTCTAGCCATGGCCAGTTGAGCACCTCCTATGTGCCACCTTGGGCCTATGCACTTCACATGTTATCACCTGTCCTTTTGTCCCCATCTCATGAGGCAGGAATTATTTTCTCCATTTGATGGGAAGGAAACTGGGACTCAGGGAAGTTAAGAATTAATTTAAGTCATGGGGCTGGAGCACAAGCCAGGTATTGAGCATCAGGTTTGCCTGACTACATTGTGCTCTTTCTTCCACACTGTGGCCTTTCACAGCAGCACAGTGAGGGCCTCTTGGCAACTGGTATTTCATGGAGGTTGATTGATCTGGTTCATCTCTAGCCAGAATGACAACTGTGAAGACTGTGTCTTGACTCCCCCCCCAACCCATAGTATGTGGGCAGCTCTCAACCCCTAGGTGTCCTGTTAGCACCCACCAACCTGATGCTTCCTCTATTCCAAGATATTCTCTCCATAGGCACTCAGAGTCCACATCTTAGCATTAACCTCGTTGTTCCTGGGATTATTGGCAAGAAGCACTGATTATTAATGCAATAGAGAATAGGCTTTGGAGGCAGGGATGGGGTGTAGCTAGTGCCCAGTTTCCAGAGCACAGTGAGGCCAGGGGCAAGGAAGTGGGAACTGGAAGAGAGGACTTGGCAAAGCCCGAGTATGCTGGCCTTGCTCTTGGGCTTTTAAAATTCACCTCCACCGTTTCAGAAGAAAAATAGAGCCCTCAACCATAAATCAGGCCACTGAGCACCAAAGTCTCTTGCCCAGGCCCAGAGCTGGCTGGGCTACCATCCGGCTGTTATGTTGAACTCACCCAGGCACAGCACATAGCATGCCACAACAATGGGGTGGCATGGTGCAGCTCCTCCAGTCCCACTCCCCTCCTCCACTATGGCCCCTGCAGCCCCAGAAAACCTCTTCTGAACCCTAGTACTCTGGGAGAAGTCTGAGCCTGGGCATCTTATAGTTGAGCAGATTCTGCCTTTGGCTGGGGTCAAAAAAGCCCAGTCAAGATCAGAGGCCCCATTTCACCAAAGGCATGCAAGTAGTGAGAATGAGGGAGGAAACTTACCCTTGAGCTGAAAACCAAAGCAGGAGGGTAAAAGAGTGGAGGAAGTGTGCTGCCCACCTCCATTCTCTTCCTTTCCTCTTGCTGCTCAAAATTTCAGTAGCTGGGGCTGGGATTGTAGCTCAGCGGTAGAGCACTTGCCTCGCATGTGTGAGGCCCTGGGTTCGATCCTCAGCACCACATACAAAGCAATAAAATAAAGACATTGTGTTCATCTACAACTAAAAAAAAATCTTAAAAAAAAAAATTTCAGTAGCTGCTCACTTCCTTCACTGAGTCAGCAATATTTTTAGGAACCCCTGCTTGGTTGGTTATAGGGACCCTTGTGCCACTCCCTCCCAGTCACATGTCCTTTTTAGGGAAGCATATGTGGAATCTCAGTTGTCCTTAGGGCCACAATTGCTCCTGATTCCTCCTCTCCTCACACCACCCTGAACCTGGCTGCTGCAGCCTCCTTCCTCCTATGGCTCCATCTCTGCTCTTGCCTCCCACTCCCCACTCCCACACCCAGGGTTCCGGAATGTAGCCAGAGCAAAGGCTTAGCCTTGACAAGCTCCCTCCTCCAGGTACCACCCTGTGATGCTCCCCACTCCTCACCCACCCAGAGCTTTCTCCTTTATTCCTGCCCTTCCCCTCCCCATCACTTCCTTGCAAGCAAAGAGTTCTTTCTCAGGGAAGACTCCTGACTCAAGGCTGCTCAAGCCCAGGAGAGTTGAGAGGCCAGGAAGGCAGATCCTAGTGATGGGGGAGTCCTGTCCCTCCAAAAAGGGCATGTTGTCACTTTAGTGCTTCTCCTTGGTTCTTTCTGTGCGGGTTGAAACAGTGACTCTGTGCACACCTCCTGCATTTCCCTCACCTCAGCAGGGCTGGGGGACACCTATTCATGTAGTATCTCCATGCAGTAGTTACTGTTGTTGGTTCTGTGTCATGAGAGAGAGGAGCCAAGGGGCTATGGTGAGGAAGTCCAGGGTGTAGCATTAAGGGAAATTTTCTCATGGGTGGTCTGACCAAAGTAGTTATTGCCACACATTGGGATTCAGGTAGAACACCCCTATCAGTGGAGATTGGGCTGGGCTAGAGAAGTGACTCGCTAACTCCTTGGACTGCTACTCACACACGGTATAGACATTTTACATTGTCAGCTCACACACTGAAACAAAGTTCCATGCAACAGCCCTTACCCTATCACCTTTGCAGTGCATTCATATGTTTGTGCCCTTCTATTCTTTTCCATTCCACTCCATTAAAATCAAAAACAAATTTGTGGCTCAGTGGTAGAGCGCCTGCCTAGCCTGTGTGAGACACTGGGTTCGATTCTCAATACTGCGTATAATTAAATAAAATAAAGATTCATCAATAACTAACAAAAATATTTAAAAAAAGAAAATGCTGGTCATGACCTACTACATTGCTTATATGACCTGCAATGTAAACAAACAAACAAACAAAACCCCAAAAGTAGACAGGCTAATCTCAAAGGGCTCTCATTAACTGTAGGGAATAATAATTTACCAAACTCAGTCATTAATACACTACTGTTGTGATTTTTGCCATATTACACACTTTTGTTATTATATATTTAATGTTTTTCTTTCATTTGATTCATTGTTTAAGATGTAACTTATTTAGAGAGAAAACTAATGGGAAGTTCGTATACTTGCAATGAGTAAAATGTTACTTTACAAACAACCCGCACTAAAAACTAAGCAGTGCTTTAATCCTAATTACACACTTTTTGCCCTTGGAAAGATCAATTCTGAGCCTTTCAGCTTCTTTGTTTAAAGGGAGATAGAAAGAGAGAGATGTTAAAGACACACCAGCACCAAACTGAGTCTTTCTTCAGTAATGGGAAAGATTGAATGGAATGGAAAAGGGAATAATTTTCTTTCTTTCTTTCTTTCTTTCTTTCTTTCTTTCTTTCTTTCTTTCTTTCTTTCTTTCTTTCTTTTCTTTCTTTCTTTCTTTCTTTCTTTCTTTCTTTCTTTCTTTCTTTCTTTCTTTCTTTCTTTCCTGAGGATTGAACTCAGGGGCACTTGACCACTGAGCCACATCCCTAGCCCCATTTTGTGTTTTGTGTAGAGACAGGGTCTCACTGAGTTGCTTAGTGCCTCGCTGTTGCTGAGGCTGGCTTTGAACTCGCTATTCTCCTGTCTCAGCCCCCCAAAGTGCTGGGATTACAGGCTTGTGCCACCGAGCCTGGCTGGGAATAATTTTCTTAACATGTGATTGAGAGCAATTTTATTCAGCGTAACAAACAAGCAGATGCTAGTTGAAGTGCCCTCTGCACTGACATCCTCTACTTCCATCTACCCAGAATCCTAGGCCCAATATTTTCTGTATTGGGAGTGGGGAGGGAAGGAGGTGGTTTTCCCTAGGATCAAATACCTAGTAGCTTCTCAAACTCCAACAGGGAGTCTTATAAAGCCAGTCAATTCAGCAGGTCTGGGATGAGGCTTGAGATTCTGCATGCTAGTAGGCTCCCAAGCCTTGCTGCTGTTGCTGTGTTTAGTGCTGGTCCAAGGACCATAGTTTGGGTAGCAAGGCACCAGAGTTCTTAGTTCCCACTCACTGGGGGCTGACTGTGTTTCCTGAACCAAGTAAGGCCCTTTTGTAGCCTTGGATTCTAGCTAGATGAAAAGCAAAACCCTGACATGTCTCCCCGCTGTCTGCTGCCCTGGGGATTGAACCCAGGGGCACTCTACCACTGAGCTACATCCTTGGCCCTTTTATATATATATGTTATACATAAACACAGTGTCTTTATTTTGTTTATTTATTTTTATGTGGTGCTGAGGATTGAACCCAGTGCCTCACACGTGCAAGGCAAGCGCTCTGCCACTGAGCCACAACCCCAGCCCCATCCTTGGCCCTTTTAACTATTTTATTTTGAGTTGCTGAGGCTCACTTCAAACTTTCGATCATCCTGTCTCAGTCTTCCAAGTTTCTGGGATTATAGGTGTGTACCACACCTGGTAACATGTCTCTCTTAGGAGTCCATTTCCCAATATAAGTAAAAATGACAAAGCAATTAAGTGGGCACCTATAGCGTAGCAGACCTAGCTAGTATTTTCACGGTCACAGTCTCCTTTAATCCTCACAGTAAACTCGTGACAGGTTGTTACCCTCATTTTAAAGATGAGAAGGGGACTGGCATTGATGACTTCTGCCTTGAGGGCCCCCATTCTGGGGGGCACACAGGGTCTCCCCTTCCCATCCTCTTCCTAAGTGCAGAAGCTTAGGCGTGTGGCCTTTATGAGTGCCTCTGTCTAGACAAAATCCATGTCCTCCCCACCCCCATTTTTCTCCCTGAGGGGCCAACTTTGGTGTTAATGGAGCAGAAATGGTTGTTAATTTTCTAGTGCATCATCGAGGGTTAATGAGAGACCAGCTGGTGTGCCACCCAACCGTGTAGAATGGCCACTTCCCCTGAATCAGACTGGCAAACATTTTGCAGACCTCATGGCGGCTTCTGACCAACCATTTCTTGCCTTGGGAGTCCTGGATGGTGTCGGCCTAGATATGCCAGCGATACTGTATACTGTCTTTGGGTGCAGAACCTTCAGAGAGCAAAATTTTGTAGAAGATGAATAGTAGATTCTGTCCTGGACCCTGTGGGGTGGCTGATCACTGCCACCTCAGCCAGCCCAGGTAGCAGATAGATGCCTGCAGTATCCTCAAACTCCCTCCCTGACTCTTGAGACTTCCTTCTCCATTTGGCTGTGTATCTATGGATTCAGTCAACTGCAGATAAAAAATATTCAGGAAAAAAATGCATTTACTAAACATGTATATCGTTCCCCTCTCCCTTGTCAGTATTCCCTAAGCTACAGAAAGGACTAATGAGCTCAACTCACTTTCATCTGCCATTCCTTTGCCCAGAAACCTTCAGTGGGGCATTTCCCACCACATCTGGTCCAAACTGCCTTCAAGATCTCTCACATCTAGGAATCCTCTTGTTATCTATTTGGATTTCCTAACATTTTAGCACATTCCCTCTGAAGGTTTGGAGCCCTTCACCATTCCCTGGCAAACTTGTGCTCTGGTGAACTCCCCAGCTTCAAGCCTCAGCTCAGTTCTCACCACCTCCAGAAAGCCCTCCTAGCCTGATTTAGCACTCTCTGAGATCCCTGTCTCACAAGCCCTAACTGTGCTTGCTCTGGGCCATCATTTAGCACTTCCTTATCTGTTGTCTTATACTGTTTACCTCTATCATGATTCATGCCAGTTGTCATTTCTCCTCTGCCAGACTCTAAACTCCTTAGAGGCATGAAGAATAACAAAGGCTGCTTTTATAGTGTGCCAGACATTTTCCTAAGCACTTTACAAACAATATCCTATTTAATCTTAAACTACCTACTGAGGTACTGATTATTCTTATCCTGTTTTATGGTTGAGGACACCCACCCCCTACCCCAAGCTTCTAGAGAAGTTAAACGCTTTCCCTTAGGTCACAATCCAGATTGTCTGGATGCCCCCTCCTGTGCTCTTTCTAGGAGGTGACCAAATGCTAGGACCTTCCACTGGAGAAACTTATGGTGGTGGTAGGGGGCAGGCATCTATATGCCTGAAAGCTCCTCTTCCTAGAGACTGGGACACTTAGCCACTGTGTTTTTCCTTCCTTCTACCCTTACCAATTTCCTTGGATGGGCTACTAATTAAGTTGACATGACAGATGAACAGGAGGAAAAACGCTTTAAATCTGTGTGTATGCATGGGAGTCCCACACAATGTTAGTTTTTTTAAATACTTTTATTTTCAGATGGACACTATACCTTCATTTTTTTAAAATTTATTTTTATTTGGTGCTAAGAATCAAACCTGGTGCCTCACATGTGCTAGGCAAGTACTCTACCACTGAGCCACAACCTCAGCCCACAATGTTAGTCTTGAAGACCTAGATGAGTGAACTATATGCATTTGGCCCTCTGTATCGGTAGGTTCACATCCATGGATTCAACCAACTGCAGATCAAAAATATTCAGGAAAAAAAGTGCATCCATACCGAAGACGTACAGACTGTTTTCCTTGTCATTATTCTCTAAACAAGATAGCATAACAACTATTTAAATAGCATTTATGTTACATACAGTGTAATGTTAAAACTAATATGTAGCATTGATGTTATATGCTAATGCTCTCCTCCTTTTCCTCCTCCTCCTTCTCCTTTTCAGTGCAGGGGATTGAACCTAGGGCCTTGCACATGGTGAGCAAGTGCTCAAACACCAAGTTACATCCCCCTCCCTTTGCTTATATAAAGGACTTGAGCATCCAAGGGTTTTGGTATCCTCAGGGGGTCCTGGACCCAACCCCCCATGGATGCCAAGGAACTACTGCATAGCAAGCATCCTGAGCTACAGAAAAAGAGGGCTTGGGGCTTCTGCAGGGATGGTGACAGCAAAAATTGTGGGAAAATGAGTGGTGGGTTGTATGGTATATAAAGCTTGTCTTGTTCATATAGATAAAAAGTCTCTGGGGTAAAAACAAAAAGAAAGGGCTGAGGTTGTAGCTGAGTGGTAGAGCACTTGCTTAGCATATGTGAGGCACTGGGTTCAATCCTCAGCACCACATAAAAATAAATAAAATAAAGATATTGTGTCCATCTACAACTAAAAAAAAAAAAAGTTATCTGGAGCAGCCTTTTTCCTGTACAGATACTTTTACTAATGTAGATTTCCCTTGTCGTTGTAAATTTCTTTTACCCAAGAACAGCTTTTCAGAGCTACTCCCTTCTGTTGGTATCTCAGAATAACTGTCTCAAATATGCCAAAGAAGTATATTTTGGGGTGGCATATTCTGATCTCGTAGTCGTCTTTTGGGGTGATGTGTCCTGAACCCCACACTCAGCTGAGCTCTGGGCAGGCGGGAAATGGGAAAATGCTTTGTGTTTGATCGAGGAAATTTAAAGAGAGGAAGCCTGGGATATGGAGGTACCCGGCCGCCTAAGACAATCTCAAGCAGGGAGCGTGCAGGGGAGGGGCATGGGAGAGCTGCCTGCCAGGAGGGAAGAAGGGCAATCAGAAAAGGATATTGGAGAAATCAAACCAGTGACTCAGAGCTTGGCCTAGACCAAAACTTATTAATCACTCGTGCTCTGTGAAAGTGCCCTGTGAAAAATGCATGTTTTGATTCTGCAGATGGAGACCAGCCTCCTATTTTGCATTGGTTGGGAAGGACTTAGTGTAGCCACATGATAGTCTATCACCTCCTAGCTCCTTCTTTCCTGTAGGATAGAATCTAAACTCAGCATGGCATGGGGGCCTTGTTAGAGACTTACTTCAACCCACCTCTGGCACAGTATCACTTCCTGGGACCCCCAACAACACTGTTGACCCTCCAGACACACTGATTTCACACATGCTGTTCCTTTGCCTGGAGGAACAATCTTGGGCCTTTGGATGTTTCTCTGCAAGTGAAGGTGAAGATGAAGAAGCTCAAGGTCACCTCCTTGGGCAGTCATTGACTGGGGAGTTGACTCTGGACCTGGATTCCAGGCCCTGAAGAGAAGCTCTCCAGAGGCTGGTTGGTTTGTTTCTATCTTTCTTAGGTACTGGGGATTGAACCCAGGAGTGCTTTACCACTGAGTCACATCCCCAGCTCTTTTCATTTTGAGACAGATTCTCACTAAGTTGCTGAGGCTGGCTTTGAAGTTGCAATCCTCATGCCTCAACCTCCTAAGCCATTGGGATCACAGGTATGTGCCACTTTGCCTGGCCTCCAGATGTTCCTTAAACCCTTCTATGCTCCTTCTCAAAGCCACGGTCAGCTATGACCCCTGGGCTTAAAAGAAAGGTATAGAGTCCCTGGGGCATAGACTCCAGAGGTGGGGCTAGAGGATCACAAATTCAAAGCCAGCATAGGTATTTTAGCAATGTAGGGAGACCCTGCTCAGAATAAAAATTAGAAAGGGCCAGGGATGTAGCTTAGTAGTATAGCACCCCTGGATTCAATCCCCAGTGCCAAAAAAAAGGAAGAAGAAGAAGAAAGGTTAGAATCAGGTGACTTAATTGTCCTGCTTTGAACATTTGTCATTTCTTTGCCACCTTTGAGTAAAAATAGAGCTGAGAATGACTGAAGTGAAAGGCCACCTTGGAGTCCAGGAGAGCAGAGGTAGGGGTCTCTCCTGGGGAAGGTGTGTGCCTGCACTCTTTGGTGGGCATCTGCATGAGCTGTGGGGCACTGTGGTCTGTGGCCTGGCCTCCGGCCAGCCTGATCCCCCTGCTGGGAGTTCTAAAGCATAAATATTATATTTTTTTCACTCTTTTCTGTCTTTGCTGTGGAACTATTTCAGGACTTCCTGAGGGGTTTCCTCTGGAACTTCCTGAGTTTTCTCCTGGGCTTTCTGCCTCCAGGTCCCAGCCTAGGCAGGGGCAGCTCCCAGAAGGGCTATGGGTACCACCCTGGCTGAATGCAGCCCCCTCTGGCTCCTCCTGCCCCTGGCTGCTCAAGGCTTCCCGAAGCTCTGGTTTTGGGTAATAGTAGCTCCCTCTCCCTGGGAAGAAATGGCCCTTTCTACAGCAGGCTCCATGTCCAGGGGCTGAGGAGCAGGCTCTGATTGCAGGCAGGTGACAGAGGGCTAGTTTCTCTGATTCTAGGCCTGTCCTCTGCTCTGAGAGGAGGTTTGCCACTGGAGGAGGCCTGTGCATGCTGCCCTTACGGCATGAGGCCTTGAATGCCTACTAGGATTGTACCTAGAGCAGTTTACTAAACCCCTTTGAGCTTCATTTTCCTTCTCTGTAAAATGGGAACCACTTTACTAACCCCAGAAAAGCATTGCTGAATATTTTAGCAAATAAAAATATAACATGTTATAGCAGGGTACCTTGACATATGCCTGTAATCCCAGCTACTTGGGAGGCTGAAGCAGAAAGATTACAAATTCCAGGCCAGCCTCAACAATTTATTGACGTATTTGCAACATGTTGTCAAAGTAAAATAAAAAAGGACTGGGGATATAGCTTAGTGGACCCCATGGTTCAAAAACCATGTATTGAAAAAACAAATAGGATTTTCAGTTAAATTAGAATTTTAGGTAAATAATGAATAATTTTAAAAAAGTATAAGTATATCCTGTGCAAAATTTGGGAGCTGGGTGCCGTGGCGCATGCCTGTAATCCCAGCACTTTGGGAGGCTGAGAATCATGAGTTCAAAGCCAGCCTCAGCAATGGCAAGGCGCTAAGCAACTCAGTGAGACCCTGTCTCTAAATAAAACACAAAATAGGGCTGAGGATGTGGCTCAGTGGTTGAGTACCCCTGAGTTCAATTCCTGGTACCAAAAACAGAATTTGCGGTATATGTACACTAAGCACTTATTTGTTGCTTATCTAACATCGTATTTAACTTGCATTTTTTAAAATTTTTTTTAGATATTTATGGATCTTTATTTTATTCATTTATTATTTATACGTGGTGCTGAGGATCGAACCCAGTGCCTCACGCATGCTAGGCAAGTGCTCTGCCACTGCGCTACAGCCCCAGCCCTTAACTTGCATTTTTAATGATGTTTCTACATCACATTAAATGGTTATGTGTGTAAATACTTTGCAAAGTTCCAACCTACATGTTCCTTGCTTATTACATTGCTTTCCTCTCCCCTTTGTGCCACCCACTGATCTACAGAAGCCAAATTGATGGAAAATTTCTGCTAAGAGTAGCCTCACACTTGCTTTGTGTCTGTTTTAAGCACTTTGTATATATCAACTCCCTTATCCTTCACAACAGTCCTATGAAGAAGACACTTACTGTCTCCACTTTACAGATGAGAACACTGAGGCAGGAATTAGCAATCTGTGTTCTCGCTCCTAACCAGAACACTGTATTAGTGCATCTTGTTTACCAGCTTCCATAGTTAAAAGCTGTACAGTTTGTTTTTCAAGGTCAAGGACATGGAAGCCTACAGGGATAGTTTCACAAAGCAGGTGATAATGCATCTTGCTCCCAGAGGGAGGTGTGACTTCCTAGGTTCCCCTGTGATGCTTACATCGAGAGAGGGCAGCCAAGCATGGGGAGCACACACAGGAGATTGATTCTTCCTGCTCAGCATCTCCTGACAGCCTTGGAGACACTGGCCTTGTGCCAGTCTGTCCCAGGTGCACATAACCCCAGCACACCCTTGAGTGTTTACTGAGCAGCCTTAGAGTGTCCCTAACAACCACCTCCTGGCCTGTGGTTCACACTTGCACATGTCCATTTCAGTCTTATTAATTCACAAAGAATTTTGTTGTTACTATATGATGTCTTGTTTCTCCCTAAGAATCATTGTGATTCTCCAGGATACATTATTTTCTCCTTTATAAAATGAATGCATGAGGTAGGGGTGGTGGCCCACGCCTGTAATCCCAGCTGCTCAGGAGGCTGAAAGAGGAGGATGATAAGTTCAAGGCCAGTTTGGGCAACTAACTTAGCAAAACCCTGTCTCAAAGTAAAATAAAAAGGGATAGGGATGTAGCTCAGTAGTATAACAGTTGCCTGGTATGCTAAAGTCCCTAGGTTCAATTCTTTTTTTTTTTTGGTACCGGGATTGAACTCAGGGGCACTCGACCACTGAGCCACATCCCCAGCCCTATTTTGTGTTTTATTTAGAGACAGGGTCTCACTGAGTTGCTTAGCCCCTCGCTGTTGCTGAGGCTGGCTTTGAACTCGCAATTCTCCTGTCTCAGCCTCCGAAAGTGCTGGGATTACAGGCGTGTGCCACTGTGTCCGGCTCCTGGGTTCAATTCTTAATGATGGGGACCAAAAAAAAAAAAAAAATAGAATGATAAAAGATTAGAAAATACCTAGAAGTAAAGGATCAAAATAATGTGCCACTGCTCCCTCCTCCCCCAAGGATTCCTCCTCTCTGCTCTTCTCTGATGCTCAAGCTTTGGCCATGCAGTCTGGCTGGAGGCCAGAGCATACTAACCTGTTAGGTAGACAGCAGTCCTGGATGCTTTTGCCAAGGGGAATAAATGGAAAAGGACTAGAACCCAACAGGGGGCAGCTTACCCCTCAGGGCCATCATACACCTACCTGTTCTTGCCCACAAAGCAATGTGGAAGCACCTGTTGTTATGAGGGACTGCTCTGGTCCCATTCCCAGATTAGGGCCACAGATCAGTTTCCAGAATTCTCAAGTAGTTCTAGCAGCCCTGCTTTGCCTAAAGCCCAGATTCTAAGGCTTCCCTATCTCTTCTCCCACCCCAGGCCTCACCCGGGCCCAGCTTCTCCATGTGAAGGTCTTTCCCCATTTTCCTCAGATTAAATTGGGCTAATTTGAAGAAAAATATGAGACCAAGGACCTTCCCTGTTTCTGCTGCCAGCTCCTTCCAGGTACCTGCCATCTTCCTTTTCTTCCCCACTCCCTAGTTCCCAAAGGACTCCTCAGTAACTACTTGGGAGATTCAGAGAAACGCTGGTTCTATCCTGGTGCAACAGAAAACAGATACACAATCATGTTGGGGGATTGGGAAGCTTGTAACAGGACTATGACCACAATGTGGGGAGGGGAGGATCTGGTTCCCAGTCCTTGCAGTGGGGTGAGGGCTTCTGGCAGAAGCTGCCACTTTCAGTGGAACACACAGTGTGGGTGTCCCACAAGGAGCCTCTAGCCACTCCCTTCCTCTGATCTCATGCTAGGACAGAAAACAGGGGGAATAACAAGGTGGACCTGGAGAGGCCCTCTTCAGGAAGCCAGCCTGTGTCCAGGTAGAAACATTCTCTTTGAATCTCTCACCATCTGCAAAGTGAAAGGTATAAATCCCCACTCCATGTGTGTTTTGGGTTGCATAATAATCAGCTAAGACAATAATGCTGATGTAACCATGCTGCGTTCTGCCAGTCAGGGATAATTGTTATTACTGATAAACACTGGCCTGGTACCTGGCAGGACTGAGTCTTTTATACATTCTCACTTCTACAGGGGAGCCTCTAAACTCCAAGGGATGTATGGGTAGAGGAAAGAGAAATTGCACAATTGTACACCCTAGATTTGAATCCCAAAGCCCCTGCTTAATGGCCACACAGCATCAGGCAAGTCACTTAATGAGCCTCTCAGCAGTGAAATGCACCTCGTGGGGCTGCTTTGGGGTTCAAAGTAGGAATGGATGCTACTAGCTTGTGAGGTAGGGGGTGTTTAACAGGTGTCCTTAAGCCCAATTGGAAAAACCTTGGCTTCTGGATACTAGAGCTTTCTGAAAAGCCCAGGGTAATTGCTAGACAGGAGGCAAGAGTTGAGGGCTTAAGCCGGTCACAGTGGCTCACACCTGTAATCCCAGTACTTAGGGAGGCTGAGACAGGAGAATCGCGAGTTCAAAGCCAGCCTCAGCAATGGCGAGGTGCTAAGCAACTCAGTGAGACCCTGTTTCTACATAAAACACAAAATAGGGCTGGGGAAGTGGCTCAGTGGTCAAGTACCCCTGAGTGTAATCCCCAATACAAAAAAAAAAAAAAAAAGATTTCAGGGCTTAAGTCCTTGTGTATCTGAGAAGGGACCTTGTGGCTGGACTGGGAGTCCTCATGGTTCTGTAGGGAGCAGGAACCTGGGCTGCCCCTTGCCCCCTTCTCAGCAGCACCTCCTGGAGTCTGGAAGGTAAACAACAACTCCATCAAGTGTCTCCACCAGAGGAGATTTCTGTATAACTGGTTTCCTTCTTGAAGCATGGACCCTGTTAAGTTTTAGTAATTTGCGATGGAATATGCTCTGAAGTGCGCTCCATCTGCCCTTCCCTGATTTTTTCAACAGAGAACATTAATGCCTCCATTAATCCAGCCATGGGCTTCGTGGGGCGGCCAATCTTCCCCTAGAGTCTGGTATTCACACTGTGTAGTGGTTCTATGAACTCAGCTCCAAAGGCAAGAAATCTTGTTTTTTGTATTCTCTGTTACATCTCTAGCTCCTGGGGCAGTGCCTGAAGCATAGTGATTACTCCGTTGAGTGAGTGAATGGAGAATGAATGAATGGATGGATGGGTGGATGTTGGTCTGGATTCAACAATTCTCCTTAGAGCCAGAGAGACCTGTGAAGATTGATTTGATGAAGTTGTCATATTTTTGAACCTCAGCCTTCTCCTCTGTAAATTTGGGGTATAATTTGTACTTATGCAGTTGTGAGACTGATTTTGAACTTCTGTTATGGAGTGTGAGAGTGCCTGGCCCATAGGAGGGACCCAGTACAGTGACCAGAGGTACAGTGGGCACTGACTGTGTTCTAGGCACACAGGAAAGGCCACTTTCCTGTTTCTAGGCAAGGCCTGCTATAGGTCCTTTTCCTCTCAGCCCTGAGGGACCTGTGGTCAGTCCTTTCAGAGAAACTTCCAGAGAATTTTGTCCTACTGAAGGGACTGAAAAATTGCTCTGTGCTTTCGCTGTCTTCATTTGCTAATAACAGCGCCACAGACTGGAGGACTTAAACAATAGGAGTATGTTGTCTCACAGTCTTGGAGGCCACAAGTTAAGGTGGCAGCAGGCTTGGTTGCTTGTGAGAGCTGAAAAGCAGAACCTGTCCATCCTGTTTCCTGATTTCTGGTGGTTGCCTGGTAGTCTCTGGTATGGCTTGGTCTCTAGATGCCCTATCTTCATCTTTGTCTTTATCTTGATGTGGCCTTCTCCTTGTGACTCTGTGCCCAGATTTCCGCACTACGTAAAGACACAAGTCACACTGAATTAGAGCCCATCCTGAAGAACCTCATATGAACTCAATCGCCTCTATTAAGACCTTGTTGAGTTCACATTCTGAGGTTCTGAGGTTAGGACTCCAACATATCTTTTTTTTTTGATACTGGGGATTAAACCCAAGAGTGCTCTACCACTGAGATACATCCCCCAGCTATTTTTTTTTTTAAATTTTTTTAGTTGTTGATGGATCTTTATTTTATTCATTTATTATTTATATGTGGTGCTGAGGATCGAACCCAGTGCCTCATGCATGCTAGGCAAGCGCTCTAACACTGAGCCACAGCCCCAGCCCCCCCAGATATTTTTATTTTTATTTTTATTTTGAGACAGGATCACACTAAATTGCTGAAACTGGCCTTGAACCTACTCTCCTTCTCCTCAACCCTCCAAGTCACTGGGAGTACAGGCGTGTACCACCATGCTCGGCCCAACATGTCTTTTGGAGGGGACACAATTCAACCCACAACACTACCTCTACCACCCATCGCAGACAGAAGTACAAACTGCATTGAATTTTGTGTTAGTTATTCCCTCTTCTTTGTTTTCCTACATAGGTACGCATTCCTGAATAATATAACTGTGTAGTCTTGCCGGCAATCTATATAAATAGAGTCAGAATATTTCTGTGACTTGCCTTTTTTTCTGCTTAAAATTATGTTTTTGAGGTTCATTTTTGTTCTTACCTATAGCTCTAAATTTTTCATTGTCAAGGCTGCCTGGCATTCCGTTGTAGGGATAAACTACAACTTATTTAGTACTAATAATGTTACTCCCACGTTTTGGAACAAAACCCATCGGCACATGCTCTATATTTATATCTATATATACACACACATGAATGAAAAAGCTTCACAAAACAATACCTACCCTCAGTAGGTAAGATATTACTTTGCAATCCATTCCAAAAAGCGACATGCCAAACGGATGGCATGATCCACTAACAGGTTGACCTACAGTTTCAAAGAACGCAGAGCTGAATGCATCATGTCTTGTGTCTGCTTTGGTGGCTCTGTGGTCTGTGCCTGGCAGGCAGGCCCAGGCCATGGCCCTGCCGGCCTCACCAGCTGTCTGTCTGCACACCCACTGATGGGAGACCACGGTGCCAATAGGTTCTCATTCTTCCATCTGTTTTGATTGTCGGCTTCTCCCCGGTCCTGCTGGGCATGTTCTAGCTGTGGCCCTGCCCTTGTAGTGGCTGTGTCTCATGGGCTGTGGCCTGAGAACCGGCCCTCTGGGCACATTAGGACTATGTATCCTACAGTACTGCTGATTCAGCCAGGTAGCAAGAGAAAAGATGGTGTCTGGAACCAGACTGCCTGGAGTCCAAACTTAGCCACTCAGTGGCTTTGTGACTTTGGACAAGACACTTTGTCTCTCTGTGCCTCAGTTTTTTCCATCTGTAAAAGAGGAATAATAATAGTGCCTCAGAGGACTGTATAAGGATACAGTAATTTATTGTATATATGTGGGCTGCTATTATTGTTACTGCTGAGCCTGCCTGTGCATCAAGATCTGAAATGGATTTAATTCTCTACTAGTATCTCTAGACATAATAGCTATGTTGGAAAGAGGTAAAAACCCATGG
>CM053402.1:40850719-40871304 GCA_028644305.1 Xerus rutilus
ACGCTTGTAATCCCAGCACTTAGGGAGGCTGAGACAGGAGAATCGCGAGTTCAAAGCCAGCCTCAGCAATGGCGAGGTGCTAAGCAACTCAGTGAGACCCTGTCTCTACATAAAACACAAAATAGGGCTGGGGATGTGGCTCAGTGGTCGAGTGCCCCTGAGTTCAATCCCCAGTACCAAAAAAAAAAAAAAAAAAAAACCCATGGTTAAGCTCAGTGCTGTGTCACATTTCTATAATCTCAGTGACGGGACGGTGAGCAATCTAGTCAACCTTCCTGGGCCTGTGTTTACTCATCTACAAAATGGAAACAACGGTAGAGTTCACCATGAGATTGTTAGGAGGATTAGATGAGATAATGCTTTTAGTCCAGTGTCTGACTCTGAGTGCCACCCCCTGACCCAGCCAGGACCTCAGGAGATGGCTTCTTGTTGTTTAAACAGGTTAATTTTTTCACAGGATATTGTCACCCTCTGTGCAGGGAGCAGCGGCTCCATGGCCCAGTTCCCTCTCAGCCAAGTTCAGTTACTGAGTTTTGTTGTTTTTTGGTACTGGGGATTGAACCCAGGGATGCTCAACCACTCAGCCTCATCCCCAGCCCTTTTTAAATTTTTTATTTAGAGACAGTTGCTAAATTGCTGAAGCTGGCTTTAAACTCATGATCCTCCTGTCTCAGCCTCCCCAGCCACTGGGATTATAGGTGTGGGCCACTGCACCCAGCTCCCCAGCCCTTATTATTTTTTTATTTTGAGATAGCGTTTCCCTAAGTTGCTGAGGCTGGCCTTGAACTTGTGATCCTCCTGCCTCAGCCTCCCAAGTTTCTGGAATTACAGGAGTGTGCACTGCGACTGGCGAAGGCTCAGTTTTGAGAATTCTCCCTTTGTGAGCACACTGCTGTCAGAGATCTGAGCTCTTCTCTACCAAGTATGTGCTTCCTAGGCAGCCCTTCCCTCTGGTGCAGGCTGGTGGAGATGGGTGTCTTAATTTGGGTCGCCACAGAGATCCTGTTGTGTTCAGAGAGGAATCACAGTGTTGGAGTTAAACCCAGGGTCACCCGGGCACAGGCACACAATGCTCTGCAGTGAGAGCCTCTCCTTCTACTCCTTGGTGGCCAGCAGTATCTGACCACCCACCTGCCTACCCTGTTATTGTCACTGATGTGGATAAAACAAGGAGGATGGTCCAGGACATTCCAGCATGCACCCCAAGTCATTATCACTCCCAAACTTGCCTGCTGGAATCACCCCTTCCACAGCAGCCCCTCCCAGATACCTGACAGGTTCCCCCAATCAAAATCAAATCAAACCAGCATAGTGGGATGGACTTTTAATACCAATGACTTGGAAGGAGGATTGCAAGTTTGAGGCCAGCCTGGGCAATTTAGAAGACCCTGTCTCAAAATCAAAAGGGCGGGGGATGTAGCTCAGTGGTAGAATTTCCTGGGTCCCATTCCCAGTACAAAAACAAAACAGAACACACCTAGCACAGTGTCTGGTCTGGTGCAGTCCAGAACAAGCCCCCCTCCTTGAAATCTTTCATGCGTCCCTATTGCCCTCTGAGAGGAGTCCCGCTACCTGACATAGACTTCTGGGCATCTGTGGCCCGGCCCTGCAGGCCTCTCCACCCCTTCAGCTTTAGCAGTGCTGAACTCGCGGTGTTCCCCAAACTTTTTGTTGACACTTGGCTGTGTGTCTCCATCATTCATCTTCCTTTTGTGCTTACCTGATGAAGATCTTCAAAACGACTTCTCCATCACCTGCTTCAAGCAGCTCCCTGATCCCCAGCAGAATGAATCACTTCTGATAATGTGCAGTGTCATGTCATGGTTCAAGATATAGACTCTGGGGAAGACTTTCCTGAGTGTGATCTTGGTCTCACCACTTACTGTGTGATATTGGGCTAGTTACCCTACTTCTCTTTGCTTCAGTTTCCTTGTGAAAGGGAACTCGAGGAGTACCTACCTACCTTATTGTGAGAACTAAGTGGTCAATACACACTTTACACACATAGTGAATGCATTTAGTATCTGTAGACCCAATGGGAATCCTTATGAGGGATGAGTCTACTTTGCCTTCCAGCTGTGTCCCCATAACTTGGCACGGTACCTGGCACATATAAGTGCATATCAACTGTCAGTGGACTGAACGAAAGCCACCTTCATCTTTGAAGAACTGTCTGTTCCGATCCTTTGCTGTGTGATGTGTGTATGTGTGTGAGAGCACTTGCACATGCATGTATATTACTAAGGATAAGGCCTTGTGCATACTAGGCAAGTGCTATACCACTGAGCCATGTTTCTAGACCTCTTTGACCATTTTTTAAAATTTGTGTTAGATGTCTTTTTATTGTTGAGTTGTAGGATTTTTTTATATAGTTTGGCTACAAGTCCTTTATCACATACATGGTTTGCAAATATTTTATCCTATTCTATGGGTTTCCACTTTTTTTAAAAAATGGTACTGGGGATTAAACCCAGGGCCTTATGCATACTATGCAAGTGCTCTATTAAGCTCTATCTCCAGCCCTATTTACTTTACTTACTTACTTATTTATTTATTTACAGGAAGGGTCTTGCTAAGTTGCCCAGACTAACTTTGAATTTGTGATCCTTCTGCCTCAGCCTCTCAAGTAGCTGGGACGATATTTTGAGTTAATTTTTTTTAAGTGGTGCTGGGGATTGAACCCAGGGTCTTCTGCATGCAAGGCAAGCACTCTACCACTCTACCAACTGAGCTATATCTCCAGCCTGAATTAATTTTTCAAGAGTCCAATTTCTTTCTTTTTGCACGTGGCAATCCAGTTGTTCTGGTGTCATTTGTGGAAGACTCTTACTTCCCCATTGAATGGTCTTGGTATGCTTAATCTGTTGACCATGAATACAGGGGTTTATTTCAGGACTCATTCAAATCTACGCCACTGATCCATTTGTCTACAAGACATCTCCAGCTCTAGCAGTTTACCACCTCTGCCTATTTGCTCTCCTCAGTCTGGAGGCTCCCCCAGGACACATTACTGGGACATCCCACAGCTGAATGCCATGTCCCAAGGGCTCCCGGGAGTTAATCACTTCCCACATGTGTCAGGGTGACCACTGGGAGGCTCCTGCGGGACTCCCCCTCCCAGGAGGTATGCTTTCCCTCCTCCTCTCAGTGCTGGCCTCTGGCAGGGTGCAAGGTCCCAGAGCAGGGCCTGTTTGTGTGGAGGCCCAGCTTCCGATTGGGTGGATGCCCTTGATGTGGGCAAGTAGGAGGGAGCATAGGGCGGGAGGTGGCTGTTGGGGTGGAGAAGGGAGCCAGGCCTGCAGGAGGGAAGCATTCCTGGCTCTAGAGGCATCTTCACCAGGACAGCAGCCTCCGGGGGAGAGTCCTGCATCAATGGGTAGGCGCCGAAGGCTAGAGGACACTAAGGTTGCCAGTTCTCCTAATATGGCTTCCTTCTCTGTTTTTTTTTGGTGTGTTTGGTGGGTGGGTGGGGAGACTGGGTGACATGGTCCCCTCCCCCCACATTTTGAGTGCTTATTCCATGAAGATGGGCACGTGGGTAATTTAATAGGTCAGGTGACTCTTGGCTGTTATGTCCTCAATATAGAATGACTAGAACTCCCCAGGGCAGCCACGGACCCTTGAGGAGTGGGATAGATAGCTCTGTGGTGTCATGGAGACATTTTGGCTTACGGGGAGCTCTGGGATTCATGGGTGCATATTGCATGCCACTAAGAGAACCTAACAGGGCAGAGGGCTGAAAAGCTGCACCTGTTGAATTCTGAAGAGCTGGGCTGTCTGTGGGCTGAGGGAGGAGGGTGTGCTCAGCTGGTGGGGTGCTGACTCAGAAGGCAGGGAAGGGGCCACGTGGTAGTGGAGAAACGCATGGTGCAGGCTGTTTCCCCTTCCCCCAGATCTCCTAAGGCTTGACAGAGATGCATCTTCCAGAAGTGGCAGCGACTATGGCGACATCACATTTATTAGGGACGTGGGAGGAGAACCCACGGCTCACTGGTCATTTCCTGGCCCTTGTCCCTTAGATCCAACTTTGGGAGCAAAACTGAAGGGAGCACAGAGTCTCTAGGGGTTGTGTGCCCATCTCCTCCCTCGTCATTTGTTCTCCCCACTCACCCGCCCTGAGTGGGAACAGAGCTGTGTGAACAAGTTGGAGTCGCTCACTGCCTGAGAATTGCATCAGCCCTGCCTGGCAGGCTGGAGCGGGAGCCTGTTGCTATGGTGACCACTGGGCTTCAAACCAGTGAGATGGGTGAGGTAGCCGCAGGGTGTGGTTTTCTCACCTTGTGATGCTGTCATATGATGGGCACACGGGTCTGGTGGGCCTGCATTCCCAGCCCTTCTGAGGATGTGCCATCTGCCTCAAATAGCACGATGGAGCTGCTCCAAAAGCTATATGGGCCTAGGCTGGGTTGGGTGTGTGACCAAAGGACACAGGTGGCTAGACCAAGTCTGCTTGGGACCCAGGGCTGGGGAAGGGGGCGCTCCCTTGACCCTTCTGCCTAGCTCTGGGGGCAGGGGTGAGGTGGAGATTTGACCAGGTAAACCAGAGTCTGGGGAAAGAGAAGGAGTCCAGAATGCATCCATCTTCCAGAACAGAAGGCTGCACTGAATCCCAGCCAGTGAAACCTGCCCAGGCTGTGTTTTGAATTTTTTCTTAGCCACCTGACAGAATACATCATCTTGCTAAAGATAACAGACTGCTTTACCAAGCCAGCACAACACCTCGGTTCAGATCTCTTCTCCTATCTTTTGTCTCCAGTTTGGAACTAGGTAAAAGTCTGCATTCCAGATGCACCAAGCACCTGCCGCACCTGCCGTGTGCCAGGCATTAGAGTAGCTCCTCTTCCATCTTTTTGTTATATCCTTTTTTCCTCCCTGAGGAGGGGGTCTGCTGTCCCTGCTCTGCAGAATAGCAAACTCAGAAACCCAGAGGTTTAAGTGACTTGTCCAGAGAATTAAACCTTAATTATTGGGCTCCGTGTTCTGTGGTTTTTTGGATTCCACATATTACCAGTGTCAGGAATTCTCAGATGTCCAATAAAGAAATACTTTCCAGCCGGGTACAGCGATGCACACCTGTAATCCCAGCTGCTCCAGAGGCTGAGGCAGGAGGATCTTGACTCTGAAGACAACCTCAGCAACTTAGTGAGACCCTAAGCAACTGAGTGAGATCTTGTCTCTAAAATAAAATATTTTAAAAAGAGCTGGAGGCCAGGTGCAGTGGCACATGCCTGTAATCCCAGCGGCTCCAGAGGCTGAGGCAGGAGGATCACGAGTTCAAAGCCAGCCTCAGCAAAAACAAAGCACTAAGCAACTCAGTGAGATCCTGTCACTTAATTAAAAAATACAAAATAGGGCTGGGGATGTGGCTCAGTAGTTGAGTGCCCCTGGGTTCAATCCCTGGTAACCCAAAAAAAGGTCGGGGGTGGGGAGCTGAGGATGTGGCTCAGTGGTTAAGTACTCTTGGGTTTAATTACAAAAAAAAGAAAAAGAAAAAAGAAAGAAAAGAAACACTATCCATCCTCTGGTACAAAAGCCATGGCAGCCTCCTCAGGGAAAAACCATGGTGTCTGTGGAGAATGGTGAACTGAGGGTATTTCTGATTTCAGAACAGAAAAGCTGAGAGATGTGGGACATAGCTGGTGTAGCCTGTGGGCAGAGGAAAATCCAAGAAGTATTCGGTGAGGTCAGGGCAGGACATTGATAAAACCCAGATTTGGTACATAGACTGAGTTTGGAATTTTTGCTTAGGACCTAATTGGGATTAGGACTAATTGTCAGATGAGTTCACAGCAGAAAGAAGTTCAGTGAAGTGGTTCTGGACAGGTAAGACACAGAACCATAGGAGAACCAACACCTCTGCAGAGCCCGTCAATCAGAAGATCTGACCTACTGAGCTGTCAAGTCATAGAAATGGTAATCAGTACTCCTAAGCACTCTTGAGATATATTTATCCATCCCTTCCTCACAGAAGCTCTGTGAGTTTGGGTGCTATTATTATTCCATTTCAAAGACAAAGCAGAGGTTCTGAGAGGTTACTTGACTTGCCAAGGTCACACACTTGGTTGGAGCCTGGGATTCAAGCCAGAGAGTGTAGTTCTAGAGCATGAATTTTAGAGCATGAATTCTTTTTTTTTTTTTGGTACTACAGATTGAACTCAGGGGCACTCGACCACTGAGCCGCATCCCCAGAGTTTGTGTTTTTTTTTTTATGTAGAGACAGGGTCTCACAGAGTTGCTTAGCGCCTCACCATTGCTGAGGCTGGCTTTGAACTCACGATTCTCCTGTCTCAGCCTCTCTAAGTGCTGGGATTACAGTCTTGTGCCACCGCGCCTGGCTGAGCATGAATTCTTAACCAGAATGTTCTACTGCCTCTGCTCTTACCTTATGGAAAGGTAATAGTGAGTCAGCTTGCATGACACTCTCCCCACAGGAATGAGGAGTGTGTGTACGTGTGTGTACGCATGCGCACACACACACACACACACTATACCAGCAGTGGAGGGAGGGCTCAGGACTGTGTGCTTGTGAGCTTCTGAGTGTTGATGGCTGCACCTGTGCATTCGCAGGAGCCCAGGGAGACCTGTGTCTGTGTGCCTGTGTGTCCCTCCCTTTTTCCTCTCTCCCTGAGTGGTTCCCAGGAGGCATGGTGCTCTGTTGACTCTGGTTGAAAGAATGAGGATATTGCTGTAGACTGTGTACCTGGATTGTTTGCCCAACTCTGTCAAAGGGCCCTAGGCTCCCAGGAAGGAGCTCAGATCTAGGGCTGAGAGCAGAGAGTAGCCACAGGGGAAAGCAGACAGTGAAAATGGGGAATGTAGCTGTCCTGGAGTGAGGGGAACATCTCTTTTGCCTCTCATGGTGCGGGACATTCTGTGTGTTGCCCACACTGTATGCAGCTGCTTCCAGCCCCTGAGAAGACACCAAGGAGCTGGTCTTCCTCTTGGTGTCTTAGGACCAGGACAGGAGAGAGAAATAATAACAGTAACAGTAGCAGCCAGTAGTATAACTGTGTGTCAGGCACTGTTCTTAGGGCTTTACCTGAACTAACTCACTAGTTTAGTTGCCACTAAAGCTCTATGACAATTTGAGTGTTGTTATTGCTATTATCTGCATTTTAGAAATGAAGACATTAAGGCACAGAGAGGTTAAGCAAGTTGTCCAAGATCACATGGCTAAAACTGGGATTTGAATTGGAGCAGCCTGGCTCCTGAGCCAGTACAGTGACAGCACTGCCTACTACTCTACCTGCTCATGGGGGCTAGAGGAAGCCTCTGGACCATGCAACCTTCCTTTTGCTCTCAATTCAGAATCTTGCATTCATTTTCCCTGGAAGACTGGGATGTGCCCATTTGCTTGCCCATAGGCCCTGGTTTTGAGGGAGCTGTGTCCATCCACTGGCCTCATGTTTAAATGCCCAGGCACAGAAGGGATACTTCTAGGAACTCTCTTTGGAGCGGAAGTGACTGATCCATTGCAACTCCAGCTGCATCCTGCTATGGTTCACACCTGGTGTAGGGCAGGTCCTGCCAGCCTTATAGATCTGCTGCCTTCTCTCTTGGCATGTGTTCTTTGGCCTGTGAGCATCCTTATTACGAGCGCCAAGTTGAGACATCTCACTCCACTATCCCCTGACAGCCCTTAGACCATATCTGGCCCTGAACTTGGTTCTTGGAGGGAGTTCTTGGAGGGGGTTGCCTTCTGGTGGGAGGGAGGGCTGGCTACCAGTGAACCACAACCCCAGCCCTGAGACATTGACTTTTGTTGGTGGGTGTAGGGATAGGCTGAATTCTGGAGTAGGTGCCTCCTATTTGAATTCTGATGGGAGGAATGTTGAAATTGGAGGCCACAAGTGCCTGGCAGCCCTAGTGAACCAGGCTTGTCTTGTGCTGGGAAGTTGGCAGCAAAACAAATAAGCTCTGGAGGTGGAACCTGCCTTTGTAACTCAGAAGGTGACTCCAAAGCCCTTTTTGGTAGCTGCGTGGGCTCTGGGCTTGGTCCAGCCCCCTTGCCTCCTGCCAATCTCCAGGTGAGGTTTTCTATCTCTATTCCTTCCTTGTCTACTCTTTTTAAAAAATAACATTTTTTCTATTTTTAAAATTGTGGCAAAATATATGTAACATAAAATTTACCATCATAATCCTTTCTAAGTGCACAGTTCAGTGGCCTTAAGTACAGTCATGTGGCTGTGCGACCACCAGCACCATCCCTCTCTAGAACTCAGCCTTGCAGATGAGTGAAACTCTGCACCCATTAAACAATTCTCCAGTCCTCCTCTGCCCCAGCCCCTGGCAACCACTGTTCTGCTTTCTTCCTCAATTTGACTACTTAGGGTAGTCAAGTGGAATCGTACGGTATTTGTCATTTTGTGACCGACTTATTTCACTCAGTGTAATGTCCTCAGGGTCCATTCCTATTGTAGCATGTGTCAGAATATCCTTCCATTTTAAGGCTGAAAGACATTCCATTATGTACACGTCACATTTTGTCTACCCATTCACTCATCATCGATGGACACTTAGGCAACTTCCACCTTTTGGCTGTTGTGAATAATGCTGCTAGGAACATGTGTGTTTCCTTGTCTACTTTTGGGCTTAATTCACATATCAGTATAGGCCATTTTTGGAGTTTAATCTGGAATGGACCCAGCGACTTAGCCTGGAGAGAGCTGGTGGTTAACTGTGTTGGTACTGTGGGCTTAGCCACCTTCTACCAAACAATAAGCTGTTGGGGCTTCTAACCAAATCTACTTGTGAAGGAAATTCCACATTTCCTTTCTCTCTGCCTCCAGTAGAGGGTGCTGGGTTCCTGGTTCTCCGTTGCACAGTAGGAAGGTGGCTGTGGCTTACCATGAGGCTGGCATGAGTCGTATTAGGAGAAAGGACCTGACAGGCATAGGGAAGTGCATGTAGAACTTCTTGGAGACTGGGGTGGACCACCTCCCACCCTCTTAGACTTTGGTGGGAGGGTGTTAGGGGAGGTTGTGGGACCTAATTAATCCTAAAATCCCCATGACTTAACACAAGCAAGACTTCTTTTTGTTCACTGGTTCTTTGCAGGTAGGCCAGGGCCTCTGATCCACATGGTCCCTCATGGATCCAGCCTGATGGAGACTGCACCATCTGGAACTCTGGGCCTCCAGTGTCACTTCAGTAGGGGAAGAGGGAGAAAGAATTGTGCATGGCTTTTCTCTGCCTCTCTCAAGAAATGACACGTGTCACATCCACTTCCATTTTCTTGGCCAGAATTGACCACATGGCCCTGACCAACTGCAGAGTGGCTGGAAGGAGAGGAGAATGGAATATTTGTTGAATGCTAGTACTGTTGATAACAGAGGGGCAAATCATTAACATGAAGGACAAAGGCCCTTGAGGAGCCTGCTCTGTGGCCAAGGTGGCGGTGGCAGGTGGCTGGGCAGTGTGGGGATTTGTGTGTCACTGACTTGTGGGAAGAATGGCAGAATCATTGTCATCTTCGTCATGTGCCAGGCACTGGGCTGAGCTATTTACAGGCAGTGTCTCATGCCATCCTCACAATGATCCTGTAATTCCATTTGCCATCCAAGGAAACTAAAACTCAGGGCCACACTCTTGCCCAAAGCCACATGCCTCTAAATGGTATCTGTGCTTGCTGGCAGGTGGGTGTCTGTACACATGGAGAGGCTGAGGGCTGACCAGAGCAGTGGGCGTCACAGGTGGCTGGACCACAAGGAGGTGGGTGTGCCTGTGTGTGTCCACACATGCATGAAAATATGGGCAAAGGGCAGAAACTAGCTGACTGGGGCTCTGCCTTTCTTGAACTCAGTTCTCACCTGGTTTTGCACCACCCTGGAGGAAAGGTGATGTTTTAGTCCAAGGAAGAAGCTGTTAACTTGGGTGAGTCCTCGTATTTATGCATGAAACAGGTCAAACTACTGGCACTCTAGAGCTGAGGGAGGGAAGAAAGGAATCCATATATGCCTCTGTACGATAGAAGAATTCCCCCGACCCCCTGCGCTGGGGATCAAACCCAGGACCTAGTGCATGCTAGGCAAGTGCTCTACCAATAAGCCACACCCCCAGCTCTAATAGAATTATCATTATCATCACCATTATTCTTATATGCAGTACTGGAGATTCAACCCAGAGGGTGGTCTACCACTTAGCTACATCCCCAGCCTTTTTTTCTTTAACTTTTTATTTTTTATTTTTTGGTACCGGGGATTGAACTCAGGGGTACTTGACCACTGAGCCACATCCCCAGCCCTATTTTGTGTTTTATGTAGAGACAGGGTCTCACTGAGTTGCTTAGTGCCTCGCCATTGCTGAGGCTGGCTTTGAACTCGCGATTCTCCTGTCTCAGCCTCTCTAAGTGCTGAGAGTACAGGCTTGCACCACCGCGTCTGGCTTTTTAACTTTTTATTTTGAGACAGTGTCCCACTAAGTTGCCCAGGGTAGCCTTGAACTTGGAATCCTCCTGCCTCATCCTCCTAAATTGCTCGATTACAGTCCTGTGCCACTGTCTCCCACTAACTGTGGAATTGTTTTTAAGGTTCAGAGTATGCAAGGTGGGAATGCCTGACCTCTGCAGGGAGGAGGGGGAGCCTGGAGGTGGCAGGTAGGGGTCATGTGGATTCCCATCCTGGCTGCCACCAGCCTGCAAGGCTGCTGTGAGAACCTTACAATCCCTCTGGATCTTATACTACTTATCTGTCCTCTGAACTGTCCCTTCCTGCTCCTCAGCACTAGATTGAGAGTCATTTAATTTTTCATGAATACCCTAAGGACTCATGAAACCATATATGGGAGAGGGGCTCCAAGGAAGCCAGCCCAGGCCAGTGATAAGTGCATTTGTATTCCAAGGTCATGCCTTAATGGTCCCTTGATTCCCTGAGTCACAGCCTCCTGGCTGCTCCTCCTTCTGCTGCTCCCCCTTCTGGGGCTTTGGCCTAAGCAGGGAAGAGGGAAGAAAGAGCAGAGCCCTAAATCAAATCAGTCCAGGCTCATTACTTGTTATCAATTCTTGAGCAGGTTCAGAGGGGAGGCAGGAAGTAGATTAAAGCTGTTAACTCCAGCAGGGGTTAGCACTCCTGTAGGATGTGTCAGAGTGACCACCTGGCCTCCAGACCCTAAATAATTGAATTGATTGTTATGGGAAGAGACTTGGAGGATTTTTAGAGAATTGTCAACCAGCCAGCAGTTACTGAGCTTGTGCATGTGTGAATATTGTCCTGGGTGCCCCGAAAAAGACACAACAAATAGAAGAGGGCCATCTTTGCCCTCCAGGCTCCTGCCGCCTAGTAGGAAAATCAGATATACCAATGCCCATGGATGCTTGACTTTGTAGAGGATGTTTTCTGCTTTTTTTGTGTGTTTTGTCTGATGGACTGAGTGCTTTTTTGTTGGTGGAATGCTCCTTTTGTTTGGAATCCCTCATTGCTCTTTAGAGCAGCCCAGCACAATGGGCAGGGCAGCTGTGCTGCCCACATTTTCCAGATGATGGAGTGGAGCCTCCAAGAGAATGTGCAACTTGCCAGAAGTCATTTAGAGCTGGGACCAGTACCCAAATCTGTCTGACTCCTGGCCTGGCCCTAGTCTCATGGAATCCTGATGACTGGCAGCAGGGGACAGGTAATGGAGCTCGGGGTGCTGAGAACTGTCGGGGGGTCAGTTCCTGTCACTGCATCTGGTCTGTGATATTGTAGGAGATGTTTGTTGAATGACTTGCTTATCTACACATGAAGTCATCTTGCTGTCCATTGAGGAAGGTCGTCTGGCCAATGAGTCTGCATCATCAGTTCTGTGTGATTAGTGGGCTTGTAACTGCCTTTCCTACAGAGTAATTAGGAATTTTAGGCCCTTCTGCCTGAGTGGGGGATTATATCAAAGCACAGAAGGGAAAAGAGCAGGCTTAATGTTGGGGCTCAGTTCTTTATTAGCCAGGTAGCCTTGGATAAGACCCAGAACCTCTTTGAGCCTCAGTTTCCTCTTCCCTCCCCTAGTTGAGGGAGTAATCGCTACTCTGACATCCTCCCTAGGTGGTGAGCATGAAATGAGATCCTGACTGTGGGCTTGCTGCGTACACAGTAAAACAGTGCAGAGAACACCAGCATTCCCAGCCATCCCTCGGAGCCTCTCCATTCTCTGCCCAGGACTGTTTGAAAAGGACCCTCCTCCCCACCCTCTGCCTGGGCTACTCCTGTCCAGGACCTGAGATTCCTTTGTCTCAGGCTTTGGAGCCCTGGGCTTCTCCAAGCGGCCACGGTCTCTGCCTCACTTCCCTCCCTGAGGGATCCCGGAGGTGGATGATCAGATCTTGTCTCCATGGCAACTAAAGAGGCCTTGCTGCACCCTGTGGGGGGCCGTGAGTCTGTTCCCAGCATTGGAGGCGGAGTCAGAGCCAAGAACTCCAGTGACACCAGCTGCCCCTCCAGGAAGGAGTTGTCCCATCCCATTCTCTTTGCTCAGGCATACTGCTGGCCCTGTACTGTTAGTGCCCAGGCTCCAGGCCTAGCTGAAGTTCTCTGATGAGGGTGGGGACCACCCTGTGATCCAAGCTGTTGCTGCAGGCTGAGCTGGGGGTCCCGAGTGAATGAGCCATGGACTACCCTCCCTGCCTGCCCACGGTGCGCATCAGAGCAAAACTTTTCTGTCAGTCTCTTCCTCTCTCCCCTCAAGACTTGGTTTAAACCCTCCTACAGGCAGTTTCCCTGTGTTCAGGGAGTTGATCCCATGCTGCCTGATGGCTCTGTAGGGCTGTTTCAGAGTCTTAGTTCCATAGGTCTTTCAAGGCCAGGGCCTCAGTTGTTTTGTTGTTGTTGTTTATGGTGCTGGGGATTTAACCCAGAGCCGCATGTGTGCCGGGCTAGCAAT
This sequence comes from Xerus rutilus, assembly GCA_028644305.1. Lineage (NCBI taxonomy): Eukaryota > Metazoa > Chordata > Mammalia > Rodentia > Sciuridae > Xerus > Xerus rutilus. Next base: position 40,863,569 of record CM053402.1, read on the forward strand.
CTAACATCGAGCTAACAAATTCTTGTTTTAAAATGATGAATCTCAGCTTTCCTGTATAATAGACTCTCCAGAGGAGCTTTTAATAGCCCTGATGCTCAGGCCACCCCACGCCAATTCAATTCAATTCAATTTGAGCCTCTAGGGTGGAAGCCAGACATCTGAAGCTTCCAAACTCCTCTGGAGATACCAGCATGCTGTGAAGGTTGGAACAGGTATCTTAAAAGTCCATGTAAACTCCCAGTGGGATAGCCCCCAATTAATAGGTGGGTCAACTGAGGGAGGAAGGTTTGCTGTAGCCTTAACCCAGTTATGAATGACCAAAGCCCTGGTTTAGTTTATTAAGGACCAGGAGATCCTTGAGGATACTTAGTACACAGGAAGGATGTCAGGTTGTCATAATGATAATAGCTACTATTTATTTAGTGCTTGTCAAGGCCAGGTGCTTTGCATTGCATATATTTTCTCATTGCATTCCATGGAAACTTCATGAGGTATAATCATTGTTGTCCCCATTTCACAGATGAAAAATCGAGGCTCTCAGAGTGAGAAAGAAGTTTGTCTGAGGTTACATGACTAGTAAATGGGAATACTGGGGTGAAGTTTGACTCCAGGACCTGAATGCCCTCGACCACTGTGTTGTCCTGGTCCCTTATACCCTTCAGTCACAGGGTATAAGGCAGAGAAAGAGGCAGCTTGTCCCAGAATAAAGGTACTATTGCTCAGGACACCTCACCTTGGTGTTAGGCCATGACTCTATGGTATCTCTGGGTCAAGTGGGGTCACCTGAGCCCTGAAGGTGTCAGCCTTGATCTCTCCTGTGCCCTCATGGCTCCAGCTTGGCTTCTGGTAACTTCTGTTGAAGGCTGTTCTGCCCCAGATGCTGTGCCAAGTTCTTTAGCCTACGTTATGTTATTTAATGTCATTCTCACAACTACCCTGGGGCCTGGGTATTGTGATCCTGGTCTTATAGATGAGAAACTGAAACTCAGAGAGGCTGTGATTCAGAGAGACTCAGAACCAGCCAGTTGAGAGTCCAAAGCTGGCGCTCAAGCTCTGTGACAGCTCAGCTCTGGTGTGGATGAGAAGGTCCTGGCCCTTCCAGTGTGCCTTGGGGGCTCTGTTTCTATCAGGTTAGGGGGAGCCAAGGGTGAGCAACAGCTGAGGGGATGGGCGCTATGAGACTAGGCTTGTGTGTGAAGGGCAGGAGGGTCACTCTAGAGGTGGTCAACCTCAGAACAGAAGGTGGCAACAGAGCAGGTCTCCATACCCAGGAGGCTGCAGAAGTCCGAGCCACACTCAGACTCAGAAATAAGCTGTGTATTTACAGGAAAGGATGGGCAGCCAAGAGACACCAAGAGGTCCTTTCAGAGCAGCGAAGGTGGGCAGGCGAGGGTCACTATGTCCTCCACTTTCTTCAGACTAGGGACTCTGTTGCAGCCTCCTCCCTAATAGTCTGCTGCCCTGCTCCCTCAAGTCATACCTGGGCTCAGAACCATGGAGACTCAGCCCAGGCCAGCTTCCAGTGTCTGACTTCACAGATCTCTGCTCTGCTCTCTGTCTGGTTTTGTGATCAGGAAATAACCTCATTACTCAGTGTGAAGAGGGATCGAGCATCTTCTCCCTGAAAGCAGAAGCAGCCTTTATGCAGGGAAAAGGGCTGTCTCCAGGCCCCTCTTCCTGGAAGAGGGAGCCGGGCCTCGACTCTGCTCTGGGCCTCTTGGAGGAGCAGCCCTACCTGGCCATCTCTTTCCTCACTGTCCATTTTCTCACTCCCTTGCCAATGAACTTGGCCTTTGTTTCCTCCAAATCTCAGAAAGTGCTGTCCCAAAGTCCCCTGTGTCCTTGAAGTTCCCAAGCAGGCATGCTCCTCCACCTTACCATATCCTGGACCTCTGCAGCACCTTATCTCTACATCACTTCCTCTTTTGGCTTCTGTGATGACTCCTGCTGACCCTCCTAATCTCCAGCAGCTCTTCCCTGGGCTCCAGTGGCGTCTTTCCTCTGCCTACCCCTCTATCCTGGGTGGTTCTTAGTGTCCAGCCTCAATCCAGCATTCTTCCTCTCTGTCCAGTCTCTGATCTGTGGGTGGTTGGCACCTATTCTCAAAATAACAAAGGCTCCCCTGAGTTTTGCCTCTCCCATCTGAATAGACTAAAAATGGCAAGAGCAAAGGCATATCCTTCACGAGCCAGTGCCTGTGTCAGTGTTCAACCTCATGGGAACTAAACCATCCATTCATCCATCCATTCAGTCAGTAGTCAGCATTGAGATTGAGTACCTTCCATGTGGTAGGTACTATTCCAAATGCTGGGGATGCACAAAGCATGGTGGCGCATACCTATAATCCCAGCAACTCAGGAGGCTAACGTAAGAGGATCCAGTTTAAGGCCAGCCTCAGCAACTCAGCGAGACCCTGTCTCTAAATAAAATATTTAAAAAGGGCTGGAGATATGGCTCAGTGGTTAAGCATCCCTGGGTTCAATCCCTGGTACCCCTGCCCCAAATATGTTGTAGGGATGGCTGCGGGTGTAGTTCAAAGGTGACCCCTTGCCTAGCATGCATGAGGCGCTGGGTTCAATCCCCAGCAACCTCCTTCAATACATTGTAACAAGAAGTGTAAGAATAGAGAGACCCATCAAGAGAAAATTTCATTAGCCCAGAAAGAACTGATGTCACTTGGACCAGTTGATATTGGTGGAGATGAGATGTGGTTGGATGCTGGGTGTATTCCACTGGTATTCCTATTGGCTAATAGGAATTTCTGATGGATTAGATGTGGGTGTGAGGTGGCGGACAGAGATGAGTCTGAACAACTGGAAAAAGGAGGTTGTCACTAGCTGAGGTCGGTCAAACCACCGTGGGACAGGTCTGGGCACCTTGGTTTGACATGTTACATTGAGATATCTCTTAGGTGGTTGGGTCATCAAGCCTGGAGTTCAGGAGAAAGATGTGGACTAAATAAATGTATATGTGAGAGTTGTCAGCATGTAGATGGTATTTTTTTTTTTTTATTTTTTAATTTTTTTGGGTACTGAAGATTGAACTCAGGGGCACTTGACCACTGAGCCACATCCCCAGCCCTATTTTGTGTTTTATGTAGAGACCGGGTCTCACTGAGTTCCTTAGCACCTTGCCGTTGCTGAGGCTGGCTTTGAACTCGCGATTCTCCTGTCTCGGCCTCCCTAAGTGCTGGGATTACAGGTGTGCACTACCGCGCTCGGCTTAGATGGTATTTTAAACCATGAGACTGGATAAGACTCTGAGAGGGTGAGAGAAGATAGGGAAGAGACCCAAGCCCCAAGTCCTGGGTGGTCCAGTGAAAAGGGTTAGGACCAAGAGGACTCAACAAAGGGGCTGAGATGTAGCATTGGGTAAGGGGATAAACACCAACAGCATGGTGTCCTGGTAGCCAGGTAAACCCAGTGTTTCCTGAAAGAGCAGTGGGCCACCATCTTGAATGATGCTGTGAGTTGCAGTTATGTGAGGAATGAGAATTTTCCATGCTTTGACCTAGAAGACTCCATAGGAGCTGCACCTCCCTGTGAGTGTTAGGTGAATGGTGCTTGCCTGCTGCTTCACTGGGTTCTGACCTGGTCCCTCTCCAGAGCACTGGGTCAAGGCGAGGGCCTACTGTGAGTGACAGTGCATTTTGGTTTCAATCAGGTCTCCATCTCGCACTCTGACACACAGTCCAGGTGGTGGAGCTGTCCTTTATAGGTGCAGTAGAAGATAATGACCTTACCATCATAGGTTTGATGGCAGTTTTTGTATCTCATATACCACCACTGGTCCTGGCATCCCAAAGAGCATGGTCTGGCCCAGGTGGTACCCCAAGGAGCAGCAGCTGACTTTCTGCTGACCCAGGGTTGTCACCAGGCTCCCAGATCTGCATCTCCAGAACAGACACCAGTCCAATTGCAGGTCCCATCCTCCACAGGCATGACCTTCCCTCCTCCCAGTCCAGACCTGCCTAAACCTGAACTCAGGGTCTGTTCCCACTACCCTGGCCCACAGCACCCTCAGTCATCTAAACCCAGCAGACCCCCCACCTGGCTGCACTTTCTGTCAGCTCTCCCACATCGTCTTTCCTTTCCATTCCCACCACTACCACCTGTGACAACCTGGATGGGGACTATTGGCGCCACTCCAGATCATCACATATGTCTTGGGTGGCCTAATTTTCCTAAAGCCATCTTGCTATTTTGTATTTAGTGATACAGATACTCCCAGTTACTGACTTGATTACAGTGTTCTGAACCCTCCAGTCTGACCCTCTGGACCTGAGCTTCACCTATATCAATCTACTTATTAGGACCCAGAAAAAAGTCAGTGCTGTTCTACCCCAGTTCTGCACACTCAGACCCTTTGGAAAGCTGACCTCTTTCTCCTCCATAGGCCACTTTGAGGGGGCAGGATACTGGGGATTGACCCAGGGGCACTCTACCACTGAGCTACATCCTGAACTCTTTTTAATTTTATTTTGAGGCAGGGTCTCACTAAGTTGCTAAGTCTGGTCTTGAACTTGCGGCCCTCCTGCCTCAGTCTCCCAAGTCAATTTGCATGTTTCCCACATAGGACAATGGTTAATGGATACATCCTTGCATCAGACTACTTATGTTTAATTTGGCTTTTTACTCAGCAGCCATTAAACCTTGGCCAAATAACTTCACTCCCTATGCCTTTATTTCCTCAGTTGTAACTGAGAATTATAATGGCACAACTTACTTGGTTCTTAAAAGCTGTAATGCACCAAATATTTTGGGGAGGGAGAGGTAACCAGGGATTGAACTCAGGGGTGCTCGATCACTCAGCCACATCCCCATCCCTATTTTGTATTTTATTTAGAGACAGGGTCTCCCTGAGTTACCTAGCTCCTTGCTGTTGCTGGGGTTGGCTTTGACCTCACAATCCTCCTGCCTCAGGCTCCTGAACCACTGGGATTTACAGGCATGTGCTATTGTGCCTGGATGTAATGCACCAATCTTAAGCATACAACTGAATGAACATTTGCATCGATTTCTCTGTGTAACTAACGCCCAGATCAAGATAGGGTGTATTGAGCTGGGGCTGTAGCTGTAGGCCAGTGGTAAAGTGCTTACCTAGTGTAAAAGAAGCCCTGTTTCCATTCCCAGTACTGTTAAGGGGAAAAAAAAAGAGAGAGAGAGATGGCCCATCACCCCAGAAATCTCCCTCGTGCTCCTCCCTATCAACACACCACTTCCCCACAGTCCAGCTATAGCTGTGAACTTCCCTATCATCCCTTCGTTTTGCCTGTTCTTGAACTTCATATAAAGGGAGTCCTTTCTATATGCTCTCTTGTGGCTATCTTTTTTGTTCCACATGTTTGTAAGATTCATCCATCAGTTCTTGCCTTGTGGATGAAATGAAGCCTTGCACAGTCTAGTGCCCACACAGAGTCACTGATGACAGCGGGTACACATAGACTGGGGAGATCCTCAAGGGCAGGAGCTGCTCTCTGAAGACTTTTTTTTTGGTACTGGGGATTAAACACAGAGGTGCTTTACTACTGAGCCACATCCCCAGCCCTTTTTATTTTTTATTTTGAGACAGGGTCTTGCTAAGTTGCTTAGGGCCTTGCTAAGTTGCTCAGACTGGCCTTGAACTTGCTATCCTCCTGCCTCAGCTTCCTGAGCCACAGTGCCTGGCTTCTCTGAAGACTTTTGATGCTGTTTTGGTGGAAATGATGGTCAGGCCCGGGCTTTCCTCAGCTCTCCTCCCCTCCCTGATTCCCATCATCAGTTCCCAGACAGAAAATAAATGTGTCACCTATAGTCAGCCTTTGTATCACCCCTCCTGGGAGGATAGGACTGTTTCAGACCTGTGATTTAACCATGTCCTGCATCTGCAGGCCCTTGGCATGCCCAGGGAGAGTTTGGAAGGGGCCCAGACTTTCCTGGGGGTGTGTCCTCGGCCGTGTTCAGGGGTTGTTGGTGTAAATAGCTCGCCCTCCTGTATTTGGTGCTTTCTCCCTTTGCACCTGGCAGAGCTTAAGAGGGTAGGAACGAGGGCCAGCCAGTTGGGTCAGCCTGCCTCCCGCAAGCCAGTTCTCTGCATTGCCTGAGCAGAGCAGGTTGAGGTCCCCATTACTGCTCTGCCACTACTCAGCTCCTGTTCTGTCAGCTATCCAGCCTCGAGGACTCAGGCTTCCTCATGGGCTTGCCGTAGATACCCCTGTCTTCACATGTGGTCGCTTATCTGGGTGACTCCCAGGAGATCTGAAAGTCCCAGGTTTTGCCTGCGATGTGCCTTGACCAAGGAGCATGCATTAGGAAGACTTGCCTAGAGTTAGCAAGATTCAGCACTCCTGGGGCAGGCAAGACCCTGGGGTGGTGGGCTGGAGCAGCAGACCCCTCTGAGTCCTGCCTAACCCCTAGCTTAGCTCAGGTGGCCCACGGTGAGCCGGCCTGTGCCCACTGCCCTGGGGCCGCCACCTCACCCTCCTGCTCACTCAGTGTTCCAGCCATGCCTGGCTATTTAGAGTCCCCTTATGGGGCCCTGCTGTTTCACACTTTGTGCCACTGCCAAGCCTCCTCCTGTGGCTTAGAACTTTGCTCCCGTCCCCCTCCCGCTTGGCAAGCACCCACACATCTTTCAAGGTTCAATTAATGATATTAATAATAGCGGCTATGATTGACTGGGTGCTTACTATGTGCTAAGTGCTTTGCATGCGTCAGCCACCTGATTGAACCCTCACAGTGGCCCTGTACTTCCCATCCCTTTGTAGTCCCCCTTTCATGTGAATTTGTTCAGCCAGTGTCTATTGGTAAGTGGCTGTCCTGTACCAGGCATGTTTCTGAGGTATGGAGAGGCTGGGATGGGATGGAGTGTGGGTTGGACCCTACACTGTCTGGCCCCAGGGTCTTTTCTTTTAGCCACTGGGATAGACCGTCTCTATCTCGGTATTGCCACAGTCCTTCCAGCCATCCCCTCACCCCCTATGCTGCCCATTCCCCCTTCTCTGCTTCACTGTGCCTGTGAAGTTTTATTGCTTATTGGACTGTCTGTTTCTCCTGGGCCATAAAGGAATCACTTAGAAATGTGTTCATTTTAGAAAGTAGTCAAAACCCTTACAAAATATATAGGGGTTTATATTTTTCACATAGCAAAAAACAAAGTAGGCTGTTTCTAGTGCAATCCAGTAGCTCAATATTTTTTTTTAATTCTTTTTTTTTTGGTACCGAGGATTGAACTCAGGGGTACTCGACCACTGAGCCACATCCCCAGCCCTATTTTGTGTTTTATGTAGAGACAGGGTCTCACTGAGTTGCTTAGCACCTCGCCCTTGCTGAGGCTGGCTGTGAACTCGCGATTCTCCTGTCTCAGCCTCCTTAAGTGCTGGGATTATAGGCGTGCGCCACCGCGCCCAGTCAGTAGCTCAATATTATCAAGGAAGTGTCTCTATTCCTTTTAGACCTTTTCGTCATAGCAGCAATATGGCCACTGTAGCTCTAGTCATCACATCTGAGTTCAAGGCAAGAAGCCTCTCTTTTTTCTTTCTTTCTTTTTGTACTGGGGATTAAACTCAGGGATACATAACCACTGAGCCACATTCCCAGCCTTTTTTTGTATTTTATTTGGGGACAAGGTCTCACTGAGTTGCTTAGAGTCTGACTAAGTTGCTGAGGCTGGCTTTGAACTCATAATCCTCCTACCTTAGCCTCCCGAGCCACTGGGATCACAGACTTGCGCCACTATGCCCAGCAAGAAGCCCTTCT
>CM053402.1:40871404-40963226 GCA_028644305.1 Xerus rutilus
GGCGCGGTGGCTCAAGCCTGTAATCCCAGCACTCAGGGAGGCTGAGACAGGAGAATCGCGAGTTCAAAGCCAGCCTCAGCAACAGCGAGGTGCTAAGCAACTCAGTGAGACCCTGTCTCTAAATAAAACACAAAATAGGGCTGGGGATGTGGCTCAGTGGTCGAGTGCCCCTGAGTTCAATCCCTGGTACCAAAAAAAACAAAAAAAAACAAAAAAAAACAAAAAAAAAAAAAGAAGCCCTTCTTAATCATCTAAGTAAAGGCCTTGCCAGAGACCCCAGGATGCTTCACTTGGATCTCACTGGCCAGAATGATATCAAATGGCCATTACTGGTAGTAAAAGAAGCATATAAAATTGGTATCTTGCCTGGAACAGGAATCATTGCCACCTCATATAAAACCAAGGTAATTATACTTGGGAGCCTGAGGCAGGAGGATCCAAGTTCAAGTCCATCCTGGGCAATTTAGCAAGACTGTATCTCAAAATAAAATTTAAAAAGGGCTGGGGATCTAGCTCAATAGTAAAGCATTTTGCCTAGCATGCATGAGGCTCAGAGTCCAATCCCCAGTACCACAAAGAATAAAAAATAAAAAACAAATAAAACCAAGGTAATGGAAGCAAGGAAGAAGGGGAGATAGATATTGGGTGGAAGACAAGCAGTGTCTTCTGGTGTCCTGGGGAGTAGAAGCCACACATTAATTTCTTCCAGATTCCCAGAATCTGAAGGCTGTATAATTGTTTCATTATGTAGCCTTCTGAGCTTTCTTCCATGTACATACAGACCTTTTTATCTTCTCCAAACATATAATACTGTACATTACTATCATTAATCTCCTTTTTCATTTAGCAAGATGGTGTACATCATCCATATTATTTATTTATGGTGCTGGGGGTTGAACCTAGGGGTACTCTACCACTGAACTGCATTCCTAGCCCTTTTTATTTATTTTTTTTTATTTTGAGACAGAGTCTCAGTAAGTTGCCCAGGCTGGCCTTGAACTTGTCATCCTCCTACCTCAATCTCCTGAGTCACTGGGATTACAGGCATATGCCACTACACCTGGCTATCATCCATATAATTTTATTTTTTGTGGTGTGTGGGATGGAACCGAGGACGTCGTGCATGCCAGGCAAATGCTCTACCAACTAAACTATATCCTCATCTTGTTCACATAATTCCCCCCCCCCTTTTTTTTTTTGGCACCAGGGACTGAACTCAGGGGCACTCGACCACTGAGTCACATCCCCAGCCCTATTTTGTGTTTTATGTAGAGACAGGGTCTCACTGAGTTGCTTAGTGCCTCGCCGAGGCTGAGGCTGGCTTTGAACTCGCGATCCTCCTGTCTCAGCCTCCCTAAGTGCTGGGATTACAGGCTTGAGCCACCGTGCCCGGCTCCCCCCCGCCCTTTTTGTACTAGGGATTTAACCCAAGGGTGCTTTACCACTGAGCTATGTCCCCAGCCCTTTTTATTTTTTATATTGAGACAGGGTCTTGCTAAGTTGCGAGGGCCTCTAAATTGCTGAGGCTGACCTTGAGCTTATGATCCTCCTGCCTCAGCCTCCAGAGCCGTTGGGATTATAGGTGTGCACTACTGTGACTGGCTTCCGCCTTTTTTTCTTAGTGCATTAAAGTTGTATGTGATGGGGCTAGGATCGTGGCTCAGTGGTAGAGCGCTTGCCTCGCATGCATGAGGCACTGGGTTCGATCCTCAGCACCACATAAAAATAAATAAAATATTGTGTCTATCTACAACTAAAAAAAATTTTTTTTTAAAAGTTGTATGTAATGGTGGGATTCGTTGTTACATATTCATACATACACTCAATATAACAATATAATTTGGCCAATATCATTCCCCAGTATTTTTCCGTAGTCCCTTTCCTCTCCTCTACAGATTCCCCTTCGATTGCCATGAGATCCCCCACCTTTTCTTTCCTTTTTCCTCTCTAGGTTCCACATCCACTTTTGTAATTTTAAATGGCTGAATATTTGTCATCTTGGAGACATACCTTAATTCACTCAACCAATCCCTTATAATTAGTCATTCCTGTTGTTCATAATATCTCACAATCACAGTCCTGTGATTAATAACCTTGTGACTTAATTCTTTTTTTTTAGGAATTATTTATTTTTATTTTATTTATTTTTTTACAGTACACAGTAATAAAGCATTTTAATATACAGTTTTACAGTATCACAATAATATACTTCAATATTACGGTAATATAGTATTATTTGGGAAAACCTGGATTGTAGGTTTGTGGTTATATATAGTCCAAAGCAATTTTTTTCTCACATTGGTTTTCTGTATTCAACAGAAGCATTTCCAAAATAAAATGGATGATAAAATGGAAAGAAAATCAGAGAAGGAAGAAAGAGTATAGAAATGGAAAGAATGAATAAAATTAAACAAGTTTTTAAACATTGTTTTAAAATTAAGAAACTGACTTCATGTTTCATCTTTGATATGTTAAGTAATCAAAAGTCATCAATCTTATCCTTACAGTAACAAAAATGTCTGAAAATCAAATTACATTTCTTGAACCCAAAAATGTACTGCTAGAGCTGTCAACTAGTATATATAATCTTGAAGAATGGCTGGAGACAGAATATGGGCTAATTTGAGATTAAGGAAACCTTAGGGTCCTATAGACTTAAGGAAACCCTCGCAGTTCCACAGTTTTCCTTCCAGATACCTGAGTTTCCCGCTGAAGATTCCAAAAAGACCTCATGTCTCTGATAGGATTAGGTTGTGAATTAAAAACAAAGTCAATTAAGGACAAAGTTTCAAAGAAAAATATTGGGGATATTGTAGTCAGAGACAGGAGTAAGGGTGCCAGTGGGGGTGGTGCACATTGATGAAACACTTGTGAAAGTCATTGTCCTCAGACACAGACCCACTTAAAGATTGGATGAGATTAGAAAAAAACTCCTTGGTCCCATATCTGAGCTGCACAACAGCAAGGATCTGGTATAATAACAATCAATTACAGCTGAAAGAGTTGTAATACACAGATTCCTTCTCCTTGAGGTAGTGTTTAAGGAAAATCAGTGAGATTAAAAAAAAAAAAGTACAGGATGAAAACTTAAAGCCTCTGGTGCCTTTAGCTGCAAGCAAGCATTAAACATCAGACAAGTCCTCACCAGATAAAATAAATACTCCTATCAATGGCCTATTTACCTCATTTTTTATTATTCAATAAAACAAGTCTGGCTTTCAACAAAAAAATTACAAGACAGGCCAGAAGACACGCTAAAATGTAGTCTGAAGATAAAAATTAGACTCAAACATATCATGCATGTTTGTATTGCCAAGTTAAAAAAAACTAAAGTAATTATGATTAATATGTTAAATACTCTAATGGGAAAAAAGTATACAGCACACAAGAACTTATAAACTTTGTTAGGGAAAATGGAAACTTTAAGAATCAAAACAAAATTTTAGAAATCAGACATGCTGAAATAGAAAGGAAGAATGCCTTCTGATGCCATCAATTAAATTATGGCCAAGGAAAGAAACCAAGATCTTGATGATAAGTTAACTAAAAATTTCCCAAACAAAAATACAAAGGAAATAAAAGCAACCCCAGAATTGTGAGACAATATCAAAGAATAAAGCATGCATAATTAGAATACAAAAAGAAAAAAGGAAAACAGAGGAAAAAATATTTGAAGTAAACTATCTGAAAATTTTTCAAAAACTAAGATGAGATAAAAAGTGCAGATTCTGAGAGACTATCACGTAGGATAAGTACCAAACATAAATAGGTGAATAAATAAAGCAGTACCTAGTCATCTCATATCCAAACTAAAAACAAATAAGAAATTTTGAAAGAAGAAAGAAAAATAATTGCCTTATTTGTGCAGCTATAGAGGAATAAGGATAAGAAATTCAATGGATAGCACAATAACCAATTTTTATCTTCCGCTAATGTTCCTAACACAATCCTTTTCTCCATTGTAGGCATAATCCTGAGCCAATGTCCATGTGAATTCCACAATTTGACTCTTTTTTAAATTGAATCTGCCAGTCTATGTCTTTTAATTGATGAGTTTAAGCCATTAACTTTCACAGTTATTATTGAAGTATGGCTTGTATTCCCGTTCATTTTAGTTTATTTTTGGTATTTAACTTGACTTAGTTTCTCCTTTGATTGGCTTTTCCTTTAGTGTAGTTCCTCCTTTTGCCGATTTTCATTGTTGTTTTTCATTTCCTCCTCATGGAATATTTTGCCAAGAATACTTTTTTTTTTTTGGTACCAGGGATTGAACTCAGGGGTACTCGACCACTGAGCCACATCCCCAGTCCTATTTTGTGTTTTTATGTAGAGACAGGGTCTCACTGAGTTGCTTAGCACCTTGCTTTTGCTGAGGCTGGCTTTGAACTCGCGATTCTCCTATCTCAGCCTCCCAAAGTGCTAGGATCACCTGGCCGCCAAGAACGCTCTCTTGTGCAGGCTTTCTTGCTATAAATTCTTTTAACTTTTGTTTATCATGGGAGGTTTTTATTTCATCATCAAATTTTGGACTTAACTTTTGCATTGCCAAGTTAAAAAAAAACTAAAGTATTTAGTTTAATTTTGCTGGATATAAGATTCTTGGTTGGCACTCATTTTCTTTCAGAGCTTGGTATATGTTATGTTGTTCCAGGATCTCCTGGCTTTGAGCATCTGGGTTGAGAAATCTGCTGAAATCCAAATTGGTTTCCCCCTGTGTGTAATCTGTGCCTTCTCTCTTGCAGCTTTTAAAATTCTATCCTTATTTTATATGGCAGACATTTTCATTGTAATGTGCCTTGGTGTGGATCTGTTGTAGCTTTGTACGTTTGGTGTCCTATAAGCCTCCTGTATTTGATTTTCCAATTTATTCTTCATGCTTGGGAAATTTTCTGATATTATTTCATTGAAGAGATTGTGCATTCCTTTGGTTTGTACCTCTGTGCCTTCCTCTAGCCCAATAATTCTTAGATTTGGTCTTTTCATGTTATCCCATAATTCCTGGATGTTCTATTCATGGTTTCTTACCATCTTCATTGTGTGGTCAACTTTTTTTTCCCAAGATTACATATTTTGTCTTCATTGTCTGAGGTTCTGTCTTCCAAGTCATCTAGTCTGTTGGTGATGCTTTCTAATGAATTTTTTATTTGGTTTTTTGTTTCCTTCATTTCAAGGATTTCTGCTTGGTTCTTTTTCAAAGTCTCTGTCTCTTTCTTGAAGTAATCTTTTGCTCCCTGTATTTGCTGTCTTATCTCTTTGTTGGAGTGATCAATTGTTGCCTGTATTTGTTCTTTTATATTATTCTGTGCTTCGCAGATCATTTTAATTATGTACATTCTGAATTTCACTGATATTTCCTCTACTGTGCTGTCAATGGATTCTATTGTTGTAGCATCTTGGTTTGTTTGGGGCATTTTATTCCCTTGTTTTCTCATGTTGTTCATATGTCTTCCTCTGTAGCAGTGCCGATCTGAGGTATTACAGTTTCTACCCTATAATCTTGTAGTGTCCCTGCAAGTTACCAATACCTCACCTCTGGTGTAACCGGGCCTGCAGGGACCTCAGGGATGATCTTCCTGGTCCTAGCTGTTGACTCTAGATGGATGTCCTGAGGCTGGTTTTGAACTCAGTTCTCCCATCTCAGCCTCCCAAAGTGCTGGGATTGTAGGCGTGTACCATTGTGCCTGCTTATGTTCTTCCTACTATGTAGTCCTATCTTGGCTGCCTCTGGGCCACTTAATTCTTATGTGTATTTATAACTAATGTCTTTGGGCCCTGGTTGGGTTATGTTGGGTTAAAAGATTTTTGGACAATCACAGCTTTGAAGCCAATTACCAAACTATTTTTTTTTTTAAATATTTTGTTTTAGTTGTTGATGGACCTTTATTTTATTCATTTATTTATATGTGGTGCTGAGAATTGAACCCAGTGCCTCACACATGCTAGGCAAGTGCTCTACCACTGAGCCACAGCCATAGCCCACCAAACTAACTCTTGAAAAGTTGTGTCAGTTGTATGTATCCTTCAAGAGTTTCTGAGTGAATCTGTTCCCTGGCAACTATAGGTATTATTTAAAATATTTTTTAATTTAATGGGTGCTGAGAATTGAACCCAGGTCCTCCCATATGCTAGACAAGTGCTTTACCACTGAGCTACATCTCTAGCTCCTGTGATTATACTGAAAGTCTCACCAATTTTTTTTTTGTACCAAGGATTGAACCTAGGTGCACTTAAGCACTGAGCCACATCCCCCCATCCCCTTTTTATATTTTATTTTGAGACAAAGTCTTGCCAAGCTGCTTAGGGCCTCACTAAGTTGCTGAGGCTGGCTTTGAACTCATGATCCTCCTGCCTCAGCCTCCCAAGTCGCTGGGAAATCCTTGCCCATTTGAGAGGGAAATTATAAAAAGAAGAAGGAGGGGAAGTCGTTTGTATTTTCTTTGTTTAAAAGTGAGGTTCACATTCTTTTTAATGTGTCTGTTGAGCATTGGTAGTTTCCTTTTTAATTTTCTATTCATGTCCTTTGCTCATTTAGAAAGTTGAGGCTTTCACTTTTTTTTTCCACTGGTTTATATAAGTGCTTTATATACCCAGATACTATTACATGAAGAACACAGAGGAAGTTGGTAGGAGAGAGTGCACCTGAGCTGAACTTGAAGGCTAAACAGACTTTTAGAAGATGAACAAGGACTGAGGAGTGTTCCAGGCACTGAAATAGCAAGTGCAAAGTCCCAGGGGTGGAAAGTGCCTGTGTTTGGGGATTGTATTCATGACCCAGTGCTGCCAAAACAGACGACCACAAAATTGGTGACTTAAAACAACAGAAATTTATTCTCCACACTCTGGAGGCCAGAAGTCCTCAAAGGGTGGGCAGACCCCTCCCAAGAGTTCGAGGAGAATTCTTGCCTGTTCTGGCTTCTGGTGGCTCCAGGTGTTCCTTGGCCTGTGGTAGCTTCATTCCAGTCTCCACTTGTGTCCACATGGCCTCCTCTGTGTCTACATCTCCTCCCCTTCTGCTTCTCTGAAGGACAAGGGGGCATTTGGGCCCCACCCTGTTAATCTCATCTCAAGATCCTGAACTTGATTACATCTAACAAGATCACATTCACAGGTACCAGAGGTTGACTTGGACATCTATTTTGGGGGTGCCACTACTTTATCCAATATAGGAACCTAGAAGTCCTCTAGGGCAAGAGTATATGACCCTGTAAAGTAGAAGGAGGTGCCAACCAAGAAGGGCCCTGAGCTGGGGAGTTTGGATTGTGCCATTGAAGTGAATGGAGAACAGTTGAATTTTGAGCAGTGGGGCTGTGACCAGGTTTGCAGTCTGCCTGCTGTGGGGAGAGTGTTGGAATGATCCTTGTGAGAGCTGGTGAGGCTGGGAAGGAGAAGGGTGAGTGGGGTGTGGGAGATCAGCAGCAGGAAGGAGGATGGTCTTGTGTCTTAATTTCAGGAAAAGCTTGGGATTGAGGTTCCCGAGGGGAAGAGGTCCAGGAAACCATCAGAGATGGATCTGCGACCCAGAACGCTCCCTGGATTGCAGGCGTGCGCCATTGCACCTGGGTGGCACGCATATCATTAAAGTTCAGTATTCAGGAACTGCATAGATCTGAAGGGTAACACTTGATAAACTGTAATGAATGCGTCCATGTACTCCAAATTCCTATCGCACTACAGAACGGTTCCACCAGCCCAGAAAATTCCCTTGTGCCCACTTGTCCCTGTTCTACCCCCAGAGGCAACCATCATTTTGATTTTTTTTTTCCCAACCATAGATTGATTCTTTCTCCTCTTAAGACTTCATATAGCAAAGCATGGGATGTGCTCTTTTGTGTCTGGCTTCTGTCACTCAGTATAATGTCTGTGAGAGTCACTTATGTTCTTTGCTTTTTGTTGATAAGTGCAATTCTATTCTAAAGATCTTTAAGGAACATCCATATTTTTAAAGTGGTTGGGGCAGTGAAAGATTTCACCACAGAGACTGAGAAGGAATAATGAAAGTAGTAGGGAAAAATTAAGTAACAGTGGTTTAAATCACATTGCCCACCCTGCCCTCCTTCCTCTCTCTCTGTCATGTAAAAGCAGTCCAGAGGTAGACCATCCTGGAGCAGAGATTCCTGTCCTGTTCCGCCATCTTCAATGCTGGTTTCTATCCTCAAGGTCATATCATGGTTCAATGTGGTTGCTAGAGCTCCAGCCATCCCACCTGCTTTCCATATTGACAATAGAAGGAGGAATAATGGGGGTAGTGGGGAGTGTATTTCTTTTAGCAGCCTTTCTCAAAGTCTCACACGTATTCATCTCATGATGAGGACTTGATCACATGACCCACACCATTAGGAAAAGTAGTCTTTTAACTAGCCACTGGGCACACTGCCATGCCACTTCAAATACAATGGGATTTCTGTTACCAAGAGGGAAAGGAATTGACTGTCAGCCACTTCATCTGCCTTTTCTTTCCTTTGAGACCTGGTGGCCAAGCTGCAGTTCACTTGGCATTCCCACTGGTGGCCTTGGTAGGCCAAAGCCTGTGCTTAGTACGTTTCCTTCTTCCCCAGGACTCCGGCTTTCTTGAAGAGGTGGTTTTTCAATCTTTTCCTGTATTCTCTTTACTGGCAGGAGTCTCCTAGGCTCTCAGGATTTTATGGAGGGTAGAAATGGAAGAGGATTGATCTAGGAATGCTCGCAGAGAGCTCTCTGGACTTTATCCCATCTCACCCGCCCCCTATGCTGGCACTCCATCCCTGGGCTCTCCTGTTCCCCTTTGTTCAGTCTCTCCTGCCAGGAAGGCTGAGGAGGAGGATTTCTCTGGAGTGAGCTTCAGAGGGAAAAATGATGGCTTGGAGGCAGACGGACAGATCTGGGTTCAGGTTCTTTTTGTGTCCTTAGGTAAATTCTCTGGGACTCAGTTACTTTCTCTGTGAATTGGGAGAATAAGAACCTCACAGCAGTGATTAGTTTCAAAGGAGCAGGAGAGGCAGGGGACATGGTTGTCTGTCACTCGGATGCATTGTACCCACCTGGGGGAAGGCCGGCAGAGGCCTTCTTGCTGTGGGGGGTGCCGGGCTGTGAGGTGGAGGTGAGCCACACCACCTTCTCTGTTGTCCTTTCTGCCTGTGGGAAACACCTGGAGCATGAGGACTCCATTCCCATGAGCTCTGGTGTGGCCTGCTGGAATCTGAACTTGTTGGCCAGGCCAGGATCCACTGTAGCTCACTTCCCCCAGCCTTGATGCCAGCCTGGAGCCTCCTGGAGGAGAGATAGAAGTCAGCCTGATATCCCGAGTCCCTCCTGAGCTTGCCCAAGTGAGCAGGTCTCTTCAGACAGCCAGGCTCCTCACAGTGTCAGACTGCAGACTGGATGCTGCCTCTCTCCTGTCCCTGAAAATGCCAGAGTCTTCTCACCTCCTGCCAGTCACATGGGCCCTGTGGCCTGCAGGGCAGTGGACCTGTTTCCTGAATGTATAACATACACATCTCAGCGTCTGGGTTGTCATTAGGGCCCATGGTTCTTCACGTGCATGGCCTGTCTTGGGAAATAAATAGCCCATGGTCCCTGACAGCTTAATAGGCAATCAGTTCAGAGATTGGAGAGGACATCAGCAGAAGCAGGTGCAGTGAGCCCGGGGAAGCTCTCGGTTGCCAAAAGACCAGATTGGACTGAGTGTAGCCATGGCTGGGTGTCCTGGTGACCCGTTGACACCATTCTCCGGCTGCTGGCTGCCCGGGGACCTGTGTGTTATGCCCGAGGAGGAGGAGCCAGGGCTTCTGCAGAAAAGTTGGCTCACTAGGGCCTGGCTCAGACTTCAGGCCTGAGACTGGCAGTGCATTTCCTCTCATTCGTTCTGGCCGTGCACACTTGCCGAGAGCCTGCCGTGGGTTGGCCGTGGGTGCTGGGTACACAGCGATGGTTGAGACAACGAAGTTCCTGTCCTAGGGGCTCAGGGACAAACAAGCAGGGCCGACAAGGACACCAGGATGCCATGTGCTATAAGTGCTCTGAGCTGGTATGCCAGGGAGGACGTGATGCCGTGCAGATGATGGGACGGGCCCAGCCGGACCCCTCTGGGCCACGCCTCCCATGTGTAAGATACTCAGGGACTGTTTAACAAGTGGATGTGGCTGCTGGGCAGTCCAATCTTCATGCAGGAGAGACCACTGCTGACCCCGAGGCTACCTGGGAGCCCAGGGGGACAGATTGTGGTCTTTGTGTGTCCCCTACACACTATGGTGCCAGCTCCCATTGTTTCCCAAAGGCTATGCTCTTAGCCCCTGCCTGGTGATGGGTTAAAGAGGAGTCCCCCCATCTCCAGAAGGTGGCCCCAACCCGAAGAGATCCAACACCAGCCAGCTGAAAGCAGAACTGCCCGGCCTTGCCCTGGTCTTGCCATTCTGGACTGGCCGGATGCAAACAGGGCAGTGGCTGGGGAAGTCAGAAGGTCCTTGCCCTGCTGCAGGAGAGACCCCACGGTAGGGTGTGGTGTGATGCAGGGGCCTGTGAGAGGCTCCCGGCGTAGCCCTTTCAGTGCCAAGCCCAGAGGTGCTGCCCTGTCCCCTGATGGTGCAACCCTTGGGCCCCATGTGTGCGTGGGCTCTGGAGCTCAACAGGGGCTGGCAGCACTGAGGGGGTTAAGGCAGCTTGACTTCCTGTTGTGTTCCCTTCCCTCCTCCTCTGAAGGAAGCCTACATTGGAATTATAGACATAAGTGCCGGCTTTTGAGGAGTTTGCTGCTCACGGCGTCCCTGCCAGGACTGGGCACAGCCCTCTCGCCCACGACTGCCTGCCTTGGGCTGTGTCTCGCACCCAGGGCCTGGACTGGAGGGATGAGGTCCCCCTTGGGCACACTTTCTCAACCCCCACTTCTAAGCCTTCCCTGGCCCCCCTGGAGGCATGGGACTCAGTGTACGAATGGTACCTAAGGAGGAGGGGCTGAGGAAGTGACATCGCTTGGCCCGCCCCCACCCCTTATTCCCTATAAAAAGCAAAATGGTGACTCAGAGAGGAGAGTTGGAAGCGTTCTGCCTCCTGCTCCCACTGTTAATTTTTAGACGTGGAATTAGGCAGGAGGCAAAGGAAACAACAGCTCCAAATACGCGGCTGACATGCTATTAAGCGGGTGGCAACAGCAAAGCCGCTCCTCCCCAACTCCCAGCAGCCTGTGACCGAGCAGAGCCGTGTGCCTGCTGGCGCTCCCTGCCCCTCCCCAGGCCTGGGCCCGGTCGCAGCCCCTGCCCTGGCCGGGTGTGCATGGTGTGGCCGGGGCCATGGCAGCCGGGGGCCGCCGCCGGCGCCCACTGCGCTACCAGTCCCTGGCAGCCCTCGTGGAGGACTCTCAGTGGCCTTTCCTATTCCTTGTCTCAGACTTCAGCTACGGAGCCGACGACTACGACGCAGAGGGGCATGAGGAGCAGAAAGGGCCCCCCGAGGGCTCGGAGACCATGCCGTACATCGACGAGTCGCCCACCATGTCACCCCAGCTCAGCGCCCGCAGCCAGGGTGGTGGAGATGGCATCTCTCCCACCCCACCCGAGGGGCTGGCACCTGGGGTAGGTATACACCTGCTTTTCCTTTGGGGTTTGGGGAGAGGAAGCTTCTGGAGAGCAACCTGGACATCCAGGCCATGCTCTGCTTGGGGCCATTCTGGGGGAGTATGGACATGGTGTTCTCCGTGCTCTGGTCCTCTCATCCCATTGGGGGCCGCTCTCAGGCTTATGCTTTCCTCTTCCCCCACCTGCTGCTCTCTGCCACCCCTGCACCTGTCTCCCCTCTACCAGCATCTGCTTCCATACCTCCCGGACACCTGATCCTCCTCTTGAGCTTTCCCTTGCAGTGTCTCTGCTTAGCAGGGTGGGGAGGAAGCTCCAGGAAGGACTAGACCCTTCTGTTTGCACGTAGGCTGGACAGTGGGTACATAGATGGCCTGTGGGTTGTGGATGTCCAGGTGCTGGCCCAGCCAAGCCAAAGCTGGCCATGTGCTCCCTGTTGGGTGGAAAGAGCTGCTTCTGTAGTCTTGCCTGAGATGGAGGTCCCGCCACCCTGTGCTCTTCACTCAGGAAGGGAGTAGAACCTGGTGGTGACCACCTCTCCTCCTGTCAACAGAGGCAGGAGTTCTGCTCCTGAGAGAAGCAATTTTATAAGGAGTATTAAGCATGTCCTCCGAGACAGGGCAGGAGATAGGAATGTGTGAAGGGCCACGTTGTTGTGATTAATGCTGTTCCTGGTGACAGGGACAGACTCTGGACCCAGGTTGTGTGTGTGCATCTGAGACACATGAGCCAGTGAGACAGAGATTCCTCAGGGCTCTTTTTCTGGAGTTTGGGAGAAGAATCAAAGCTGCTTCCCTTGGAGGTGTGTGTGTTTGAGGGGTGAGCTGTAGGAGTGCCTGATCCTACTGGATTCAGGCTTGTCCAGGTATGTTTTGTGGGGGTTCCTTTTCTTTTTTCTTAAGCCCCCAGAAGAGCATCACTGAGAGATGCTGTATGATGCGTTTCCCCTCTCTGGGGCCTAGCACCCCCACTCCAGCTGGAGGCTGCCCGGACTCTACCATTCTTGAGAACCCCCTGCTCTTCCCACCCTGCACAGGCTCTCACTCCCTCTTTATACACTGGGGTGGCTGTTATAGCCTTTGGCAACAGGGGCCTTGGCAACCAGCTTCCCACTTGAGGGAAGCCACATTGTTGCCATGGCAACAAAGGCTGAGGCAGAGCTCAGCGGCTGCCATGCAGTACAAGTTTGGGAAGGGATGGTGGGGTGCAGGTGGGAGGTGAAGGGGGTGGGAAAGGGTGTTGGTCAGCTTCAGGCTCCCCCCAGCTAGCATTCTGGGGTGTTCTTTCTCCAATGTTCTAAGGAGAGGTGGTGGGTTAGAGATAGCCATCTTGGACAGGCAGGGACAGGATTTTGTGCCCAGTGGAAAAGAAAGAATTCTGGGACCTGGACTCCAACCAAAGGGAAGGCAAGGAGAGAACTCTTGTTCCCCATCTCTGCCTTCCAGTCTCAGGCGACTGCTGGACTCAGAGATGCAGAGACACAGCTCTTACCCCACTGTGAGCAGGTGCAGGAAGAGGCCCTGTAGCATCTCAGCACAGGGCCAGGTCCTTCATTTCCTTTTCCCTTTCTGCCCTCCTCTCTGCCTCTTGTCTCCTGTTCCTGCCCAGTGTTCATCCAACCAGGCAGTCATATGTTAGATTCCCCCGTGAAAGGTACTGTCTGGCGCTTTCCCTAGTGATACAGGTCATACCCATCTTGGAGAGATGTCCCTGCCAGGTACTCCGAGGCTTGGGGCAGTGACCTTATTTTGTGTCTGCCCATTTTGCTTGGTGGCTCATAAGGGAATAACCGAATTTGAGGACTTTTGAAATTTAGAGTCGCTACAGAGTGGCAATCCACTGAAGTGCTTGGGGCTCTACCATTGATTTTTACACCTTTGACTAGAAGCCACTCCAGACAGGAGTAGAGAGCAATTTATCCAACTTGGGAATGGCAGTGAAGATACCAGGCTGGAGTTGTGGCTCAGTGGTGAAGCACTTGCCTCGCATGTGTGAGGCACTGGGTTCGATCCTCAGCACCACATAAAATAAATAAAGCTATTGCATTTATCTACAACTAAAAAAAAAATGTATTAAAAAAAAAAAGATTCCAGCCCATGTGTTTCTGCCCTTTCCACTGCATCACTGGCCCCACCTAGTGGACACTGCAAGTATGCAAATATTGCTATTCATGTTGGGGTGTTTGGAGGGTGCCATCATCTCTTCCTGACTACTTGGGGATGCTTTGGCTTAAAAAAGAGAGGGAGAGTCAAAGTTACTGCAACTTGGCTGATCTCATTTGGTCAGGCTTCCTGTTGGGAACTTGAGAACAGTGGGGACTTACAGCCAAATCAGATTTTTGTTCTAGATATTCAGATATCTGGCCTCTGGCAGAGCCTGGCAGCTAAGCCTCCTATACCCAAATAGCAGCCAATGCTCGCCTGGAAGCTCAAGGATTGGTCTTTGTGTTAGTCAGGGTACCTCAGAAAAATAGAAACTGTAAGGTGTATGTGTATGTGTGCACGTGTGTGTGTGTGTGTGTGTGTGTGTGTGTATGCACATAAATATATATGAAGAGATTTACTAGAAGGAATTGACTCATGTGATTTTGGAGGCTGAGAAGTCCCAGTCTCTACAGTGGATTGCTTGAGACCCAGGAGAGTTAATGTGTAGTTCTGGTTCAAGTCCAGAGGCATAAGAACCTGGAGAGCCAATAGCAGAAATTCCAGTCTGAAAGCCAGTGGACTTGACGTCCAAGATGTTTCAGTGCAAGTCCAAGGGCCAGAAGAGACCAGTGTCCCAGCTGTAGCAGTTGGGTAGGAAGTTTCCTCTTACTCAGCCTTTTGTTCTACTTAGGTTTTCAATGGATTGTATGAAGCCCACCCACACTGGTGAGGGTAATTGGCTTTACTCAGTCTGTAGATTTAAATATTACTCTCATCCAGAAATACCCTCACAGACATATTCAGAATAATGTTGAGACATTTATCTGGGCACCCTGTGGTTCAGTCAAGTTAATGCATAAATTCAGCAATCACAGTCTTACTCTCAGCAGCCCAGAGAATGGAAAGAGCTTAAGTTTTAGAAAGATTAAAATCTACTCTCTAGCTATGAGACATTGCACATATGTCATAATACCACTGAGCCTCAGTTTCCTCATCTTTAAATAGCACTGACTGTCCTGAAGGGCTGTTGAGAGGATGGCCCAGGGCATCGGGCCTGGCTTACTGTAATGCTTAGTCCTTGATGACTGAGGTCTGTGAGACTTTTCTTACCAGTTTTTAGAGCATTGCAAGGACCCAGTCTAGTAAGCACATGCTGAACAAGGAATCTACTTTTGCAGCTCCCCTCCTTTCTGGGGTTAGGTCCCTCCTGCCACATGTGGTCATCCCAGATGAAGCAGAACCTCTAGTGTTGACAGACACATACTTCTCACTTCCCAACATGCCTCACTCTGCTGCTCTCATCTTAGTTTGAGCCCACAGAGGTATTTAATGAACCCTAAACCCCAGCCCTTCAGATATTCCCCAGGCCTAGGCTGAGCAGAGCACCCTGGCACAGGGTCAAGGTCACAGACCACTGATGGTTCCGTTCAATTGGGAGTGCCATATTGCATGCTGGGAAGGAGTAATGGGGACTCTAGGTCAGTTGACAAGTGGGGGGACTTAAGTTCCTCAGCCAGGACCCAGAGTCTTTTTCTTTTCTTTTTTTAGCAGAAACTTTTTTTGAAAAAAATTTAATTTTTGGTACCAGGGATTGAACTCAGGGATACTTGACCACTAAGCAACATCCCCAGCCCTATTTTGTGTTTTATGTAGAGACAGGGTCTCACTGAGTTGCTCAGTGCCTTGCCATTGCTGAGGCTGGCTTTGAACTTGCGATTCTCCTGTCTCAGCCTCCCAAAGCGCTGGGATTACAGGCGTGCGCCACTGTGCCCAGTCAGAAACATTTTATATATATATATATGTACATATATATATATATTTTTTACTTGTAGATGGACACAATACCTTTTATTTTATTTGGTTTTTTAAACATTTTTTTTTGTTGTAGATGGACACAGTATCTTTATTTATTTAATTTTATGTGGTGCTGAGGATCGAACCCAGTGCTTCATGCATGCGAGGCAAGTGCTCTGCCACTGAGCCACAACCCCAGCCCAAGTTTTGTTTTTGTTTTTGTTTTTATGTAGTGCTGGAGGTCAAACCCAGGGCCTCATGTATGCTAGGCAAACACTTTACCACTGAGCCACAACCCCAGCCCCCAGAAACATTTTTTTAACCTTTATTTTGTTTATTTATTTTTATATGGTGCTGAGGATCAAACACAGTGCCTCACACGTGCTAGGCAAGCACTCTACCACTGAGCCACAACCTAACCCCCAGGACCACAGTCTTGCTCCCTGTAGACCATAAACTCCTGCCCCTGCCCTCCGCCCCAGGGAGGTGCAGTAAAAAAGGGGCCATATGCCAAAGAGGAGATCTGGGTTCTGTCCCTCCTCTACCACTTTGTAGCTTTGTGACCTTAGGGAGGTTCTTCATCCGTTCTGAGCTTCAGTTTGCTCATCTGTGAAGATCCTGAGCAGTTCCTCCCTCCTGACCTCACACAGCTGTCACAAGTTGTCCATGAGACGGTGTTAACAGAATGCTTTGTAAATCGTAAAGACTGTTCATGGTTCAGCTCCAGCTGGCAGGCGAATCCACAGATAGGGATGGAGGTGAGTTGACACGATCACTGTTGTCCGTCTCCTCTCCCTCCATCTCCGCCTCCTCCCTATCACAGCTGCAGACCTTGTTGCCTCATTTAAGGTCTACGACAGCCCTATGAGGTGTGTGCTCCATCTTCATTTTGCAGTTAAGGAAACTGAGTCTCAGGAGACATAATTGCCTGAGACCGCACAGTCAGGGAGCTAGAGCTTTACTTAAACTTGAGTCTTTGTGGTGACAAAGCCCGGTGGTATTGTCAGGTCCTGCTCAGATGCCCCAGCCCTGTGAAGCTTTTATAACTCACTGCTGGCCCCTTTGCTGTTTGGGGGGTATATATAGTTACTTGTGGGACTCATCTGCTCTTAGGAGATTGGCAGCCCCAATCCCTGATCATCTCAGTGGGCCCCATCAGCAGCTCCCAGGCACTTAGGGGTTCTTAAATGGTGTCTGGAATTGAACCAAGTAGTTCTAGGTGACCAAGGAGGAGGAAGGGAGGGAGGGTAAGGGCAGTGTTGGGATAAAGCTGGGAAGAGTCACTGCCTTCTCCTTACTTCCTCGGTCCCTCTGAGGGCTTGGGTCTTGGGGTTGCAAAGCAAACAGGTTGATTGAAGTGAGAGAGTGGCAGCGTCTGAGCTTGCACCCCACTCTCCTTCCTTTGTGCTCTGTCCCAGGCCTGGGGGGATGGCTTAGGGATGGCCACGGTGGAGGCAGACATGCTCTCAGGTCACCAGCCTCCTTGTCTCAGTAACCTTGCTCCCCATTTCTCCCCTTTCTGGGTCTTTAGTCCCTGCTGTAAAGAGGAAGGTGTTAACTGGCTCCCACGTGCCAGGTGCTCTGCTAGGGCCCCACGGGCTTCGTTGCTACCCAACACCTTCAGCTTGTGGGGGAGTGCCACCATTTGATATATGAAGAAATTCAAGGGCAGGGTGGGAAGGAGGTAAGTTGGAAGTAGGCAGATAGCATGCTTGAGTTGTGGTCCTTGGTCCTAGGTTGCTCTCTCTGTCCTCTCCGGGTCACTCCTCCCTGCTTCGTACACCTGGCTCAACCTCACTTACCCCTCCAGGGTGTCTTCTCTGATGAACCCACCTGACTGCCTGGCTGATTCTGGTGGTTCTCACATCCTCTCTGGATCCTTCCCTGCTAATGTGCTGGGGTCCTCGTTCATTAATATTTCACATCTGCCTATAAGGCTACTTAGAAAGCAGCATTTATTCAATAAAAGTGTGCCGATCTACAGGTTCCAGGCACTACAGATAGGAGGATGGGTCCAACCAACTAGAAAGACAAGGAGAGAGACAGGATGTGATGGACCCTAATTATCACACCAACATGGTGTTACATTGCCCCCTGAAACAAGTGTCTTGAAATCCAGGAGTGTTCAGCCACACAGAGGTGAGATACCTGGGGGCAGAAGCTGGACGACCTCTGGGCTTTGTATTCTCCCAGGTGCAGAAGGGCAACAGAGAATCTGCAGGCTTTTACTCCAGAGACTATTTTCTGTCATTGTGACCTAGCTTCTCCACTAGTTGGCGCTAACAAGGCTAGAGTGTTTTTCTTTCACGTGGAAGATGTTCTGGTTGACCTCCTGCCCAGCAGAGTTATGGGCCAGTAGCTTCCACCTGGAGGGCCACACAGAGCCCTCACCCTCTGGCCTGTGTGGCAGAAAGAAGAGAAAAACTACAAACACTTCCATGGCACTTACTAAATGCCAGGCACACTGCTATAGCACTTTATAACTATCGGCTCATTTGGTCCACAGCACCACCTTGTGAGGTGGGCACCATTGTCACCCTATTTTACGGACGTGGAAACTAGGGTGCAGTGAGGCTACAAACCTAGTCAGAGTTGGGGTACTAGTAACCACTGCCCTCTGCGTTCCCTCCAGAACATGCGCCCAGGTGCCATCGTTTTATCTCTTTCTCGCCGTGTGGCTTTGGGCAACCCATTGAGACTCAGTGTCAATGAGTTAAATACCTCCTTGGAGTTAGTTGAGTTTGAGCCCCTCCTGGGATGTGAACCTCAGCTCTCTCATGGGCTTCTAGCTCTGGCTACCCTTGGGCCTTCCCCTTCCTGCTCTGGTCCCAACAAGGATGGCTCAGCTCTCAGCAGCATTCCTGCTGGGTGAAAGCCCTTCTGAGGAGTGTCACCCTGGGGAACTAAAGGGAAAGAGAGACACACCAAGGACAGAACCCAGTGTCTGGGAAGGGGGTTGTTGTAGTCAGCTTTTTTGCCACTGTGACCAAAAGACCTGACAAGAACAATTTTAGAGAACGAAAAGTTTATTTGGCGCTCACAGTTTCAGAGGTCTCAGTGCATAGCTGACTCCATTGCTCTGGTCCCAAGATGAGGCAGAACATCAAGGTAGAAGAGTATGAATGAGGCCAGGCACTGTAGCGCATGCGTGTAATCCCAACTGCTCAGGAGGCTGAGGCAGGAAGATCGGGAGTTCAGAGCCAGCCTCAGCAACTTAGTGGGGACTTAGCAACTTAGTGAGACCATCTCTAAATAAAATAGAAAAAGAGCTGGGAGCCTGGCGCAGTGATGCAAGCCTGTAATCCCAGCACTTTGGGAGGCTGAGACAGGAGAATGGCGAGTTCAAAGCCAGCCTCAGCAAGGGTGAGGTGCTAAGCAACTCAGTGAGACCCTGTCTCTACATAAAACACAAAATAGGGCTGGGGATGTGGCTCAGTGGTTAAGCATCCCTGGGTTCAATCCCTGGTGCCAAAAAAAAACAAGAAAGAAAGAAAAGAAAAAGAAGAGTATGAAGAAGGAAAGCAGCTCAGGACATTACAATGAGTAAGCAGAGAGAGCTCTGCTCACCAAGGAGAAAATATATACCGCACAGGGACACCCCCTGCCAAGTGACCTACCTCCTCCAGCCACACCCTTCCTGTCTATGGTTATCACCCGTTTAATCCATTCAAGTAGATTAATGCACTGATTATGTTAAGGCTTTCATAACCCCATCGTTTCACCTCTAAACTTTCTTGCATTGAGGTTTTGGGAGACACCTCAGATCTAGATCATAGCAAGGGTTTAGACTTGATCTGAGCCATTTTCCACTTCTCCAGCATGTGCCCTCCTTCCCAGTCCCCTCAGAGAGAGCATGTCCCCCTGAAGCTCTAAGCACCCCCTTGCTGGACACTGACCCACCGTCAGGACCTGTGGACTGAGGAAGAAAGGCCGTGCCAGGAAACACAGACAACACAGGGCTCAGCTCACTGTGTTTGGCCCTGCGAACGTTCAACCCTACTCCTTCCTCAGAGCCTGGCTCTGGTTCTGAAGTGCATCTCAAGCAGGGGTTATAATCTGGGAAGGGGCAGACAATTCTTTATTTACTGGCCTGCACATTGTAGATTGTTTAGCAGCGTCCCTGACCTCTCCCCCACTAAATGTCAGTAGCAGCCTCAAGTTGTAACATTCAAAAATTCATCCAGGGCCGGTTACAGTGGCATACACCTGTAATTTCATCAACTTGGGAGGGAGGCTGAGGCAGAAGGATTGCAAGTTTGAGGCTGGCCTCAGCAAATTAGTGAGACCCTGTCTAAAAATAAAAATGAAAGCTGGGCATGATGGCGCATGCCTGTAATCCCAGTAGCTCGGGAGGCTGAGGCAGGAGGATCACAAGCTCAAAGCCAGCCTCCGCAATTTAGTGAGGCCATAGGCAATTCACTGAGACCCTGTGTCTAAATAAAATATTAAAAAAGGGCTGGGGATGTGGCTCAGTGGTTAAGTGCCCCTGGATTCAACCCCCAGTCCCAAAAAATAAAAAAAATTAAAAAAAATTAAAATGGACTGGAGATGCAGCTTAGAGGTAGAATACTCCTGAGTTCAATCCCTAGTACCATAGATAGATAGATAGATAGATAGATAGATAGATAGATAGATAGATAGATAGATAGATATAGAGATAGATAAAATTTAAAAATTCAAAAGGACTGGGAATGCAGCTCAGTGGTAAAGCACCCCTGGGTTCACGCCTAGTACCAAAAAAAAAAAAAGAAGAATGTATCCAGACATTGCCAAATGCCTCCTGGAGGATCAAAATCACCCCTGAGAACTGTGGCTCTAAAAGGAGGTTAGAAAGCTAAATGTCTAGAACAGCTGTTCAGGGCAGGTGCTCCCCCAGCCCAGGGCATTTGGCTTTTAATAAATGGAAATAGACAGTGTTGAGAAAAGACTTAGTGATGGAACTGGCCCTGTAGGGCTCACAGGGTAAGGTGAGAGTTACTGTGAGGCAAGACTTAAGTACATTAACACTAAGAACAAGGTTTGAGCTGCTGGAATTGTCCAGCAAGAGGATAAGTAATGAGCTTTCTGTCCTTGGAAGGATTCAAGCAGAGGCTGGTGACTAAAGATAGAAAGGAGATTCCTTCACTGGTAATGGATTTTTATTTTTTTATTTTATTTTTAGTTGTAGATGGACACAAGACCTTTATTTATTTATTGTTTATGTGGAGCTGAGGATTCAACCCAATGCCTAGGCAAGTACTAGGCAAGTGCTCTACCACTGGGCCACAACCCCACCCCTTTTTACTTTTTTGGCACCAGGGATTGAACTCAGGGGCACTTAACCACTGAGCCACATCCCAAGCCCTCTATTTTTTATTTTGAGACAGGGTCTCACTAACTTGCTGAGGTTGGGCTCAAAGTTGTAATCCTCCTGTTTCAGCCTCTCAAGTTGCTGGGATTACAGATGTGCACCATCACCATGCCTGGCTGGTAGTGTCTTTTGAGTTCCCTTTAGCCCTAGGATCTCACTTCATATGACTGTTCCATAAGAGCCATTGTCTAACATGAGCCCCTTGTTTTAATCTTCTGCGGTGACCTCTTGCCTTGCTCTATAAGCCTCCTGGTGTTGTTTTCACTCACTAGGATTTTCTGAGCACCCACCTTTTTGAGATGGCAGTACTGGGGATTGAACCCAGGGGCACTTTACCACTGAGCTACATCTCAAGCCTTTAATTTTTTTTTTTTTTTTGAACCCAGGGGCACTTTACCACTGAGCTACATCTCAAGCCTTTAATTTTTTTTTTTTTTTTGAGGCCTCACTAAGTTGCTGAGACTATCCTTGAACTTGCCTCAGCCTTCTGAGTTACTAGGATTAGAGGTGTGTACCACCATGCCTGACCCCAGCACCCACTTTTTACAAGATACTGTTCTGGGTGCTGTGGGGAATTAATATGAACAAGGGATTCACACATACCAAAACAAACAAACAAAAAACTCCTATATTTCTTTCTTAAACCCTTTTTCTTTTTCCTTTTGTTCTTTCTTTTTCTTTTTGAAGTGCTAGGGATTGAACTCAGGTCTGCGCATATGCTAAGCACATGCTCTACAACTGAGCTACACCCCTAGCCCTAAATTCCTTTATTTCCAGGTCATCTGTGCAACAGCCTTGAGAGATGTAAATACCTAAAGGGAGGAGGGGAATCAGATCATGCAGAACGTAGCCTTGAGAGTAGGCTATGCTCTGCTGGGGCTCTGGTCAGGAAGAACATGTTAGGTAAGAGGGCTATCTATGTATCTTTTGGAATGTGGGAAAGCCACTGGAGGTTTGGAAAAGGAGAATGGTCTGGTGTGGGTGAGGCACTGGGTTCATTGGAACAGGTTGGAGGTGAGTCTGGGAGTTAGCTAGGGCCCCCTCTTCTGTATTTCTCCATCACATAGCACCTGTCAAAGAAGAGGGGGGAATAGCGGGAGCTAGCTGAGGGCTTAGCACACTCCCAGCTCTGCTCTGTGTGCACCAGTCCTTACAGGATCCCTAGGATTGGTTCTATGATTATCCCCACTTACCAGATGAGGAAACCAATGCATAGGGAATTTAAATGCCTTACGCAGGGTTGCAGGGTTACAGATCTGGCAAGACGTTGTTTTGTTTTGTACTGGGGATTTAACCTAGGGGTGCTTTACCTCTGAGTCACATCCCCAGCCCTTTTTTTATTTTTTATTTTGAGGTAGGGGCTCACGAAGTTGCTTAGGGCCTCACGAAATTGCTGAGGCTGAACTCAAACTTGCAATCCTCCTACCTCAGCCTCTTGAGTTGCTGAGATTACAGGCGTGTGCCACCGTGCCTGGCCAGCAAGAGGATTTTGAACTAGAATTCAAATCCAGAATCCAAGAGAGTGTTTTTATTTTTGTTTGTTTTACCACATAAATGGTGTACTGGCATAGACCCGACTTTTGCTTTATGTTACTGAACTCCATACCTGATCTTTTGAGTGACTTCTATAACAGAGAAAGGGAAGGCAGAGGAGGGAGCAAAGTTAGTAGGAGGATAGAGAATCTGGTTCTATCTGCAGCTGTAGTGACTCCATCTGCCCGGCACTGGCCTCTTGGGGCCAGTTCTCATTGGCCTAAGATCTCCTGAACTCCAGCAAGTCTGGAGTGGGGCTTGAGCTTCTGCCAAGAAAGCTGGTAAAGCCAGGGACTGGCAGAGAAGAGGGAGAAAGTGCTTCAGGCCAAGAAAACTGCAACCAGTGGAGCCTGGAGGTGGGAATGTGCCTGGCCCTTTCAGAGGTTATTGTGTGGAGTGTGATGGGCTGAGTCATCAGCCAGGCCCTACTGCCCTTGTTTGGGCTGATTTAGTGCCTTCCTGCTGGGCACAGAGTGAACAGTGTTTTAGAAAGAGAAATCTGATGTCAGCCAGAGGGATGCATTAAAGAATGGTCATGTCACTTCCTGCTAAAGAAATGCTCCCATGCCTTCCTTTTGTCTATCAGGTGAAATCCAGAACCTCCGTATAACTGTCAAGACCCTGACTGACCTGACCACCTGACCCCTGCCTATACCTCTGCAGCCTCATGATCAGTCCCCTATTGGAATATGAACTCCATGAGGGGTTTGTCAGTTTTGTAACAAAATTTTTGCTCATTGTAGTTCTCTGCACTTAGAACATAGTAGGTACTCAGTAAATATGGTGTGAATGACTATGTGGACACTCACTGTCCTCCCGCCAGATGCAGCTCATTTCATTGGGCCTCATATTCTCCTTCCTATCTCCCATCCCCCACTGGCATGACTAACCCCTGCTCATTTTTTTGGTCTGAGTTTTTTTTTTTTTTTTTTTTTTTTAAATATTTTTTTAGTTGTGGATGGACACAATGTCTTTATTTGATTGCTTTGTATGTGGTGCTGAGGATCGAACCCAGGGCCTCACGCATGCGAGGCAAGCGCTCTACCGCTGAGCCACAGCCCCAGCACCTGGTCTGAGTTTTAATGTCACCTCCTCCAGGGAGCCTCCAGTGACTTCTTTGCTGCCTCAGGTGGACCTCCTTGTACCCTGAGCTTACTCTGAATTCCCAGTCATAGTATTTAACCTAGTACTTCTTTTTGTGGTGCTGGGAATCGAACCCAGGGCCTTGCGCATGCTAAGCATTCGCTAAGCATTTGCCACTGAGCAAAACTCCCAGCCCCCACATTTCTTTTTATAGCTTCTTTATTTTCCCTGATTGCATCACTAAAACGTCTAACAACAGAATACATAATATAGAAAGTGAAAGTCTCTTTAACTCACATCCTACACAGAGAACTGCCAAGATTTGCTTGTGCGTTTCTCATTTTTTCCATGCATAAACTATATATATATATAAATGAGATCATGCTATTGCTAGTTATGAAGTTTGCTCATGTTGTTTTAGTTAATAAGACTAAGACATCTTGCATACTAATTAAATATCAATCTAATTTATCTTCCTGAATGTATGCTGTATTTCATTCTATGGATGTGTGTAATTTATTTAACCCACCCCCCAACCCTTTTCTGTTTTTGTTGCAGTGCTGGGGATCCAATCCAGGGCCTTCCTTATGCCAAGCAAGTACTCTACCACTGGGCTATACCCCCAGCCCTTTTTTTTATTATTTATTTAT
Source organism: Xerus rutilus (assembly GCA_028644305.1). Taxonomy (NCBI): domain Eukaryota; kingdom Metazoa; phylum Chordata; class Mammalia; order Rodentia; family Sciuridae; genus Xerus; species Xerus rutilus. The sequence goes on from CM053402.1 coordinate 40,895,502, forward strand.
TTGTTTGTTTTTGGTAGGAGGCTTGAACCCAGAGGCACTTAACCACTGATCCACATCCCCAGCCCTTTTTTATATTTAAAGACAAGGTCTTGCTGAGTTGCTTAGGGCCTCACTAAGTTGCTGAGACTGGCTTTTAACTCCCAGTCCTCCTCAGCCTCCCAAGCCACTGGGATTAGGGGTAGCTTGGGTGGCTTGCGCCACCGTGCCTGGCTTTGTTTTTTATTTTGAGACAGGGTCTTGCTCAATTTTTTAAAAAATATATTTTTAGTTGTAGATGGACATGATATCTTTATTTACTTTTATGTGGTGCTGAGGATCACGCATGTGAGGCAAGTGCTCTACCACTGAGCTACAATCCCAGGCCAGGGTCTTGCTCAATTGTCCTGGCTGGTATCTAACTCAGATCCTACTGCCTTAGCTTTTGGAGTTACTGAGATTACAGGTGTGCACCACTCTGCCCTGCCAGACCAATGCACTTTTTTTAAAAAAATGTTTTTTAGTTGTAGATAGACACACTAGCTTTATTTATTTATTTTTCTGTGGTGGTGAGGATCAAACCCAGTGCCTCACACTTGCAAGGCAAATGCTCTACCACTGAGTTACAGCCCCAGCCCCCAATGCACTTTTTTTTTTTTTTTGATACTGGGGATTGAACTCAGGGGTACTCTACCACTGAGCCACATCCCCAGCCCTATTTTGTGTTTTATGTAGAGACAGGGTCTCACTGAGTTGCTTAGCGCCTCGCCATTGCTGAGGCTGGCTTTGAACTCGCGATTCTCCTGTCTCAGCCTCCCTAAGTGCTGGGATTACAGGCTTGAGCCACCGCGCCTGGCTCCCCCAATGCACTTTTGATAGACATTTGGGCTCTTTCCAGTCTTCACTGGTATAAATATTGCTGCAGTGAACATCTTTGTGTGTATAGATATATATCTTTGTGTCCTTCTAGAAATATTTTTTCAGAGAAATTCCCTAGAGTGGCATTGCTGAGTCAGAGGGTGTGAACATTTAAAATCAACAATAGATATTTCCATGTTACCCTTTGCAGAGGAATTGCACTTCAACTGCATAGTTCTAAAATGTGCCCCTCCCCAGCCCTGCCCTTCCCTTAGCACTGCCCCTCCCTTGGCTCTGCCTTGGGAGTCAGCACAATGGTCACTCTTCCCCTGAGAACATTAGCTCCACGAAGGGGACATAGTGTCTCCTGTTTGTAACTGCATTCTGAGTGTGAGCACGGTGCTTGCTGGTGCACAGCAGACAATTAATACTTGTCTACCTGTTCCTTGGCTCAGGGTAGAAGATGAGTATGAGAGAAGGCCATTTGTGGTGAATAACCCACTGGAGTCTTTGAGATGTGGATTTGGTGGGTGCTTCATTGCCTCATGGTATTGTTCCAGCCAACCTCTCTGCGTTTGTCTCCTACCCTTTTCTCTTCTGTTCTCTGACTCTGCCTCCTGGGTTTCCTTAAGAAACCATTTGATTCAAACATGGTGGCACACACCTGTAATTCCAGCTACTTGGAGGCTGAGGCAGGAGGATCACAAGTTTGAGACCAGCTTCAGCAACTCAGTGAGACCCTGAGCAACTTAGCCAAGACTGTCTCAAAAAATGGAAAGGGCTAGGGAGTAGCTCAGTGGTAAAGCACCCCTGGGTTCAATCCTAGTACCAAAAAAAAAAAAAAGAAAGAAAGAAAAGAAACTCTTCCCCACAACCAGGTAACACCCAAAAGCCACTTTCCTATGAAGTTTTCCTTCTCCAGCAGGACTTGTGCCTTTGTCCTGTGTTCTCAGTGAGGCTGATGAATGAGAACCATGCCTCATTTGTTCAGACATTCTTCACTCCAGTGGACCAAGAGTGGGCCAATGGCAGGGGTCCTGTTGCAGATTGTGTGCCTGTTCTGCCAGGCCTTTTCAGGGTATGAATGAATGGAGCTAGTGAACAGGTAGATGACAGACGACACGGGGAGTCCCATGTGACTGGGATTGTGTAGGTGTGAGGTGCTGCAAACCTTGGTTGGGTGGTGGCTTTGGAAAAGGAAAAGAAGGAAGAACCAAAGGAAGTGGTAAAAGGGATGTGTGGGGCCAGAAGGAAGAACCATGAGATGGCAGCCCAAACAACAAAAGGGGAAGCTGGTTTAGAGAGGAGGAGGGGCCTCCTGGTCTGGATATGTGAAGTTGAGGGGCTACTGCTGCATCTCCCAAGTGAGGAGATAGGACTGCCAGTGCAGGTGTAGACACAGAGCCTAGCAAGATGCTGATGAGTTGCTGGTGGCCGAGCATAAGAAGGGATGAGTTCTCCAAGGGTAGAGCACAAAGGCCTTGACTCCACATTCATAGGAGGCAGGAGAAAGAAGGGCTAGCCTAAACGAAGGAGTGGTCACAAGTAGCAACTCCATAGCCAAAAGAACTGAGGGCTTTGAAAAAGTCCAGACTGCAGAGGTGAAGCATAGGAGAGGGGGGCCTCTGGCTCTGGAACAGGCAATCTGGGAGCCTTTGGAGTGGCTGCTTCTCTGGAGAGGAGGCTCAGGAGCCAGGCTGAAGCAGGCAGAGTGTGGAGGACACAGGGAGGAAGCTCAGGTGTAGGACCAGCTCAGGGCACTTGTGAGGGAAGGAAAGGGAGTACTGTGGGGACTTGTGAGTCACTCCCCCCCAGGGAGAGGACTGAGGGCCTGTGAGGAATCCAGTGGAGGAGGGGGCATCCTAGTTACTCACTGGAAATTCCGGGCAACTGGACTAAGGTGGAGCAGAGATGCCTTGAATGTTCAGTGAGTCCTTCTGTGAGGTTCAAGGTTTTGGGGAAGAATTGAGTGCTGATCCCACCATGGTAGGGGTGTGGAGAATAGATAGAGGGATACTCTACAAGACTGTTAAGGGCACCTCCTGTTCTCCTGGGTGGAGGAAGGGACACACAGAGTTCCTTGGGGTTTTATCTCTTCTCTCGTGCCTCCTGCTTGTCTGACCCATGTGAGCAGCTCATGCCAGGCACTGGATCCTGCAGGGTGGAGACAGAAGAACCTGTGGCACAAGGCCCCAAGCTGACACATTTGTGCCCTGGGGAATGCCAGGCCTGGTTGTTCCCAAACCCTGGGAACAGCCTCACCCGCCCAAACCAAATGAGGAATTGCGGCTGAAAGGGCCGTTCATATGTGCCCTGGCTATTTATAACCCAGCCAGGGCAGGGACAGGGAAAAACCAGGGACTGGAGGGAGAGGAGATTGGGGTGAGGGGACAGTTCCCTGACCAGGGCCTGAAAACCCATCTCAAATCTCTGTATTTGGTAACAGGATGGAGCCTGTGATCAGCAAGGACAGGTTTTCTATTACTGATAGATTGACAGGACCCCCATCTAGAGCTCAGAACTTATACAGATGATTTTTTTTTTTTTAATGGAGATAGAAACCATGCCCCTTTTCCTTTCCTTCCTCTCTCCACCCAGCTTAGTGGCTCGGCTGAGGGCCTGTTCTCAGCTAAGATGCTGAGCAGAGAGGTGGAGCAGAGAGAAGGACCTGGACCCAGGATGGTGCACAGTTTGACCTGCCTTTGGAAATGGTCTTGACAGTTTGACTCTTTATCCTGTGGCTGTACAGTTGTCACCTGACAGGGAATGTGATGTGTGCATGAGAGACTGCTCATAGACACAGGAAGCATTGATAGACAGCCTCAGACTCTGCACTGCTTGGTTGGTGGCACCTAAGATACAGGTTTACACAGATAAATGGTCTTTTAGTAATGTGTGAAGCTGAATTTGACTCCAAGATGCCAGGCCCAGTGAGGAATGGGACAGAGGGGACACCTCAGGGAGAGTCCTGACTTTTCCTCAAAGAAACAACCATTTGCAAGAATAAAAGACAGCCCCATAATCTGTGGACCTAATAATTCAGGGCATAGATGCTGTTCACTTAGACTGCATCATGTTTTTTAAAATACGTGAATTGTTTGCAGTCATTTTTAAATTGGGAGATTTCACCCAAGAATCCAGATTTCCCACTTCAACAGAGAAAGGCAACCAGGAGCCTGCTTTACCTTTAGCAGCCATCAGCTGGAGCCAGGGAGGTTTATCTAGCTTGCCCAGCCCCAACCTGTTTCCTTCACTGATTACCTCACCTGCACCCTCATGGGTGCTAGTGTTTGTCACCATTGTCTTTGATGTTGTATTGTGAAAGACAATTCCTGGAGCTACCTCTAAACTCCTCCCCACTGAGAGTAGAGTTGTGTGCATTTCAGGGATCAGGGCTAGGAGATCAACCTGGGGACTTCACCTTTTGGATGAATTTAGTTTCTGTAAGGGCTGGCACTGCTACCTGTCCTAGGTCATATGTATCCTGGTCTTGTAGAGCTGCTTCTGTTGGGGGAGGCCCCTCTTGAGGGGAAACTCCTCCAAGGAAGTGGCATTGCTAGTCTTGGTAGATCCTGTAAGTGGGTGCTACTCCACTCACAGGTGGGACGTGGCACCTGGTTGGTCCGTGGTGCCAGGTGACACGTGGTCAGAACTCTGGCTGGCACTTGAGCTCTTGTTGAGCTCTTGTTGGGGGTGAGGCAGGTCAGTCCCCCGGCTTTTTTTTTTTTTCCCCACAAAGCTTTGTTCACCCAGCCTTGGTAGGGATGGCAACTGTGGTTTCTCATCAGGCCTGGGCCTCCCCTCCGCATAGGTATTGGAGCCTGAGGCTAAGGTGCGAAGGGGGCCCCAGGCTCATGAGATTCCCACGGTGACCGGTGGTGACCAGGTGGAAGGGGGACGGCTGTGTGAGAAAGCTACTCTCCGACTTACCCTGCCTGCCGGCTCTGGCGAGAAGTTGTAAATAAAGCCTGTCTCTGGGAAGCAGACCTCCCCCTGCGCCCGCCCGGCCTGTCTGCGGCCTCCTCCCTCCCTCCTCCGCACCAGAAGCCTCCGCCAGCCGCTTGCCCGGTGACCACAGAGGGAACGAACAGCTCCACCTCGCAAGTCAAGACGTGCATTTCCTGTGTATTCAGAGCAAACGCGAGCCTCCGAGTCCAGAAAGGGCGGGCTTTGTGGGGCCGGGGACGCGGCGGCGGGGCGCCGGGACCGAGCCCGGGCAGCGGGCCGGGGCAACGCGGAGCGCGAGGACTGAGCGGCGTCTGGGGCCCCGCCTGCGCGGGACCAGTGCGCTAGCCAGGAAGGGCCGCGGAGGGCGCCTGCAGCTGCGCCGCACGCCTCGCGACCGTTCGGGTGACAGCCCTGAAACGCCAGCGGAGGCCGAGCTCTGCGCGAGAGGCGGCCGGCCGGCCGGCAGGGGCTACCCGAAGGCCAGGCTTCCCCTTTTGCAGGGTGGGGACGCGCGAGAGGCGGGCCCGCAGCCCTGCGCGCAGGAGGGCTGGAAAGCGGCAGCAGGAAAAGGTTCATAATGGAGCCTTTCATCGGGAGCCGGTGGCCAGGTGCCAGGACTGACTCCGGGGAGGCCAGCATGCTGGTGTAGGCCTGCCCCGCGCTCTTCCCCTCCCGCCTGCTTGCCTGCCTGCCTGCCTCCCTCTCTCCCGGCGGCGGCGGCGGCGGCGGCGGCGGTTGCTGCTGCTGCTGCTGCTGCTGCTGCGTGGACTCTGCTTCCTGTTTGCCCTCCGCGGGCTCCGGCTGCCATGGAAGAGGAAGAGGAGGCAATAGGCTTTTTGGACAAGGTTCTGGAAGATGAAGATGTATTTCTCCTGGAGGAGTGTGAGCTGGGAACCCCGACCAGCCCCGGCTCAGGGTCCCCCTTCTTGGTGGCTGTGAAGGTGGGAATGTGACACGCCCTAGATGCTTGTCGGGGAGGGGGCAGGGCTGGCAGCTCTCGACTGCCGCCAAAGCCGTGTGCGGGCAGAAATGGCTGGTGTGTGCACAAACCTCATGGCTGAGTGGAAGCACCTCACTTACTGTGAGAGGGGCTCGCGCATGCCTGCGAGGGGAACCGAGGGCTGTGCTCTCCTGGCAGCTGTTCCCTGGGGGAGAGGTGTAGTGCTTGCTCCCCCTGCACCAGTTGTCCTTAGGGGCAGTGACTGCAGGGCATTCCTCTCAGCCAGCTGTGCTGGGGGCTCTTTCTGGCCGTGACATGAGTCACTTGGTGGGCTGTCAGTGGTGTGAGCCTGCTTCCCTGAGAGGAGCTGGCTGACTTGAAACCGGTGGGCAATAATTCATTGTTTCCATGGCAACCGGAGGATAAGGGCACTCAAGAAGTGGAGGCTAAGAGCCACCCCTCTTCCTAGTGAGGATACTGGGGACTTGGTGTCTTGACTGAGGCAAGAGAGCAATTGCAAAGGTCAAGAGCCAGAGGTCATTAGGCTTCCTTGAAGGAAAATACTTGAATCAGCTGAAGAGGGGAGGTAACAGCTGCCTTTGAGACACCAGCCAGGTAGGTAGGTGCCTTTCCCAAAGTAGGCATAGGCAAGAAACATCTGCTGGACCAGCCCCCCCGGACTCCCGGGTTTCAGAGTTCTCTGCAGCCATGCTCCCGGAGGCCCAGCAGGAGGGGAGTGGTCACACTAATCCCCTGGCCTTCTTCCTCCCTCTCCTGAGGGGTCGCACCCCCTGGGACACCAGCTCTGCCCTGGTCTGGCATGACCCATCATGCTGGGCTTTCTTTCACCTGGACCCACCTCTAAGAGCTCTCACCTCAGCTATTCTCAGCTCTTCTCTTCTGTGGTTAGAAGGGAGGGCCCTTGAGGACTGTGGCAGAGTTCGCTAGCTGTGAAGCCAGGCTGCCTAACAGCAGGTGGGCCCCTAGAGGGCGTGGTGCACAGAGCATTGCTGGGGATAGGAGACTGTCTCTGAGCCTCTCTGAGCTTTCCCACACCATCAGATGAGGATCTCAGCCCTGCCCCGCCCACACTACAGTGTGGCTCCCAGAAGGAGCTAATGGAGGCAGAAATAGCCTGCAGACCCTGGGTAGGTAGATGGCTGATGTGCGGAGTCGGGGTGGAGCAGTGGCTGCAGTGGAGCTGAATGGGAGGCTGGCGCTGGGGGTGTGCTTTGATCTGGTGCTTGGAGCACTGGGGGTAAGTCACATGGAGGCCTCTGCAGACTTAGTATCTGACCAGTCTCCCCACTAGGAACAGGATGGGGGAAAAGTCAGTTCTGAAGCAGGAGCGCCTGCTGGGAGCTTAGTAGTGTGTGAGATGGGAGGTCAGTGGGGTTCCTAAGGGACTTTTCTGAGAAGTCCTTCCCAGCACAGATGTAATCCCGCTCATATGCTACCCCCTGTGCCCACCCTTTTCCTGAATTCTGGCTTATACCTCAGTCTTAGTTCATGTTTCACTCTGTCCAGAACTCTAGACAGCTACCTCCTCAGTTATGTCCTATTCTCCTCAAGGGCAAGTACCATGTTATCCTCACTGCTGAACATGACATGGTGGTTGGTATGTGGCTGGTGCTAGTGAGAATTTATGAAACCATTGAGCCTCACTGGGACCTGCAAAGGGTGTTTCGTCCCAGAGGTGTTCTCAGGAGGTGGCATGTGGCTGACAAGGACACATAGTACTGCTAAAATTGCCTCTCCTCTCAGGTCCTCCTGAGGCCTGGATGGAGTTTTCTCCTTCTTTCCTGGAGTTGTCTCCAGCATGGGAGCAGGGGTTCTTTCCTGAATGCTGGGTAATTTCAGGCTCCCTGGCTCATCCTGAACACCTCTCCAAGGCCCTTCTCTTCCACCAGGCTTGGCCTCTGGCAGGATGACAAGCAGGGTCTGTGAAGATGGAGAAATAAAATTCTTTGATTCATTCAACAAATGCTGTCAGGTTATGTTGTATTCAGAGCATCTGTCAAGGATATGACAAGGTAAACAAGGCATAGTCCTTTCTCACAAAGAGCGGAATAAGGGTTGGCATGTGCACAGGTGACGGGGATATAGTGAGAAAGCAGTCAAGGTATGAGAAGCGTTCTTATACCTTGGTATGAGAAGGTACCAGATTCAGAGGTGAGACCACTTCTAGTTGAGTCTGGGCTGGACTGGGTGTATGTGTGTGTGTGTGTCCCCCCAATGTGTATGGCCAAGGGGCCTTTCTGGATGGTGCGGTCATTGTTGGGCTGCAGATGATCTTGGCTCACTTCTCTAAGGCAGCTGGTAGGGATCCAAGACAATTCATTCTTTGCTATTACTTTGCTTCAGGGGTACTTACCTTCAACAGTAGTTGTGTTGCTGAGCATGTGCCCAAATGCCAATCCTATAAATCAATCCTGTTTTTAGTGTAATTTCCAAGATACTTCATCTTCATGGGGGACAGATGTGAAGCCGGTTTTCTCCAGAGCTGTAGCTGGAGTTTGCTGCATCTCTCAACCCAGACTTCCTTTTGAGGAGTTAATGATCTGGAAACTCATAATGCAGATACTGATAGCAACATCACCTCCCATCTGTAAAACGGTGTATACTTTCCCAAAATCTTTTCGTGCAGTTCTATTTAAAGGTTCATAGGGCTGGCGGGTGGGGACTTGTGGAAGCTGCTATTTCAAGGAACTCATTTGTCAGGAATAAAAGCCCTTTTGTAGAGCAGATTAACCCTTCAGGTGTTATTCTGTGCCAAGTTTTAATGGATTGTCTGAAATGCCTGTATTTCTGTTTCCCCTGCCCAGGTCTCTCTTGCCTCCACATGCAGTAAGGGCCCTGTCTCTGTCCCCCATTGGGTGTTTCCTGAAGTGTGAACCCCATAGGTGGTGATTTGAGGGATTATTTTATGTATATATATATTGTTAGGTATATATATTATTTTAGGTATATATTTTAAATATATACCTGGGTATATTTTTTTGCTTTAACAATTAAGTATATATTTTAGTGGGTTATTAGGGAAAAAATCACTTGTACATCTTTCCTATGATTTCAGCTATAAGTCCTATGATAAGACTGCTTTAAAAAAAATCAGGTGTTGTGAAGAACAATACAAGTGGTATGAGAGTATGGCAAAGCTGTAAGGTTGGGCTAGGAACAACTGATGTTCCCAAACACTGCTCCTCGCCCATGGGTTCTGCCTAAAGCTTCAGGGAGCCTGGAACATGGAGAGGGAGCAGCTGGAATTTGGTCTTTATCCTCCATCCCCTCTCCTCTTTGCTCTGAGTTCTGCTGAGGAAGTAGTTGAAAGAGACCTGCACCTCAGAGAGGGCCCAACTGTCCTGAGGTTGATGCTTGGCTTGGTTGTAAGCCCCCGGGGAATATGCACAGCCCCTGGCCCCAGTGGTATCTACTCTGAGCAGATCCTCCTGGGGGCTCCTTGCAAACCCCTGTGGGCCCATGGGCTGAATCCTACTGTCTAAAGTCTCAGTCTCTGGCTTTGAAGCACAGCCAAGAGCCAGCCCTGCCTGTTCAGTCCTCACTGTTGTCTTAGGAGGAGATCAAGGCTCCTGGAGAGATTGTTTTTTGGTTTGGCCTAGAACCAAACCTTCAGAGGCTTTTTATAGCTCTGTGGAAGCCCAGGCTAGAGCTGACTAAGGTTTATCTATAGATACTGTCCCTACCATAGTGACCTGATGTCCTTGATTTGGGCGTCTCAAGCTGACAGACTTCATCCGAGCAGGTTGTGTAAAATGCTTGGGAATGAATGAGCCCACTGCGGCTGCGTTTTGTGAGCTCTGCTTGGAGAGGAAGAGGGGACCGTGCCACTTGGAAGGGGGTTTTCCTATGCTGGGGAGTGGCTCTGACCTCTTCAGAGTCCTTGCCCAAGGGATTCTGCTGTGTGGACCCCTCTGGAGAGCTTGTCGGGGACAGAAACGGTTTCTTTCACCTTTGTGTTCCCAGTGCCTGGCACATTGTAGAGAAGGAATGAGTGAATGTTGAGCCCTGGTGTTTTATGAGACAGAAGGTGTTCTAGACCCAGAAGGATTGAAGAAATAGTTCTAAACCAGAAACATGTGGGGTCTGGAGGAAGCAAAGATAAGATGGAAGGGGTCTCAGGAGGTAACTGAGCAATAGACCTGTCAGTTAAATGTCCAGAATTTAATCTCCGTCATTGAATTCCCTAATGCCCCACTCCATTCCAGCCAAAACTTCAGAGGGAATGTAGCCCAGAGTAGGGATTCTTCTCTGAGCCTCCCCTCAAAACCAGCATTCAGGATTGGATCATGAGGTGGGAGCCCTGAAGGGAGGCTTTTGCTGACATGGCTGGCACAGGGGCTGAGGGGTCTTGCTGGTACCAGGTTGAGGGCCTCTTGGGGGCTGGGGCTGCCAATCACCTGAGATCCTAGTCCAACCAGCTCTGCCATTTAGCCCAAGTATGCCCCAGGGGATTTCCTTTAGAGGGCATTGCCAAGGCCTCAGGCAAATCTGTGGTTGGCAGAGAGCAGGAAGGAAGCGGGGCATGGTAGGGGAGTGCCAGCCCCTGTGTAGAGGGGTCTGTCAGGCTTGGATAGCAGCAGCCTTGGGTCTGACCTCAAGGGGCTGAAGGCCCAAGTGTGTGCTGGAGGCTGTGCTGTCTGAGCAGCTGGCAGTCTGCTCTGTGTGCCTGTAGGAGATAATAGCAATACCTACCAGATTGTCAGATTCCAGCAAAAAGCATTTAGCACAGTTCCTGGTATCTCTGTAGCCATCGATAAATAACTATTGTTGTTCTCAAAAGCTGGAGGTCTGTCCACACAAACTGCCACAAACTTTATGGCTTTAAAAAAATGAATTTTGTTCCTTATACAGAAATCTTAAAAGGCTCAGCAAATTTGCATTGCTTCTGGAAGCTCTAAGGGAATGAATCTATTTCCTAGCGTTTTCTGGCTTTTCAAGGCCCTCAACATTCCTTGACTCCCTGTCCCACCTTCTGTCTTCAAAGACACCCTTCTAATACCATAGACTTTGGAGGCTGAGGCAGGAGGATTGCAAGTTCAAGGGCAGCCTCAGCAACTTAGTGAGATCCTGTCTGAAAATAAAAAGTAAAAAGATCTTGGGATGTTACTCAGTGGTAATACTTCCCCTGGTTCAATCCTCAGGACTGCCAAAACCAAAACACAAACAACAACCAACCTAGCAGTGTAGCATCTTCCAATCTCCCTCCTTCTCTTGTCACGTTGTCTTTTCTCTCTTTCCCTTCTTCTTCCCTCCTATAAGGACCCCTTTGATTACAGAGGATCTAGATAATCCAGGAATCTCCCCATCTCAAATTTAATCACATCTACAAGGTTCCTTTTGTCATTAAAGTAACATGTTCACAGGTTTTAGGGATCAGGATGTGGACATCTCTGGGGAGTCATTGCTCTCTCTACCTCAGGGTCAGACTTTGGGGGCAGCAGACTCCACACAGATCTATCATTTGGGTAGCTGATGGGATGCAAAGTGTTAATTAAGCCCCTCACCTGTGGGAAAGGTGGGGAGCATGTGGCTTGGGAAAGCAGATGAGGACACACTGGGGCACGTTGTCCAGTTAGGAGAAAGCAGCTCTTCTCAGGGGTTTATGAAATTTCCGATGGCATCATACATTCTCCCAGCTGTTGTTAGGAAATGCATGTGATGCCCAGAAGGATCCATTTGATACGACACACAAACACCCAATGCTGGAAAAGGGAGTAGGAGAGTGGGGCATTCCTCAGAGCAGTGAAACACAGAAATGGTAGACGTGGGGTGGGATTCCAGCTTTGTCACATCCTGGCCACGTGACCTGGGTCCTTTCCTTTATTTATTTATTTATTTTTTAGTTGTAGGTGGACACAATAGCTTTATTTTATTTTTTTATGTGGTGCTGAGGATCAAACCCAGTGCCTCCCGCATGCTAGGCGAGCACGCTACCACTGTGTCACAACCCCAGCCCCTTTCCTTCTCTCTTTTTAAATAATATTTATTTCCATTTTTTAATGAGAAAATACAGAACCCATTTCAGTGGGATGTTTGAAAGCTGAGAATGTGGAAAAGATGTACCAGCCCCAGTAAATGGCAGGTATATCACATGGTGCTGGCCTCAGGGAAGAAGCGGGTACTGCAAAGCTCAGAAGCTCCTGGGCAGCTAATGAAGTGCTGCAGGCTAGAGTGGTCCAGGGAGACTTGAGGAAGAGATAAGATGGCAGCTGTTTCTTTAAAGAGAGGTGTCATTTAGTCAGGAGAAGAGTCAGGTGGGAGAGAGGGCTTTAAGGCAACAGCAATGGCAGAAGCCAAAGTTCAGTGGATGGAAGCTTCTAGCATGTGGGATAGACAGCAATCTCTTGACCATGGGGGACAGAGGAAGGGTAGGGAGAGGCACCAGGGCCATTGCATGTGTTTAAATAAGGGATATGCTAGAGACGCATTACAGATCATAGTTGTATGTTTATTTGTTTGCTATTGTCTTTCTCGCCTACTAGAATATAAACCACACAAGAGCTGGGACTATTGTCTTTTTATTTCCCATTATATCTCTAGGGCCCTACAGACATTCATTAAATACTTATTGAATGAATAATGAGTAAATGAACAAATAACCTAATCAAATTTTGCAGAGTAGCTGGGCGCAGTGGCACATGCCTGTAATCCCCAGCATTTTGGGAGGCTGAGACAGGAGAATCGTGAATTCAAAGCCAGCCTCAGCAACAGCAAGACACTAAGCAACTCAGTGAGACCCTGTCTCTAAATAAAAAACACAAAATAGGGCTGGAGATGTGGCTCAGTGGTCGAGTACCCCTGAGTTCAATTCCTGGTACCAAAAAAAAAAAAAATTTTTTTTTTTGCAGTGTTCATATGAAGTTTTCGGCAGGCATCAAGCATCAGATGGCATTCTCAGAAGACTAGTCTAGCTGCTGCAGGTGGACAGGAGGGAGGTGAGAGGGGTGGAGGTCAGTTAGAATCCAGGTGGCTGAGTAGGCCTCAGGGTCTCAACCACTGCAGAGAGAAGAATGGAATCAAAGGGAAGAATTGATGTAAGATTTCGGCAAGGGCTTTAGAAATGTGGCAGAGGGAAAAGAGAGGGGCCAGGAATGCCTCATATGGATCACCAATGATGAGAAGAATTACATATTTTTTCACTGAAGAAAAATTTGGGGGCACCTTCTCGGCATCAGGCACTGTGCTAGTTGATGGGCATTCAAGGCTAGACAGGGCATGATCTCCACCATAGAGGAGCAGAAATTCAGGAAGCAGGAGGACGTTAGCTTGAGTCTGTGTCTTGCACAATGAGGAAATGTTGAGGAGCTACCAGAAGTAAGCTAGAAGGGCCCTGTTGTGGAACTGAATCCCCTGGGGGACAGGAAGATCTCATCAGAAATAGGCCCAAGGCTGGGGCTCGCATGCCCATTCCCATTCTCTCTACCAGTTTCTCCCAGTTTATATGTCACTTCCTCTGGCAGCCCCCCTCTGACCCTCAGACTTAGATTGTGACCCTTGCTGTGCCCTCCATGTGACTATGTCCTGCCTCAGTTGTGACTGATTTTCTATCATGTGTGTCTTTTTTTTTTTTTTTTGGTTCTGGAGGTTGAACTCAGGGGCACTCGACCAGTGAGCCACATCCCCAACCCTATTTTGTGTTTTATGTAGAGACAGGGTCTCACTAAGTTGCTTAGCACCTCGCCGTTGCTGAGGCTGGCTTTAAACTTGCGATTCTCCTGTTTCAGCCTCCCTAAGTGCTGGGATTACAGGTATTAGCCACTGCACCTGGCTGATTTTGCTTTTATGTTTTCGTATTTTTAAAAATTTCTGTAATAACACCTGGTTCTTAATCCCTTTGAAACAGTCTTCCCAGGGAAACAGTCGTCTTGGGATTTTGGCCTCTTTCTCATGAGCTGTTGGATTTTGGTTTGCTTTCTGCAGGTGGAGGCAGGGAAAGGCCTGGAGATGAGGAAGCTGGTTCTCTCTGGCTTCCTGGCCAGTGAAGAGATCTACATTAACCAATTGGAAGCTCTGTTGCTGGTGAGTATCTGCTCTGGGGTCTTCTTGTTTCCCTGTTGGCCAATGTCACGCTCTAAAAATGCTTTTGGAGTTGGAGAGGAAAGGGGACGAACATACGTCCTAATCTGTAAATAGAGACTGGTGCTGCTCTGCTTACAGCTGGACATGGGGCCACCTGTGCCCCTCAGCTCTGACTCTCTGTTACCCTGCTCTGGGAAGGTCAGGAGAAACAGCACAGGTCAGGAAGCCAAATACCTGCATTGCCCATGACCATGGCGTTGGCGTTGCTCTATCCAGGTGGGTGTTGGGCCACCTTCCTCCACACCGTGCCCCTGGCAGTCTCTACCAATCAACCAAGTTGAGATCTCTTTGTCATCTTCTGTTCAAGTCATTCCTCCTCTCTGGGAAAGTAGATGTCAACAGAGATCCTGTGCCAGGAAATGCGAGGTGGAAGCTGTCTGTTGTTTTGAGAAGCACTACAGCTGAAGCATTAGACCAACCTGAGTCCTCCAAAGTGATGCCTCCCAGGGTCCTTTCCAAGATGGAGGCACTGTTGTGAGAATCAGATTGGGAAGGCAACATGAAAGTGTTTTTCAAAGATCAAACTTCTACATAGATGTAAGGTGTTTGTGCATGTGAAGAAAGTGCTTATTAGATGCGTCTGGATATTATGCAGAGTGACTGCAGCATGTAAAGTTCTTTCCCCTGGGCGCTTTGCAGTGTGAGGCACAAGGTACTATCAGAAAAGGGGGAGTTAAAAAGGTAAGTGTAGATAAGTAAAACTCAGTCTTACAGGTAAGACACACATTTGTGTATTTGCCATGATGGGAGATGTTGTTCCTCAGTGTTCCAGAGATATTTATTACCCAAGGAATGACTATAGAAATGTGAAGATACTTTGCAGTACACTGGGCTGTTTGTGTTCACCCTGTATTAATTGCAGGCATATTTCACCTCTGAGTGGGTAGTGAAAGTGTAGGGGGTTGAGCCAGCATTTTTAAATGGAGAAAGAAAATATCAGTGTGCATCCTGTATAGGAACCTTTGGTTTGTTGCACGGGTATATCTGTATATATGTGTGTATGTACATATACACATGCATAAGGCCACATTCTTTCTTATACACGTTGAGGGTTTGAAAACCACTGTCTTTGGAAAGCTACGCACGAGCCTTTGATCTTCTGTTTCCTTGTGTGAAGCTGAAACTGCATCAATACCCTCTTGTCCACAGAGGATGTGTTCCAAGACCTCCGGTGGATGCCTGAAACCTTGGATACTACTGAATCCTATATATACTATGTAGTTTTTTCTACTTTTATGCACCTGTGATAAAGTTTAATTTATAAATCAGACACAACAAGAGATTAAGAACAATAATGAATAATAGAATAATTATAGCAATGTACTGTAATAAAAAGCATGTGAATGTGGCCTTCCTCTCTTGAAGAGCCCAAACAATTATTGACATTTTCAGACAGTGGTTGACTGCAGGTGACTAAAACCGCAGATGTGCAGGGACTACAGCAATACGGTTACCTTCTTTCTCTTCCTGGGTTAGATCAGGCAATCCTTTGGGACTACACTGCTGAGTACTGAAGACACTCAACTATTAGGAGGCAGGCACACTACCAGTCAGGCATATGTGAAGAACACCTTATATACTGGGTTGCTGTGCCCGAAGAGGGCACAGTTGTCATTACTAAAAGAGTAGCTACCCAAAAGGAATCAGACTGCCCGGCTGTGGACCCTCTCTTGCCTGCTTACTAGCTCTTGGTCCTCAGCAAGTGTATGAGTCTCTGTGCCTCATTTTCTCCATCTGTAAACTGGGTACACAAATAGTGCTTTCTTCATGAGGTTCTTGTGAGGATGGCATGAATTTGTACACACAGCTCCTGAGCATTACATGACACTGTTATTGTCTCTAGTGCTGGCAGAGAAGACAGGTTAGGGCTTCTTTGTTCCTGTCAACAAGCCCTTTCCCTGAAGAAGGGGGAAGTGCCACCCTCACCAGAGGCCTGCCACTTCCATTCTATCCTGCCTTCCTTAGGCTTCTTCATCTGGGCAAAGAGACCAGATTTAGGGGCTAAGACAGCTCCTCCCTGCCCTGCCTTTCTAACAGCCTGTGCCCTAGAAGCAAAACTGTGAGACTGGGCAGCCTCCTCCATCTCTCCCCACCTGGAACTTGTTCATTCTGGGGCCCTGCTCGGTTCTTTCTTGAGCAGAAGCCAGAGGGAGTGAGGGAGAGTTGAGGTGGCTGAGGGCTCAGGAAGAGGGAGCGGGTCGCTCCACAGCCATAGGCTCCAAGGATAAACCTCAGAGATAAGGAGTCAAGCCCTCCTTGTTCCTTAAGACAGGAGTCATGTCCTACCCCGCCCCCCCCCCCTGCCGCCAGCTACTAGGGAGTTTAAACCCTCTGCTCTTTGGGGTGGTGTAGCTCCTGGTAGAGGGGGACGGGACTGTCCCCTCAGCACACGCTTCCCCTCCTGCTTCATTCCCACTGCTCTGCGTATGAGTCTGTTTTCCCCTTAACACTTCCTGGTATGCGAAGGGCTGGGTGTGTGTACCCAAGACTATAGTAGCACAGGAAGATGGGATGGCACATAGGGACCTCTGTTCCAGTCCCTGGGGTGCTGGCTGAAGTTAGGCTTGGTAATTTTGTGGAACCCTCCTGGTTCCTGATAGATTCTTTTTACAAGCAAGGTCTGGGAACCTGGCCTGAGGTGGGAGGTAGGGACGGGAAGTAGAAAACCAAATGCATTGTGATTCTGCATCTCCCAGGCTCTGGGCAGTGGCTGGGTTTCTGTGTATTGCCTGTGCCAGACCACAGGGTGCGGGGCTGCTGTCCACAGCACATCCCACCACTGGGCCAAGATGGCCACAACTGTCCTCACTGGCCTTCCTCTCTTAGACTTTCCTTGTGGCAGTTTGCTTTGGAGTTCATAGTCCTGCTGCATCTTGGCTTTCTTATCTGTAAAGCAGGTTAATGACATCTCCTCCCTGGGCTCTTGTGAGTAGGAGCCCAGGTGATAGGTTAGCAGAGGGATGTGCCTGGCAGCCACTAGGCTCTCTGGGGTGGGAGGTGGAGGAAGTGAGGAGGTTTCTTTCCCCTGTTTTGAAAGGCCAGTTGCTGGGGGGCAAAGTAGACCCGCCCAACCCTGTCTTTCTAAAAACACTCTAGAAGAAAGGAAGAGCTGGGAACTAAAGAGCCAGGGTTGAGGTGACCCAGGAATTCTAAGAATTCTTCCCCAAGAAAATGGAGAGCCAGAGTCCCACCCTTGCCCTCTGCAGCAGGATCTAGGAGGAGGGAGGAGGTAATTGGAATGCTAGCTCTGGTGGCAGAAGAGCAATGCCGGGTCAAAGCTCAGTAAGGATTGCCTGCCCTCCTGCCCCTGAGGCCTGTGCCTGAGACTTCACCAGATAAAAATAACAGGCCTTAAGGATCTAGACCAGTCCTTCCCCATCCCCACACATGAAATCAAGGGTAGAAGCAAAGGTCCTCAGTCTGGTGTGAGAACCATTTATGCCCCCAGTGCAGGCCTGTCCATGTGACTGACCACCAATGAGCTTCCTTTTCTTCCCCTTTTGTAGACTGAGTGGGAGGTTTAGGAGGAAGCAGAGTAGTTGTGCCTTGTCTTTGTATAGGCAGCTGATGAGTGTCTGCTTCTCTAGCAGCTTCTGAGAAATCTGATCCTTTTTGCATTCCTGGGACAACCCCCCCCCCCATTTCCTTTATTCCTTCTGCAGTGGGGATTGCACTAAGACAGGTCAAGAATGAGTGGTTCTGGGACTCTGGCAACTTGGGCCCTTCCACTGGATCCTAAATAGAGGTGAAAAGGATAAACATCACACCCGAGGGTGAGTTCTGCACCCTTCTGCCTGGGCTTGGGAGAACAGTATGCCTTCTCCTGGCACCTTCTGTTTCCCTGCCTGCAAGCTTAACTAGTCCCCAGTCCCCAGCCTGCTCTGATCTTCCCAACCTCCAAGCCCCTGAGCCACTCTAGCACAACCTAGTAACCACCTGGTTGACCTTTATAGTCTGAGTTGGGTAATAGCCTCATCTTGCATTGTCTACTAAATTGTTTCATTTGTGTTAATCTGATTTACTCAAGTAGTTTGCAGAAATGATGGATTGTAAAAATAATCTGAATATTTGACCTCTATCACTTCCCTACCTAAATCCCTCCAGAGAAAGCTGGGTCAATGCATGATCCATTGCACCATCAAAGCTGTACTTATCTCCAGGTGCAATGGCACATGCCTGTAATCTCAGCAACTCAAGAGGCTGAGGCAGGAGGATGGCAAGTTTGAGGTCAGCCTCAGCAACTTAGCGAGATCCTATCCTAAAATAAAAAATTAAAAGGGCTGGGGATGTAGCTCAGTGGTAGAGCACCCCTGGGATCAATCCCCAATACTGGAGGCTGCATTCCTTCCCCTACATGATCTGGCCCTGCCTGTGAGGCATCCAGTTCTGCCTTAAGCCCCTCTTTCCCCCTTACCCACTGCACATGGGCTCATGGACCTGTTCAGCTCCTGTTTTCACCAAGTCCATTCCTACCTCGGACCAGGCATTAGGGAAGTCTGTTTGCAATACCAGGTCCCCATTTCAGGGCAAATGTCCCCTCTTGGAGAAGCTGTTCTTCACCATCCTCTCTAGGAGGTCCCCTCCCTAGTTCCTTTCTTGCACTTACTGCTGTGTGTCATGAGATGTTTGATTGTTTACTTATGTTTTGTCTGTCTGCCCTACTAGATGGGAAGCCCTGTGGGGACAAGCCTTGTGCATGTTTTATGCACCACTGAATACCCCAGGCCTAGCCTCAGGTTAGACACTCGATACATTATTTGTAGGGTAAAGAGTAGTAATAGTAGCAGCTAACACTTGCTAATTGGCACATACTAGATATTTCATGTAAAGCAAGACTTTTGATCTTCTCGTCAGTTCTCCTGAGAAAGTAATACTATCCCACTTTACAAATGAGGCCACTGGTGATGCCAAGCCCAGAGTTGGTAAATGACTTGTCCACAGGTATTAAGTAGTAAGGTTGGAACTCAAACCCACACTGCCTGGCCTGCCCCAGCTTGAACCCCATCCCCATTTCCCAGCAAGGACTCAATGCTGAGGGTCAGCAGAAGAGAGTCTGCTTTTCCCTGCCTCCATCGTTGTGTCTGGACTTTGTAGAGCTCAGAGGAAGAGGAAGCCCAAAGTCAGAGCATTGTCTGGGTGTTTGAGTAGAGGAGACTTCTTTGTGGACAAACTTGGGCTCTGCCACCATCAGAGGGAGGATGGAGTAAAGGCTGGCTGGAGGCCTGGCTGCTGTGGCCAGCTCAAGCTGGTGGTCATGGCTCAGAGGGAGCCAGCCATAACTTTGGTCTCCCTCTGTGTGGGTGTTCCCACTTATAGCACTTTTAGCAGGGGAGTTGCCCCTTCCCTGTTGGAAAGCTCCCTACCTCATCCCAGGAGACAGTGGGAGGATGGCTCTGATGAGCTCAAACCAAGCCTAAGTCCCCTTTCCACACAGCCACCAGATAGAACATTAGCCGTATCTGACTCAGGCTTCTCTCTTCCAGGTACATGTACCTTCTGCATATGGCAGGTTTCCAGGCCCTATCCCCTACAGGGCCTTTGTTTTTCTGATTATAAAAGTAATATTTATTCATTGTAGGTGATTTTTCATTTATCCATTTTATTACTATTATTTATTTATTTATTCATGTATTTATTTATTGTGGTGGAATCTTGCTATTGCCCAGGCTGTTCTTGAACTCCTGGACTCAGATGATCCTCCTGCTTCAGTCTCCTAAGTAGTTGGGACCACAGTTGTGTACCAGAGTGCCCAGCTTTATTTTAGGTGACTTAGAAAAATATAGAAGATCACACTGAAGAGAGCGTACCCAGTCTCCATTATCCCAAGCAGTGCTGGAGAATGGTTCTGAGTTATCGTCTATTCCCTCACCTCTCCACTTGCAGGCCTTGGTGCATCCTGGTTTGGACAAGCAGGGATGATAGATACGTTTCATTTTCATGTCAACTCGAGCATTGAGAGAGTCTGAGCACACCGCCATGTATAGTGGGAAAGATCATTACCATTGCGTAGTAATGTCTGGCAGGGGTGTGGGAAGTAGGAGGGTGGCATGTATGCTACCTGCTCCTCTCCCTGTAATAAGTGACAGGAAGCTGAAATATCAGTGAATCTGAGCTGGTTGTGAGTCCTCAAGTCCTAGAACTATATTCTTTTTCTTGAAAGGAAACAGCTAAGTAGTTGGGTTCCCAGGCAACCCTCCCTTCCATGGAAGTGTGACAAGAAAGCTTATGACTCAGAGTATGAGGCCATTGTGGGAGATATAGATCCTGTGAAATCGATCTGCAAACCTATAGGGGCCACAAGCCGGATGCTGTGATCTCAGATGGGAGTGGGGGGTGTGCTCTGCCTGCTGGGCCACATTCTGGCTGTCAGTTCAACCTTGTTGTGTGTGGCTTGTTGGGGCCTGTGACAGCTACTCTGAGGAACAAACCACGTTTCAGGTGCCCTGCCTTTGGTGCCTTGTTGAGGAAGGACTTGGGCTGCACAAAGCACTAATCAGTGCCACAGTCTGCACTGTGCCAACACTGGTTTATTCACCCCCATCCCGACTGTTTCTTCCTCTTCCTCTCCCAGCCCATGAAACCCCTGAAGGCCACAGCCACCACCTCCCAGCCTGTGCTCACCATCCAGCAGATTGAGACCATCTTCTACAAGATCCAGGACATCTATGAGATCCACAAGGAGTTTTATGACAATCTCTGCCCTAAAGTGCAGCAGTGGGACAGCCAGGTCACCATGGGCCACCTCTTCCAGAAGCTGGTGAGTCTCCCACGGAGGGAGCAACCCCATGCAGCATCCTGGTGGGGCTGCTGGTATATGAAGAGGGCCTTGGGAGAGAACTAACCAGCCTCAGCCCTCTTAGCCTCCTGAAGGCCTGAGTCATCTCTGAGACCTGGATGTAAGCCTTGGCATATGCTTTATGGGGCATCTGGGCCTGGAACCTTGACTCTCTGGAAGTGTTTCCAGGGACAGTGGGAACAGCCTGTGTATGTGGGTGCTTCTGAGAGAAGACCACCTCTCTCTCCCTCAAGCCAGTCCTAGAATGAAACCTTCCTGCCAGGCTTTGGGTCCCCTCTCTCTCCATAGACAGAGGCATGTGCCAGACCAGGGGGCAAGGACGGTTCACCTGAGATCTTGAGCATTCACCAGATCCCAGTGCTACCTGTGTAAAATAGATCATTCACAAGCTAATGATCATCTGCTCAGTTCCCCAGAGCAGAAAGCACTGAGAACCCCACCCCACCCACTGTTGCAGGAGGAGGAAGGACATGAGTAGGATTCAGGTGCAGACTCAGTGTGGGGAGGTGCTCACAGAGATCTTCTAGTTCCCAGGGCTTCTATAACTCTCTGCCCTAGCTGCCTCTGTATCTGCTGGGACACCCCCGAGAGACCTGCAGAGCCCCTAGGTGGACTATCCCACCATCACCTGTGTGGCCCAGCAGGCAGAGAGGGGTCTGGGAGTCTAAGGCTGTTCACTTGTTCCCTGGGTGTGAATGGTTGAGGGGTGGGACAGAAGCAGTGCCCCTGCTTTTCCTCCCCTGCCCTAAGGCTGGCTGGTCACTCCTAGGGCCTCAAACTCAGCATGTTCCAAACTGGACTCACTGTCTCTGAAGTCACCTGCTCTTCTTTCTGTCTTTATCTCAGTTGTGCCTTGGACTTATCCTCGGCACTTCTCCCTCTCCAACCTACTTTCACCCTCTCCCTTCTCCCTCATTTCCATGTCCCATGGAGTCCACTTCTTTGATGTCCCTCACAGCTACCAACTTATTTCCACCCCTCTGGCACCCTTCCTCTTGACCACCATTGACCTTTTCCTGGACCTTTGCCATGGCCTCATGAGCGGTCCTTATCTCCAGGCCTGCTCCCCTCCCTTCACCCACCAACACTTACAGCAGCAGAGTCATCTAAACCCTAACCAGACCTTGCTTCTCCCCTGCTCTATCCCCCTCCACCCCCAGTGACTCCCTCTTGCCCACTGGCTGAAGGTCAGGCTCCAGGAATGGCTGTGAGACCCCTTGCTTGCTGACCCTCTGGCTGCTGTCTCCCTCTTTGACACAGGGCGTTGTGCTCTCAGCTCACACTGCAGGCATTTTTCTGACCTCTGCAGACTTGTGGCTCCATCTGATTGAAATGTCCTTCCCTATCTTGTTGGCCTCTTTGATCACTTCCCAGCTTAAAAGTGTCTTCTTCAGAAAAGCTTTTCCCAGCCCCTGTGCTCATCCCTCTTGAGCACTTATAACAGCCTGTCTTCCTAAAACCATAAGCTCCAGGAGGATAGACACACTGTATTTCCTTCTTATTAGACCCTCAGAACCAGCCCAGCAGTCAATACATGAGTGAATATTCCAAGACCTTGACCATTGGATTTGGGGAGGACTTGGCCCTGGAGGGAGACACCTTGTCCTGAGCGAGAACCCTGCTTTTGAAGACCAGCAGTATTGTGGGGACAAGCACAGCTTCTAGAGCCAGGTTACAGCCAGGTTTGAGTCCCGGCTCTGCCACAGATGATCCTGTGACTGGGCAGCTTTACCTCTCTGTGACTCAGCTTCCTCTTCTGTAGAAGAGGGTCATAACAATATTTACCTCAGCGACTTCTTGCAAGAAATAAGTAAGTTAATACCTGAAAAGTGCTTGGAACAGAGCCTGGGAGGTTGTAAATTAGTAAATGTTCAGTGTTTAGCCATTATCTTTACTGCTGTTGTTATTACTGTTATTAGGAGTGGGCACCTCAGAAGGCATCATTTCTTTTTTTTTAAGTACCAGGGATTGAACTCTCAGAGGCACTCAACCACTGAGCCACATCCCCAGTTCTTTTTTGTATTTTATTTTAGAAACAGGGTCTCACTGAGTTGCTTAGCACCTCACTGTTGCTGAGGCTGGCTTTGAACTCACAATTCTCCTGTCTCAGCCTCCCAAAGTGCTGTGATTACAGGTGTGCGCCACCGCACCCAGCTGCTTCTTATTATTCTTTTTTTTTTTTTTTTTCCTTTTTTTTCCTTTTTGTACTAGGAATTGAGCCCAGGGGTACTTAACCACTGAGCCACATCCCCAGCCCTGTTTTTGTATTTTATTTAGAGATAGGGTCTGCCTGAGTCACTTAGGGCCTCACTGAGTTGCTGAGGCTGGCTTTGAACTCAATCCTCCTACCTCAGCCTCCTGAGCAGCTGAGATTACAGATGTGCCCCACCATACCCAGGGGCCTCCTTTTTACTTTTTGAGTCAGGGTCTTGCTAAATTGCTAAGGCTGGCCTTGAATTTACAATTGTCCTGCATCAGCCTCCTGAGTCACTGGGATTATAGGCATGTGCCACCTACAGAAGGCATCATTTCAAGGGAACGTCACACTTCTGATTCTAGTGGACCCAGATGCCTTCCCCAGTATAGGGATGGTGAACATTCAGTCATCCTTCTCTGGTCCCAGGAATCTAAAGTGATTGACTTGGGGGAAAGCCTTCCTTCAACCCTCATGGGGGCAGAAGAGAGCAAACCAGTGGTGAGGGTTGAGTAGTCAGAGGACAGTGGAAAGGCTGTCCTAATTCTCTTCCATCACTTGGACCCTGCTGTCAGCAGAGCCTCCTGGTCTGGTCTCAGCTCCATAGGCCTGGTTGTGAGTTTGATACCCACCTCCAGCATCATGAACCTATGCCTGAGGCTCCTGGGGCTGTGGGCTTGGCAGGGTCTGGGTAGAGATGGGGCAAGCTGGGCATCTGGAGGCAGTTTATTTTCAGCTAAAGTCTCTGGGTATTTGATTATTCATTACTGAGAGAAGGGAATTAGCATCTCTGCTGTTTGTTTTATGAGATCACTCCAGTGCCAAGCTGCTGTTTCCAAGCAACCTCCACTTTCCAGTTAATGACCCTGGCAGGCCAGGCCTTGGGCCCTCCAGCTTAGGGTGACTGTGGAGATGGCAGTTCCCAGAATGGCCCATGACTCCTACATGTAAGCCTATGCACAGTGGCCTCTGCTCCTGGCTCAGTGGAGCATGCCAGCCCAGGCAACCAGGCTTCATCCTTCTCATGGAATGAGGGCATGGAGAGCCTTTTCCTGGAAGAGGACTTCAATGATTTGCACTTTGCCTTAGGAAGCAGTTGGTTAGCACATCTCCTACAACCTGGGACACAGACAAGCAGGACTTCCCTAGAAGAAAATGAACTCCACCTCTTCTTGCCCCTTCCCAGAAGCTTTCTTTTTGAAAAGTCTAACCCCTGGGGGGCTGAGACTTGCACTGCTCTGGCCATGGCTTCTCCAGGCATCCCAGTTTTCACTGTCCTCTCTGGCTTCCCTGTCCCTCAGCCCCGCCAACTTCCACAAAGGACTCTGTCTTGGCACTGGGAGGCTCTAGGCCCAGCTGATAGTGCACCCAGCCCCACTGCCCAGCCTCTTTCAAGAATCCTTGAACTGCGCAAGGATTCTTCAGGGAGCAGAGTAGTCCAGAGTTGGGCTCTGGGACAACCTGCTTTTCCTAGCACCTTGGTGGGAAGTAGAAGCCTCTGACAAAGCCTGGCAGCAGCTGTACCCCCTTGCCACTTCATCAGAAAAACATTTAAACCAGAAAATCTAGAGAATAATATAGCAGACAACTGTGTAGGCACCTCCCAGAATTAACAAATGTTAAGCTTGGAAGATAAATGCCAAAACTAACTTCCTCTCTCTCTCTCTCTTTCTCTTTCTCTCTCTTTCTCTCTGTCTCTTTTACTTTCCTTCCTCCCTTATTTCCTGTTTTCCTTCTTCTGAGGATTGAACCTGGGGCCTCTGCCATTGAGCTACACCTTCAGTCCCTGGCAAAACTTTCTAATTAAAAAGAAATATATTACAGGTGAAGGTGAAGTCTTTCCTTCCCCTTTTCTCCTGAAGCAGCTGTCGGTGTGCATTTGATGTGTACTTTATATATTGTAGTTTATATTTTTACTACATTGTATCTTTTAGGACATTGCATGTACTTTTGAAATATGCATAGGTTTCTATGTATGTCACATTTTGCAATTCAATCAACATTTGCTTTGAAACATGTTGGTGTTGCTACATATAAATCTAGTTCATTCATCTGAACTGCTGTGTGTCTGGATTTCAGTATTTATGAGCATTTGTTTCCAATCCTTCCACTATAAGAAAGAAGAAGGCCGGGCGTGGTGGCTCAAGCCTGTAATCCCAGCACTTAGGGAGGCTGAGACAGGAGAATCGCAAGTTTAAAGCCAGCCTCAGCAATGGCGAGGTGCTAAGCAACTCAGTGAAACCCTGTCTCTACATAAAAACACAAAATAGGGCTGGGGATGTGGCTCAGTGGTTGAGTACCCCTGAGTTAAATCCCTAGTACCAAAAAAAAAAAAAGAAGAAGAGGGAGGCAGTAAGTATCTTGGGCACACACATATGCATGCTTTTCTTTTTTCTTTTTCTTTTTGTATCGAGGATTGAACTCAGAGGTACTTGACCACTGAGCCACATCCCCAGCCCTATTTTGTGTTTTATGTAGAGACAGGGTCTCATTGAGTTGCTTAGCTCCTCACTGTTGCTGAGGCTGGCTTCGAACTCAAGATTCTCCTGTCTCAGCCTCCCTAAGTGCTGGGATTACAGGCATGCGCCACCGCGCCCAGCTATATGCATGCTTTTCAAGAGTAGTGATATCCACCAGAAATAAGTTGCAAGCCACATATATAATTTTAAATGTTCTAGTAGCATATTTCTGACCATCCCCCTTCTCTGTCTCTCTCTGGCAGAGCTAGGGATTGAATCCAGGGCCTTACACATGCTATGCAAACCCTCTAACACTGAGCTACATTCCCAGCCTTAGTAACTGCATTTTAAAAAAAGTGAAAATAAGGCTAGGGTTGTAGCTCAGTGGTAGAGTGCTTGCCTAGCATGAGTGAGTTCCTGGATTCAATCCCCAGCACTACAACAAACAAACAAACAATGCCAGGCACTGGGCACATACATATGTAGCCCCCCCCACCCCGCCCCAATGAAAGAAGAAGGAAATACACAGGTGAAGTTAATTTTAAGAATATTTTACTGGGCTGGGGTTGTGGCTCAGTGGTAGAGTGCTTGCCTAGCATGTGTGAGGCACTGGGTTCAGCACCACATAAAAATAAATAAATAAAATAAAGATAATGTGTCCATCTACAATTAAAAAAATATTTTTTTAAAAAAAGAATGTATTTTATTTATCCCAACAGATCCAAATATCATTTCAACATCAAATTCATATTTTAAAATTGGCAAGATAATTTACATCCTATTTTACATACTAGGCCTTGGGAATCTAGTGTAGATTTTACACATACAGCATATCTCAATTTGCACTGGCCACATTGCAGGTGTTTAGTAGCCATGTGTAGCTTGTGGCCACTGTGTGGGGCAGCATAGTACTGTGGTTTCTATTAGAAGTGAATTTGCTACGTGGTAGGCTGAGCCCATACCTGTTGTCAGCTTTATTAATTATTGACAAATTCTCTTCAAATAATTAGACTAACTTATTCCTACAGGCAGACTATAAGAGTTCATATTTCCCCACATTCTTGCCAACCCTTGATAGCATGAAATTTTAAAATTTCAACCCTTCTGACCAGCATGCACTAGTATCTCATTGTGGCTTTATTTTGAATTCCCGTCCTTTGGAGAAAATATGTGTGCACAGCCCAGAGAAGACTTCCCATAAATATTTGAGGAATCAAATTAGTGACTCTCCATTTCTCCTTTTACAGAAAGAGGGGTGATGGGATTTGTCCTGCCCCCCTGAGGAGGCAAGGCTCTTTGTGGTCATAAGTCAGGGGAGGTTTTGGTTTAGATTCTGAGTGGCCTGCAGGTATGTAGTGAGACAGGGGACAGGGACCTGAGGGTCCCTTTAAATGCTGTGCCCCACACTCAGCATGGGGAGTGGGGAACTGAGCAGGCCACTTTGTCTACCCCATTCTCCTGTGTCCCTGTGCTCCTGCTGACTACAGGATGTGAAAGAGGACTGAGGCATTGAGGGGCTTCAACCCTGGGTTGGTGCTAAAGGAAGCCAAATGTTATGATGAGTCGAATTTCTGGCCTGCCAACAAAGGCCCTGCCCTGCTCTCCTCCCCCCAAGTACCCTCTTATTAACCTTATTGGCTAAGTCTGTTTCCATGGAAACTGTCAAGTTCAAAGGGATACTGTAATATGTTCATCCTGCCTTTCCTCGCATTCCCAGCGAGCCCTTTGGAGCTGAGTTAGAGGTTCTGAGTGCTAAGGGAGCTCCAGGAGCTCTAGTTAAGCTTTCATCCATTCATTAATCCTCCCCCAGCCCACTCCTACCCTCCTCTCTCTCCATTCTCTGTCTCCTCCCTGCAGGCCAGCCAGCTCGGTGTGTACAAAGCATTTGTGGATAACTATAAAGTCGCTCTGGAGACAGCTGAGAAGTGCAGCCAGTCCAACAACCAGTTCCAGAAGATCTCAGAGGTAGGAAGCTCCCCACATAGCCACCCCAACAGTCCTGGGCAGCTCGGAGCTTTCTGGCCTTTGCCTGTCTCCTCCCTCGTTCACCAGTCAGGGAATCCGCTCCCCTCATGGGTAATGCTTAGCCTGACATTTGCTTTCTTACACCTGACATTTTTCCTCTTAATATAAGGATATTGATTGGTTTGATTTTTTTTTTTAAATTCCATTTCAGGTTACAAAGAGGAATAGAGAAGGCAAAAAAAGAAAAAAAGGAAAAAAGAGAAAGGCAATATTATCCTATATAGTGGTGACCTCGGGCAAGTCACTTCCCTTCTCTTGGCCTTTGTTTCCTCTCCTATAGAATGAGCTGTTTGGACTTGGCCAGCTTGCCTCAAATTTACTGCAGCATTGTTCAAAATACAGATCTCTAGGCACCTTTCCTGTAGCTTCTGATTTCAGAAGTCTTGGGGTGCTGCCCTGTAGTCTACACTCTAACCAGCTCCTGGGTAGTTTTTTTACTATCAGGAAGACTTGAGACCTAGAAGCATGGCATTGCCTTCCATTGGCACTTCTATCCAGAAAGTGGCAGGGAGGGGATTGGACCCTAGGATCCTTCAGGATCTACAGCCCAGTTCATTCTTTATTCAAAAAGACCCCAGAGACACCCCTCAACCACTGGCCTTGTGGGAAGTGCTCAGTCCAAAGGCAGGGTAAGGGAACCTCCGTTTCTGGGGAAGGAATATACTTTTGTAGTTTTTTTCTTGGTACTAGGGATTGAACTCAGGGGCACTCGACCACAGAGCCACATCCCCAGCCCTATTTTGTGTTTTATGTAGAGACAGGGTCTCACTGAGTTGCTTAGCGCCTTGTTGTTGCTGAGGCTAGCTTTGAACTCGCGATTCTCCTGTCTCAGCCTCTCAAAGTGCTGGGATTACAGGTGTGCGCCACCGCGCCCAGCTCTTTTGTAGTTTTGGAAGTCCTGTCGGAAGGTCCCCCTGGTCCCTTTGCTTTCCCTGTCTCACCTCTGATGCTAGAAAAGTTGATGAGACATGGGATAATTTTCCTGAAACTGCTGGGATTGTGGGTTATGCCCAAGTTTGGAAATCAACCTGGAGGCCACACAAGAGTTGGACAGACAGTGATGGAAGCGTCAGCTTGATTATTAGAAAAAGCCTGATTGGAAGATGTGGCTTTGGATCCATAGCTACATGGTAAATGCTTCACCTCTAAAAAGTAAATATATCTATTGAATCTGGCACAAACGGCAAGCCACAGATTCCTCCCCACAGTGGGGGCCAAGCCTGCCCCTCTAACTCAAGGTGCAAAGAGAGGAGGCCTGAGCTCCATTTCTTTTCCCAAACTCATGGGTCAAATAAGTTAACTTTTTCCTGGGAGGACAGAATGAGGGGTGGGGAAGTCCCTCTAAGTGGAGTCATAAGGCTAGAGAACTGGTGCTTCCCCTCACAGCTTCTAGCTTTTCCCGGGAATAAGCTGTGCTTCCCGTCTGTGTTCAGAGTGTCCCTGCCACAGCTATTTGGATGACCAGGGCCAGCATGGTCCAGAGAGTGTGGTTTCCCCCTTAGCCTGGTCTTATTGCCCATTCTTTGTGCATGGACAGAACCCCCTGCAGCCATGCCTAACCCCTCTCAAAGCTGGCTTGTCCCAGAGGGCAGAGCCAGGCCCATGGCCCTCTGCCAGGTGGCTGTTCATCCTGACTCACTGGATGACGCTGTTGCTTCCTGCTGGCGCTGCCTCTTAATTACTGCAATTAGGCCTTTCTCCTCTGCAGCAGGAGTGATTTCATACCTCCAGGCTGCACTGGAGGGGGGAGTGGAGCAAAATTCCTTAAAGCTGGGAATCCAGGCATCAGGGAGAGAGATGCAGCCTGGAGAAGCTGAGTGAGACACACACATACACACACACACACACACACACACACACACCCCAAGCTGAGTCCCTGGGGGTTTTCTCTGTCTAGAAACAGTTAGCATAGGAAATGAGCTCCTGCTATCAGGGCATTTCCTTCCTCCAGGCAGAGCAGGCAATATCACCTGGGTACCTGACCTTGGCCTCACCTCGCCCCTGCCTTCTCAGGACACTCTTGGCCCAGGCTCTGTGCACTCAGCCTGCCAAATGGGGATTGCATTTCAGCTCTAATTGCAGACTGTACTGTCCTGTTAGCAAGGGCTGGGACACCTCTCCCTCTAGAGCAGATAGGAGAGGTTTAGATCCCATAAACTGTCCCTGGAATCTGTTTCCAGCACTCATTCCTGGGTTACTTGGCATGGGCTCCAGGAGGCCATTGTGACTGTTCCTCCCTGCAGTATCAGTATCCTCTCTTGTGCCCAGAACAGACATAGGTGATGGTGTGTCAGGGGGCTGGGGTAGTAGTGAGACCCTGCTGTATGGGGAGGGTGTAGCCTGTGGCCTTCAGCATCTCTACTCTAGGCCCTCCTCCTCCCTGCTCCCCCTGTGCAATTATGCAGACCCCTCCTTATCTCAAGGGCATTCATACCCCAGGAATTGACTGCATGCCCCAAGGATTGGCCTGGTGCTTGTCCATTCAAACCCTGGATGCCCTGGGCCTGATATGTACATATCCCTGAGTAGTGTCGTCTGCAGGGGTCACTAGGGAGTAGGATCCTGTTCTTGCCATGCTCAGTCTCTGAGAGGCCCCAGGAATTGCTGGGAAGGGGCTTCAGGAGACAGGTCTGAGGAATTCCCATTACCTCAGCACTTCCTACCAACTGGTCCTGATTCTGATACCTAGACTGCCCCTTCTTTTTTTTTTTTTTCACCAGGGATTGAACTCAGAGGTACTCGACTACTGAGCCACGTCCCCAGCCCTATTTTGTGTTTTATGTAGAGACAGGGTCTCACTGAGTTGCTTAGCACCTCGCCATTGCTGAGGCTGGCTTTGAACTGGCAATTCTTCTGTCTCAGCCTCCCAAAGTGCTGGGATTACAGGTGTGAGCCACTGTGCCCGGCCCTAGACTGCCCCTTCTTGCCTATACCACAGCCACTGGACTCAGGAGGCTCCAGGGAATCTAGGTAGCAAGGTAGAGGCACCCCATGTCCTTGGGTCTCCTTTGTACCCCCAGGTTTCAAGGCCCCTCTTCCTCCTATGCTCACAATGGGGGAGGGGGAGAGTGGGACAGATCAGGTAGTGATTCTTCTCCTCCTTCTGGCAGGAACTCAAAGTGAAAGGGCCCAAGGACTCCAAGGACAGCCACACATCAGTCACCATGGAAGGTACTTCGGGGAACAGGGCTGCTTTACGGTCACCTTCCTTTGTCTGATTTTGTGAACTATGGGCTGTGTGTGAACACGGTGCCCTCCCTGCTTGTGTGTGAATGTGTGCATGTGTACATGCCCGCGCACCCGGGCTCGTTCTCGCACACGCACATGAGGAATCCAGCCTCTCCTCCCCAGGCAGCGGGCCAGCTACAAACGTGCTCCTCCTTAGGATGCCAGCAGGCGCTGGGTCCCTCCTCCCTCCGCTCCCTCCTCCTGCCTCTCCACGCGCCTCCCGCCCTCCCCCTTGCTGGAGGAGCACTTGGAAGGAAGCGGCTGCTTGATTCTAGAGGCTGTGCAGCAGCAGCCTGCAAGGTGGCTGAGTGGCCCGGCTGCTGAGGGGAGCTGGGAGCTGGGAGCGATGGCTACACGCCCCTGCTGCAGGAACAGAGGCTGCCATGGAAATTCTTCTCATCATTCGCTTCTGCTGTAACTGCACTTATGGTAACCCAGGCGCCTCTCCATGGGAGGCGGCGTGAATTAACCCACTGGGGGTGCGGAGGGTTGGCTGGAGTGGGCTTAAATGTGACCCACAGGATTTCGGGGGCAGCAGAGAAGGGAGGCTGGGCAAGTTGTTTGGACCTGCATGCATAGCCCTGTGGCCAGTGGAGTTGAAATCTTGGGGCTGCTCAGGGCAAAGGTGGCTTTGAAATGGAAGGGCCAGTCTAGAAGGGCCCAGGTTCCCCCACAAGGATCTGTGAGGAACTGGTGGCTAAATGCGTGCATGAGAGGCTTTGAACAACTTCCTCAAGAGGCTAAGGAAATGAAGTGGCAGGCTATACCTGCAGGCAAGATAACCCTGAGGCCAGGGAGAGGGTCGGCAGGGGCCAGGTGGAAAGGGGCAGAGGGTATAGATGGCAGTGTCTCAAACTAAGAGGGTGCCAGCCTGGGCTGGAGGGACAAGTTGGGAGTTTCTTTGTTTCCGGAGATAGGAGAGGAGGTTGAGCAGCCAGGGTATTGTGTGCTCTGTGCACATGCCGCCTTCTCTCAGGACGTGCTGGGGGAGCCGGGAAGGACTGGGTTCCTCCCGGGAGGTTTGTTCCGCTGCCTGTGGAGACCCTTGAGCTGAGATTCCCACATTCAGCACCGAAGGTCAGCTCTGGGAGAAGGGGGTGTGGCAGCTGCTGCTTTGTGAAGGTCACACACCCACCCTTTAATGAAAGGGACCTGGAGTGTCCTATGTGCTTTTTCCTCAGCTGGGGGTGAGGGTCCCAAGACAGATATGTGCTGTCAGCCCAGCTGTTGCTCACAGGAGGCCAAAGCCGCCCTGGGCTGGGAGGGATCCAGAAGCAGGTGGGTCCTGCTCTGCAAGGCAAGAAGTGCCTTAGGGATGACTTAAGCTGCGTTTGGCAGTGTATGAGGGGCAAGTGTGGCTTTCTGGCCAGCTGCTCTGGGCCCGTGTGTGTTGGAGCAGCAGGTGTCTGGTTTTAGGACCTTCTTCCCTCCCACCAGGCATTTTGTCTGCACCCTTCTCAATCACTTTGCTTTCCTATCTCCGTGGTAACCCAGGGCTCCTTGTTAAAGACTGAACTAAGGAGAGGTGGCTGTTTGCTGGAGGAGAGATGATGGATGAGGTTTTCTGGGCTCTTTCCCAGAGGATGCTGTGCAGGACCACCTCACCCTCACCTTCCTGGGCTGACCTGTGTTGAAGTGTGCTCATGAAGGAAGCAACCTCAAAGCAGGCAGCCTTTCCAGCAGCCGCAGCATGACAGCTATGGGCACTCTACTTGCAGGGGAGAAGCTGTTCCATCGGCCCCCTGCCCTTCAGCTCATTCTGACAGGCTGGGGTGAAGAGGAGAGCGGGACTTGAAATTGGATTGTTCAGAGAGTGAGGGAAAATGCTCTCTTTTGGTCTTGCTTCAGCTCTGCTTCCCTAAAAGAGAAAGAGTGTCAGCCCTTTGCTTCCTCTTCCCTCCACAAAGAAAGCTTAGTCTCTGTGAAACAGGCCCAGGACCTGGAGATCAGGGTCTCTTTGGTTCCTGCAATACCATCTTTGAAGTCAGCCTTAAAGTGGGGAATGAAGAATGAAGAAGCCATCTTTCAAGGAATGGGCTCACCCTAGTAACTAGAGGTCATCTCACTTACCTCTGGAAAATCTCTCTGAGAACCCTCCTGTCATTCAATTAGCTTTTACAGGGGTTGCCCTCTCCTGAGGAAGAAGACAGCTCACTATTAGAAGCATGGGTAAACTGAGATCCAAAACCCAGCAACTACTTATGGCTTTGTGATTCTGAGCAAGTTACATAATGTCTCTGTGCCTCCGTTTTCTCATCTGTAAAATAGAGCTGGTAAAAATTCCTTCTCATTTTAATCACAGGAAGTAATGCACACCAAACAGTTAACTCAGTGCCATTGGATGGAGTTAAGTTCCCAGCAAACAGGAGACAGACCAGTTTGTTCATGCCAGGGGTCTGACATTGGGGCACTGCAGTGTCATTTGCAAAAGTCCTGGTCAGGGCGAGGCTTCTTGGAGCAGGGGAAGACAGAAGGATTGCAAGTTGTTGGATGGCGGGTATGCTGGGCCAGAGACAGCTTGGTGAGGAGTAGGGACAGTGGGTACAGCACTCAGGGGAACCAAGCTCACCTGCCAGAGCCAGGGACCGGGGAAGAGACAGGAGTTCCTGGAGCAAAGAGTGAGCACCTCACCCAGGGGAAGCAGGTGTGCAGGGCCCATGGGGAACACAAACACTGGGGTTGTCCTCCCTCTCCATATCCGACTGGGGCTCCAGAGCCTCTTCCTGTCCTTCTCTCTCCTCATTTTTCCTCCCAGCTGTCCTTACCCCACTCAGCCAAGGCTGAGGCTGCGGGACACATTCCATAGCCCCTGTCAGGTGGACTCTTGAGGTGACTACAAGCGTATTAATAACCCCTCTGAAACCCAACCCACCATTTGTACAGAAACCTCTTCCTCCTGGGACTCGAGAGAGGCCTGGAGTAGCTGACAGTGCAGTATCAGCTTTCCTGGGGGCTGGAACTGAAGTGCCCACCCTGGCAGGTGTCTGCTGACCTTGCACTTCCTTGTTTGTCTCTGGCTTCTCTTCTGGTGATTTCCGCCCCCTGAAGATGGGCTGAGCCACATGTAGGTGGGATGCCTTAAAGCAGCTTCATAAGTGGGCCCCCCTGAACTGGTAACTGGGCTTTACCTCACTGCACCAGGATACACCAAGCCTGGGCCTACACATTCTAGCTCTCATAGCCCATGGAGAGGGCCTCTAGAAATTGCTAGATAAGAAAGGGCTACAAAGAAGTCATAGAAAGTGTGTTTGCATAAAGCAGTGGCTTTCAACCATGACTATGCATCAGAATCAGCAACGGAGCTTTTTTAAAATGCTGCTACCCTGTTTCGCCCTGCAGAGATTTGGGTTTAGTTGATGGGGTGGGGGTGGGCATGTGTTTCTTTTAAGAGCTCCCCCAGTGATTCTAATGGGCAGCCAAGCAAAGACTGCAGATAACACTCTTGGCACACCGCTGAGACTGCATCTTCTTTGTCGCCAGCAGATTGTTCCCTGAAGTGTCTACTTAGCAATTCACAGGGTGTTTATATCTAGGGCTTTGGGGGAACCCATTGGTTTGGGGGCTGGCTAGGGCATGAGTGGGATCTGGCACAACCAGGTCCTGTGGGAAACCCAGTTGGGGTCTTCCCCAAACCAGCATCCTGCCTCCTACTGCTCCTATGGCAGGAAACCAAAGGTCACGCCCATGGACTGGGCCATTCGTGTGCAGGACCAATGCTGAACCACCACGTTGGGAGGAGCGGGGCACAGCTCCTTGCAGGAAGGGTGTTTGGGAGTACTGGGCTGCCAGCTGCTGCCTCCACCTGTCCCCACTGAATCCCCGCAATCCTCATGTGTTTGGGTCACAGAGGGGTATGGCTCATGAGGGCCTGGCTGAGCTTGCATTTGCCCAACATCTTGGAGACTGCCATAGGTGAGGCCCATTGAATCCCTTTAGGAAGTCTTTGCCCCTCAGGCTATCACTGGCTTGAGAGCAGAGACGGTGTGGAGGTCTGGCCTGCGTTCCACCCCCAGCCTTCCCCATTCTGTCTGGGAGTTCAAGAGCATGTAGAAAGGTCTTTCCTCATAGAGAAGAGGCCAGATGTGTGGGTCAGAGTGAAGCATGCTGCTCCCAACTGGCTGGGTCAGGCCTCCAACTGGGGGAACATGAGAATGGAGAAGCTGCCTTTCCTGGAAAAATAGCACATCTCCTTCCCTGAGCCTGGCTTTCTGGGTGGGACCCAGAGTGTGCTGGACCTGAGGAGCCTGGCTAGTTGTAGGGGTAAGGGAGCATGCAGAAGAGCTTCTGCTCTAAGCCAGACCAGGCCAGGAGGGTCTGGGAGGTGACCCTCAGAGAAGTCATGTCTGGCTGGGCACTCGTGTAATCCCAGCAGCTTGGGAGGCTGAGACAGGAGGACCAAAAGTTCAAAGCCAGCCTCAGCAACAGCAAGGCACTAAGCAACTCAGTGAGACCCTGTCTCTAAATAAAATATAAAATAGGGCTGGAGGTGTGGCTCAGGGGTTGAGTGGCCCTGAGTTTAGTCCCCAGTAACCCCCAAATAAAAAGAAGTCCTGTCTGATGGGTGGTGAGATGGAGAGGCAGAGGTGGCATGGGAGCCTAGGCTGTGTGTCTGCCTGTTGCTGTGGCATGGCCTGCCCTGGGAGTGAGTGGATGTACAGGTTACTGTGGAACACACTGGCTCCCTGCAAATCCGTGTTTGTGTGGGGCAACAAGGTGGGCTGGGGGATGAAGCTGGTCTCCAAGGTCTTAAGTTGCTCCTTATATGTCACCGTCCTGTCTCTTCCTTGCCTTCCTCAACAGCTCTGCTCTATAAGCCCATTGACCGAGTCACTCGGAGTACCCTGGTTCTACATGTGAGTGTCTAGTCCCCTGAATGGCCAGGGAGGGGTTAGGAGTTTGGTGGGAGGGTGCTGGAGTCACTGAGAGCAGCCCATTAGGGGAGCTGAGCAGAGGGTCCCTGGGCCTCAACTGCGCCTGCCTGGCCTGCAGTAACCATGCCAACGGGGCCAGGGCCTAAATATAGCTTGGCTAGTAAGCTTGATATTTGGCCAAATGCTTCCTAGGAGGCAGGCACTTCTGTTTCCCCATCCTCTGCCTCCTGGTCTCTGTTGTCCTAGGAGCAACTAGTATGGGGTAGGTAGAAGGGTGTCTCTCCCAGCTGCTTGGTGAGATGAAGCTACACCTGGCTTCCCCGACCAGTGAAAGAAGTCACCATGCAGCAGGAATAATCAGGATCACTACCCTTACCCCAAATGCTCCAACCCTAATTTTTGGTTCAAATTTTTAACAGGCATGACCAGATTAGAGTGTGGGTTCCTGAGTGCCCACCTCAGAATTCTTTTGGTAAATATTAAGTACTACTCACTCTCTTATGGAGACCAGAGTCTTTCTTCTCAACTTACCACCACCTTCCCTTCCCAGGATCTTCTGAAGCACACACCTGTGGACCACCCAGACTACCCGCTGCTACAGGATGCCCTCCGCATCTCCCAGAACTTCCTGTCCAGTATCAATGAAGACATTGACCCCCGCCGGACTGCAGTCACTACTCCCAAGGGGGAGGTGAGCTCAAGATCCTGCCCAGCCTCACACCTAGGCTGAGGAGCAGGCAGTTGACCAAATGCCCCTGCTCTCCTTCATACATAGGCGTCACTGTCAAGTGTCCTGTGCCTCTCTACCCCTCAGCGAGATTGGCAGTCTTTGGTTGTGCTGATTACCTATGGCATTTCAGGCCCTGGGTAAATAGCTTTAACTCCAGTGTCTCATTAATCCTCATAATAATCCAGTGAGGCAGAAGAGGAAACTGAGGCCTAGAGAGTCTCTCCAGGTCTGGCATGAGGTCTCATAGTCATATGTGTCAGAACAGGATTCTGTACTTGGGGCTACCTGGCCATAAGCCCTGAGCATTGTGCCCCATATTAGAGAAGCTGGGCCTCCAGGTGCAAACAACCCCTTGGTACGATGCTTTCCCTGGAGGTTGAGAGAACAGAAACCCTGAGCAGCTTCAGATTGGCCTGCACAGCAGGTATGCTGGAGCTGGGGAGCGAGCTAACAGCTGAAGACACTGGCATCAGGGATTTCTGAGACTGCCCAGGCTGCTGAGATGTTCCATGTGGGTGCCTAGATTGGCACAGCAGCTCTCCTGGGGACCCTTCTTGATGGAAAGGTAGCCCAGTGAGAGGAAGCAATGTGAAGAACTGGAGGGACAGTGACCCTTGTGGGTCAGTATCCTCGCCTAGGTACAGTGCTTCCTGTCCAGTAGAGGTAATTAAGTGGCATTTAGGAGTGAAGGCTCACTGCATTTATGCTCCTTTGTTACATTTATGAGCCTCCAGTGTCTCCTGGGAAGAGAAGTAATGAAGGACAGGGTCTGGAGCATGACTAACGGGGCATGGAACTGTCTCTGTGTGCAGTTCCCAGCTCTGGTTTGCAACGCCCTGGAATATCATTAGTTTGTTGTACTCTGGGGATATCTCAAAAATCTCCAGATTGCTTAGAGCACCATCAATTTCAGGTCGTCTTAATTGCATCCTTTCAACATATTCACCCACATCTTGCAGCATATGTAGGTCACACGGTATGTAGTGCATGGAGGGGAGGCTAGGCTAGGAAGTGACAGCTCCAGAGAAGCCCACTGGCTCTGAGGGTGGGAGAGAGCAAACTCTAGGAGTCCCATGTGCAGAAAAATGTCCCTGTCCATTCAGAGCCCAGGTTGGAGGTGGCTCTAGGACTGCTACAACCCCACTAAAGGAAACCCAACGTCTCCCATCCATTGGGGGAGATTGATGAATCCACTGAGAAGTAGCAGAAACATGCCTGAGTGGTCTGCAGGTCAAGATTGAGCTGAAAATAGATCAACTTCTCAGGCTTAATTAGGAGGTTCTTTGAGGATGGAGGATGTTCCTGGCTCAGGCTAGAGAAACCAGGTCATTCTGGACGAGGGTCCATCCAGGAGGGCGCTATTGAGAGCTGTGGGAAAGCCACCATTTGTCAATCACATTCTAAGTGCCCGGCACCGTGCTATTTCATATGTACCATCTTGACGAATTCTTTTTTTTTTTTTAATATTTTTTTTTTAGATATTGATGGATCTTTATTTTATTCATTTATTACTTATACGTGGTGCTGAGGATCGAACCCAGTGCCTCACGCATGCGAGGCAAGCGCTCTACCACTGCGCTACAGCCCCAGCCCCCATCTTGACGAATTCTGCATTACCAGGCAGATAATATTCTCCTCCTCGTAGTGATAAATCTAAGATTTGCGAGGTCAAGGAACTTGCCTAGGGTCACAGCTGAGAAGTGGCAGAGTCTGGATTCAAGCCCAGGACTCCACAGCCAGTGCTCTTAACCACTAGGCAATAAAGCCCTTCCCTTCTGCCCTCCCTAGCAGGGCAGTGTCCCCAGTGCAGGCTGGGCCCTCAGCTGTATCCACCTCTGAGCAGACTGGGGGTGGGGGGTGCCATCTCCTTCAGACACGGCAGCTGGTGAAGGACGGCTTCCTGGTGGAGATGTCAGAGAGCTCCCGGAAGCTGCGGCATGTCTTCCTCTTTACAGATGTCCTGCTGTGCGCCAAGCTGAAGAAGACCTCTGCAGGGTGAGTACGTGGAAGGGGGCTCAGGGTCCCAGTGGGAGGAACCAGACCCAGACCCTTGTAGAGCCCTCAGTAATCTGGGACAATCTGTGTGGGTTTTTTTGTTCTTTATAAAAAATGTATTAATTAATTTTATTTTACTACATAGCCTTTTTTCTAAAAATAAATCATGCTTTAAATCATAAAGATAATATAAGGACATGACAGAAAAGAGCTGTCATGCACACGAACATAAGCACCAGTCTCTTGCAGCTATATTTCCTTCCCAGTTTTTTAAATGTCCTTATGTTTTTGGGTTTTTTTTCCCCTTTCATATAATTGTAATCAGAGTGAATGCCCAATTTTGGACCCTGCTTCTTCTATTTCATGTCATAAGCATTTTCCCCGTCTCTGCCTGATCTTCATAATCATCGTTATACTTTCCTGTATGATGTTACAAGTGGATATGCCATAATTGACTTAAGCATTCTTGTTTTATTAGACATCTCCAAATTTTTGCTAACGGCAATTCTGTGAATATTCATTAAATCTGCCACCACTTATTGAGGGCTCGTGCCATGCCAGGTGCTATGACAATTGCTTTGAATACGTTATTTTTGATCTTCCCAACAATGCCACAGAGTGTTTATTACTATCCTCATCTCACAGATGAAAGTCCTAGAGAAGGTGAATAAGTCGCCCAAGGTCACACAATTGGAAGTGGAGGAGATGGGATTTGAACCCTAAACTAAATTGAAAACTCTATTCTACCTCTGTCTCAGTAGCGTGGGTCTGTCTGCACTGGGCCTTGAGCAGGAAAGGTTCTTCAGTATTTATCCACATATTCATCCACCTTCGTTTTGGCACCTACTATGTGCCAAAAACACTGCTGTGCAGTATAGGGGTAGGTAAGCCATTTGCTTACTGCAACAATAAGGGACTGGAATAAGAGGTATAAATCTGAAGTTCTAGAGGAAGTCAGAGAAGAAAAGACCATTATGAGCTTCAACAAAGGGCATGACTCCCTAGAACTAGATCACCTGCGAGATAGTTCTAAAGCAGAGATGGCAATAATTAGCATACGTGTCTCTGCCCGAGTTCTTTGCCCATTGTAGACATTACGAATCAACCATGTTGCTCTTTCTCGCTAGGCTTGAATGTAGCTTTTTAATCTTTAATCCAGTACCCTGCGTGACCTCCTATTAATCAGAGTTGACATCTGGAATAACATCTGTATCCCATGTCTACCCTAAAGGATAATGAATGTGAGCCTAAGTCCAGATAGGCTAGAAGGGAGAGAAGGTTATTAGATGGGGAATAGGAAAGTGGGAGTCTAATCAACAAGGCTTTTGTTTTTCTTAATAAACAAGTGATTTGTGATATTTAAAAACATCAGCCCTTCTGGATCTGAAGACTGCTTGGCTGACCCCAGACCTGACTGCCATGACTCTATGTGTACATTTCCTAATCTAGCTCTTCCAGGGCTGCAATCATTCTTACCTCTGCAGAGTTCTCAGTAGATCCCGTTTGGGTCATTTTTTTGGTTCTGGGCCCAGTGGTTCAGGACTGAAGAGCCAACTTCCCTCGGGCTCATGTCTCCCTCTGGGCTTGTTTGCAGGAAGCACCAGCAATATGACTGTAAGTGGTACATCCCCCTGGCCGACTTAGTGTTCCCGTCCCCCGAGGAGTCTGAGGCCAGCCCCCACGTGCACCCATTCCCAGACCATGAGCTGGAAGACATGAAAATGAAGATCTCAGCCCTTAAGAGTGAAATCCAGAAGGAGGTGAGGAGAGCCTGGCAGCTGAGCCTTGGCACCATTTTGACTGGGTCCCGTTGAGCCAGGTGTAGGGGACAGAGATGGGGAGTTGTAAGGTTTGAGCATCTGCTACAGGAGGCAGGACACAAGAGTGGGAGCCCTCAAACATGTAGTCAATAAGGAAAAGCCCCAGACTAAGGCAGATTAGCTCGAAGCAGATGGCGGGAAAGCCAAGGAGTGAGTGCTCAGAATGTAGTAGGCTAAGTTATGGGAAGTTTCCCAGAAAACAGTAGATATGAACACTGTAGAAAAAGGAAGCAAGAGACGAAGAACAAGGAGAGTTTCTTAAAGCAAAGCAGGACTTATGCAAGAGAAAAGGCCTGGGGGATCTCTTAAGGACTGACAGATCAAGTAGGTAAATAAACAGGGAGAGAAGGGACTGGATACCACAATTAACATGCTTGGTCTAAAAATGCATGGAAGCTTGTGCCTTGACAGATTCTTGTCACACATGGAACATTCATAAATATTTATCCTATATTAAATCACAAAGACCTGGATGTGGTGGTGCACAATCATGATCCCAGCGGCTCAGGAGGCTGAGGCAAGAGGATCACAACTTTAAGGCCAGCCTCAGCAATTTAGCAAGGCCCTTAGCAACTTAGAGAACCTGCCTCCATTAAAAAGGGCTGAGAATGTGGTTCAGTAGTAAAGTACCCCAGGTTCAATACATAACACGCGTGTACACACACACACACACACACACACACACACACACAATTAAGCCACAAAGGAAATTTCAATTTAAAAAAAATCAGTAGCATACAGGTAACATTTGTAGACCACACTGCCATAAAATTTGAAGTCAACAGCTAGAACATTAGTTGACTGACTGGAAAGTTAAAACTTTTAGTTTATAAAATCAAAAAAGAAACTGCACCATTTAGAACCACATGAAAATGAGAATAGTATGTGTTAACACCTAGGGGATATAACGAAAGCACTGTTTAGAGGAAAATGTATAGTCTTAAATTCTTTTTTTTTTTTTTAATATTTTTTTAGTTG
The DNA here is from genome assembly GCA_028644305.1 of Xerus rutilus. Taxonomy (NCBI): domain Eukaryota; kingdom Metazoa; phylum Chordata; class Mammalia; order Rodentia; family Sciuridae; genus Xerus; species Xerus rutilus. Next base: position 40,936,420 of record CM053402.1, read on the forward strand.
TTGATAGATCTTTATTTTATTCATTTATTATTCATATGTGGTGCTGAGGATTGAACCCAGTGCCTCATGCATGCTAGGCAAGCGCTCTACCACTGAGCTACAGCCCCAGCCCAAGCCTTAAATTCTTATACTTGAAAACAGTGGCTAGAGGAAAGGACATTGAAGGACCCCCTCACACCCCAGTGAACAGAAGGCAGGGCCTGGAGTGGTTTGGTTGACCTGGTCTCTTCCTCATCCATCCAGGCTTGGCTTAGAACTCATCTCCCCTGGAAAGCCTTCTCCGGTGTCCACCTTCACCATAGTCCGGGTTAGGTCCCCTGCTCCCTGTCCTTGCTGTTCACCTTTGGTTTTGCTTGGCCAGTATTGATTATAATAGCCTGGTCAGCTTTATCTCTTCCTACCTAGAATCTGAACACCAGTAAGTGGGTTGTTTTCTCTAGTTCTGTGCCCCTAGTACTTAGCATGTAGTAAATAGGCGCTTAATATACACCTATTGATGAATAAGTAACCAAATGACCTCTAAGGATCCTTTCAACTCAAAAATCTCTTTGAATAGGCAAAAGAAGACCACAGGTATAGGGGTATTTGGGGCAGGGGAGTGTCCTAGGATTGAAGGCAAGGGGAGCACCTGCCCAGAGGAGTGCCCTGGCCAGCACACGTGTTCTCCTCCGGAAGGGCTGGGTCCCAGCCTGGTGCAGTGGCACCTCCTTCCCCATCTGGTGCTGCCCATCGTCTCCACTCCAGGGGTAGCCTACATGCATGCTTCTTTCCCAGGCCTAGGGTCTGGCAGGTCTTGTGCCTTCCTCCTGCCCAAGGTATGCAGACATGGCCTTCTGCTCAGTCAGGTCTATGCTTACAGAGCCTCACTAGCTACAAAGGGTATTCCAGACACCTGACAGAGCTCCTCATCCAATGGAGAAGGCAGCTGTGCATGCGTGTAAATACACACATGCGTGTGTGTGTATAGATATAGTTTTAAAGGTATATATGTAAAGATACATGTATACTTATATATTTTATTATGCCTTACCCCAGTGCTGGGAATTGCACCCAAGAGCACTCAAAAACTGAGGTACACCCCCAGCCTTTTTTATTTTTATTTTGAGACAGGGTCTCACTAAGTTGCTGAGTCTAGCCTTGAACTTGCCATCCTCCTACCTCAGCCTCCCAAGCCACTGGGATTATAGGCTGTGTGCCACCTTGCATGGCATTTATGAGGTTTTTAAAGCAGGGTGTCTCTACTGTACCCAGGATTTAATTTATAGAGGTGATCAAAAAACAATGCAGAGTCTAATGCCACTGAAATATTTTTATTACTTCCAGTTCCCTAGAGAAGGGGACCACCACACTACACAGGGGGAAGCCACAGGGTCATCAGGAGCCAGAAGTGGAAAATGCAGGCCATGGTGCCACGGCATTATTTAGGTTTCTGTGGAAAGAAGGAGGGCAAGGTGGGGGAACAGGTTAGCATTGCCTACTTCAAATAAGTTGGGGGGCTCAGGCCTTAGGATGGTCTCTAGTTGTCTCTGACCCTGGGTGATTTAGGACAGGAAATACTGGCCTGATGGGTGAGAGTCCTGTAAGGGGTGCTTGGGGATTTGGGTTCTGGATTAGTTGGTTTGGGGGAAAGTCATATACGACCTTAGGAGTTAGCTAGCCCTAGGAGGAGTGGCTTCTCATCTAGCTAGGCACCCCAAGCTGTCAAAGCATCATAAAATATAGAAAGTAAAAAAACCATGATTGACACACAGGGGGATGTTGTGCTTAGAGCTGCTGAGTGAAAGGTGGAATCTGAGTGTGAGGGAAACCATCTGTGCCCCGTCCCCTGCAGAAAGCCAACAAAGGCCAGAGCCGGGCCATCGAGCGCCTCAAAAAGAAGATGTTTGAGAATGAGTTCTTACTGCTGCTCAACTCCCCTACAATCCCGTTCCGGATCCACAATCGGAATGGAAAGGTCAGGAAGGGTAGAGTTGGGACAGAGGTAGCCCCTTTTCTTGGTTCAGGGCAGCCCACTCTCCATGGCTCCTGGGCTGCCGCTTTCCAATGAAGCTGCTGTGGTTCCAGCCCTGAACTCCCTCTCCCTACTGGTGTGGAACCAGTGCCCTCTGCTGGCCATCACTGACACTGCCATTCCTGTCACCTGGCTTCCCAGAAAGGAGCACCCTCTCCCCACCTCCCAACTGCCTCCTCTAAGTTCAGGGGTGGGTGGGTAAAGAGTTTGGCTGGGAGCCCCAGAATCTGGGAATATGCTTGGCCTGACTATGGTTACCCCACTGAATGCTCATCTCTCTTCAGAGCTACCTGTTCTTACTGTCCTCGGACTACGAGAGGTCAGAGTGGAGAGAAGCAATTCAGAAACTGCAGAAGAAGGGTAAAGTCCTGTCTTGCTCTATGCTGCCCAGATGGCGCCCATGCTAATGGTGGGCCTTTTGCATTTCCAGACGTTTTCATGTCAGTTACCTCTTCTTCAGTCCTCAAGCCACCCTGAAGATGCCAGGGAGCCTGGCACAGTGGTGCACGCCTGTAATCCCAGCACTTTGGTGGGCTGAGACAGGAGAATTGCAAGTTCAAAGCCAGCCTCAGCAATGGCGAGGCGCTAAGCAACTCAGTGAGACCCTGTCTCTACATAAAACACAAAATAGGGCTGGAGATGTGGCTTAGTGGTCGAGAACCCTGGTACCAAAAAAAAAAAAAAAAAAAAAAAAGCCAGGGGAGTTGGCATTTAATTGATGTTTCTGATAATTGAAGCCCAAAGAATTTAAGTGAGTCACTTAAGGCATACGATGAGTTGGTGATAGAACTGGACCCAGAGTCAGGGTTTTGCCATTCTCACTTGATCTTGCTCTTATTACTGTTATATACACATACATAAACCTCTTCCCTTAGCTTCTCCTATGCCTCTGACAGCACTCACAACTGTGCCCATGTGAACGTCTCCAAGTCTTTACTCCCCAAGGACCAACTCCAACCCTAGAACTAAGCTAGGAAGAGCAGCAGGTCCTAATGAATCTGTGCTGATGCTCCTTCTCTTGCTTCCTCCTATAGATCTCCAGGCCTTTGTCCTGAGCTCAGTGGAGCTCCAGGTACTCACGGGATCCTGTTTCAAGCTTAGGACTGTACACAATATTCCTGTCACCAGCAATAAAGATGGTAAGATCTGGAACCTGAGGTTGCCCCAAGTATCAGGTCCAAGTCCCCAGGGCATTGCTAGGTCCTTCTGTAGGGACCAGGCCAAGATACATGGCTTTCAATGTCTGATCTCTGTTTCACTGTGCTGGGACTATTCTATTGCTAGGTACATAGAGATCTTAAATGGGGGTTACTCTCTGTTGAATCCCCAGATGGCCCCCAGGGCATCCTCAGCCCTCTCAGTTGTGAGAGAAGAATCTGGCACCCTGGGGCGCTGAGATGGTGTTGAGTTCCTGAGGCAGTCCCATAGTGGAAGCAAAGGCTATGGGTGGGGGAAGATGATGGATGGAGAGAGTAATATATGAGAAATAAGCCCAGAAGTTCCTAGGGACTGGATCTTGGAAGGCCTTAAATGCTAAGCAAGGGAGTTTAGAAGTCACATAAACTGAGGGATCTGTGGGAGGTTTTTGAGCAAGGACAACTGCTACCAAGATTGGAAACTGGTCCAGAGCAGGTGGGTTCTGGCTGCCCATGGTTCTGGGAAAGAGTCCACCCTCTGAAAGTGGTTTTGAAGGCCAGCTTCCCTTGGCCTGTTGGGATCAACTAGGGACACCTGTGTCCCAAGCAGCAGTCAGAGCTGAGCCTTGCCTCTTCTATTAGCAGAGTGACTAATTAGTTTTCCCTTTGAAAGGTTAAACTAGGAGAGCAGCCATGGAGTAAGCAGGATTCAGAGGGAAGGAAAGTAGCGCTGGAGAGTAGTACTAAATATCTGGCCCAAGAGTGTAGGTATGTGCTGAAAAGAGGGGAAGATACCCTGGCACTTAGACCTTGTGCAGTTCACGTTGGAGGAAGCAGTGGGCTTTGCAAACTTTTCAGCCAACCACCAGGTGGTGCTGTTGGACCACCTGACTGCATCTCCCTGAGTGAGCAGCTTTCCCACCAGCCTGGGGCAGAGTTGGGGGTGAGCTACTCAACACCCCCTGCCCTGGGGGCTTTTCTCTCTTGCAGATGATGAGTCTCCAGGACTCTATGGCTTCCTCCATGTCATCGTTCACTCTGCCAAGGGGTTTAAACAATCAGCTAGTAAGTGCCCCTGACTACCTGCCCAAGGAAGAAGTTGGGTGGCCACTGTTCGTCTTTTACAAAAAGACCCATAGTGTGGGACTGCCCATCTGCTGTGCTCAGCTCTGTTCTGTGCAGGCTGAGGCCCAGCTAGTATTCCTTGAGATGTGGGGCATTTCCCCAAAGGCCAGGAACCAGTTCCTCTTGGCAGGGGAATCACCCCTGCCCTTTGTCTCTAGGATCTACTCTCCCCTAAGTCATCATTCCAGGTATCTGAAACCCTGGAGCTGCAAACACCTGGACTTCAACCCCATCTCTGCCAATTACAAGCCATGTGACCTTGGGCAAGTTTCTTAACCTCTCTGACCCTCAGCTTCCTTCTCCATAAACAGCAGTCACACTTGTTAATACTGAACTGAGAGTGGACTCAAAGATGACCATGTATGCACAGTGCCAACACCCATCCCTCTTCTCTCTTCTTTATCATTATCCCCTAAGTCTGGAGATCAATAGAGCTGAATATTTAAGCTTGTCATGGTGGCACACGCCTGTAATCTCAGCACTTAGGGAGGCTGAGACAGGAGAATCACGAGTTCAAAGCCAGCCTCAGCAATGGCGAGGTGCTAAGCAACTCAGTGAGACCCTGTCTCTACATAAAACACAAAATAGGGCTGGGGATGTGGCTCAGTGGTCGAGTACCCCTGAGTTCAATCTCTGGTACCAAAAAAAAAAAAAAAACTCAACTGTATATTTAGTAATCCTAAATCTGTTTGATATTTCACAAACTATACTTACCCATTTCATCTACTTTTTACCCAGGAATCTGTGAGTCAGACAGCTTATAATTCCTACCCACTTACCAGGTGAGGAAACTGAGTCACAGAGGACTAAAAGGACTTAATATCACATAGGATCAGAAACCCAGGGCTCCTGACTCCTCTCCTCAGCCTGACCCTTCCCTCTCCCTTTCCTTGTCCTCTGGCAGGTGAGATCTGCTCTTGTCCCTCTCGCTGTAGGCTCCTTTCAGAGCTCCTGCCGTTGGCCCACAAACAGCTATTCAGGCATTGCTGTGAAGCCTCCCTGAGTTCCTGGGGAGAATTGGCCTCCCACTCTGTGTCCCTATCGGTTCAGGACAAACTGTGTTTACAGCACCTGTCACACTGTTTTGTCACTTATAATTTGCCTCTCCCACTGATTTCTTTGAAGGCAGGAACCAGGTCTCCTTGATCCTTGGAAACTAGGAGCTCAGAAAGGCTGAGTGACACTGTTAATTTACAGAGCACCTACTGTGTACCTGGAGAAAAGGAGAACGTGGCCAGCGTGTGGACAGAGCCTTGGCATGTTCAAAGCCTTTTCAGGCCCATTATCTGCTCTGACTCTCTGGCATCCCTCTGTGGTCCCAGAACCATTCCCACTTCACACACCGGGAAGCTGAGGCTCAAAGGGCTCAAGGGACTTTCCAGGGTGGCACCGGTATTATTAGGTGGTGCAGCAATATTTCTAAGCCTTCTGACACCTAAGCCCAAGCTCTTTGGTTTAGAACATTTCTGAAGGGGACTTGGGAAAGGACTGATGCATTGTCCCCTCAAGGGCCTCACCACCCCGGCCCTGTTCTGGGCCTCCTGGTCCTCACAAGGTGTATCTGTCTGTCCTTCTCCCTGCAGACCTGTACTGTACCCTAGAGGTGGATTCCTTTGGCTATTTTGTCAGTAAAGCCAAAACCAGGGTGTTCCGGGACACAACAGAGCCCAAGTGGGATGAGGTAAGTGGAGGAGGCTGGTGTCCCTGCGAGGATTGCTGTGTGTCACTGAGCATGCCCATCCCAATCCCTGTGTTCATGACTTCTCTGATGCGGGGGAGTGGCCATGCCTGTTGGTTGGACCAGCTCTGCTTCCCTGACCCAGCACCTTCCATCCCCTATTCATCTGGCTTTAGATTAGTGTTTCTGTCAGGTGTCCGACACTAGGGTTTGAGCTCTGGCCCCCAAACTCCACTTTGTCAGTGAAATGAAGGCCCCTGGGAGCTCCAGAAAGTGAGACGCTCCTCCATGTCCTGTGATGTGCTTCTCACGGGCCCTGCTCGCCCACAGCCTGGCAAAGCCGAGGCCCACACCTGCCACGAAGCCGTGTGCCCCAGATCCCGAGGTTGAAGACTGGCTGTCCCATCTTTCTCTAGGAATTTGAAATCGAGCTGGAGGGTTCCCAGTCCCTGAGGATACTGTGCTACGAGAAGTGCTATGACAAGACCAAGGTCCACAAGGACAACAACGAGATTGTGGACAAGATCATGGGCAAAGGGCAGATCCAGGTGAGGCCAGGCCCGGGGAGCTGCCAGGCGGTGTGGTGCCAGTCGAGAAGGCGTCCTCCTATCTTGTCTTCTTGGTCAAGGTGCTCGGTCTTTTGTGACTCGAGTTCAAATCTGGTTTGAAAACAATTGCCCCAGGTGGTGGTTCCTTACTGAGATGGCTCCTTACTGAGCATCCAGGTACCTGTGGGGCTACAGCAGGCTCAGGTGGATCATTCATACTTGTGCAGATGGAATTGAGTAATGACGGCTACCTTTGTTTTCATACTTCAGTTTCAGTTGGTTGGTGGCTTTTTCTTAGAACACTGTATTGAGACGGATCCTGAGGCTGCATGGTGAGCATGGAGAGGAGTGCTGTGTGTGGTGAGCAGCTCTGCATAGATGCTGCATAGGAAGGAAGCACATTCCCCGAGCACTTGCTATTGTACCAGAAGGTCTTGGATCCTGCCAGTTCCTGGGGGCTGGTCTCTGACTCTTTGCTGGGGTTGCTGGACTGTCTTCAACTGAGTTGGAAGTCACTAACTTAGAATAGATACTTTGGGTTTCAGTAGAGGCAGATCCTCAGTCATTGTGAGAGTGAATATGCTGCCACTGTTTCTCTTTTTCAGTATTGGGGATTGAACCCAGGAACCAGATCCCAGGCCCCCACCCCTTTTTTTTTTGGTACTGGAGATTGAACTCAGGGGCACTCGACCACTGAGCCACATCCCCAGCCCTATTTTGTGTTTTATGTAGAGACAGGGTCTCACGGAGTTGCTTAGCGCCTCGCCGTTGCTGATGCTGGCTTTGAACTCATGATTCTTCTGTCTCAGCCTCCCAAAGTGCTGGGATTACAGGTGTGCACCATGGCGCCGGGCTCCCTGCCCTTTTTATTTTGAGACAGGGTCTTGCTGAGTTGCTTAGGGCCTCACTAAGTTGCTGAGGCTGTCGTCCAACTGGCAGTCCTCCTGCCTTAGCCTCCTGAGTTGCTGGGATTTCAGGTTTGCACCACTGCACTTGGCTCTGCTCTGTTTCTTGGTGCCCTGAATCAAGAATGTATGTAAGGAAAAAGTCCTTGCTTACAGCTTGCATGTCTAGAACATTCTGTCAGCTTTGGAGATGGTTGCTATCTACTTACCTGTCAAGAGAACTAGGCTTGGAGATGGATAACATTCAGTGTGGAGCTTTCCACACTCCTGTCTGGCACCTTGTGTGACCTCATGCTTATGATACAAGTGGGGATCGATTCTGTGACTATGAAATCAAGGGAAATGATAATTGGTACATACTGGGGCCTGAGCATTGGGTGTTCCAGATCTCTTAACAATTGCCCTGATGTGATGGGGTACAGGCTGTGATGGCCCCATCCACAGCAGAGGTGAGGCTTTTTTTTTTTTTTTTGGTAGTGGGGATTGAACTCAGGGGCGCTCGACCACTGAGCCACATCCCCACCCCTATTTTATGTTTTAGTTAGAGATAGGGTCTCATTGAGTTGCTTAGCGCCTCCCTGATGCTGAGGCTGGCTTTGAACTCGCGATTCTCCTGTCTCAGCCTCCCAAAGTGCTGGGATTATAGGCGTGCGCCACTGTGCCCAACTCAGAGGTGAGGCTTTTTTGCAGAAAGTGTTTGTTCTCTGATGCATGTTGAAGCTGAAATTTGGTATCTGTTAACTGGATATTCTTGGTGGCATTGGGACCTGTGTGGGTCTCCCATTCCCCCACTCCTGTCTCAAGGGGATGGCACTGTTTGATAGAGGCCTAGCCATCTGCCTTATGTCACCCATGTTCCTGAGCATGTCCCTTCCTGATGCTATGGGACCTACACCCTGCTCCTCAGCACTGTCTCCAGGGAGACCGTGCTGCTAGGCAACCAGAAGCCAGTCTTTCATTATTCAGGAATTAGGGATGAAGCAAAAAAAAGCTCTCTAAATCTAGTCCCCAGAAATTACTTTGCGGGGATAAGCAGTGGGAGCCCCATCTCCACATCCCTGGCCTGGGCCAGAGGGACAGGCAAGAAAGGAGTTCTAGGCTGGACTGTCCAGCCTCTAATAGACATCCATTCAAGAGACATGAGCAGCTGCCATAGGTGGCTGCAGAATGGAAGAGTGGAAAACGTGTCCAGGGCACTCAGCTCAGTGGCCACCATGACCCACAACCCCTGTAGAGCTCAGAGTCCAGGGCATGAAGGTGGTAATCTCCCATCTGGACTTCAGCCTGCTGTGTCCCTCCCTCCTGCTTAGCTCACAGGCCCAGGAGAAGCACACCATAAATCATTGCATCTTGGAGACAGGAGCAGATGGAGGCCGTGGGGGATGGGGAGGCAGCCAGGTTATGTTTGGCAGAGCAGAAAGCACAGTCTGCTAAGGAAAATGTTTCTGTGTTTAAGCTTCGAGGAATGTTAAATGCCTGGGAGTTGATATTAAAAGAAACATAAACCTTCCTGCTGCCAGCTGACCTGAGCCCATGAGCAGACAGTTCAGAGCCAGAGGCCTTTGAAGTCCCTTTGTGCTCAGCTTCCCCTAGTCCCCAACACAGTCCTTTGGCCTCACCCACAGAGCCATCTCATCAGCCCCCTGTGTGTCAGGGAGGGGGTACCTCCCCAGGGTGTGCCATAGCCCATAAAGTCCAGCCCTGTGACTACCCTCAGAGCCAACGAGGATGCTGGGCTAGATGGACAGTCTGCACTGAGCTGTTCCCACATGGCCAAGCCCCACAGAGCCACAGAACGGCCTGTTCCCACGGCTCATCCCACCTCTCTTCTTGCCTCGTGTCCAGGAAAGGAACTGGCACCAGCGCTGGAGCACGGGCCTGGTCCCCTCCGGCAGGTGTTGAGGATGGAGCTGAAGGTGGCCTCATGGTAAAGCCAGGTCCTCAGGGATACTGCGGGAATGACAGGGAGAAGAGGCCCACTTCTGTTGCATCTCCTTCTTTCTAGGCCCTCTCCCACTCAGCCCAGCCAGAGGCACCCCACTGTCTGAGCTCCAGACATTTGCTCCTATGATGAGTGGCCCTCTCTGGCTTTGCTTAATGTGGCAGTGGGTCATGGAATCCAGAGTGGGAGGCAAGGGCAGGCAGCATTTAGCGACAGATAAATGGCAGTTCTAATCACCAACATGTGTGTCTGGCATTTGTGCTCTTGAAAGCCTGTTTCCAAATGTTGTCTCATGCGATCTTTGCAGTAGCTCTGCAAGGAAAATGACCATTCTGTCCTCCCATTTCACAGATGAGGATACCAAGGCCCCAAGGTTAAGGATCTTGGCCAAGGCATCTCTGCTTATAGTATGCAGGGAAGGCCGTGCTGTCTCCTCTGTACCATATCCTGTTGACTCAGGCCTTCATCAAGAAATCTAACTCTGGGTGCACTGGCACACACCTTATTCCCAACTGCCGAGGAGCCTGAGGCTCCTCTTGAGAGCCTGAGGATCTCTTGAGCCAACCAGTTTGAGACCAGCCTAGGCAACATAGTGAGACCCTGCCTCAAACTAAATAATAGAAAGACGAAGGAAGGAAGGAAAAGAAATTTTGAAGGAAAGGAAGAAAAGAAGGAAGGAAGGAAATTTCTTAGCCTACTTAAAGGGCTCTGACATGGCTGGTGGCCTGGACAACAAACCAGGGTGTGCTGCCTCAGGATCCTGTTTTATGGCATATGGAGAGCTCGTTCTGCCTTTGCCTGTCACCTCTGGACTGTGGACATTTCTGCCTGGTGTACCTGAAGGAAGTAGAATGCAGGGGAAAGAGCAGGGGGGAGGGGGGCTTACAGTGTACCTGCAGTGGGCATAAGGGTGCGGGTCTTGGCCTTGAGGAACCCACTCTATATACATCAAGTCCCTGGAGAGCGATGCCAGATGCCAACAGCAATAATACCATCTGCCCTTAGGAAGAGCCCTGCACCGTGATTAGTGCTCACCCTGTGATCTCAGTGGGTTGGGAATGTCAGCATGATTATAAAGATGAGAAAGCCGAGGCACTGAAGGGTGAAGCAACCTGTCCAGGGTTGCCCAGCGGGGGTAGGAGGACCAGGACTTGAACCAGGGCAGCCCCTCACAAGGTGCTCCCGGCCTCCTACTGCTCCCATTAAGTGGTAAGATGGAAAACTCCGGGCCCCAGGAATTCAAAGAGGGAAAGATCATTGTGGGCTGGAGGTCGGGAGGCTTTGAGGAAGAGGTGGGGCAAAGGGGATTTCAGAAAATGGATCTTTTGATTCGAAAGGCAGTTTTTATATCATAAAGAAACTTGCAATCATAGTAAAGCAAGTTGAAACATAGTCACAAATCATCCCACTCCGCCTGCTCCTCTGGAACACCCATCTTGTTTTGTCCCTTTTCCCTTCCTCAGGTGTATACATTTTTATATAGTTTTAATTATAGTATTATAGTGTTATTTTTTTCTATTTTTATGGAATATTGTCATAAACCCCCTTCTTTCTAGGACTGGATATAGTCTTGACATGTATCTTTGGTCAAAAGTACTTTATATGCTCTCTATCAATCATTTTATAAAATGGCCTGTACAATGACTGCTGTCTTCAGACTCTGTTCTTCTAGCAAGGTGGGCAGGCTCTGGAACAGTAGCAGGGGTGGAGAGGGCAGGACTGTGCAGGGAGCAGCCTAGGAAACTGAAGAGCCCAGCTGGCTCTATGCCGGAGTTGTGAGCTTTGCAAGTAGGAGGGGAGGTGAAAGAATGAATAAAAAAAGAGGATCTGAAGGGTTTGAGACTGGAAGAAATGCAGTGCTGTATTTTAGAGAGAAGGAAAGCAAGACAAGAAAGGGTGAGTGACATGGCTAGTCACACATCTCATTAGTGGTTGAGCAAGGGCTCCAAATTCAGGGACCCCCACGCATAGCTGGTCATGCTTGGAAATGATCCTAGATGGGATAGAGATGGATTTGGGTGTCAGCCTGTGGCTCTCAGGGGTCTGTCCTTTGTCACTGCAGATTTAATGAAAGGCCTCACCAGCTTGATCCTTTTCTCCTCTTCAGGCTCAGGAGATCTCCCTTTCTTTCCAGACCCCAAGGGTTATTACCTGTGGATTCTCAGTCCAGGTTGCCCCACCGTTCATCTCCTCTTTGCTGCCTCATCCCCAGCCCAGCCTGCCAGGGTTACAACTCAGCCAGGACTCCCACAGCCCCCACTGCCGGCTTTCTGCTTCCAGCTCCCAGGGGACTCCTGTATGTTTATCCTAGTCTATTTCCAACCAAACTGCTCCAGGCTCCAGATGTGCTGTCCCCAACTGGGACCAGCCTGCTGACTGATTAGCATATTCCCAGGGTCCAACCCTTCTTAGCTGGCTAGGCCAGAGAGGAGAGCTCTCCCTCAGGGCCCCCACAGCTTAGTTCCTACCCCTGACCTCAGACTGGAGAGGGGTCTGTGAGACCCAGGAGCTACCTAAGCCAGAGGAGCCCCTTTTCCCTTTCCCACTCACCCCAACTCTCTTGTTCCCCATCTCAGCCACAAGCCTGGGGACTGACCCTATCACTTAGCTCCCCTGTGTGGGAGGCAGCTGCACTTTCCCATAGCCTGCCCAGACAGCCCTTCTTGGGCATAGGAGTGCTCAAGACCCTAGAGTGGGATGGGACAGCATTCCAGGCCAAGATGGAAGAGCTGCTGTCCTGTCCTGAGTGGTGACTCACCCTTACCCTGATTGTCAAGGTCAGACTGATGGGATGCTTCCCGCTCTGTTCTTCCTCCCAGAGCTTGTAGCCTATGTCTAACGGGGAATAGGCCAGGGAGGATTTCTTTGACATTCTTGACCAGGCCACTTGGAAGCTTGTGAGAAATCGGAGCTATTATAAACGATACTTGGGAGGAGGTCATGAAGGCCACACCCGTATCCTCCAGGACTGGGGATGTCTGCAGAGCCCTGTTGGCAAATCTGATCATATCTAGACCCTCTATCTAACTTTTCATTCTTTTTTTCTTTTCTTTTCTTTCTTTCTTTCTTTTTTTTTTTTTGGTACTGGGGATTGAACTCAGGCATACTCGACCACTGAGCCACATCCCCAGCTTATATTATATTTTTTTAATATTATATTTTATATATAATTATATTTTTATTTAGAGAGAGGGTCTCCCTGAGTTGGTTAGGGCCTCACTAAGTTGCTGAGGCTGGCTTTGAACTTGAGATCTTCCTGTCTCAGCCTCCTGAGCTGCTAGTATTACAGGCATGTGCCACCACACCCAGCTACCACCACATTATTCTGAGGCTCAAAGAATATAAAGTACATGAAAGAGATGGTTAGAGCTGTGACATGCATATCCAGGCTTTTCACTGGTTTGTTCATTTCACTTATGGTTTATTGAGTGCCGTCTAAATGATAGGTACAGTGCTGTGAATCCAAAGAATGGGCCAGACTTCACCATTCAGTAAAGAAACCATGAGAGACTTTTGATCATTCAGCCAGCATCAAAGGGCCTTGAAGACAGATTAGGGGCTTCAAGTTTTGCTTATTTCGTTCATTAGTTGGAGGAACAGGTTGAGTTACTTCTCTGAGCCTCAGCTTCCTCACCTATAAAATGGGTTCTAATGTGAGAGTCCTAAAGTTCTTGCCTGGGGCCTGGGACAGAGTCAGTACTTGTTTAATGATGAGGGCCCTTTGTCCTAAGCTGGCAGGTTCGGGTCCCCTGTTCCCTACCTTCCTTCAGACAGTGTGGGTACAGCTTGTCAAATGGCCCCTTCCTAAGCCTGTCAGCAGTTGGGCCTCTGACTGGCCGACCATCCTTTTTCTTATACTGATGGAATCAGACCCAGCTTTGATAGACCCACCTCAGAGTGATTGGGGAAGTCAAGGCTGGAGCTCTCACTGCCTGCCATGCCCAGGGCAGAGCAGCTCTGGGTTTCCCCTACCAACATCTCTCAGCTGGGCTTAGCGGGGTCAGGCCCAGAGTATAGCATGAGCGAGGAGCTGGAACAAGGGTCCTTTGTCAGCCTGCAGAGAGCCGCTTCTGGTTTTAATTACTCTGCAGAGCTGGGGGAGCTCTGGGGGACCGTGGGTCAGGAGCCTGCTAGGGCAGAAGTCAAGGGCTCTCCCACCCAGCTCCCTCCTTTGGGCCCCTGAGGGATCTATTGTCCAGGATTCACTCTGCCTGAGGGGCATGATGGCCAGCAATATTGCCCAGATAGCCTGGGCTCTGGAATGTTGACCTAAATGACCAGGAGCCCCACCCTAGACAGATGACAGGACCATTAATGTGGGTTCCTGTTACCTTGTCCCATTTGTCCTTTAGGCCTTTGTTTCTGGGTCATACTGACCATAGCTGGGCCCATGTTCCTGGGGGACACCTTGTTTGACTAGAGTGGAGGGCAAAGTAGGCTGCCATGAAAAGGTCTTGGCTGGTGGGCCTTTCCCTTTCATTCCACCACCCTAGTCCCCCTAAACTCCCATCCTGGCATACCTCCCAACCCTAAGGCAGCTCCCGGCCCTGGAACATAGCCTCTTCCCTGGAATATGAACTCCCTCCTGGCCCCCAGCCTGGGACAGACATACATGACAGGGACTGTGTCTCCCTCTAGTTTGTGTTTTGTATCCCTGGTACCTAATGTTCTCAGAGCCAGCCCAGGTGGAATGCCTCCCTTTGATGCCATCACCACCACCTTGCCAGTCCTAGAGGTACATTGGGACAGAGAGGCTGAGCACCAGGCCTGACTCTGCTCCTTGAGTCAGACAGCACTCTTCCCAGGGCCTAGGGGACTGGAGCTATTGTCCTGTGTGGACCCACCCACCCCCGCTGATGCAGATCCATTTTTTTTCCCCAGCCTAGTCCCCCACCTGCTGTCCCTCTTCAAGACAAGTCTAGAAGCCTTGGGGATACTTGGAAAGTGGGCAGCAGAAAGCTTATCCTCTGCTGAAGAAAGCCAGGGGCAGGACGCTGTGAGAGTGACCGCCCCACTCTCCAGATGCTGTTCTAAATGCCTAACGTGAACGCCAGCACAGACGCCTCTGTTGCCCAGGTGTTCCTGATTTGGGGAGCCTGGTCTCTGCCAGTAAATTCTGGAGATGGGAAACATTCAATAGGAAGCAGATGGAGGCTCAGATCTCCTTCCCTGTCCCCACTCAGGAATGCCACCTTGGCAGGCCAGCTTAGTGCCCACCCCCATAGGCCCCCCTCTGAGGGATGTGTGACAAGCTGAGAATCCCATGCAGAGTGAGAATACCTTATAAACTGATTCTCTCGGGCCCTGGGAATACCCAGCCTCTTACCAAACCCTAAGATGGGTACTCTCAGCTGTGAGGTAGGGACTCCCTTACCCAGAGGCAGAGGACCCAGGTTTGAGGCCAGTTGACTGGTTTCAGGTGCCCTCCCAGTGCAAGTCCTCCAAAACCTGGGTGGGTTTCAGATGAGCCTGCGGAGGTAAAAACAAAGGCAGATATGGCACTTGGTAAGCAGGTCACTTCCCTGCAGACAGGCTGCCTCCTCCTCCTGGGAATCCTAAAAACTGGTCCCTAAGGTGGTCCCACTTTTGATATTTTTCCGAAAGCTTTGAGAAAAGTACTTAGCAGAAGAGTGGCCAGGAATGCACTAAGTTAGGGCCGCGGCTACCTGTGGATGCCAGTATGGGGTCCCCTTAGGGTGGGCTCTGCTGGCCTCCCTCAAGCCTGCAGCACCTCCAGAACCCAAGCAGTCCCACACAGCCAGCCTGGCCTTCACCACGGTCCCAAGGGGTATGAGCATTGTGGCACTGGGGAGCCTGCAGCCTGTGGGCTAGGACAGAGACTGGCATAGCCTGCTTACATCCTTAGAGGCAAGAGCTAAGCTGCAGACCCCAGAGTGACTTGAGAACCAATGTGACCCAGAAAACACCAGTCTGACTGACTAGATGAGATAAGTGTTATGCCATTAAGAGGCCACAGAGGGGAACTGACCTAAGCACTGCAGAAACCCACAGTTTTCCCAAAGTAGGGAAAGAAGTAGAGATAAATGATTTCTGGATCCAAGACTCTGACCCGGAAGTTTCCTTAAAAAGCCCCTAATCTGGGCTGGGATCATAGCTCAGTGGTAGAGCACTGGCCTAGCATGTGTGAGGCACTGGGTTTGATTCTCGGCACCACATATAAATAAAAGTCCATTGACAAATAAAAAAAAATTTTTAAAAAAGCCCCTAATCTCTACCTTCACACCCACACTCTGAGAGAGAGAAAGGATGGGGTGGGGGGTGCTGTGGTCAAGAGAAGTTCCCAGGAGAAGCACTGGCACTGGTAGATCTACCCGCAGAACTTTAGGTCTGAGTCAGAGATGCTTGAAAAGAGAATCCAGGGCTCAGGTTCTGCCTGCAGAGCTTGGGAGCCCCAAGACAGGCAAGAGGTGGGAACAGTAGGTCTCACATCCCCGCTTCAGCCAGGGCCTCTGTTCTCTGCTTCAGCTTCTGTTTGATCAGATAAAAGAGACTTTGGCATGAGATTTTATTTGAACAAAAAGGGTAGAGGGGGTCCTCAGCCAAAAAAGAAATTCATTGAATACAATTCAGCCCAAGCTCCTGATTTGACAAGTGTGAAAACTAAGCCCAGAGAAAGTGGCTGCTGAGTCCATGGTCACCAGGCAGCGCTGGGGCCAGGTTCCTGAGCTGTGCAGGGCTTTCTTCTGGTCATGTGACACTCGTGGTTGGGTGGAACGGAGCTGCTCAATAATGCATGGGGAGAAGTGAGCAGTGAGGCTCCTCAGACCTGCCCTGTGACCCACTTTCAGACTGAATCTTTTCTATCACATGTGGCCTGGGATACCCGTGTATCCAGAGCATAGCCCTCCGGAGTGCTCTGCCCACTGGCTGTACTGGGAGACCCTGGCCATACCTCCTTCCTGTTGGAGGGGAGCAGGCAAGTGGCCTAGGGGGTCTGAGCATGCTCCCAAAAAACTGTGACTCCTGGGACTGTGTCCTGAAGTCAGAAAAGAGTGGATGGACACTGGAGGAGGAGTGTACTCTGCCTACTCTCTCCCTGGGTGGGTTTAGTTCTAGATAAGCAAGATGTTCCCAAAGGCTCAAGTGGATTTTCCACCCTTTTCCGTGACCAAATGTGCTGTGAGAAAGACTAGGGATTGCCAGGGGTGTGCCCAGGACAGTCCTTCCTCAGCATACAAGCTCTTGGGCTGGTTCAGTTTCTCCTTTCCACTTAGGGCCACTATGCCCCTGGGGGGCACCAGCTGGAGGTGGTTGCATAGGAAGCAACACAGACCTCTGGGAAGATGAGATGATGGCAAGTCACCTTGGGCGGGCTTGGTGTGGGCTGCGGAGCAAGTAACTGTCCATCCTGGCTGCCTCCTTTCCTAACGCCGTGCACATCTTAAACCTGGAGCCCACCTTGGTGCCTGCTCTCCAGCCTCATCCTGGGTGTCTGTCTATAGCCACCAATAGCCACTTTTTTGTAACTGGGATTGAAACCAGGGTTGCTTAACCACTAAGCCACATCTCAGCACTTTTTTAATATTTTATTTAGAGACAGGGTTTTGCTAAGTTGCCAAGGTTGGCTTTGAACTTGTGATCCTCCTGCCTCAGCCTCCTGAGCTGCTGGCATTACAGGGATGCACCACCATGCCCAGCCAAAAGCCACTTATTGACAGAGTTGGGGTTCCAGAACTCAGACTGTTGCAAACTCATGCACAGTTGTTTAGCAGGCAAGGACCAAACCTCTGGGGAGCTCTGGGGCCTTGGACATGTACTGCCTGAAAGAGCCACAATTACTGTCCAGTGATCTCCTTAGAGGAGAAGGTTAGTGAGGGGCAGCCGAGGCTGCATTTGGCTGAGTTAGACAATGCCCCCCTGCCTAGCATGTGGTGGGGATCCACTTGGTGACGAATGAGTGAATGGGTAAATGAGTGGAACTACAGCTCTGCCATGGGCTGCTTGGTGACTTTGATCAAGGGGTTCCCATTCCTGGGCCTCACACAGGCCTTGAACATAGCAGATATTCAGAACCTATCAGATGGGTAGATAGACATATGAACAAGTCTCAGTTTCCCATTCTGGGAAGACCTCTGTCCTTTGACCTATGGGTTTTGGTTAGGGTGTGTAGAGAACCTGGTGAGCGCACAGGGGAACACAGGGACTACAGAGCCATTCTTGTAGGGAGGGTGAGCCCATCCCTGTTCCCCAAAGTTTTTTCTAGGATGTACTGTCCTCCACTTGGCTCCCATGGCCTCTCTGCGGGCCATGGTATCTCTGGGCTCCTGTGCACTGCCCTGCCTGGTTCTCATGAAGCCTGGACTCCTGTATCTGTCCTCAAGCAGGAACCACTCCCTGGCCTCCTTCCTATACACCAGCCTTGGCCCGCCTCACCTTCCACGGGTATCATGCCTCCCAGCTCTGTTCCTTTGGGCCTACCCCATGCCACGCTCTTCTGGGCTGAGAGGAATGTTCTTGGCAATTACACCACATTGTTCCTGGCCCTCATCATCAGCCCAATGCCAGGCTCCTCTGGGAAGCACAGGCTCTCACACCTGTGACTCTCAGGGTGGCCTACTAGGGCTCCCCCTTCCCTAACTTGCTCCTGAGCCATTCCCATGAGGGGACAGCTATGGCCTTGGTCTAGGTTGCTGCTCAGAAACTCCCTTTCCTAGCTTAGTCATTTGAACTAAAGAACAGAACAGGGACAAGGAATCAGGGTTCTAGTCTGGACTGGGGGAAGATAAAAGTCATTCAGAAGAAGGTCAGAAAAAGAAGGTCACTCCAGGGAAGTAGCAGTCACATCCCAAGGTTCTGAAGAAGAACCTTCCTCCTCGTGTTCACAGGCTGGAGGATTTGCCTAGAAGCTATAGCCACCCCCAGCTGTCACCAAGGCAGCACTGGGGCAGTCCCTACCTCTCCTGCCCACATGTCTCCGGCTACATATTATTCCCTGTCGACCTGTTTCCCGTTCAGTGATGCCTCTGCTGATCACTTTAACCTGATTTTACTTCAATCACAGCTGTGCTGGGTGGCTAGTCCCCTCCCTGCATATAGCCTAGGGTCCTACCCACTTCTCCCTAGAAACAGCCCCTCATTCCTCTGGCAGAGAGCCTGGGAAGGGGATGAGGGAGGATGGGACAGTCCACCAGGAATGTTTTTAATTCCAAAGGCAGCGACATCTGTTCGTGGGGGCCTTACCGCCCAGGCTCTGTTTATCCAGACAGGGGGCCCTTGCATGTCCTCAGAGGCAGATTCTGCCAGCTGTGGCTGGATGGAAGGGATGGACACAGGCAGGAGGGGGATATGGTCACTTCCTGGGTGGTCAGAATAACCTGAGCCTGTCCCATCCAACAGAGATGGGGAAGGGTCTGTGTTGGGCAGCAGAGACTAGAATTCAGACTGCCACTTTTGAGGAATTTGTTGGGGACACTTGTCTTGCCCAACCCTTCCTCCACCCTGGTCCTAGGCCACTGATTCCAGGAAGGAATGAGTCAGGCTTGGGGAAGAGAAGGCAAGTTTGTGCTGTCCCCAAAGGAAGGTCTGGGTCCATAGGGAGGAAGGGAAAGATGAGCATGTCTAGGGAAGAGCCTCCCAACTCAGCTACCCATCTGCTAAGGCACTTTCATCACCATGGAGACCAGTTGGCCATCGCTCATCCAATTGGAGCTTACTTTACCCAGACAAGTGTTGAGCCTGGGGTTTCTAAGACAAGTGAAGGGCTTTGGGAACAGGATTTATCCTGCCCCCCCCCTCCTCCCACACACCCAGCGGTGGGGAGCAGTACACCATTTCCCCAGACTACCCTGTGGCACGTGACCCAGCTAGAGGGAAGAGAACCTCAGCCAGTGAGGGTCTCGTTCTGAAGTCAAGCAGCCAGTGCAAAGTGCTGACAATACCTGCAGCAGGTGAACACTATGAGCAATTACAATGGCATCTTCCCAACCAGTTACACAACCAGCCATTGCACATTTGCTAAAAGAGCGCAGAGTGAAACTGGGGCATTTCCCCTGCCTCAGAGAGCCCATGCCAGCCCTATCTCCTCCACAAAGCTGTCCCCAATTCCCTCTGGCTAGAAATATTCTCTTTTTTCTCTTAACTTTCATAGCACTTTATCTGCACTGTCCTGAGGCATAATGCTGGGTTTCTTGAGGGAAGAGACCAGGCCTAGTCTGTCTGGGTGTGACCCATAGTAGGTGTACAACTGATAGGTAATGAATGCACGAAAACTTTCCTGCCTCCTCTTTTTTTTTTTTTTTAATATTTTTTTAGTTGTAGATGGACACAATGTCTTTATTTTATTGCTTTGTACGTGGTGCTGAGGATCGAACCCAGGGCCTCACGCATGCAAGGCAAGCGCTCTACCGCTGAGCTACAATCCCAGCCCTCCTGCCTCCTCTTGAGAGTTTGGTCACATCTCCCCTTTCTCAGGCCGGCAGCTTTGTCAAATGCTGGCTTTTGACTCTCATCTCTGATTCTTTCAGTCCCTACATCAGGGTCAGGTACTCGGCCAGGTCCTCAGTCACTGCCTCTTGAATGAAATGAATGGGATGAAGGTATGGGACTGAAGGAAGGAGCAGAGCCTTCTGGAGGAAATAGGTTTGGTGGCAGTGAGGGAGCTATCTTGTCCCTCATGGGACTGGAGAAAGACTCTTCAGAAGTGGCACCCAAGTGTCCTGGAAGAGGCAGGTGAAGGATGGGTCAGGAAGAATGACTCGGGCCTCATCTGGGCAGGGCACACAGGTGCATCCCAGCCTTTTGCCTTTGTTGATCTTGTCACCTCCCCTTCAGGGTGCTGTCAGAGCTGGCGTGGCTCAGCCCACCTTTAGCTACAATGATCTTAGGCAGCTTTATCTGAGGTATATAAAGATGCTGTGTGCATCTTTGGCAGCCCAGCCCCACCTGCACTGTGCAGAAGGCGGGGGCGTGTGGAACCTGATAGAGATGGGGCTGGTCCAGGTGCCCCGCAGGGACACGCGGAGCCCAAGGCCCCACCTCCACCAGGCAGGCAAGACTCTGCCCTATTGAGGTCTCATTCTTCAGGGTGAGGAGGCAGAGGCTCTAGAGGTTGCCTGACCTCTTTTTTTAAAAAAATTTTTTAGTTGTAGGTGGACAGAATATCTTTATTTTATTTTTACATGGTGCTGAGGTTCGAACCCAGTGCCTCACGTGTGCTAGGCGAGTACTCTACCACTGAGCCATAACCCCAGCCCTAGCCTGACCTCTTTTGATATCCTAGCCCATCCTGGCCTTGAGCAAGTTAATCTACTCAATGTCCTTGTTTTCCTCAAATGTAAAATGGGGATACTTCATAAAGTTTTGGAGAGACTGAATTAGTGTGTGTAGAGAGTTAGTGTGGTGCTAAACATTGATAAAAGGGCAGCTCTAATTATGACCACTTAGTTCTCAGCTCACTCTACCGGAAAGCTACGTCTTTCTCAGAAAGCTTCAAGAAGAAGATGGGTATGGGAGGGCAGGCTTGTAATCTGAGCAACTTTGGAGGTTGAGGAAGGAGGATCACAAGTTCAAAGCCAGCCTCAGAATCTCAGTGAGACCCTCACTCAGCAACTTAGCAAGAACCTGTCTCAACATAAAAAATTAAAGGGCTGGGGATGGGGCTGAGGTTGTGGCTCAGTGAGACCTCCCCACACACAAAGGCATTTGGATGCCAGGACTGTTCTCTTTGTCCCAACTGTAGTCTGCCAAGCAATGTCCAGACCCAGCTCTTTTTCTGGAATCCAAAGAGCCCTCAAAGACAGTGGCTATGAACAGCCAGGGCCTTGGAGGGGACTTGACACTCCCTAGCTGCTGCTCCATGACTTCAGGCAAAAACTTTACCTCCCTGAGCCCCAGTCAGGAACACTAAGTTCACATAAATGCAGTTGGCTGTTTGAAAGCCCTGCATGGAACCTGCCTCATGGTTGGCACTGTGCAGATACTGGTTTGCTTTTTCCACATGCCCAGCCCCATAGTGGCAGGATGTCCTGGACACCTGGGTTGTGACTATCCTAACCATACGGAGTTCAGCCTTATCTCTCCTCTCATAGTATCATACTCTAATTTGCATGGTAAGAAATGATTCACTTCTCACTTTTCAGTTAGAACATTCACTTACTTAAGAGTCAAGAACAAAGCCTTACTCCCTGTCTCCTGAGGTGCTCAGCACATATATGTGACTGCTTGCCCCTCCGCCATTGGGTGTCCTTTGCAAAAGTCTTTTGGTGAGATGTGTAAGGCCATGGCTTGAAACTCCTTCTGCTGGACGCCTATGACCAGAGTCACCTTGGCTTTTGCCCATGTTCCTCGAGAGGGCTCACAGTGGCTTGATTACCACCAGGGCTGCTAAAGCCCAGAGGGCTGCCACACTAGGGATCCTCTTTTTTCTTCTCTTCTCTTCTCTTCTTTTTTTTCTTTTCCAGTCCTGGGGATTGAATCCAGGGGTCCTCTACCACTGAGCTACATCCTTAGCCTTTTTTTTGGTTTTTTTGAGGGTCCTGCTAGTAGCCTTGAGATCCTTCTGAGTCACTGAGATTACAGTTGTGCACCACCACACCGGCTTCCTCTTTATTCTTTACATTCCCCATAAGAGAATGTTTGGGAATACTGGCCCCTAAGTATCTGGCCTGTCACTCTAAGTGGCATTGATAGAGGTGCCTTGAGACAGGAGTCTGGGGTAGGGGAAAGTAGAACTCCAGGTCAGTGTGAACCCTTTGTAGGGGAGGAGGGTAATTATTTATGGCCAAAACGCAGCTCTTGTTGGAAACCTGGCTCCGCCTCAGGACTCTCTGATACCCGAGGTCCCTGGAGCAGCCTGGAGGTGAATGAGTTAACGGAGGGATTTAGACGGGAAGGGACTGGCTTGTGTTTAGCTGCTTGTCAAACTTTATTTAGCAGGGGCTGAAAGGAGGGACTCAGGGTCGGTCAGGGGCAGCGCCAGCTTGCCAAGAGTTAAAGCCCGGGGGCTGGGTGTTTTTGGAGGGGCAGCTCAAGCGCCTCCTTTGAGTCACTTCCTTCGGTGTGGTGGAGGCGCTCTGCGCTCTGCCTGCGTCCGGCTGTGGCGCACGCACTCGGCGTCCCGCGGGCCCGACCCACAGGCAGAGGAGCGAGCAGGCTGCGGGCGCTTGCGGTGCACTCAGCCAGATCGCTGCTCTTGGTGCGCTGCGGGCCGCAGTCTCCCGGGAGGTGGGGAGGGGAAAGTGGGAGGACGCGGAGGGAGGAGAAAGCCAAGCCCCGCAACGCGCGCTGCCGGCTGCTCGACTCACAGTCCGGGACTGAGCACTCCGCACAGCAACCTCTCCAACGCCGCCCGCACCTCTCCGCGTCCCCTCCCAGAGCTGGCCAGGCAGGCCGGCCGCCGGCATGACCGACGTCCTGCCTCAGCCCGACTGCAGCCTGAAGGCAGTGTGCGAACCCCTGGAGCGCTGCTGCCTTGATCAGCTGGAGGAGCCCGGGAGCAAGCGGGGCCCCAATACTGGCGCCCGGCTCTGGGGCCGAGTGCGCAGCAAGCTACTCCGCCACAAGGTGCCAGCCAGGGACTAGAGGGGTCAGAGGGGGTTGGGCTAAAGGGCCTGGGGGTTGCTGGGGCACTCTCTCTGCCTGAACCAAGGAGTTCCAGAACAGAGGCTGGGGTATGCGTGTGGATCTGCTCTAAGTGTCTTGAACTTGATAATGAATGCTTGTTGCTGTCCCCACCCCAACCCTAGCTGCCTTCTCTGCAACTATCCCTGTCTCAGGAAAAATGAGATTGTCTCCTATGCAAGTAGACTCTGCCTGGCTGCTTTCAGAGTCTATACTAGCAGGAATATAAACAGACCAGGCAGAGGGTTCCTGGGTCTCATTGTCCCACTCAACCAGGGCAGGCCTGATCTCCCTCGCCCCACTTCCTGTGGACATTGCTGCCTGCTTCTTTGCTGAGGGGCACCTCAATACCATCTACCATGTGAGATTTCTTTGTGCAAGTTGTGGGGATCATTCCTGTGAGGGAGGAAGGGGGCAGGGGTTGGGGAGGTAGTGATGTACTGAGTCTGGGGTCTGTAGGCTGCTGCTTCAGGGACCACCCAGATGACTGCTGGCCAGGTGCCAGTTGGGCATCAGGCAACTCAATCAGCGTGCCAGGGGGTTCCTGACCCAGCAGGCAGCTCAGACCAAGCTGTGCCAGGGTAAACTGCTGGCCCTTCTTGCAGCCCCAGACCTGAGTTGGGATTAAAGTCTGAGATAGAAGCTGACTGTCCTGCAGCTGGGCAGGCTGCCTTGGGGCTGGCTTTGGGCCCTGGCATCAGGCATCCAAGGAAGAGCCAGACCCAACGCTTGACACAAAGTAAGCGCTTGATAACTCTGCAGACTGAATCAACTGCCTAAGACATTGCAGGGTGCCAGTCCTGGCTGGCTAGAGCCATGTTTCTTCTTCAAGGTAGTGACAAGAGAAGCCTTTGCCAGTTTGTGATGGAGACTTGAAAGCCCTCCTGTAGCTCAGAGGAGGATCCTCTGCACAAGCTCTTCTAGCCACAGAGGCTCCTGGCACCTGCCAAGAGGAAGTACTCCTGGGCCTGTTGGCTTCTTGTCTAGCTTCATCTACCAGTGTGGCATACCTGACCCCTTAGAGGTGACATCAGTTCTGGAAAGTGCTGGGCAGGGCAGCAACTTGAGCTGCCCTGCTTTGGCCCCTGTGTCACCTTCAGCCTCCCTAGGGACCAGGCTAGCAGAGCCCTTCTGGCCCTGGCTGTTACCAGAGCCCCTCTGTGCTGAGGCAGCTGTCTGTGCCGGCAGAATGGAGCCATCCCCTCCCTATCTCCTCTTCCCAGTCCTTGCTGAGGCCAGCAGACACCATCTCAAAGCTCATCATCCATTCCCAAACCTCAAGGTTGGCAAGAAACTGTCCTAGCAGGTTCCTGACCCGGGGCTAGCCAAATAGAGCCCTTCAGTTTACCTGCGTCTTGGGAATGTGCCATGCAGGGAGGGTTAAACTTTTAGAGTCCAATGTCCAGAGTTTTTCTCCTTTTATGTGTGGCTGGCAAAACTGAGGAGCCACCTCAGGAACTGTCTAGCTGGGTTTGCCTGCAGTGATGTCTGACAACTCCACATCTGATGGTGACTTCTGGTGATTGTGGCGGGCCAGTCAGGCGCTGTGCTGCTGAGCTGGTTGGCGTCAGTGCAACTGCAGGGTGGCTCTGGCGCCGGAATGCACTGTGTAGCGGGTGATTCAGTCCCTTAGCACATGCTGTGTGACAAAGTGTGTCCGTGTCAGGGACACTGCAGTGACAGAGGGACATCCATCCTCCTGTGTTTGCTTCGCTCTGCGTAGGCTAGTAGGTGCACAGGCGGCAGTGGGGCCCACGGTATGCTTCCCTCATTTGCCAGCTGCGTTAACCTATTTCTTTCATGGCAGCGGGCTCAATGCCAGGACAAGGGGGCTGGGACGAGGCATTGGTTTAGGTGGGGTGGGGGAAGGGTGCCAGGTCCTGCCCAGCCCGGCAGGAGGAGCCGCCTCATTAACTCATTAACTGTGCCCTAAGGATTTGATGTTGTGGATGCCGAAACACCTGTGGCCTTCCTGCTCCCATTTAACCAAAGTGTCATTAAAGTCTGGAAGAGGGGCTGTGACTCATCTGGGGTCCCTGTGCTGGAATGAAGAGTCTGTTCCAATGGAATAGTCTCTATTAAAACGGAGCTATTGAAATAGTGTGGGGCCTCTGGTACCTGGGTTTGGGGAGGCAGGGACCACTCAAAAGCTTCCCTGGGACCCCAGGGAGGCGGGGTTAGGGTAGGGCTGCTCTTGTCCCCAAGGAGCATTTTGGGATTGAGGCCTCATTCCGGCCCCTGACTTGGCAGTTAGTCTGTTGTGCAAGCGTTCAGCAGAGGAGACACGTGGCATTTGGGTTTGTGGGTTCTGCCAACGCTCTCAGTATTGAACTTGAATTTTTACTTTCCTTTCCTTTCCTTTTTTTTTTGCTTTAAATCAGATGCAAGTAGACCAGGCTCAGTGCCTTGCCCTTTCTTCCATCTTGTCTGCTTCTAGATTCTTAGGTTGAGCTTCAGAGGGGAAGGGACTGAGGGGGAATCCCATTCCCGATTCTGTAACATCCAAAGGTTTTAATGGGGTCACTTGTGAGAGTCATAGAGAGACTAAGAGGCCCCAAAGTGAGGCCAGTCCAGAAGCATTTGTCTGTGGGGAGATCAATACCCTTACTATCTTCCTGCAACCAAGGCAAAGATGCTTCTGACCCAGGCCAGATATTGGCTGAAGGTGGGGACTCAGATTGAATTGGCAAGATCCAGGGGAGGGGCTGGGATTGTGGCTCAGTGGTAGAGCGCTTGCCTCGCAAGCGTGAGGCACTGGGTTCGATCCTCAGCACCACATAAAAATAAATAAATAAAGTAAAAATATTGTGTCCATCTACAGCTAAAAAAATATTAAAAAAAAAAAAAAGATCCAGGGGAGTGGAAGAGAATTAAGGACAGCTTCTGGTGACTTCCCCTCTGCTTCAAGTGGTTGCCATATGGCCTTCAGAATTCCTTGCTTCAAAGACCTTCTCTTAGGAAGTGAGGTGCTGGTATTGCTAAGTCTACCTATTCTATCCTGGATCCCTGCTTACAGAGAGGTCAGAGGTATTATCCAGGTAAGCACAGGGGTAACCCCTTTTGGGCCACATGCCTGGGGAACTATAAAGCTCAGATGGTCATAAAAGAGAGTCTCTTTCTTTGTGAGCTTGATTGCCATCACAGAACAACTCCCAGCTTCTTCCAGAGTGGGTCATTTAACTTGACAGTTATTTTTTTGTTTTTATTTTTTTGGTACCCAGGATTGAACCTGGGGTGCTTAACCGCTGAGCCACATCCCCAGCTCTTTTTTAAAATATTTTATTTAGAGACAGAGTCTCGCTTAGGACCTTGCTAAGTTGCTGAGGCTGGCTTTGAACTTGCAATCCTTCTGCCTCCCAAGTAGCTGGGATTACAGGCATGCACCACTGGCCCCAGCTTGACAATTATTCTTTATTTTATTTATTTATATGCGGTGCTGAGAATTGAACCCAGTGCCTCACACATGCTAGGCAAGCGCTCTATCGCTGAGCCACAACCTTAGCCCCATGACAATTATTCTTGATGACACCAGATTTGCAAATGACACGCAACTCCCTAGAGGTTCACTTAGCCATTTACTGGCTGTTCCTACTATTAAGGATGTAAGGGTGCTTGGGTGCAAGTTACAGATGTGTCTTAGGCTCATCTACCCATCATCCAGCTCTGGGCATCAAAAAAAATCATGAAGCCGGGCGCGGTGGCTCAAGCCTGTAATCCCAGCACTTAGGGAGGCTGAGACAGGAGAATCGCGAGTTCAAAGCCAGCCTCAGCAAGGGCGAGGCGCTAAGCAACTCAGTGAGACCCTGTCTCTACATAAAACACAAAATAGGGCTGGGGATGTGGCTCAGTGGTCGAGTGCCCCTGAGTTCAATCCCCGGTTCCAA